>OX465398.1:12032061-12705249 GCA_950005105.1 Lycophotia porphyrea
GGCCAGTTATTGCTAGAAGATGAGTGGTGGTCTAAATATGGACTATCAGTTAGAAGGAGCTTGCTACCACTTAGACCAGAGCTAGAACTCTCGCTTGATGAGAACATGCTCTTGCTTCCAGTGTAGAAAGAGAGAGACGTATGCAATGGCTCTCTTCCTAGACGGCGTCTTGCTCGCACTAATGAGATGAAAGCTACGGCGATCGCACACAGGAATATGATTCCAAGGACGCAAAATGCTAGGGCCATTTTTCCTGGTGATAAGCAGATGGTCTTGTCTCCTGGTGAGAAGCCTCGCACGAATTCGTCTTCTTCTGATTCTATTCTTCTTGACCCTGTATCAGAGAAAGGTTGTTCAATAAGAAATCAAGAATATTTGCAGGCTTTAGTTGAAATTATTGGAATGAAGTTTAAAATCTTACCTCTTATCGAAGCTTCGTCTTCTAACTCTATATTAGGAGCATGAACCTCTATGCTGTTATACACCTCCAGTCTGTCAATCACAATGCCTTTAGCGTCTTTATCTAGTCTAGCCTTTCTGAGCAGTCCATCTCTGGTTTGCTGAGGTTTTTGCAAAGCTTTGCAGTCCACTGGTGGGCATTGACCTTTGCACAACTCGATACCACAAGTCAGGTGTAGCTTAGCTCTATCGGGGAATTTGAAAGCAGCAAAAGTGGTAATAGCATGTTGATAGGTCATAATATTCTTGAACATGTTGTCAGGGTCCGATTTTTCCAGTTTTATGTTGATTTTCTCCTCAATATTTTTCTGTAAGTCAACAGGTTCTAAGTCAGAGAAGTCAATTTCAGCGCTTTTATGTTTGTGATGGTGGATTGATGGTTTGTTGAAGATGGTTTCGTCGATGGGACAGCCGGCCTCGTCCAGTAATTTTTGCGAGGCTTCTCCCAAGCCATCGTGGGCGACGCAGTTAGTTACTCGGAGCCCAACGCCCACTGAAATACAAGGACATTGAGTAATACGTTAAGTCATCATAAAATGTTTCATTTGAATTATGAGAAACTGTCAGGATCTTTTACGCAATAGCTAAGATGAATCACTGATGACTTTATTGTTATTGCACCTATAGTTTGCCTAGATTAGAATCTTTATGATTTTTATTCAGTTTTAAAACTAGATGTAGTTCCTTTATTAAGAGCAGCGCCAAACTAGTAGCTCAGTTCTGGGGCGACGCAATATAGATTGCCATCGACTCGCTAAGAAGAAGATTAAGAGCTAACGTTTGGCTCACCTACACCTTATTTTTTGCGTTTCATAGTCATTCTAACTTTTCTAACGTTTCAACTTTCAGCTTGGCTTATCGATTTGTCTCCCAAACTCACCAGCAAGACTTACCAAATAAAATAAATGCTAAAACTTCGTAATAATTTGAGTATTGACTCACACTGACGTGTATTGCTCATTAAGGAGGGAAGGCGTTAAAAAATACTGATGGAAACTTTAGCCATGTCAGCTGTACTGGCTAGAATCAATTACCCGCAGCAGTTGGGAAATAATATGAGTAAGTATACATGGTCAATCTTACCCGGCAATGTGCACTGTATGAGTAGTCTAGTGGGCTGTCCCACCTCGACGGTGGCGGGCTCTGCAGCAGACACTGCGGGTGCCAGTTCCATCCAGGCTCGAGCTGCTGCCATTAGCCACTCTCGTTGTTCTATTTCTGCCGCGTTCGCGAACCCTTGTCGGTTGCGGCCAATTCTGTTGGCAGATCATGGAAGTTATAACTCAGGTAATTAAGAACAAGCGTCAGTCACATGCACGATGCAAATAGCAAAAGTACCAGGAAAAAATTTCCATATATTGGATGCTGGAAGATGGACAGCGCCGCCGAGGCCGGACTTTAAAGAGATGTCGAGATGACCTGGACGCATACAGCGCGTTGAGAGAATTCCTGGAAGGACTTGGGGAAGAACTTTGCCTTCAGTACGGGCTATTAAAAAAAGAACCAAGTCAAAAGCAGTACCTGGTTCAGGCTACTTTAATCTATTATATTTGTGGTCGCACTCCTCCGTAACGGCTCGACCGATGTTATGAAATTTTTTATGTATACTTGATAGATATGTTTACTTGAGAATAGGTCATAAAGTACATTTCACACCATAATTTATATGGCAGAACAATTTTTGTGGGGTCAGCTAGTACCATTATACATATGAGGTCACCACTTGCTCTCGCGGTACCCAAGATATACATTTTATTTTATGACATATAACTTTACCTCGTTTTCTTCGCCTCCCTCGTAGTCATTTCGCGTAATTTATTGTTGATTACCGTCTCTAAAGCCGGGCTGCTGATGTGAACCGCGCGAGGTTGCAATTTGCATCTGAAAATCAAAACATGAATGCTTTAGATAAGCAACATTGGCAAGTAGATTTTGATCTGTACTGTTCGTTATAAATGGAAATCAAATTCATTCTAATAGGAACCTATATATGTGTAGAAAAAGTATCTAAAATAGAATTTTACAGAATGGCTTTTCAAAGATTGGTCCCGGTCAATATCGCACTTGTCTGAGGTCCTTTGTACTAGATAGTTCATAACTGGTTTCTAAAACAAACGACCGGCACTACTCAGATGCTTTTAGTCCAAGCATAAGCAAATTTAAACTGAGAGGTTCTAACGTAAGAAAATAAAATTTGCTGAACATATTGCATGATTTTGCAATTTTTGCTCGCATTAAATCCACCGGCTCCGGCTCTTGGTTAACGCTCTCCATTAGACATTAAATGAGGTAACATGGAACCAAGGACACCTTATCAGGACTTACAATGATTATCTACGTAGCACTATATGCATTCCACATGGAACTAGATTTTTTAATGTCCTTGCACCTTGCGTGTACAACTTCCACTGCATGGTTGAATCTGGTTACGTAAGATCTTTTCTAAATCTATTACATGATCCTTGTTTAGCCTTAGGTAATACACTTTTCGATAAAAATCAAGTTTGACGACTCCACCCTATGTTTGTGAATAATATTAGAAAATCTAGAGAATAAAATAAGGAGTTTATAAATAATGCAAACAGTTATGTAGGTGATAGTAATAAATACCTTGTAAAATAAATTGTGAATTAACCTGGATTTTGATGTTAGTGTTAAAGGCGTTGCTTTTGTATTTAGGTTGCTGTAGGCTAATCTCTAAACAACCATAAGAATACCGAACATTTTTTTCGAAAACAGCACTTTTCTAGATCAAGGATCAATCATTACATTGTACAATAGGGGGTTTATGCGTAAAAACTGCATACAATTAAGTAATCATTAGCAACTGTTGAACCAAACATATTTTGAAAGGTCGGCCGGCCGTAATTATGTAGTCATTCTTCCCTACCTGACTAACAGCTCCTGATCAGAAGACTGTTGCAGCTGCTTATCCATCTGCACGACCAGCTCAACGTTGTAGTACAGGTCCTCTTCATCATCTGGTTCTTCAACCGTAGTGTTCATGGTCGATGTCCTCACGCCACATGCGTTCGATGGTAGGTTTAGGGTTATCTTGTTTTGACGGTTTCCTGGAATATAAAGTAACTTATAAGGGTCGAACCTCATTTAGCAGTACGGAATTGCATTTTTCCATGCTCCTATTCTTTTTCGTCGCTCAGAGCCGTCATTTGCTAGAACGAGAAAGAGCGGGAATGCTATTGCACGCGGCTGCATCGACGATGCGCTCGGCAACCATAATACTTCAGTCGGCAGTTCACTGTAAGTATCAAATAATGTGCCCAACCTAGTACAGTAGTACCTACTGATGGAATCTAAGGTAGAGGCTGTAAGAAGTTAGGGAGGGGTTATTATAGTACATTATGGTACAAGTGTGTAACGTTGGTGATTACCGCTGAGGCGCCATTGAGACCCGAGCCGTTAGGTGAGGGTCTTAAGAGAGCCGAGGACGGTAATCATCAATACACACGTGTATCATACGACGTTTTTCAACACACTTGTGAAGAAAATAATACTAAAAAATAATTTTATTTAGTAGATAAAAAGTTTATTTAGAAAAACAATTATTAAACGTGCCGTTAGTAAAATCAAATAGATTATTTGTAAATCAGATAGATTATTTGTACTATTGCACACGATCTTTTTTTGTATCGAAACTTAAGGAACAAAGCAACTCAACCAATAAAATAATAAAAAAAACCCTATAACTCACTTGTGAATAATAGCAATGAAAAAGTCACAGTTTGATTCCAGGTGTCATTATGTGCCTAATTGCGGTGAAATTAGAGCCATTTTATGAGCAAGTGTGTTGATAAAAGTTTATTTGTACAATTGAACACGATTTTTTTTTGTATCGAAACTTTTTTAAGAACAAAGTAACTCAACCAATAAAATAAAAAATAAAAACCCTATAACTCACTAGTGAATAATAGCAATGAAAAAGTCACAGTTTGATTACAGGTGTCATTACGTGCCTAATTGCGGTGAAATTAGAGCCATTTTATGAGCAAGTGTGTTGAAAATTAATTTATTTATTCTCTATCATCAAGAGGATCGCAAAATATCGTTGTTGGTAATCATAAACATTGTAAATGAATTGATTGAAAACGCATGAATTTAATTACCTTGAACTCGACACTCTCTCGAAAAGTCCTTGCTGAAGACTAGGCCTTTAAATGGCTGTGCCATCTCCAAATGCACGGTCATGGACGCCTTGTCGCAGATTGTGGACAAACTGAACACCCTATTTGGCAGGATCTGCTGGCCGAGGGTCGGTGACGCCATCCACATTAGCAGTATCGCACGCCACATCTTGGCGCACCCTGAAACGATGGAAAAATATTGGATTAGACAAAAAGATAGGTAAACCAATGCTCTGCTTCAGCTTTACCCATAGCTTTCCAAGCCATGCTAATTGTAGTGTTGTGTATATATCCCAAAAGTTTATGGACTAATGGACAAAGAGAAACTGAAACTTGAATTTCCCTAAAGGTTAGAAAGATAATTGGAACAAGAGACATTAGACTTTCTACGGTCACTTCTAGACACACTTCTTCTATAAGACATAATTATTTACGCCAATGTAAATTAATCCGGTTCAGTTTCAATGTGAAAAGCTATTTTTATAGGGTCCTTAAACTTTTGTCGTAAAGTTATATCATACTGGTATTTTCATTACGCAATAAACTAAGGTTCATAGAACTTGTATCTAAAGTACAGCGTTCTAATAATAAAATACGAAGGTGTTTGCTAGGACTAGACGGACTAGATCTGCGGTGCTAGTAGTGTATCTAGCCGAGTTGATCGACAATTTGCGGTCAATACCGCGGTTGCGGCGGCGGATATGAAAGCAATTTGGAGACAATCTACAGTTTACGAAATTGAAGTTTTGGATTAGTTTCTGTTGAATAATACGTACTAATACGTACAATATCTAATCGAAGCACCCACAAGATTTCTTATTTTTTTCTATTTCTAATTTGTTCGACGGAGGTTTTAATAGCAATAACAATAAATAAGTTCTTTTAGAATCATAGACAGGTCTCCATTTTAATCCAAACATATTTCCTTTAACCCCTGACACTAATAACTAACCGGACAAGTCGGAAAAGGCTCGCATCTTTGAGGGCGTTGAACGAGCGGAGACTAGAATAATCTTGGACAGTAATATATTGAAAGGGGCGCTAACTATATTTGAAAAAGCGATCCATTGTGCTTTGCTATCGGGGCGTTTGGCACACGATTTATAGTTAATTCTCCCTATTAATCTGCAAAATCTCAAGAACATTTATATTGTTGGAATATATACGGTTATATTTCCGCTCTCTGTCAGCGATCTCTGATGGTACAATTAGATAGGAAACGTTTGGAAGACAATTAAATTGTTTATACGGGGGAATTGAATTGGGTCTCTATGATCTATGTCGAGCGATTACGGGCGAGATAAAGAAGTCTTACTTTCATCTGTCCTGTGGATGTGGACTGTTAAATTAATTACTCTTTGGAGTACCTACTTTTCGTTCACTTTTAGCATGCGTTTGAATAGTCATATGTGTGGAGTGACAGTTATCGATGACTTGGTTTTCTTTTAAGCCAGATACATTTATTTCAATGGCTTAAGTAACTTTAATAAGCTGTTTTAGTTTCTTAGACTGAGATTTGCGCAATCCACATTTGGATCTTCTAGTTCTTCTACTTAAATCTAAACTTGTTAACATTTAGTTTAATCTTTCTCTAGAATAAACCATGACTGTGATTATCTTAACAGTATGACGTTGCAGTTCATTTCAGCGCCATACTTGGAAAGATCATCAAACCACCAGCTGTGCGTGATGATTGCCATTAACTTTAAGATCAATGCCTTACCGAGTCTGTCTTTAGACTCTCCGAGGATCATATTTAGTCATGGTATTTGCAGATTGTGCACAAGAAAAGAATGTACCCAGTACTTAGTAATGATTATAAGAAATTATTACTCTATTCTAGCCCTCCTATTGAAATTGTCATGGTTTCGTTAATGCTACATTACGCAAGATAGGATGAATAAAATTATAGAGCAAAGATGCGGTTTACAATGTAAATGGAATATGTGGTTAGTTCTAGTTTCTGTAATATAGGGTTTTCACTCTTTGGAACTTACATTTTCTCACGCAAACCGGTCCGAGCCAGCAGTCTTTGTAGGGATGAAAAAAAATGCGCCCAAGTACAGAAATTCTATGATAATGGATTGATTGTTTTTACGCAACGGTAGAGGTCGTTATAACACGAAGTGACAGAAGCCAGTGTTTGATGTGCGCTTGCGCTTCTGTTTACAGTTATCCAACTCTCAGGGTTTATCACAAACAAAAACAATTACATAAACAGCTATGTGGTGTTGCGTAATTGACAATTAGTGGGCAATTACAACTGTATAAGAATGTGGGACCGTGGTCTGTGGGATCTCGACCTGCTCTTCAACGTCGCACGTGTGAAAATAAGGGTCATTACACGAATTATAGAACACCCAATGTCTGCTGACGTAATTTTTGGAATAGAGTTGACAGAAACTGAGACTGCTAATTATTTAGTAGTAGTTGTGTATGATCTGTATCATTTTTAAGATTCAACAACTAATAGAGAGAGTGATAGTGTGAATGAGTTTTAACTACACTTATAAGAAAATGGTGGAATATTCAATGTAATACCGAAATCTAAATTAAATGAAGACCAGGTCACAAACATGAAAGGCCGTAACCATTCTGCAGTGATGGACTCCACACACGACTACAGATGAAATAGATAAAATTATCAATTGAAGTGAAAGCAATTTTTATTGAGCATGAGATCTGGTTTGGTGCACGGATAATTTTATCAGATTCGCCTTTCCAACGTGCAACGCCGCATTATGTTGCCAAATATGTAATGGACGTTTTGCTGAATTAACCATAGTCTTATTTTGTTTAAGGTAGGTACCATGTTTTGGATTCTTATAAAAACAGAGAAAAGATCAATAAGAGTTTCGTTTCGACATTTTTCACATCAGAAAGCACTTTTTTCGGGTATAATCACAAGAAATAACGTACTTTTTACACAATAAGAGCGTAAACGTAGGTTACATTATTTCGTGAATGTTATAAAAACAAAATAAATGAGATACAAAGACGACGTTAATGTATTACTTTCTGGATAGCAACTTCCAAAACAGGGAAAGGTGGCGTAAGATGATCAGAAGTTTACGCTGAAGTCAAACAACTAGATATTATTGAGAATACAGACACGCGTTGAATCATAAAGACACCCAAAGCGAATAGCAAAACTTGTAGCTATTCCGTTCTAGGTAATGTTCCTACCTTTAGAGGCGGGGAAAGTACCAAATCCTACCTTTGAAAAGGGCGGATTCTTTATGGTTTCGCTAAATGCTGAATAAAAAATGGTATATATTTTAACAGGTTCCCTGTCCAAATTAGTACCAAATTTAAAGGCTTATTTCTGTTGGACGTAGCGGGATTTATGCAATTTTTAGTATAGGGACGTAGGGAGTACATTGTCTTTTGTCGAAAAAAATAAAAAAGTTAGGTAAATAATCTTTTTTTTTTTTATTCGGATATGAATGTGCAAATAAATTTTACACAGTAAATTAGTATAAAGAAAAATAAAACGAACAATATTTATCTTAGCAAATTTATTGAAATTATACAAAAAGAATAGAAAAAAAAATGGTAAGGTGAGTATAATATATATATTATGTGTTTTTTTTACGTTTTTTACGTCTAAAACACCTCTGACATGTTTCCAAAAAGTGCTGGACATTACGTCATGAAAAATCTTTGTTATATGGGGACAGGGAATCTGAAAGCTGATTCCAGTGACTGCTGACTTACCACTCCAGTTAGCATAAGATAGATGATTAGAATCTCAATTTTTGAAGATAAATACATATCTCTCAAAATGACATAGGGGTAAGTAGATAATAGAATATACTAATTATTTCCCTACCTACAATAATTTGACTTTGCATTGCTCTATTATTATCTTGAACTTCAAGAAGACTCAGCATAATGTCTTTTTCAACTAACTTACCAAAACAAGAAAACCTCAAATCTAAGTCAAGACAAAATAACACAGTGGGTAATTTACAACTATGGTCACGCACTGTCATTCTCTGTTTATCATGAGAACTTAGACATAACGGGACACAAATTGTAATAATCTATTTCTTAGCCGCTTCGCCTATTTCATTCCCATCTTCCGACACATACAAAGATGGCCGCGGTAGGTGCGAACACTATTGTAATATGAATTTAACATAACGTTAAGACGAAATGTAATAACTTGTCAGGAGATAATGGTGATCATAATTTGCTCCTATCATTATTCGTGGAAGTTCGTCGACATCGACATCTAATTTTTTACGGCATAATGATCAATTTTCTATGATGAGATCGCGGACTGGTAATCGGTTATAAGTTTCAATTACCTTTGTACTTAGGTACTATGATATCCATTATGTTACGTGGTACCTATTAGTCTTTTTGTTCTTACAAGCCAAAATTATAGCAAGCAATAACTATCCATACATTTGTTAACATTGAAACAAAGCCATCAATATTTATTACTACATGTACTTGAAAAATAAAAATTACAACGTGAAGTTAAAAAAAAAATCAATGACTTCCAGGCAACAGTTAAAATGGCAATTGAATAATAAGGTATATTATTTTGACTTCTCTGTTTATTTACTTTTATAGAGGATCACTAATAAAACCCTAATTAAACTTTAAAACCACTTAAAATGGAAACTTTACAGTTCTAGCATAACTCACGTGGAAAAATTACGTGATGAGTTCTTGCTGCGAATCGATTTCCCGCAGCGCACCGTCTTTAATATTGACACGGCTCGTCGCGACCTTTCTTCGAAAGCCAACCCGTTATGCCATTGTCGTTTAAGAACGAATTATACAACGATCTTTATGGATATTAGAAAAATATCCCGTAATATCTGCTAACTTGAGAAGTTGAGTTCACAGTTCTTTATGTGACCGTTATTAAATATTTACTTTACTGCTATATGTAGATGCCATTAGCTTGATAAACTTTTAAACCAAATGAAAACCAATAAATTCGTTTCGGTTTGTTTTCAGAAACATTATTCAATTCTGGCAGATTCAACACTGGCAGAAACAACCCTTTTCCTTATTAAATCTATCCCAAAATAACTATCAGGTAGGTAGGTAAGTTTACTACTAACATCATCATCATCATCAGCCTATAATGTTCCCACTGCTGGGACACAGGCCTCCTCTCCATGAGAGGGAATGGGCTATGATCCACCACTAACATCAGTCAATAAAAATATATTTGTTCATCAAACCCAAATGAAGCTGATTGCTTCTGAAGATTTTAATTGCATCGAAAGTAAATGGACTTCAATTTTAACAGTTACAATTAAGGTAAGCACCGCTATAACCAAGTCCTCATTCTAATTCTTTTATTTTATTACTTTCTTTGTAGGTAAAATGTCATGAACGTTCACCTTAAACCATTAATCTCGTTTAGACAGGAAAAAGCAATGTGTAACACAAAAATGTACTGAATGGTGACAAAAAATAAGATAAACGTTTCACATTATGTCGACTGTGTCATTAACCAAGATGGTCGAAATTTTATGTGCCGTTACAAAAACTGTTCCTGTCTTTGGAGTTGAATACAACTTTTTATTATAATTTTGAATGAACAGGTGAAAGTAAAGCTGTTACTACATATTGAGTTAAATCTAAAATTTGATCTATGTGAAGCATTCGACACAGATGATCGAAATTCTGCAGTGTTTACGCAACACAAGACTTTGTTTATTGAAAGCAATTTATTTATATGTTGTCTAAAATCTACTCTTTGATTGGCAATAATTAATTGGTCGCCACTGCCATTTTCGATGTGATCATTAAGTTAAATAGTCTTGGCCTTAGGGTTCTATTCTTGAACCAGCTCATAGGAAAAACCGTGAACTATTAATAGGGCTTGTAAAGACATAAGATCATTGTTTTCACTTATAAAAAAAATCTCCAATGTAAACTGCACCTAGTAAAAGAGTATCATATTATATTACGTGGAAAAGTTATTTGAACGAAACGTGATTGAGAATAACAACAAAAATACAACATTTCAAAGCACGTTATCAAGTTTACCTCATTAGTTTTCTTTTTACAGACACCAGCACATCAAGCTACTACAATCTGTCAAATTTCTTTAATAGATTTTCAAGTTTATCACTTAAGCATTAGGTTCAATGTTGATTGGGTGAATTTCACAGTTTCGGGTAGCTTGATATGCTGGCATCTGTACATTCTCGGAAAGATTTGTTCCCATTAATTTCTCTGCTCATTCGTCAAGTCAACGGATAATGTTAAGACGTAGAAATATTGACAGTATACACAGCGAGTAAATTAAATCTTGACCAATGTTTGGTTTCTAGTCTTAAGTACCAATGTAAATGAGTATTGTGATTAAAAATAGGGGTTGTCTAATGAATATCATCTGTTAACCTTTTCCAGATATCTTTTTTAAGTCAGCAAAACTCTAAATGGTAGGAACACGAGGTTCGCATCGCGTGAGCCACGTTCAGCTATAAAGTGCTGGCCTTAAGGGCCGTAATGGCGTATAGTGACAGGTTACTAAGTTCCTCGCCCACAGGCCTCATTCAACCGGCCATTCCCAACTTCTAAGGCTAAAGGACAATGACCATATAGCATAAAATATAGTGCTGTTTAGATCCATGTTTATTGTTGCTTAAATACTGGTTTTTTAAGAGGCGAATAAAAGTTAGGTACGATTTTTCAGGTAGTGGTAAACGGTAGAATCGTTTAGGAGCATAAGATCAAAAGCGCTAAATGACAAATGGGTTGCAAATTGTCAAAAGCGCACAATGTCAAAAGAGTCAGAAGTCAAAGGCGCACAAAGTCAAAAGAGCACAAATAAGTCGGTTTAGAGTGTCCCAGGTGGGGCATGGCGTATAAGTCAAAAAATCATAACTTCATGTAGAAAATGTTGTCGAATCTTTTCTTTCGTTGATCCATCTTTTTGTCATCTTTTAGTTATAACAGCCCTGAGCCCACCTACTAAAGAGCTCCAGTTATTCACTGTTATTTTAAAGATAGCTCTATTAATTGCTGAGGTCATTCACTATAAATACCAGTATTATCGCTCTTTATACGTAATTCGAACGTCGATTATGGCCGACATAAATATTTATGAAAAGCTTGGAAATAAATTATTCAAATTTAAACATGCCATAATACGCAGATGAAAACATAAAATTACAATAAAATGCCTTAATTTAGAAAGCAGAGAATGAAGTAATTGATAAGAATGGTTTGAAAGAGTCATTTGTTATGATTTTCTTTCATTACATTTGTTTTAATCGTATATCAAAGCATGGGTGATGTTCCCACAGCCATTGTAGCAGGTTTCCTCAGTGGAAATTAATCGATGAGTTTCACCTTATTGTTTCGACTCGAGGTATGGTTTACTTAGCTTGACTGCTTACAGGAGCTAATTACTTAGTATTACTTTGTTATTTTTCCGAGGAAGTAACGCTGATAGAACAATTATGGTGTTAACACGCAAAAGCTTTTATCTTTCTACTTAGTTTAACTCGGATTAAATCAAGTCGGTAGGTATTATGCAAGTGCAGTTTTACCAGCAGCACAATGACTTGCATAGGAAAGTAAACGTTGTAATTCCGGTTTAAATACAGTAGGGTACCTGCCTATCATGAATCTTGGGGATTTGCTCAGTAGGTACCTAATAATTAAAATTGGATCTTTGAAATCAAACCTACCATTAAATCAACACCATTGCACAACATTTAATTAACCCGTTGAATATTATGAGTTTTAATTTAGGTATGTATGTACAACCTCGTTGAAAAATATTTCTGACTTCTCTCTAATAGAGCACGTAAGCGAATTATGTAGAGTCATCGAGCGCGAATACAAGTTTTTTTTTTAATGTTTAGTTATGCCAGTCCAACTCATAACAGTAACCCAAATATTTTGGCAACATAGTAAAATTGTTACAGTAAACCTATTAACATAGCAAGTGGTACGCAAAGAGCGTCGTGGAACGCTACAGTTACGGGCGTTCCGTTATACGCCAGTAACACATAGCGATACGATGTAAAAGACGCCAACCGGGAATGCGGATGAACGGAACGTGCACCAAACCTGCATCTCTGCTTCTCCCAGTCATTTGTTTTGAGCTAAATAGGAGGGCAGAACATTGACTGCCAAAGGAACGTCCGTATACTATCAATAATATCAAGGATTTAAATACACGATACACACTTGGATCTTCTTAATTTTTTATGTGGTTATAAACTTATTTTTAATAATATATATGCCACATCAAAAATTAAGAAGCTTCGCAGGCCTCTTACTCGTCGAACAAGAACAGCGTTCTAGGTATACGCTAATATTTTTATGATAGATAAATACCTAGATACAAAGCTGCTAACGAACTCCTTGCTCGATTAACACACATACTAAATTACGATAATATTGGATTCAACCTCAACAAAGTAAATCTTACGAAAATTATCATTATAACTAGCAAGAGTAGACATTTAAATCCACTTTATGACTGAATGACGCCAATGGTACCTTAATCTATTAAAAGCAATATTAGTTTAACTGGTCATTTATGCATAAAGCAAAATCGATCTGAAATACTGTATTTATGGATTTTAATTTAAACGAACGTCTAAATGATCGTTACGGGAGACTCCCGTTAACGCTTGCGCAGTAATATAAGTATTTTAATGGTTAATAAATAATATTATTATATGTTACCTCGTCGTCTGTTACCGTACGTATTCCCACATGAAATCAACTCGGCATAACTGCTTAGGCAGCGGTACTCAGTATAAACGACTTGCACATTAGGGTACTGTACTAACACATTGTGGCTACTACCGTACAGTCAATGCGTTTATACTCCACCGGAGTCATCATCACCACTTGAAGCTACGGGATTGAAACCGTCGACGACCATGGTCGACCGAGTCAAAACACACCGGCAAGAAACCTCAATTAAAGTAAATGTCCATTCATTTACTTATCTTTTTCAAAGTGAATGTTGGTAATCAATTATAACTGATAGTGGCGCTTGTAATAGAAAATTAATAACAGCTTCCGTTACTTACATAGCCGTTTTCAATTTTCAGGTGCAATATGATGTAAAAAAGATACAATACGCTTTGAAGAAGAGTTGAACGGACTTACGTTTTTGCAGCGTATTTCATTTGAGTTTGATAAAACATGCAAACAGTTCTGATATGAGGCCACGTAGAGATATGCCAGAATTCAAGATACTTGTTTCGGTGGTTCATAGTATAATTATAGAAAGCTATTACCAGAAATTGATAAATTAAGTCATGTTTGAGCAATGTTTTGGGATCAATCTTATTTCCGGGTAGATACCTCTGGGAAAGCTAGTAATAATGGTATTCATGGACTCATCTATAATAGTACCATTGAAAAAACACAGAGTTCTGTAATACCAGAGGTATCGCAGACATGCGTTGCAATCCCAAATCCGAAGCTGAAATGAATCATATACTTATGTAACACAGAAACTGCTTGGTGGTCAATTGTCTGTAACTGTGTAGTGATGTAGCGGTAGTGGCGGCGTCTGTAGACAGGATCCTTTTCAAAGCTCTACTACTTAAACTCACGGTTACCTCTTATCTACTCACTGTTTATGTATGTGAAGGTGAGCAGTAACATTGACGTAACTAGCGTCTGAGCGAGACAGATCACATGTGAATCCGGTGGAACGCTTTCACTCTCGCGCCTCCGATTCTTATCTAACTGTTGTGCGCTGAAGGCTGGAAAATGTCACCCACACTTCATTGAGGTCTTATTGTTGTTTAATTTTGAGTCTAGTCATTGGTGTTATGTCATATGTGTGTGAGAAGAAATCGTTATAGTCGTTTCGATAACATTTCCTTCGTCGGCTATTCAGGAAGTAGTTTTTCCGCCTTCCAGAAAGTAAATAAAAAATTTAAAAAATATATGGAATTAAATGCTGATTATCGGCCTATAACGTTCTCACTGCTTGAACACAGGCCTCCTTTGAATGAGGCCAGACGAAATTACCCTTTAATATCTCTGACTCTCCAGAGTTAGGAGTCGGAACCTTGCTAGTTCATCAACCTCTTGCTGAAGGTTTGAAGCTTACAATGTGTGAAAAAATTTGCTGAGTTTTACAAAAATAAACAATGCAATGAATTTCACAGGTTAAATATTAAAACGAGTAAATTATTAAGCACTTTTATCTCTATACTGTGTGATAAATGCACTGGCTATTGTGTTTCATGCCATCAACGTTATAAAATCACTTTAGGTCACGCGTGGCGAACTAATAGTCTAATCGACTGTTGCAATGTCAATGGCACACTATTACCAGTGACCTTCAATTAAAGCAAATGGATTACGAAAGAGATGGCCTAAAAACAGTAACAATAAACCTCCATCTACAGCACTAATTTTCGTCTCCTAGGCAAAGATTTTTCTTTCGTGCCAGCATCATCCAGGTTCTACCCGTACAATGGTCGACAAGAACCTTTTGTTTATAGATCTGTCAGGGTACTGGACTGATTAGGTTGGTACAAAAAATGCTATACAATCTTTTAATAACTTTACAGATTCTTGGAGACCTAGTGAAAGCCTTACTGGACGGTTTGCATCTCAGTTAAAAAAAAAATGGCCCTTATATTTCAACCCACTCACATGAATCGTGCTGGCTTTGTGATAATATCTGGTAACCAGACCAGTCTCCATAATTATGCATTTATTGTAATATCATCAAAGTATGCGAAGGTTTTCTCAGTGAGAACCAGGATTACGTCCACATTACGTCACTCTGAAGCCATAAAATTGCATTGGTCAGATGGTTTATCGATCTGTTATGATATGAAGAACGCTCAGTGAAAGGATATGCTTATTATCTTGTTCCGGCTTTTGACGATGCATGTCAAATGATTATGTAAAACGGAAACTATTTATTTTGATATTGACAGCAGGTTTTTGCTTCTACTCCATATACTTGGGAGTTTGGGGTTCGCTTGCTTTGAAGTTTTTGTCTTTCAACTATTAACAATCGTCTGAATGTATCTAAGCACGTATTTCAGGCTTGTCTGTAAGTGGTTTAATAAATATTGACTACATACTCTTTTTGTTCAAAACGGTACAGAAAATGGTTTATTTTATGGTTATACATTAGTTACCTTACACTCTTCTCTCGCAGTTTCCCAAAGCACATTGTGTATTATTACGAACTGATGTTTCAGATAAAAGATATTCCGACTTACCAAATGTAGACACATCGTTAAGATGATAGATTATTCTAATATAACGCTACGTGTATGTGCCGAAACTCATCTAAAATGTAAGGTACTTGTCTTTACAATGTAATACAAGATTAGTCTGATATTATGGATATCTCTGTATTACTCCTTTCGTGATTCTCCACGACAATCATTATTTTCTTCTACTGCATCAAAGTCAGCATTGGAATAATCCTGCTAAAAAGGTCTTATGGTCTAGTTGCTAGTTTATCTATCCTGATTTTACATCCACCATGCATTGGCTTTTTTTTTTTATTTGACTGAGTGAGGCCCCTTAGGGCTTCACTCAGTCGACGCCAATCGTGACTGGTTAGTCCATTTCCTTTAAAACTAAGAATGTATTTGTATATTCCGAGGTTGCCCCGAGCTGTGCTCGTTTCGTATCCGATCCTATCTGGGCAGTGTAGTGTATATAGAGACTAGTGGCCGTACCTTCGGGTAAACTGAATGAGAATTTGGGTCAAAAGCTTTTATTATAGTTAACTTCGTTATGTGTTTTATATGACAAACGTTAGATTTGTTTCGGACTCTGTGCCTAAATTATTCAAGATAAAGCGTCTTTTGATGATAGATAGGTTCCGAATTTATGGTCCTGTCCTGTTTCATATGCTGACTCATTCACAACGGAAATCGTTTTTTGCATATATTTATATTGACCAACAAAGTTGTCCGTCAAGCTTAAAAAGGTTTATAAATCGTCGAATAAAAAATCTGTCATGTGAGTGTAGGGTTGTCGAAATACTGCAGTTTTTATTCGATGTGACAGAAAAAATATGGCTTTAGTATCAAAAAGATATGAGTTGGCCTGAGTGAGCTGCCTATAAATTAAGAATGTGATGGTAAGTTTCTAAATTAACAATAAAACCAAATTATTTTCACCATCAAAAGTTGAATGTAAGCTGCCTGCCGTCTAGCAACTACAAAAAGCTTATGAACGTACCTATTATAGTAATCGACAAAGTGGAAAAAATGGCGGTCAAAGTTGATCTTTAACCTAACACGTACAGTCGTACACAACTGCTGGACGTGGCATTAAGTGGTTCTGTTTATAAAAAATATGGAAAGCCTTTATTATGTTAATTGACACTGGATAAAATATAATGGGCATAAAATAAACTATGACCAAAATCGTGGGTAGTCAGAAGTTGTGACCCAAATTTTTCGTCGTGCAGAACATAGATAAAAAGTATCAAGCCTCTTGCTTAACTAAGCAATTTTTATTCTCAACTGAGAATAAAAATTGTTAAAATGTATTACTTTGAGACAACGACACAATGTTACTAAATTAAAAAGTGTCAAGTTATTACCAACCCTGTTGCCTTAATAAGACTGTCCCGCTAACTTACTTCACTCGTCATTCTAATCACGTATCAATGCGGCACATCTACTTCAATTCATAGCTTGCATTTTAATCGGGACTCTTAATGCACTGGTATAAAGTTTAAATTGCTGTATCAAGGTGCTTAGATACTGTATCGATTGATATGGCTACCGCATACTCGACCTGCGCCTGTGACCTACAGAACCTTGACTTTTGAGTTTGGTGAAAGTCGGGAAAGGTAGGAAGTTAGATCGTAGAGACTGGAGCAAGTAAGTAGTTAAAAAAGTCAAATAGGGAGGTGTTGGAAAGTGTAGGCAGAGTAGGATAAGGAGGCAAGGAACCTCCTTATCAGTTATCACTGGGTATGAACTGCTTCGTTGGTCTAGTGGTCGCAAGCGCCACTGTTGAGGTTGAGGTCCTACGTTCGATTTTGAAATCTAGCAAAATCAAAGGCGTTATTAGGTTTTTTTGTCGGAGTTTCAGTAGCAGGCCGAACTCTGGATTAGTGCCCTGTTGACGTGTCTCCTATAACATATCTATCAAAATGTGGGTACAACTGCCTGGCTTTCTCAATAGTAGTGCTCCAAACTCACTTGTGATACACTAATGGCTTTGAGAATGAAAACTGTCTTATCGTGAGTGTTAGAAAGTCGAGACAATTTTTATCGGAACGATCAGAAGTTTTAATCCGGCTCATCCAGTCTTAATTGTCTGTACCTATACTAAATGAAGTGGGTTTAATTGCTAGTGAGAAGTAGAGTAGAATAATAGTACCTAGATGAGTAGGTACCTACCTGTAAAGTTTGCCGAGCGCGAGGGCAACCGAACATCTTGCAAGCCCGCAGAAAAATGATAGATTCGATCACTAGCGACTTCAAACTAATTTAAAAAATAATGAACGTATCGTGTGTAAATAAAAAAATGCTTTGCCTTTATATAGTAAAATAAAATGTACTATTATGTTGTTTTGTGGGATTTTATTTTAATAGTTTGAGGAAAATTGTGGTTTTTGAATCTTGATGTGTTTGCTATTTGCTCTTGTACATCATTTGCACTCAGAAATAGAATAAGTAGTCACTGTCGAGCCAGTTATAATATTTCGACTACCCTACCCTACCTACCCTACCTACCTACCCTACCTACATACCCTACCTAGCTACCCTACCTACCTACCTACCTTACCTAAAAAATACTATACCCACTCACTGCAATAAAGTTAGCTAATAACACACGCAATAAATTAGTCCGTGTTAATGTGTACTAATAGTAACTACGAATATACAGAAAATATTCTTTAGTGCTAAAATTACCTATCAAGAATACCAAAGTCTGAAAAGTTTCGAAAATACGAGAAAATAAACTCGAAGCATGAAGCAAGTATCTTCTTTAAATATAAAAATGAATCGACGAAACGTATTTACGCGCTTAACTTCCGAACGACTGCACCAAATTGGATGATTCTTTTTTTTATGTGTTCCGTATTGTCAGGACAAGGTTTGTATTAAGAAAATTTAGGTAGGTAGGTAGGTAGTAGGTCAATTCGAATTCAATATTCAGTTGACAGGACAACGTCTGTCGGGTCAGCTAGTTTGAAATAAAACACTTGGGGGTTTAGCTGGTCAATTAAATTACTTATGATTTGGGGAATTGCAAGAATATCATTTATTTCTGAGAATATGGTAAGTACATAAAGATGTTACAATTTATTTTAGTTCACATAAAGGGTGTAAACAGACTCTTAACGAAGCCGAAAGGCACTTGTTCTCCCCGTCATTGCGATCATTTTTTTGTTCTAGACCATACCTGGGAACCTTCTAGTTACGGAGATATTGGGGGTCAAAGTTTCAACTTTTGCACAAGTTTTTTTTTAAATACATGTTTTTAATGTAAGATTTTTACTTTAAACACCTCCAGGACCCCCTTACTATTAAATCCATCTATCAGCACAATGTTTTGAGTGCGTTACTTTGAGTCCTACTGTAAAAAGTGATTCTTCAGCTCAAAAAAAAAAGTCGTTTCCCAGCATTAATTTTTGCGTAAAGTTACTTAGTTTGATGTATGTACAGAATGCTTGGTTGACGGCTTCGTGAAGAGTCTGTTTACTCCCTGTATACTACCGTTGCCAGTGTAGAAATATTAGAATTTTAATACAATATAATCATTATTCATAATGTGACTATACACCAATATTGATTTATTTACAGAAGAAAAAAAATAAGAAATAAATTATAGGTACATTTACAACAATATATACTATTATTGGAATTATAAATTAATTATTAAATCTTATGATCAATAAATTCGCTAACAGAGTAGAAACACATGTCCAGTAGCCAGGAAAATATTGCATGTTTAAATTTATTGATAGGTCGCTGTCTGATATGTGATGGTAGCTTATTGAAAACCTTTATCGCCATGCAGTAGGCATTTCGACTATACAAACGAAGTCTTTCGGCCGGTACTAGTAGTTGTTTTGGATTTCTTTCTTCAATTCTTTTGGAAACACGTGCAGTTACGGGGAACAAATAAGTATGTCTCTTTACAAACAAGCAGATTTCAAATATGTAGAGATATGGTAATGGAAGTATCTTTAATTCCCTAAATAAAGGTTTACAGTGGTCTAGATAGTCAGCTCCACATAATATGGCTCTAATACATTTCTTCTGCACTATGAAAGCCCGGCTCACATCCACTGAATTGCCCCATATAACTAAACCATAACGGAACACTGACGAGACATATCCATGATATGCGCTAGGAACTGTTTCTTTACTGGCTATACGTCTTAGTTTGCGAAGAGCGAATACAAATCTGTCCAGTTTACTGCATATTTTATCGACATGTTCTTTCCAGTTTAATTTGTTACAATACTAATACCCAAAAATGTAGTTCATTGTACTGGTTGTAAAACGATATTGTCATAAAGTATTGACATCGGATTAAGTGAAGTAAAACCTTTTAAATTACTTAATTTAAAGACTAAGTCAGTTTACTTATTTTTGGCAGTGTTCTCCTACCTTAGAAATAAAAGCCTTACACACACTTAGCCTACAAACTTACAAGCAAAACTTTTTTTTTACTAAAGCTTTTAAGGAAAAATACGATGTAAGATGAGCTTACATCGTATGGCGCACGAACTCCGTAGAAGTTACATTTTTGGGAATTATTTTATAACTCCACTACTCTCTACCAAAAACAAAAAAAAAAACAATTGACAACTATTTCTACCAGTGCCTATCTCTGCACAAAACAAAAAAAAAATACTTTTACAGAAAATTAACAGCGTGAAGTAAAGCTCTTGGACCTTTATGTAGGGCAGTCCGTTACTTGGCCGTGACCGTGGTGCCACTGGCATGGCAGTCCGATGACTTGTAGTTTATCACTCGGTTGCAAGTTAACGTGAAGTTACAATATTGACCTTTCTTTACGACACGTTAACTTGGTTCAGTAACGTGTTTTGTTATGTAATTGGTTGTAGATGATGTTGATGAACGATCCGGTTTTGTGCTTCTGCTCTTCTATCGGGACGAACTACTTTTATTAAAGTAGCTTAGTAAGTAAAGTAGTATGCCATGGTAAAAAGTATCAGCTAACCAGCGAGGAGGTTGCATCGCATTCTTAGCCTATAACTTTACCACTGCTGGAGCAAATGATTTGTCTATTGTAGGGGGATATGATCATCGCTCTCTTATGAAGTGACAATTAAACTTACGCATTTGAATACTTGGATGCTCAACTACGATTTTCGTCTCATAGTTCATGCAATACTGTATTTTGCGTTGATATATCAAGTGCGTTTAAAATAAACTCTGGCAACTCTGGTAACTTAATGCCCATTTAGGACATTCATCAAGTAAGGAAAAGAAAAGGAAGGGAAGGAAGGAAGGAGGGTTACTCGAACAGAATTGATTTCAGACTTATCAACGGCCCTTAGATATACTTAAATGTTATTGTATGTAATAATTATTATTAATAGCAGATCAACAAAACATTAATCTCAGATAGCGACAGGTAGACCTTTTATACGTATAATAGGTTTTCCTAGAAAAAAATAATTGCTTTTCCTTCTTCCAGTTTATACTGGCGGAAGTTTGTAATTAGAATCATTAATTTGTTAAATAGATATAAATCTATTGATCCGTTCCTTCTAGATAATAATTATTTTTAATTTAGATTAATTATTGTCATAAGTATTAAATAAACGTGTTATTAAATAACTATAAAATTTGCATCTCGTAATGAACATGAATATTTGGACTAAGTTGGGTAGCAGTAGCAGCCTAGATTCACTGAGATCACTCGAAAAGATAGTGGCAATGTCTCCTCAAGACCGACGCGGTCTGATATTTAAAAACAAAGCACACAAGTTAACAGTGCAACCCAAATATTTACAGAACCTTTCACATAAAAAAGGAAACATGAATAATAGGTACACAATTTCCGAACGAAAACAGGAATTTCTAAACGAGTTTTGCGTGCAACCAGCAATTTCCTAGTTTGAACAACTTCAAACAAGAGGAATACAAGCGTTTATGTTAATCCACAAACGTCTATGCCGTTATCACTCCGTGTTGAAGGTACAGGGAGTACTAGAACCGTTATTCGTGAGACTGAAGTAGAATAGTTAATTCTGGGTTTACTGGGAAACGCAAAAAAAAGTAATTTGGGTAGTTTTAGCGAGCTCACGATGCGACAATGATAAGAATCATCGTGACTATGGAAATGTATTGCGGTAAGTAAAATTGCGAGCACGAGATCTGCAGGCTTCGTTGGAAAACATTCTCTAACGGTCTTTAATTTAAACTGGCGTCACGGCTTCCTACTCTTTCCTCAAAGAAAAGCCCGTAGGCAATGATGTCAGGCTCGAGGATAGCTAGACAACCTCCGCACCAATAATGAGATAGTGAGACTGTTTGTGGGAGGCCTACGTTCAGTCAGAAGTTAACGGTTTTATGTTGCTGTTAAATCGGTCCATTAAGATAGTTAACGATGGCGGTAAGAAACTCATTGTTATTAACAGCTTATTTCCGGATAGACACTACAATATCAATTACAAATAAACAGGATTTGGTTGAAATGAAAAGATAACGGTTGCTTCGGAAATGGCCTGGACGATTTAAACATTTCTGGCCCTCCGACGTAAGTGTGCGAGAGAAGTGAGGGAACACTTGTGTGGTTTTAGTCAGTACGGGTCTGAAACCATAGGGCGGAGGACATATATTGAGGATTTCCACATCAGGCTTTTGATCAATTTCAACTATTCACACTGAATTATTCATTAATCCCAAGAGAATACTCCGCTTTGCCTCCTACATAGTGTGAAACGAAGTGAACACGTAGAGATTTAACAGTTCCTATATAAACAGGACTAGCCGAAGTCATGGACCCTTGTGGAAATTAACTGTACTTCCTTTATTTACCTATTGAACTAACAATCCTAATTTGAAACGCGTCGACGTTAACCACAGTCGCCTGGGAATTCAGGCGTTGGTGTTCTTAGTAGAAGTTTTCTTTCACGAAAGACAAATGCCTAATTTTTATTTATTAATATTCGCGTTTGACCTCTATGCCTGTGTTGCTCCTGATGATAAAGAATGATGAGGTCCATGATGATGTACGGTAGTCTGAACAATCTTATTCACTCGAGATTTGGCGTCTTCTTGGTAGCTGTCAAAAATACAGACAGTGGTTAGAGTTCCACTGCTAAACGGTTTAATGCAGATATGCAATGAATTGTGTAGGTATCGATTCCCATGTTCAAAACCGTATCAGATGGAACTATTGACAAGAAATTAATCTGTATAACTTGTGTAAAATAATTAGAATTGAAAGAGAGAGAGCGAACAATCTCTTCCTAGTTCTTAGGATGTTCTGATTTCCCGAACACGCTACTCAACTAACACCCTGTTTCAGAGACCAACTAAAGCCAGTAGAATGTAGTATACGTAGGTATGTAGGTAGGATAAAGCAATATGCCGATACAATATTAACAAT
Organism: Lycophotia porphyrea; assembly: GCA_950005105.1. Taxonomy (NCBI): domain Eukaryota; kingdom Metazoa; phylum Arthropoda; class Insecta; order Lepidoptera; family Noctuidae; genus Lycophotia; species Lycophotia porphyrea. The sequence goes on from OX465398.1 coordinate 12,055,218, forward strand.
ACGGCCCAAGTTATGCATGAACTATGATTTTTCGCCAAGCTAAATGTCAGCATGTACCGAGGTCTGAAGGGCGGCTAGTGCCGTTAGTCCGGCCTCACGGAAGATCACGCTCCGAGTTAATTTGAAACCGGCACTAGACCGGTCCCGATGTAATATTGTACCGGTAAAATAGTAAATAAATATTATATCTGCAAAGGTGTACGTAATCTTATGTAAGTTATGAGTGATGTTTTAATTACAGGACCAGTGGTAGCTTCTCAGTATGGCTTGTTTGCTTTAGGACAGATTCGCTTTACGGCAGAAATTGTACAGTCGTGTTGAAATGTGCCGTAAAGTGAATCTGCCGTAAAGCGAAACTGCCATAAAGCGAATCTGTCCTAAAGTGAACAAGCCATACTGAGAAGCTCAGTATGTTCATAAGGCCAATTAGTTACAACTTACTTGCAAGTAAGTCAATACTAATTGGTCTAGCTATCAATGTGGATAACTGGATAGATGGATAGACATGGCATGAATAAGCCCATCCTGTAGAAAACGGATGGCCAAGACAGTTGCCAGCTGGCAGCCACCTCACCACTAGTAGGTACTGACGCAGGTCGTTATCAGCGTTTAGGTAACCCAAACTTGCTGTAATTGAGCGTCATGCACCAGGTTGCATGTTTAGTAGTCTTAAAAATGCAGTTCATCAAATCGGCACGTTATTCAGTCCGATAGGTCTAGTGGCACTATACCTACATATATTACGATATTCAAAATTATATCCTGCGTGACTTTAAGCAATAAAACGAATGTGATGATAAGGCAAATGTACGTTGGACATTTTGGCATTGAATAAATTATTGATTAGCAGAGTTATGTTATGACAGCCTACTGCGATTTCCAAAAGACAGAATAAATTGACATTCCGATCAATTGGTTGTTGATCAGAACACAGAGGTGCATATGCTGGTGGCACTACGAGCTCAGACAGGTTCTCCTTGTAACCACTAATCAACCAGATCAGCACCTATTCTCAACCTGAAAACAAGTAGGCTATCCACCAGCACTGACTTATCGAAAAGGGAGTTCCAGCAACAAAACAATAAAAAACATTTTTCACTTTTCGCGTATACTGACTGGATGGAAATCTAGCTCTTATTGACCTAAAGCCGATTTCACATCGATATGTTTGGGCACTCCCGAATGAAAACAATCTAATTGCTTAGCCTCGGTACTCATAGAAAGGAGGAAATTGGGACAGTAACTGTACCTTCTTCATTAACGCAAGCAGAACTGTTAAAGACTTTAAGTTAATTAGTGATTGTCTATGGAACGGATGTGGTAGTGAATAGTGTAGCAATTAGCATACCCATAAAGTACTGGAGAATAAACTTCCGAAGTTTTTTTCATAACATAATTTATTGCTTGAACATAATTTCTTAAAAATAATAATTTCATATTTTAATACTGGGATCTATAAACCTAGAAAGACGTTTTCCTGCCCTCGAAAACAAGTTAAAAATAATTGTTTATAAGTAACAAATAAACAGCATGCACGTATTGATTGTTAGACGGTTCCTCTCTCAAGAGCCCTGACCACCGGTAGCTCGGACCCTGTTCCCAATGCTGGTGGGCTACTAATTTTTATATTTTCAAATGTTTTCTATTCTATTTTTATTGGAATATTTAAAAATGTAATAGATATGTATTTAAATGAATAAGCGAATAACACCATGCTAATTACGTAATCCTAAACTAAGACCTAATTTACAGAAGAATGTTACTATTTTAATAGAAACAAAGTCGGTCTCTATCGCAGAAATCTCTCTGTGCACGCAAAATCTATTCACTTGGTTTTCAATAAAGGCCATTAAAATCTTTCTTATGTGATCGCATGCACATGATACAACAAGCGGAAGAACAAAGTCGCCGTGTAGCGAACTTGCAAACCCTATTCATAGTCAGGTGCAATCAACCTTAAACTCATTGTTCTAAGTGCTCCACCACTTTATAAAGACCCACCCCTGCGCCCCCAGGCTCAGTCACAAAGACGGGATGAGAGGAGGTAGTGGATTCTCGGAGGTCTAGCTATATTTGCCGATTGCCGGTGGATGCACGAAGCCAGATAGTAAATAAATCGGAACGAAAGGTTTACGTTCGCGTTATAATAATGGGTTATTGAATAGATCGTGCGATAAACACTTGTTTGCGATTTTGCGCAAGTTTTTTAGATTAGTAGAGAGTAACTGATCTATTGCCAATGCTTATTGGCACGGTATAAGTAATTCTATCAATCTTCGAAATATGAAACCCATAGACTGAGACGAATTCTTGAAAGATTCGAGAATTCTTATAATTAAGGCAGCTTGTTACAATTCTTTATGACGGGTCATTATCTCCTACAACCACACCACTGCTAGAGTCCACAATGATATCGTGTTGCTTTAATTACAACAACTAAAAGCATTTCAAACTTAGAATAACAGTACATCGGCCACGGTACCTACCTACTTATATAAAAAAAAAAACATTCAAATTAATCAACAACCGTGAAAGCATGCCTACAAAAAGATGATCCTTGTTCAAGCACCTAGAGCTTGCCCGGAATGCGACGATGATGCACACAATAGGTAAAAACACGACTATTTTAATGGGCACTTACTGTAGGGTATCGGCAAAAAGCCCAGTACCCCGGTACTAGCGGCTGTCGCATGCCATGCTGCGCCGGCGACATACCTCAGGCCCTGGTCGGCACCTAATGGGATCACCGTTACGGCAAGCGGGAGCGATGCATTTCGATTCTAGGAAATGTTGATGTGCTTCACTGGCCGTGATTTTTTGTGGATTGACAGCATTCGACTCAAGAAAATTATGTTGTTTGTGCCGTAAATGTAGGTAAGGTTTTATTGAACATTCGCTTTTGCTCGCAGCTTCATCCGCGGGGATGTTTGAAATTATGCCACGGAAACGCGCTACATACTCGTATCCTAGATCATGCGGTCTATCCCTGTGCTAAATTATAATTTATGATGCTATTTTAAACACGGTTTAGACCATGCCTGGGAAAGGAGATAGGATACATTTGGTCCCGGGAGTACGTTCCTGTGGGATAATTTCCGATATCCACGGACTAAAGGTAGCATTAGTAGCACGGAATTTGGCTGCTTCAATATTTATTTGCCGCGCCTTTATAAATATTAATATGAGTCTGCAAACACACCCAGATTCTATCTGATGAGATTATGGAATAATCTAATTTTACGACGTACGTAATCAAATCAATCTTTCTAATATTTTGTCCATTTCAATTTAAGTAATTATTTCCGTGTCTCAGTTTGTCATAATTGGATATAATAATTATTATGATCGAAACAATCGTGCCGGTCAATATTATGTAAATGTTTTTTTAAATAAAATCATGATTTATTCGATAAATATAATAAATTACGCAATATTTAAAGTTTCTACCTTCCTTTGGATTTACATATTTAACCAATTAATTCGTTATTACTTTTCTTGCGTGTTACACGGAAATTATAAATTTAACCGATTGCCGACAAAAGCAAAAGTCCCTCGTATGCGTAAGGCTTAACATTGATTTAGGATCATTAGCGTTGATCACAAAACCGTGCTGTTAGTCAGTGTAATGTAATCGATCAAATGAGTGGAATGTTACAGGTTGGAAATGTTGGAATATGTGGAATATAATTGACAAGATCCGACCTAAGACAGTCTTATAGGTAGGCCACTCTACTTATGTGCAATCTATTTGATTATTTAAGAGATAAAACATTGTGCGAAATCCTATTCCACAACATAAAGTAATCGTCATCTGAATCTCCGTTATCTTCAGTTCTTCACTATCGGTACACAAACACATCTGCTCAGATAATAATACTTATTTAAAGTAATTATGTTACAAAGTATTAATTATTACCAATATAAATAATAATATCATTGCGTGTAAAAACCAGTATGTAATCAACTACATAATTATGTAAGTATCAATAAATCACAATTACCTACTTAGGTACCAAATCTAATTGATTAATTAATTGATTAATTGATAATCAATCAATTAAAACGAAAAAAGTCAGATCCAAACCTGCTGTCCTCTTTCCTTCCGACCTTGTCTCCGAAGCAACACGCAACAAATGCAACATGCACCTCATGCAATGTAATGTAAACTCTATTCGTATGTAAATAAGGGTTATGTAATGCCGTAGTGATGTACGACTTGTTGCGCAACACGCGAAAGTGCGCATCCGACCGCAGCCGAATATTGAGCGCATAACACATCTCTATTTCAATGGCATTACGTGTGCTTCTGCTTAGCTTGCTTGAGTTGATACACAATTGTTGGTTTTTTCAATCAGAAAATAATATTTGCTTGTTAGACAGAAAACGCTTCTATTGAGGGTTGCATTACCCCCAAGGAATGCCGGATTTATTATGCCAGATAAAAATACCAGAAAATATAACATAATGCACAAGAAACAATAGATTCAATGTGTGAAAAAAAGGAAAAGGGGAGACTTATGATATGACGACTAATAGAGAAATCTAGAAGAAGAAGACATGCTGCACCAAACCGAAATAAATTGGGATAAGACAAAAGAGAATGATAGGAAGTTTATAGAATGAACGAGAAGCTCATTGCTTCTGACTAGAGTAGAGTTAATAGGTACACCATACAAAGTTACGAGAGATTTTCACGGTATTAAAACGGGATCCGAAAAATTGATACTTTACATTTTTCATAACTGTGAGTCACATAGATCATTTACAAGATGCAATCTAATAATGGAAAAGCACTAGCAAGGTAACAGCGGATTTTATGAATAGATAATTACTATGATCCATTGTGGGAACAAGCGGTGTAAGTCATAGACATAAAAGACTTGAGAACTGTAGGGGGAAACGTAGATGACTTTCTGTGAGAAGCTATGACTCATCTTTCAAATAAATACCTAGATGAAAAGTTTTGGATTATCCCAGGTCGGATCCCTAATTTAATTGTGAAAGAGTAATGATTACTCCGTGCATAATGATAACACCTGAATTCAACTGTTTTCAAACTGTGGAAAATCTTTTGGGAGAAATGGCGCCATCCGTCTAGAGAAAACGGGGTGGTAAATTAGTCCTTCGAAATACTTCGCCGCAGTGTTTCACTGGGTTTGGCACAGCATCCTTCTTTAAAAAGAAGCCTTGAGACTTTCGAGCCCCTGACGAGACCACGTTCAAACATATCCCAATATGTTTTGTAAAATAAAACCTTGTCTAAAGATGAAACTACTATTAAAAGTGTTAGCTTAGCCTACATGGAGAGAGGTCTAAGCATATCCTTAGTCAAATACAGATTTATAAAAAAAATACCCAACTGCAAATAATACAAATATGCTGCTAGAGCTATTGGGTACAAGCAAACTCTTGAAGCTCGTTCAAGTATCTACTTACAAATTGAAGCGATTGCATCCGTGACATTTTACTGTTCTTGTGACTTTGTGAGTGGCTACTGGCTACCAATAGTAAATTAGACAGTGGTAGATATTTCAATCACATTTTGAGAGGTACGGTAGCTGAATGACATTTTATTTATTATGCAACGATGTCTTGTGCTTTATCCAATTTCGTCCTGCATATTGATTTTTGTCTTTTCTTGTCCAATTTCTTGATTTTCCTCCACAAATGTCTAATGTAGGTTACTTAGTTGGAAATCCTCTTCATCTCTCGTCCAAAGTCAAGAGATCACTTTAGCTGGATTTCACTTTTAAAATGAATCTCTTCTCGCTGGCTTTTGGTTTAGATACCGGTCTTTTAGCACCGCTAACTTATTTTATTGCCTACGGAAATACTTTGACGTGTCGTCCAGTCGTTTCGTAATTTATAGCGATAGATGATACGATGACTAGTTGACTACCTACCTACTTTGAACGCATTTAGAATGTGCATGACAGGAAAGTGCAAGCATTACAACAAAACGACATTGTATGCGGAAAGAGAAGAGTATCTCACGTAACGTAAGATTTAAATTCAAACAGGTAGTCTAGAAAGTATTCTTTAGGTTATTTCTTGCTTCGGTTAAATAAATCGTTCACGTAACTGTGTTTTACTGAAATATACAAACAACTTAGGCATTACAAAATGCTAGACAAGTAATGTTTACTTTTTTGTCGAATATACTTGAAGGAAGTTGTTTTTTGCGTATTATGTAAGTTGTTATGGCACACCTGCTTACCTAAATGCATAATCTTTACACATTAACGTGAGTTTGAGAAAGGTGAATGAAAAATGTGCAAAAGTAAGCTTTGCGTTCGTATTGGTAATAATTACTAGAGATGCAACGGATATCCGGTTGCTATCCGGTATCCGGCCCATCCGGCCATTATTTTACTATACAGCCGAATACCAGATAGTTGCGCACTATCCGGCTGGATACCGAATAGTGATGCGTCTTTTTCTATTTCAAAATAGTTCCACAACGGAGATCGTTTATTTGCCATTATTTTAGACAAATAAAGTAAACACAGAATGAAGTACGAGTTCACAATTACGTATACACTACTTATACACATTAAACACAAAAAAAACGACTTATCTATTCAGCAAAATAGGCGGGCGCACATGTACTGCATATATAGTTCCGTACACTGACCTAATAAAATTCGTTTCTTACCTAGAAAACGGTCCGCGCGAACCTACAATACGTAACAGGTTGAAACCTGCACGACGCGGCCGCCGCCAAACTAAAATGTAGGTATCGTTTGGCTGGCCGAATATTCGGCGGCTGGATACCAGATATTCGGCCGGTGATCAGGCCGAATATCCGGTATCCGGTATCCGGCCAAACAACTATCCGTTGCATCTCTAATAATTACAGCTTTGTGATCTCTCAACAATGGTGAAGACCGATGGATATTTTTATAAATGTAGGTTACCTAGGGTAAAACTTACATAGTTATGTTGGTATGTACTAGTGTGTACTTATGATCAGTCACGCAAAATAGATGGGTAAGGATAATAACATGCAATTGGGTAAAGCCTCGATCGTATCTTTAATTAAACCCTTGTTTGTATACTTCGATACGTTCTACGACCAAAAAAGCAAAGAAGAATAAAGAAACATGGTCAAACGCGTGTTTAGCAAATATTTGTAATAGCACATTACATTTCTTTTCCTATGCTAATGACTATAACAGATCACCAATTATGTAAACAGTGTATGTCGAATCGCCATTATACTTAGGTTATACCGTGCAGATTGCCGCCCCTGAACTCATTTCAGCTTTTGTGCATAATTCGACGCGCGCCAAAAAAAGGTAGACGCAACACATCTTCCTAATTAACATAAACATTGCATTTGCAGACGGCCTTACATGTTATTAACTACAATTCGTCTTCACTTTCAATACATTGTTGTAAGTATTACTTAAGCATTCTTAAACGTTGCGCGTTGTGCAGGTTCAATCTACTTCTAGTTCTACCCAAATTCTTGACCTACTCGGGTTGTTCTTAAGACTAAACTTATACTGTCACTTACGGGATAATATCTTCCGTGATTGTTCATTATTTTTTTTTTGAAGTAGCAGCCGGCATCGTAATACGGACTCCACATAACCTGATGACACTGTGTGCTTTGCCGGGACTTAGTGTCGAGTTCCAATAGTGCGCGTAGCAAGACAAAGAAAGAGGGTAGACAGATAATATTTGTCTGCTATTAACAATTTATTTTCCATCCACCCGCATTCTGCAATCAACCCGCGATCATGGCGCTTGCAACTACGTCGAAATAACGGGAGCTTAAAATAATGAACAATAACGGAAGATATTCCGTAAGTGACAGTATTAAGTTTAGTTTTAAAGTAAGTAACCGTGAAAGCTGGTGATACGGCTTGGGCCTATATATCAGTGGCTGTTTAGTCGATTTTGTAACTCAAACAATGCACATATGGTACAATAGTGATGCGTTAGTTAGGCTGATGGTACAATGGCTGAAGGTGGTCGAGTCACCGGATCTGTTGCAAGCCATTATCGGTTCGTGCTCCATCGCTTGGCGTGATTACTTAACGTTAGCCTAATTCTTGCTGGTAATGAATCATAATGCAGAATCAATCATTATTACCTTGTTAGGAATATCAATCGGAATTACGGATAATAAGATCTAGATTCGCATGTGACTGAAAGAGTGTCGAATATAAATATTAATGGATGGAGAGGGAGAGAATGACCAGGAAACGATGGATGGATTGTGTGAGGAATTATTATTATGAAAGATAAAGGAGTAAATGATAGTATGACGGTTGACAGAGGAGAATGGAAGAAAAGAACGTGTTGTGCCGACCCCAAGTAACATGGGACAAGGGCGGGAAGATGATGAAGACATATACATATTTGAACAATCTTAAAGACGACTGCCAAAAAAGGTATGAAGTTCCTCGGATTCGATCACGTGACGGAGGACGTAGAAAAAGAAGAACCTTTAGTTTTCAGACTGAAAATGGTAACACCAAGTCCTCTTTTCATGATTCGTCATTATGTAATTTATGCATAGGCAATGTGAAAGTTGAGTTTAATGCTGTTAGGAAGTAGAAAATTCATATCCTTCATAGTTTATTTGACAGCTAGCTGTTGCCCGCGACCTTCGTTCGCGTGAAATTATTATATTAAAAAATGCCCATTATTAAAAGCACTTCCCTATTTGAATCGAATTTTGTTACCAATTCCAAGGGTTTTTTTTGCACGGAACCCTAATTATTTATCTAAAACAAAAGTAGCCTAAGTTACTCCTTGTTACATCATCTATCTGCCAGTGTAAGTCCCGTCAAAATCGGTCCAGCCATTTCAGAGATTAGCCGGAACAAACAGAAAGACAGATAAAAATTGTAAAAAAAATTATTTTGGTATATGTACCGTGTATAAATCCATATGCACGTAGTAAAAAGCGGTTATTATATTAAAACTGTTATTTTTTTTTTAGAAACAGACACTCCAATTTTATTTATCTGTAGGTACTGTATACTGTATAGATGACAAGTCCCACAATAGCCAATGAAAGATTATTTAATAAACATTCTTCAAGTTAGATAGGCTGTTATTTAAGCTCCAATGAACATTTCAGATGGAGCAAAGAACAATGTGATATTAAGCAAGCTCTCGAGCAGATTTACGGCCTATTTTAGCAGAGAGCAAATGAAATGTAATAGGTGTGTGTGGCACAACTGATATTACTTACCTACAAAAATAAATAAAATTGAAGTGTCTGTTTCTAATAAAAAAATAACAGCTTTTTACTGAATGCATATGAAAATATATACGGCACTTATAAGAAAAACATAACACATTTTTTTTAATGTTTGTCTGTCTATCTGTTTGTTCCGGCTAATCTCCGAAATAGCTGGACCGATTTGGACTGGACTTTTACTAGCAGATTGCTGATGTTATGAGGCTACTTTTATTTACAAAAATTGTTAGGGTTCCGTGCAAAAAAATGAAAACCCTTGAAATTGTTAACAAAATCCGATTCAAAAAGGGAAGTAATATATCGCGAACGAATGTCACGGGCAACAGACTGTTCGAAAGAGATACCGCGGCCCTGGAACACAAAGGGCAAGGAACGAACATGGATGGGTTTTAGTCAGTACAAGTCTGACACTCCCTTCCGCTCTGCACAGAGTGGGAGAAGTCATTTGATGATTTCCGATCCGAAAAAAAAAAGTCGTGTAAATGAAAGGCCAATAATTTCATAGTAATTTACAAAAGCATAAACCATTTGTTCAGAGTTTTCTCCTTCCTCTTGTTCTAAGGCTAGCCTATTACGTCTCATCTTACTTACTTAGGTTTCATTTACAACAAAACCTTGATAGAATTTAGTAGCAGAATATCACAGGAATAATGGTAATACATACGTAGATAAATTAGGTCGATAACACGGGTGGTGGCACAGCTCGGGGATAAATATAAGAGGCTTACTTACACAAGGTGGGCGGATAAGAACTATCGGGCTGGGCTGGAAATAACTTTCTTGTCCTAGAATGTTAGTACTGTAGGTAGTAAAGTGGGCGAAGGGCTAAAGGTATCATCCTCATTAGTGTTCTGTCTGAACCTTTTTAGGGTTCCGTATTCAAAGGGTAAAAACGGGACCCTATTACTAAGACTGTCCGTCTGTCTAGCTGTCTGTCACCAGGCTTTAACTCATGAACCGTGATGCCTAGACAGTTGAAAGTTTCACAGATGATGTATTTCTGTTACCGCTATAATAACAAACAATAAAAAAATATTTAATAAGTAAAGGGGGCCCCATACAAGAAACGTGTTTTTTTTCGGTTTATGGTACGGAAACCTTCGTGAGCGAGTCAGACTTGTACTTGGCCAGTTTTTTTTTGTAAGCTTGCCTTGCTTCGGTATTAAACTAGGGTAGATATCATGCGCCTCGTGATCTGCTTTCGTTTAAACACTCACTGTTAGATATTACTACACTGTATTATTATACCACTGTTATTTATTAATTATTTTGAGCTCTCGATATTTGAGGCTGTTGCAAGCGCCATGAGCTCGTGACAATATAAGTTTAGCTTTCATTTATCCTGGCATCGTTCACTCGTACCTTAGTGGTAGAGGCTCTCTCTATCTCGCACTTCTTTCTAATTAACTTAACAAGATATCTTCACCAAGTAATCCTTACATATACAGCATCCATATACAGCTGACAGCTGTCAAACGTCAACCATCTAGTTGTTTAATTTAATTAAGAATTAATGTATTTTTTCTATAAAATTCCCTAAAATTCAATAGTCACACTCAAAATTAGTGGTTATAACAGTGACAGTGTTATCTAAGCCTAAATCACCTAATTTTTGTGGACAAGGCAGTGTCAGGGTGAAAGTGACTTCAACAGTGATTAAGGATCTTCATCACAGTATAAACACCTTAAAATCAGGTTGGCTATAAATAACTTCTCACAATAAGTCGACAGTACACCATAAAACACGGCAATCTGCCCCACATACAACAAATCAAGAAATAACATCATGATTAACGGTTGTTAATTCAAAGACTGAAAATTTTTTCAACGTAAACAAGGAACAGTTGACTCATTCGACCAATCACTAATTAGCTCACTAACTTGACAGCAAAGTCTTCGTCCAGAAACGTAACTTGCTATACTTGAATATCGGTCCTTTGAGATTGCGTTCCATTACTCACAGAAAGCATAAATATTAATCAAAAATGGAGGAATGCAACAATATTACTTACCGTAAAATACACCGAACCAGTTCATTAAATGACATCACCAAAGATAGTTCGGCGCTTTTTGATGCGACTATGTTGAGTTTACCTAACACATCTTTAAATTCAAGTCAAACTGACCTGAATGATAAAATCAAAAAGTTATCTGATGATTTATTAATAGCGCATCAGGAAATTGAAAATCTTAACTCTGAAAACTTTCGACTAAAATCAGATTTACAAAAATATCTGAAAGTCATAGACACCTACAAAAGTTTAAGTACCGCGGGTAACAAAAATGGTACTCCACGAACTGGTCAGAAACGCAAGCAAAAACAAAGAACCGGTACAACGCCAGTTTCAAATATCAAACTCACGATGACACCGCCACCTGCACATACAGTGAATGAAACTACCGACACACCGGAAATAATAAAAAAAATTACAACTACCCCTCGATGTGAACAAACAAACAAAATTAAAGATAACCAACGAGAGCAAACTAGATCGTGTACTGGAAACATGCCACATAAAAACACTTTAACACTACGAGCAGAGTCGGCAAATAAAACTGCACACATAGTATCTCAGAGGGGCAAACCAGTGCACAACAAATCGAAATTATGCATCATAAGTAGCAACAACACGAATAATGTATTGTCACTAGCCGAAAAAACGTTTGCAGAGACACAAATATGTCACTATCTTCTGCCTAACAGAGGAATTAAAAATCTGTTTAGTAACATCACTATGAAATTAGCTGACTACTCAAGAGACGACTACTGCATCATTTTTGTTGGAGACGAAGATTTTGGACATACCAAGAACTATCTTGACTTAACTATTTTTATTAGAGAGACGTTAATGACTGTGCAACACACTAATGTTATAGTATGCCTACCGACCTACAAAAATGGCCCTTCTGCTATTATGTATAACTCACGAATTGAAACTTTTAATAACTTATTATATCTTGACATTTATACTCATAACTATGCTATACTGTTTGACACTAATCTTGACTTGACATTTGATCGTTCCATGTTTAAGCATAATGGAACAATTAACTATTATGGCATGGTGAATATATTTAGTAATTTACAATATTATGTTATACATACCGTTAATCAGGAACACAATGACAGTGATTCCCTACATTTTTTTCGAGAATGAACGTGGTAAACAATACACAAATATCAATATTTTCCATCAAAATCTATGTGGGATTAACAATAAAAAAGATGACCTTGAAATATATGTAAGCGAATCATCAAAAATACTTGATTTCATATGCATATCTGAACATTTTCTGAATGACACTCTAGCAAAACAATTTAATTTTATTAATTACAAAATGGGTTCTTACAACACTAGAGTCAAAAAGAATAGGGGGGGCTCGATGATTTTAACACTCAATGATAGAAATGTAGATGAACTTCAAGTGTGTAAGCAATTATATAAAACCGATTATTTCGAAGTAAGTGGAGTCAAAGATATTGAGACTAATTTGTGTGTTATTTGTTGTTATAGAACTCCTACAAACAGTAATTTTGATGACTTCATGGATAGCCTTGAAAAACTGTTACAGCATTTCCTCAATAAACTATGTGTCATTTGTGGAGATTTCAATATTAATGTCTTAAAAGGTGACTTGAGACACAATTCTTTTTTATCGTTATTAACATGCTATAATTTCCGCTATTTAATTAGTTCCCCAACCTTCAAAAGAAATAATTCTGAATCATGTATAGATAATATTTTGACTAACCTACCTGACAGTTTTGTAGACTACACTAATGTGGATCATAATGGGTTGTCAGACGGACACGCGGGTCTATTCTGTACACTAAGTCTGGAAAAGGTTGAGTTTAAGAAGCGGACAAATTACCTTCGTCTTTGGAAAAGAAAATATGATGACGAGAAAATAGGTGAGTTTAGGAAGAAGGTATTAGAGGCTAACTGGAACACAGGTATCAACACATTTATCAGTAAATTCAGGGAATTACACTCTTCTATCTTTAAAAAGTACAAAGTGAGAGTTAATGTTAATAGAAGTAAATGTTCCAAATGGATAACGAAAGGAATTAGAATAGCTAGCAAAGTAAAACGTTTCCTAAACGCATTGGATAAGACGCAATGTGACAATTCGGTTGTAGAATATCGAAACCAGTATATTAGAACGTATAGGAAAGTGTTGAGTTGTGCAAAAAGGAACTGTGTCAGAAAACAAATAGAAATGGCAACAGATTCTAGTAGGATGATCTGGAAAATAGTCAATCGACAGCGTAATGCTACGAAAAACTTTGACAACGACCAAATTATTCTAAAGATTGACAACACAATTATTAATAATGCTGTAGACGTGGCTAACATTTTTTCAATAAGGTTTGACAATAATGTCCGCCTTAAAGTGTGTGATCATAAATTGGCAATTACTTATCTGACTGAAAGTGTCAGCAGAGTAAACTCTAACATGAGTTTTGAGGCAGTCACACCCTTTGAAATTTCTAACATAGTTAAAAGGATGGTAAATAAATCGTCTACAGGCTATGACGAAATTCCCCTGACTATCATTAAAGATAACATTGACATTTTGGCAACTACACTAGCATCTTTTTATAATAACTGTATTGAGGAAGGTCTGTTCCCTGATCAGTTTAAAATTGCACGAGTAATTCCAATTTTTAAGAAGGGTTCCAAAACGGATCCTAGCAACTATAGGCCGATTTCCCTATTACCTGTACTATCAAAGATTTTTGAAAAGATTATGAAGGATAGGCTTATGAAACACTTACGAATGCATAGCATCTTAAATAGACAACAATTTGGCTATCAAAAGTCATTGGGCACCGCCGATGCAGTTGAGGCATTAGTCGATGAGGTTATTTGCAACCTTAATGACAAACATAAGGTGGCAGGTGTATTTCTGGATCTTAGTTCTGCTTTCGACACGGTGGACCATGAAATTTTGCTGGCCAAGTTGGAACATTATGGTATAAGAGAGAACGTTCTGAAGCTATTTCGATCTTATTTACATAATAGACGTCAATTTGTAGAGATAAAGACGGTAGTCGATGAAGAACAAAAAATATTAAACTCCAATTTAATAACAGTATTCCGAGGTATCCCTCAGGGATCTGTTCTAGGCCCAATTTTCTTCATCCTATTTCTTAATGATTTAATTGAGTACATTAAAAAACGTATTACAGACACTAAGCTCGTTATTTTTGCGGATGACACTAATGCAGTAGTGTCTGCAAATAACTTGAATAATTTAGAATTAAAAATTAATAACTTATTAAAAGCTTTTGAACATTGGTTTGGTACAAACAATCTTAAACTCAATGTAAATAAAACAAAATGTGTACTATTCAAGTCGAACGTTCGGAACAACGCTAGTCTTGAGGTTTTGTCATGTGGCAACAAAGTCGAAGTAGTTGACTATGTAAAATTCCTAGGTGTTCACATTGATGCATTGCTAAACTGGAAGGTTGAGACATCGTCTGTAACGAAGTCTGTTAGCTCTGCATGCTATGCAATCAGAAGCCTGAGGGAAGAACTGACTTTGGCCCAGCTTAGGATGGTATACTTTGCCTTGGTTGAGTCTAGGCTCAGGTATAGTATTGAGTTTTGGGGCAACAGCTATAAGTACAATATCCACTCGGCATTTGTAATTCAAAAAAGAGCCTTAAGGACAATGCTCCGCTTAAAACAGACGGATTCGTGCAGAGACCATTTCATTAAACTTAATATTTTGACAGTGCCATGCCTTTATATACTGGTGCTACTAACCAGTTTTGTTAAGAACTTACACACATTTGAAACTGATGACCAACGGCAAGTTCGGGTTAATACACGTAGGAAAGACTTGCCTAATATAATCCAACCGAAAATAAACGTGGTTCATCACAGTCCTAGGTATCAATCAGTACTACTATACAACAAGCTCCCCTTAGAATTTAAAAGCATTAATAGCGCAAACCTATTTAAAATCAAATTGAAGACATATTTATTGAGGAAGGGCTATTACAGTGTCGATGAGTACCTAGATGATAAGCGACAACCGTAATCTCATTATTCTAGATTGGTATTAATTTAAAATGGCATGTTGATTATTATTATTTTGATTTTTTTTATAAATATAATATAATATAATATAATTTTTTATACTAATATTGTTTTTTTTTTTATTTTAAATGTCATTTTGTTTATGTTATTGTATTACTCATAGATTATTAAATGACATATTATCTCTAGTAACAATTATATTATTATCATTTCTTTTTTTTTTCATCTTTGACATTCTATTTTTACTATTTCTTTTTACAATTAGATGACATATTATTACTGCTATATTTAAATGTGAATTATTAATGTTTTTTTTATTATTATTATTCTTATCTTTGACAATTGTAATGTTTTCATGGTACAGTTTTATTTTACAAAATTTCTACACAATGTATATTGTTTCGAAATAAATGACTTATGACTTATGACTTATGACTTAAAACGGTATAGGCAGTGGTGACCCACATTTCGTTATGTTTTAAGTGGGAGAAGCGAACCTGTTACCATGCACCGGGCACACATCCTGAATCCTGGCTGCTACTAGAAATTCCTGATGGAAAAAACCACAAACACTTTACCTGACCTGGAAATCGAACCCAGATGCATGTTCAGTAGTGGCGCTTGAGATCACTAGACCAACGAGGCAATCCTCCTATCAGATGTGTTAATTTACTTATACTAAACAATATGATACGTAGAACAATAGTAACTTAAGTTAGAAGGAAGCTGCAAAGATAAATGAGTATTTCCCGAGCTATTGTTTAGCAGAAACAGCGTAATTTCGCAATCGGCTACTGACCAATTACACAGCCATTACCGAAATGTATTATTCATACTTTTCAAGAATTCCTTTAAAAATAATTGAATACGGAAATAGCGTCCGCAACCATTGAAAAGTCAGGTGCAATTGAAATTTTGATGCAGTTTCGTGGCACGTGCGTGCTAGTATCTATATGTCCACTGCAGTTTAATTGTATATATGTATATAGAAAAGGATAGAATAAAAGGTGATCATTAGTATGATTCCTATGTTTCCTTTTCCTGTATCTGGCGGTGGCGTGGTGCATAATAAACGCTGAACCATTACCCTAGCTGGCGGAACGGAACGAATAAACTTGCAGCTTGCCACTTGGTTGCCATTACGTATCTCAGATTTTGCCGGTATCGGTAATGTCTATCGCTGACCGGTCAAGCCTCCTCAATCGTGTTAGTTTAATGCTGCTGCTCAAGAAGGCAGGAAATGCCATAAAAACTGTGGAACTTCGTAAGGTAATTGATGCTATGAACACTCTAGCGTTAAATGTATTCATGATAATTGTAGTTGTAACAAAGAGTTCTGTAATGTGGGCTTATGTATTCTTAACTCTTTTGTTTAACTTTTAATTTAAGCATTAGTAGATATAAATATGCATTGTAATTAAATAGGTGAGTACATTATCATATTTTACACGATACATAGTAGTACCTACCTCCGAAAATCTGTTGTCGGTGCAAATCACAGCCATTAAACGTGCCCAATTGTTGAAATTTAGGCTGTGTGAAGGACTGCCTCAATCCACAAAACGGGTTCAGTGCGGATTTGTGAAAGCCACATATTATCCTCGTAGTTCTAAGACACTGATTATACTTACGATATTTTCCATCGCCATTTTGAGAAAAACCCACGACCAACGATACTCAACAGTTAACCTAAATATAAACATACAAATCACCACCAACCAAGTGTTATTCACACTCATTACTCTATCTCCACCTGTAATCTAAGACCGTTTCAAAGCTGGAGGGATCCAGTGGATTTCCGTGAAATGTTCGCGCGATAAAAACCTTCGAGATTTGAATCAACAGCCGCCCCGTTCGCTGCGCCTGCACATAGTAGCAGACCATTAGCCGTGGCCGATTGCGAGTATTCGAGCTTCATTTAAATGCATCCGTGATGGTTTCATTAAGGAATGTTATGTATTTTTGAGAGGCATGGAAATATCCGCCAATTAGGGAGGTATTAAAAATTATCTAGCTTTAGTTACAGTTCGGAGGGTTCAAAGAGGGTAGGTATATAGGTAGACCTATCCGCCTTTTACCTCAGGCTGAGGCAAAGAATACATAGAGATTAGAGGCTCATTGTGAGCTGGTAAATTACTAAACCACGCAATGAGGAAAAAATTGTATATCTGTAATTTTTAACGAACTACGGCATTTCAGCATTTACAGTATTACATAGGTAGTAGAGACGTGTCAAAAAGCAGGAGATTATCATCTTCTAAAACACATTAAAACCTTAATTCGATTAATTACTCGCAGCTTTGTATAAAGTTCAAGTTTTTTAAGGTGCAGTTATCATTTGAATTAAGTACTTATAACTATTAGATTTATGAACGTGATTGATGATTAAGTTCAAGGCCCTATAAATAATTCACTGCTCTTTTAAATCATAGCTCAATTTACTCGTAACCGTTAATATTGATATCTTCTTTACTTATGAATGATTTATGTTTAAGTATTTTCATGTAGATTTTGCAGGTAGGTTGTTAGTATGTTGTAAGTATTAAAGGAGGCACATCAAAGATAATGAATGAAGCAATTTGTAACCAGGAAATCATGAAATAACAAGAAAGATTTGAGCTTGGTGCATAAGTGCTAAATATTAAAGTTAAAAGTAAAATTATGCGATTTTAGTGCAATTAGCACTTTAAATCCTAATTAGGTCATAAAAAAGAGTTTAGAGGCGCTTTGCTGAGCTTCCTTTGAGTTTGGTGCATTCAAACAAACTGCAAGAAACTGAGCAGGTAAGTAGGTTACCTACGTCTAGGATTATTATCATTTAAAAAAAATTAAGAGACTTTCGGAGACTTCCAGAATGTCCAACCTTGTCACATGTCTTTTCGATATAAGTGTAAATTATCCGGCTTTTTGTCAGGACTTTTCCGAAATTCGAAACGGTATCAACCTATCCCTAATCAAACGTTCCCGACCTTCTCCTCCTACGTAGATAATTATTATGTGAAAACCTATAACCCAATCGATAAAAAATCATGTTTTCTTGATCGTTGCAAGGTTTACCTAGACAAAAGATGATCTCGACTCGTCTATCACTTTAGTTGTTTTAACAAAAGTACAATCACCTTGGTCAAGCTTGGTTGGTTTTGGCTTAATGCCTTTTGTGCAATATTGGAAGTCTAGGAACAGTATCATAGTCATCAGTCCGTGGCCTGGACCGAACGACGCTTAACATGGCTCTTTACAAACCAGTGATTAACTGATTTACTGTGGAACTGTTCAGGTTCACCCAGCAGCCCAATCCATTCCGTTGTACTAGGTATTGAAAATGCGAAAATAACTACGTCTATCTATTACCTTTTCACAACTAAACGGCTGAACAGAATTGGATAAAGTTGGCACACAGATATGATATAATTTCTATCCCAGTTGTAGGTACGTACAGCTACAAGCAAAACCGCTGACAAAAGCTAGTAGGTAGGTACTTATTAAAAAGAAATGTCACTAAATTGAATTATGTTACATCATGAACTTAGATATCTTCAAGAAGGTAATGGCAGCCTATATTAAGTTTATACAGGAGCTAGTTTTCCTACGGGAAAAACGTGAGTGGCATTTCCTGTCAGGAAATCTCCGATTTTTTTAGAGATTACTTCTACTATGAGTTGCATTCACTAGTACCTAGATATTTCCGTTTTACTCCTCGCAATCAACTTCTTAGCTAACAGCTAGATTTTGTACACTGACAGCCCAAATTGGTTCCCTGTTCGTTCAGTCCATCCGAGATCGCCTTGAGCGTATAGGTACCTATATAGATACTGTTCTATGTGGTGTAAGCAGTAAGTCTAGTGGTCGCAGGCACAACTACTGACTACGAGTTCCTCGGTTTGATTCCCAGGTCAGGCAAAGTAATATTCAGTTTTTCCTTCACAATATTCTCCGTAGCAGCCACGGAGTTCGGATTTGTGCCCGGTTGATAATAGGTTGGCCCTCTATTACATAGGAAGGACTTAAACATGACTGGCGAAACGTGGGTGTAGGTGTACCTTATTAGGTACACCTCTGCCTAACCCTTTGGGGATTACAGGCGTGATGTTATGTTTGTTTATGTTCAATCGTTTATGTATATTGGTCCAAAAGGTGATCAAACTCACGACCAATCGCTCCACAGATCGCCCTATTACCGTTCGTTGGGCTATTGCCGCTTACCTAAATAGTAAATGCTCATTTTGACCGATACTCAGTAGGTAATGATTACACTTTCGAAATAAAATAAAATCATACGCTCTTTTTCTCTAACTTTCATGGTCAATTTTTTTTTACTCACGAAATATCAGTGCAGTGTAGCGTAACAATAGTAAAATTGAAAAGCTTAGGTAGGCTTATTATATTATTTTATAGACGCATAAAAACATGACAATTCAATCCAACGTAACTTTCGCTAAGTTTGTTTATGATAACATTTTCTATTGAATAACAAGGGATACCTTCTCATTTGTTCAGGTGATTGAAAGTCAAGTTTTTATGCCGTGAGCCTACAATAGACCATAAAGTTTGAATGACTTAGGTTTATGTTAATTACTATTCTCGTAGGCAAGCTATGTCGTAAAACCTGTGCTGCTCACTTTGCTTTAGTTTTTTAGGGTTCCGTACCTCAGTCGGCAAAAACGGAACCCTTATTGGATCACTTTGATGTCCGTCTGTCAAGACCCTCTCAGGAATGCGTTGAGGTATCAAGCTGAAGTTAATATCAAATACTCAGGTCCTTGGAGCAGAGAAAAAAACAAACTTGTAAGTCAACGCGTTCAAAAGATATGGTACTGCCCGTTGATTTAGAATCATGAAATTTGGCAAAAAGCAATGTCTTACAGTACAAGTAAAGGTAAAAAATTGAAAACCGTTAAATGTGGTTTAACAACAATATGACTACAATTAAGTTTATACGGAACCCTCGGTGCGCGAGTCTAACTCGCAGTTGTTGGTTTTTTTTAACTAATAACTTGGTACATACAATCAAATAAGTTTACTGCAACTACCATACCTCTAGGTTTTATTGTGCCTGTAATCTGCGGCTGTAAACCAACAGAGCTTCTTTTTCATAAAATAACGTTATTTAATAGTTCACTAATTGGAAATTACTCTGCCAGTTTTAATTAAACTAACGAGTTATAACTCCCATTGATTTATTACGAAAATCGAGTTCTGTTAACTCAAAGTTCAAGTAGTCAAGCTGGCAAGAGAATCTCGTGGATAAATTGCCAATTCATGAAAATTAATAAAATGATGTGCCAAATATTGATTAAAACCAGTGGGTAATGACTTAATCCCTCACAACAATTAATATTGATGGAGTGTTTCAAGTTTAATGTATGGCAGTGATAACATTCTTACAAGTTCGAGGAATGTCTGAGAACAAGCGACTACTATCTATGGATATAATAAAGTAAGTATTATAATTGGTAATCAGAACCAGAACAACAAGTTCAACAATAAAAATATATCATAGACAAAAACTTGATGCTTTTCTTTAGTTCCAAGGCAGAGGACGTTAACCCGCTCCACATTTAAATGGGACGCTTCATTCAAATTCAGAATACCTAGTTCAGAAGCTGGAACTAATTGACTAGGAATTTTAATAAATCGCAACTATCTACACATTTTGAAAAAAAAAATAGTAGGTGTTCTTCAAATAGTTACAAACGTACTTATTAGATACTTATAGATTTGTACGTATATAATTATGAAGATGGTACCTACGATAATTATTAGCTCCAGAGTCCAGAGGGTTAAAATATAAAACATGTTCTTCGACATCTAAGGTGCAAAGTTAGTAATAAGTATAGCAATCCTGTTTCACTCACCACTACTTAAGTTAATGCAGCAGAATCCCTTGCTTCCACATCGACGAACGTTCCAGCACAGCACAAATTTACTTTGAAATATTTTTTATCTAGATCTGTGAGAATTTCATTAGAGGGATTTTATTTTTTGGTGTCGATCATTTTACGCGCGCGTTCTTTATTTAAGTGTTCGCGGGAAGGCAACGGTCTGCGTCGTTACGGCTAGCGCTCCGCGCGCACCTCTATGGACTGAATGTTTTCTTTCAAATCCGAACTCCCTCCATCTTAGCGGCAAAGGCAACGCTTCGACCACAGCTTTATAAATTCTAAGCTCGGACACCTGTCAAGCAATCAGAACAAATTCTGCACGGGATCGCGGAATAAACATGTTAAAAATAAAATACTTACAGCATTTTTATAAAAAAACAGTTTATTTATTTCTTATCTACGGTTGACAATAATCATTTTAATAGCATAGACACAGTTACAAGTATAACTTATTAAACACTAGGAAGTTGTCTTAACTATTAACTAAATTAACTGTTTCAATAAATATAACGATAACATAATAGGTATTTTATATTTTTACTCAAATAACATTAAATTGAATTAGTACTACAATAATTTGTTCACGTTATTTAAGAAGATATAACTATTTTAGTCAAACAATTACTTAAGTTAATTTAAAACGTACAATATTTAACTACCCTACATTTTACGAATTGTGTTAACCCATTCACTGCCCAGTACTTCGCGAAAACTTCGTGAATTTCGTTCGCGTGCCCACAACCCGTATCCGAGTCGTCGTTATAATGAACTATAGGTGACTTGTATTCATGCCCAGAACCCGACTAGCGAGTCCATAGCTACAGATACGGATTGTGCGAACGAACAAATTATTGTTCGACTCATACGCTGGGTTCTGGGCACTGAATGGGTTAAGTTTATTTTTAATTAAATAATAACTGGTATTTTTGTTTATAACAGTTTAAGAATAATTAAGTATTTAGTAAAGTAATTAAGTTACAGATGGGAAGATTATGAAAAATAGGTTAAAAATGGTTTTAATGTTTATTAGAAGAGAAAATTAAGTACAAACAATGAAAAAAGATTCTTGAAATTTCCAGTAATGTATGTCTATAAGGTTTATAATTATATAAATAATGGTGAATGAAAATATGATTTAAAAAAAAGATCGGAAGATTTATATAGTTAAAATTATATTCGTATAGGTTTCTCTCATAAACTAAAATTAACTGATACGTGTCAATAAATACGTAGAAAATTTCAGTCGAACGTTGGCCTAAATTCGAAATTGTTTTTATAATTCAGTCAATAAAAGGTCACTAGATCTCTCAAAGGAATATGGATAATATAATAATGTAGATTCATAACAATCATAACATAGGTAATATTGTTATGTCTAAGTGGTTTTGTCGGTTTCAATTAAAATTAAAATACAATAAAAATTAAATCAAATAATATTGTGACAAAAAAAGTAATTGCGAGAATCCAAGTTGCACATTGTATCGTAATTTTGATATGTCCTAACACTATTATTAAAATTTAAAAAGATAGCTATCAGCATATCATATAGCTTTTTCGTTCACTCAGTTCACTTTCTGTGCGGCCAAATTAGAAAGGAAGCCCCACACTTAAGAATTAGAGTTAGAGAATGCTAAATTCTTTAGGGTTCTATTATCTTAGAGGAAAAATGGAATCTTTACGAACGGCTTTACGAAAATTGATTCAATGTTGGAATTTGAATATGTTTTCGGATCTATTAATTATTAGGTACGGTTTTTAAATTGCTATTCAATTTTACGACCTTTTTGTCCGTAGTATGGGTTTAAAAAGTAACCGGAGGGGGGGTCAGTCCTTTTTATACTGCCCTTGTAGTTTCACCTTCTTCAAGTTCGGCTGGCACTCCGTCTTGTTGTATCAGGTTTTCACTGACAAAGAGGAATTAAACTCAACCCCTTTGTTCCATTTATACTTATTAAGAGAAGAGTGCTTTTTAATTAAGACATTATTATTTATCTACAGCAATTTATACCCAAGCTTCACCTATTTGTGACCGTGATAATCCTAAAATTTCAATTTTGATAATATTCGCAAGTACACCAACAACACCACTTAGACTTAGGGCCCGATTCACATTTTCCCAATAGCCAGTGGCCCAGTCACCACATATATTAAAAAATGGAACAGATCACATGATACTTGTGGCTAGGCCCATCCCCTAATCATTTTAAAGGCATGTGATGTGCGTAAAAGGTCAAGGTGACATTTATGGGTACCAGTTAGTGTACACATGGCACAAAATCACTTGACATTTCACTTATCGCCTAAAGCTTTTTTTTCGGATGCGGGAAGCATTCCACTAGCATCAACTATGTCATTAATCTCGCATGGAGGTGATCAGACTGGCACAAATAGTCATATAACTTCATAACCATAAAACAATCGACGCGGTCAGTTCAGTCCTGAGTCCCGAGCGGGATTTGCCGCTGTGTGGCCAGTGCTTAATATTGACCTGTCAAGTAATTTTAACTGGGATTTTATTGGGATATGGTGAAACAAGCCCTGAAGCAATTTGCTAACAATCAATGAAATAATTACGTCTCCTCAATGTTAGGGTTTTCGGAGAAGAGCTGGTGGTCGTTATAGGTCCTCAGGTACTTTTTGGTGGTAAGGTATAGCAGGAGTCCCCACTTCATCATCATGAAAGACCAAACGAGACGGATGATGATGCTGGTCTTGATTGGCATCACATCTAGAAGAAAAAATATATATTATATTTATTTTTAACGGCTACAAGTGTGTATAATGATGTATTGCTGGCATAACTGCCAGGTTTATCAGGTTTTCTGCCGGTGGGTATAGGGAATTGATAACTTTAATAATATGATCAAGTCCATCTACGTCAATACAAAAATAAAGAAGTTCAAGCAACAAAAAATTTTCTTTATCAACAGCTGTGTTTGTGTGTCAATGCGGACAATCCTGTACCTACTATCTATTTACGTTTTATTTTTATCGAAAAAAGTTGCGAGGGGCGTGAATATTTTGTCTTCACTTTATCTGAAATGTGTCAATAAACTGATGATGTTATTGCCTACATGAGCTAAAATCGTGAAGATTTGCTTTTCGCTGGGGATGGCAAAAAATATGTAATAATTATGTATTATAGTCCGCTATTGCATGGGACTTTTAATTGGCGAAATGTGTTTGTACTAAAAGAACATCCCTGCCTATGCCTAACCCTTCAAGAAAATACCGGCTTCAGGTGTGATGTTATGGTATGTACGTGCATTATTGAATATTCAGACAATTGATTTATATAAGTAATCATTTACTGCCTCAACAGACTGACTCCCTCGATTTGACTGCGTTGGTCTAGCGATTGCAACAACGACTGCTGAGCATGATGTTCCCAGGTTGGGCAGTGTTATTGGGTTTTTCCATCAGGAAATTCTCAGTAGCAGCCACGGCATCTAGATTTGTGCCCAGTTAATGCCAATAGGGTCGCCCCCTATTACATGGGACTTAAACATAACTGGCAAAATGTGGATCTACTATTATGTGCATCTCTACCTAACCCTTCGGGTATTACAGGCGGGATGTTGTGTTATATTCATTCAATATTATGCACATTATTGAATTCATATTCAAAAGCTGCAAGTGCATCAACATGTAGACATATAGTAGGTAAACATGATATGCAAAAACAACATGCAGGTTTTGCATATTTATTGAATCAAAACAGCAAGCAACTGTACAAACATTTTGATAAATAATGTAACTGAGAACTTAAAATAATAATAAAAAGCTATGTTTTAATAATGTTATTATGTAGAGAATAGTGATATGGGGGTGAGTAATGAATTATCAATGTGTAGTTCAAGTCATCATGTGATAAAACATTTTGCAACAATTTATACATTGATTACAATAATTTTCAAATGATTGGATGTTTAAGATTCAAAGTATTGTCCCTAGGATGTTATTTACCTACTTTGATTTCTTACACACAATTATTATCATGAAATGTCAAAAAGTTATCAGAACTACTTTCATTAACCTTTTCAAATGTTAATCACCTACCTAACAAGAACAATATTTTACTTGTTTGTTGAACCATAAACTGAATGAAGATCTTTTTATACATACCAGCTTTATAATAAATCTCCAGGAAGAGATAGAAGAGTGTAAGCGCTGCTCCTGAGACCAACCCGACAATGCCAAAGTCCCCGATGTACTGCAATGCTTTTCTTGAGAAGTTTACGTGTAGTGACTCTTTGAGGTAGTGGCAATGCAGCATCAGCGCCATTGATGCATGTATGCCTGGAAAAGAGAAATTAATGGTTTTATTTAAACAAATGTTAAATTTGAAATGGAATACTATTCAATTTGTGTTAGTATAGCCATGATAATCAATTTTTAAATAGTTAGGACTTTAGGGATTTTATTCTAATCAATGATAATTTGGTTAGTAATTTTAAAATTGCCTCATGATAGAGCGGTATGGAAGGAGAAAGGGGAAGCCTTTGCCTAGCATCCCACTAGATCAGATAGAAAAAATAAAAAAAATGCCTGAAAAAACAATTTAGGATGTCCTATAAATGTAGGTATTATCAAACCACAAAGATGAGGAAAAGTATCGGAAAAATTCAATATAGTATTGAGGAAAATGATTAACAAATTTCAGAGTTAATTAGTATTATGATGACTCGATTTCGTCATTCCAGCAACAGCAGGATCTCAAAACAATCCCGAGGTCAATTCATGGCTTTCTTATCTTTTTTAAAGATCCGAAATTTATTCCATTGTGCTGATTACCGTCATCTCTGCTGTGATATTAATATGATGATTCTTCGTACGCCCAAAAAGGTATATTTCGCTTCACTTACCAGATAAAAGCGCCCACATTCCGGCTTCAATGTTTGCATAAACAATGCAAAAACATATAAACGCAGATAAGCCTAACAAGGCTCCAAAAGCACTTAGCGCTATATGAATTTTAACACGCAGCATACTGATCACTCTATAATCAACTGCTAACAACGAATATTAATTTATTTTGTCGAAAACAAAGAGTTAAATCGCAGTTTCCGTTACATTTATTTACGAGCTCAGCTGTAAAACTGCTGTCATAGTACTCATAGTGTCATAGTCAGTCAGCTATCTGCAAAACAAAAACTGACTAAATAGTGATGTACACTTGACAAACCATCAAATTTAGTAGCAGAAATTCGACAAATTGTAGTAGCTTGATGTGCTGGCGTCTGTACTTTGGCAGAGAGCGAACTTTCAAAAACTTCAATGAAATGGTTTTGTGAAAAAAAAATTGGTCTGATTTAGGTCATGTTGATTGAAGGTGAAAGCAACAACATCGAAAAGGTTAGCAGTAGTTAACAAGACCTAACAAACGAGACCCCATGGTCATGCTACGTATGCAGTATGTACTTACTAAGTACTCAGATTCTGCCAGAAGTGCGTCGGCAAAGACACAATTTAAAATTATGTTAGGCGATTTGTGAGAATTATTATTGAGAATAACATGAAAATTATAATCGGAAAAAGAATGAGGACACTATAAATGACAGAAAACTGTCATAATTGAATTGGCATATGGCATTCTCACAGAAAGAAAACAATCTGTAGCTTTTTGAGAAAGCTATCTTGCTTACTCGCATTGGTTAAAAGGCTATTGCCGTTTCGTAACATTTGAAGTCATGAAATGAAATTCCGTGTGATGGTGATAGGTAAAATAATAATATCAAAATGTTTATGTGGGGATGATAAAAATAAATTAACTACAGTGGGTTAATTTAAAGCCTAGCTGTTATGTAGGCGGTCTAAGATTAAATTCATAATTCATTCTTTAGTCTTATCCACTATTTCGTAATTTCATTCAATTTAATTCCTACAAAAGAAATTATTAACCATGAGTCGTGTAAGCCAAGGTCAGATGAAGAAATTACTCGACCTGCTTAGCGAGGATGGTGTACTGGTCGATGGCAGAGTAATGTACACCAATACGAACAAGCAGAACTTTTGGAGACGTATCGCTTATCAATTGAACTGCGTCGAAGGTGGTACTTATAAAAATACTTGGAAATGGTGTAAAGTAAGCCTATTTTTATTACAGAAGCATGTAGCTAGGGCAATAACAATGCCTTTAAGAATCTGTGAAAATTATTAGCATTGTTCCCTCTAGTTTGTCAAACACTAGCATTTTCATGTGCCCAGAAGTAAAATGTACTTACCACACCTACCTCTGTCTACCCTTTCAGAGATTTTAGGTGTGATGTTATGTCGTAAATTCACGCCTTTCTCCTTCTTACTTCTCCTTCTTACTTAATTAAAAAAATTAGTTTTATTCCTAAAATGTTGCACCCTTTAAAAGGATTATTACTCTTTTCTTTAATTTTTACATACCTACTATGCAGATTTTAAGAAGATCATCTTTATTATACAATATTTAAGTTTGTTAAGTCCATTCATAGCTTGTCTGGAAGATCAGCAATAAGACTGCCGATGTACCCATAGAATGTATGCAAATAAATAAAATTTTCTGTTGTAACATCAAATAAATAACAGCTTTTTACTGAATGCATATCAAAATATATAAGACATATAACAGAAACACATGGTTTTAAATTTAATAATTAGGGTTTCACACAAAAATAAGAAAACCCATTAAATTGTTAGCAAAATCTAATTCAATTAATTTTGCTAATAAGTAATATTTTTTTATAATAATTTCACGCAAACAAAGGTCACAGGTAACAGCTTTAATATTAAATAGCTATTTATTAATATGAGTAACAATAAAGTACCTATGTATTTTCTATTTTTATTTAATCTTTTTTTAAAATACTAATGGATCAAATATTTTGAATTCCAGATGTGGGCTGACTGGAAGAACAAAACTAAAAAAAAAGCCAACATATTGCTAAGCAGAAAAAGCTACTCCGATGAACAATCCACACCGAAACTAACCCATTTAGAACTAAGGCTTCTGAAGTTAATAAACTACCCTATTGGTGAAACAGAGGATGCCCTAGCTTTGGAAATGGTAACAATATGTCTGATCAAGTTGACAATATGAGATGAAAAATGGGTGGTGATGATGATGTGTAATGATGATGATTTGTTGACGATGGTTGTGTTGTTTGTTGAGTGGCGACCGCAAACCGTAAGATGTTGCGTTGGAAGGCCTCCCTCTAGGTGGATCGATGACCTGACGTAAACGTATGGGATCGTTCAATGTGAGGACACTTGGGGAAGGCCTATTTCCAGTAGTGGACGTCTTTCGGCCGAAATGTTCATGATGATTTTGATAAGTTGACAATACTAAGTGACAAGGGAACATCGATGCCCAAACGCTTATCATGTATTCAGTATATCATTCGAACTCCTAAAGGCAACATCAATAAGATAGTTAAGATCAGGACGGCTGATTTTTTTGAAAAATGTAGGGTCGCTCAAAATGATGTAGTGGTAACCGTTTTCGCGTCGGTGTCTCTTCCACCTCGTATTGTGTATGTCCATGGTTTGGCTAAGGCAGGTTTTTTTTCGCAATTTGCAGGTCAGTGCCAGGTTGTATATTTGTTAACGGAAAAGTTTGTATACAATTTTGTTGTGCATTTACAATTACCGTCATTGTATACAATTCCTAGTAAATAAATATAATTCGTAGGAAATGTATACAATTCCTAAAATAGATATGAAAACTATATACCTACTTTGTAAATGCACTTTTCCAAGGAAATCTATACTTTTCCTAAATAGCGATTGGAAATGTATTAAATTCTTGATGTATGATCTTAATTACAGCGAGGATAGTGGTGCGAGGGGCAACTACACAGTCGAGATCATCTATCATACTCCCTTTTTTTTCACGTTACTCCAATACACTGCACACCACACCAACATAAACAAGGCATTGTGGCATGGAAAACTTAGGATGCAAAGGCGAGCGAAGCGAGCTCGGGACTTGGGGCACCCTGACTACGGGCAGGTTAGGTTCGTAGGCGATGTTGGGGTCTTGAGGGCGAGCGAAGTGAGCGAACTATGACTCCACGATCCGTCATGTTCAGTTACTTTAATACGTTGTTCGAGTTAAGTTACTTTAAACCCTACAGACAGAAATAAGAGCCCTACGCCTTATACTATTATACATTTTGATATTTACCTTGACGTTAAAATTCCTGTTATATTTATTTTATTCACAGAGATATTCGTTTTTATATATCTCCTAGTATCATCTCGGAATTGTATACAATTCCTAGGAAATCATACATTTCACAGGAAATGTGTGTACTAAAGAATCTTTGAATCATTATTTTTCACATTTCCTAAGAAGGCTCGGAATTGTATATACATCATATACCATACATGCTTGTATTATACATTTCCAGTAACATAGTTATTGATTAAAATATGATTTGCGACCGTAACAAATATGACTTTATAGAGGTGCAATCATTAAAATCACCAATACAACCCTCTATGTTCAATTCAACTATTTCATGAAATAGTAAGGGGGTTAAATGAATTTAGAGGGTTGTATTGATGATTTTAATGATTATAATTCTGTAACTACATACGTGTAGAGATGAAGCGTATATACTAGAACAGATCCAGGGATTAGGTATTTAACGAGACTAGGCTGCACCTATTCTAACTTTTAAAATACTTGATCCACCTAGTCTCACTGTGCCTACGCAGTGCACGGCACCCGCGGCCCGCGCGAATCGAAGTACCGACTGTACTAGACTATGCTGCTATCTCGCTTCACCGTGTCGTCGGGGCGCGGTGAAGCGAGATAGTAGCATAGTCCTAGCTCATCCATGTTTGCCAAAATCATTCGTGAGTCAGTCACTTGAATTTGAACCTTAATTCAAAAGGCATAAAAGTAACGCGATGCGCACTCGTATTTACATAGATCATACGTGTGCCAGTCGTATGAATTTGAACCATATCTCAATGGCATAAAAGTTACGCGACGCGCACCGTGTTGTGGAAGAATATATTCTGTCCTTTTTTAACTACACTATTCCGCAGTCTTTCCATCCTTGTTTGTCAATACTCGAGATCGAGACTAGTCGGGACTAGGCACTAGGCAGACTTTATAGAATAAGTAGAATAGATACTTTGACAATACTCGATGCGAATGAAGACTATATGATGCAGTCGAGTATCAAGTACGGACTCGTGCGAATGTGATCTCGATTGACGTATGATACCTACTCGACGTCGCTAACTTCTATCGGACTTATTTAGTGATCGGTTTTCGTAACGAAGTTTTAATATATTGTTAAAGAACTTAGATCTATTTTTAATGATTGTAAATAGGTATGCGATTTAAACAAAAACAAAAGCAATGATTGTATATGGTTACGTCATTAAAAAAAAAAACAACAAAAAGCAATTATTGTATATAGTGTATAACAATGATTGTAAATAATTATGTGATTTAAAAAAAAACAAAAGCAATGATTGTATATAGTTACG
Source organism: Lycophotia porphyrea (assembly GCA_950005105.1). NCBI lineage: Eukaryota > Metazoa > Arthropoda > Insecta > Lepidoptera > Noctuidae > Lycophotia > Lycophotia porphyrea. The sequence continues at coordinate 12,085,850 of OX465398.1, forward strand.
TGATTTAAAAAAAAAGGAAAACAAAAAGAAATTATTGTAAATTACATGATTCAAAAAAAAAAAAAAAGGAAAACAAATCATATTAAGTACTCTGAAAAATGAATTGAAATCATTTAAATACGCTAACAATCTTCAATGTAGATAAATCTATACGTTGACAGTCCTAAGCCTGTGTAAAGTATGAAGGGAAGATTACAATTCATTACTGCGTACGTACGTACTACACGTGCAAAGACTAAGCATCACTATAAAGTATGCGTACTTCATGGACTAGGTGGACTAGGTGGAACAGGTATTTGGATCGAGTATTTGTACGGACTTGGACTAGGTGCACCTAGTCCAAGATTTGCCTAGTACGACCCATCTCTACATACGTGTTTCTAGCGCGACTCATTTTTCATCAACATACAACTTGACACTGACATGCAAGTTGCAAAAAACGTAAGAAAATTTGAATTTCGCGGGCTACGCTGGCGCTTTCAGCTTACCATTCCTAAAAATACAATAAAAAGTAACATTGATACGACAAGAAGAAGAATTATGTAAATCTTCTTAATTTTATTGATTTACAGGTAGTAGACAAAGAGGAGGTACCAGAATCAAGAGATGAATTTCGAGTGGAATTTTTAAATAGTGACTATGGTGATGGAGACATGCTCTCTCAAGACAAAACAGCTTCTGAAATTGAGGAAGAAGAACACAAGTCAATAGACTGCTATGATACGGTTGAGAGTAAATTCTGTGATGTTGATGATATTTTAAAAGGTGATTTTTTTAACATTACTTTCTACACAGCAACTTTGTGCACCAAAACTGATTTTCTCCTACCGTATTGATTAACGTCACTAACATAGTAGAAACCGTTATTTCACGCTAATCGCTTTTGAATTTTGCTAAGCGTATAATATAACTATATTATGTTATAGTCAAAGACCGATACTTAGTAGCCTCTGGTTTATCCTAGGTTTGGTAAACGCCGTTTGGCAAACTCAAAAAAAGATTCAAATTTCTGCCTTTGACTGATGTATTTCTAAGCAAACAAGTACTTTACTTTTTAAAAATTAACTGCAAGCACCGCTTGTTGAAATTGCTGCCGGCGTTGACCTTGGAAAAAAAAGCGGAAAACGGTGTTGGAATTTGGCATTATGGATTAGCTAATTAATAAAACAAGAAAAACTTAGGATGCAAGGGAGAGCGAAGCGAGTTCATGACTTGGGCCACCCCGAAGGTTACTTTAAACCCAGCAAGCAGAAATAAGAGCCCCGAGCAGCAGTTCGTTAGTCAAAGGCCGAAACCCGCTATTGGTTTGGTCTTTGACTAAGAGTTCTAGCCAAACCTAGCAGCGCCGGAGCTTCAAAGTTTGACTATAACATATACAGGGTGGATACGGTGAACGGGGGAGTAAGGGGAACTACCTTCACCGTTGCAGCTACACGAAAATCGTCTTAGGAGACTCTCCATAATTTTTCGTGATATTTTGATCACCATTCACAGATTTTCAAAAAAAATGTACAGTTAGCAAGGAAATGGCCATTTTACACAAAACATTTTCTGATGCCAATCGATCCCGTTTCTTATAACCCAAATATTTTTTTGATGATCCAGTTTCTAATACTGACCAAGAACTTCTATCGGACCAACCATCGTTGGAGTACTAAAAAGTCAGAAACGTAAAGTTACATGCCGTCTTCGTGATCATGTCTTTTCTTTATTTTTTTCTATTTCATATTCACAAAAAAAAAACAAATCTATTAACATTAAAAAACATTTTTTGTTTGAAACTTTCACACAAAATATATACGAAAAGTTTATTTGCCATTTCTGACTTTTCTAGTACGCTGCTGGGTTAGTCCCGTACAAGTTTTTGACCAGTATTAGAAACAGGATCGATTAGTATCAAAAAAATGTTTAGTGTAAATTGGGAATTTTCTTGCTAACTGTACTTTAAAAAAAAACTCAAAATTTCACGAAAAATTATGGATAGTTTCCTAAGACCATTTTCATGTAGCTGCAAGAGTTAAGGTAGTTCCTCTTACTGCACCATTCACCGTATCCACCCTGTATAAAGGGTGCAAACACTAACGAAGCCGAAAGGCACTTGTTCTCCCCGTCATTGCGATCAATTTTTTGCTCTAGACCATACCTGGGAACCTTCTAGTTACGGAGATATTGGGAGTCAAAGTTACAACTTTTTCAGAAGTTTTTTTTTTAATACATGTTTTAATATAACATTTTAAACACCTCCAGGATACTATTCAATCCATCCATCAGCACAATGTTTTGAGTGCGTTACATTAAGTTCTACTGAAAAAGGTGATTTTTCAGCCCAAAAAAAAGTCGTTTCCCAGAACTAATTTTTGCGTAAAGTTACTTAGTTTGATGTACAGTCAGCGTCACGATGTGGGTACCCCTCGGTAATGCTTGGTTGACGGATTCATGAAGAGTCTGTTTACAACCTGTATACTTACATAAATTAGATCTCGTGACTAATGACTATACAACAGTTTCACTCAAAATTAGGAAACCGAGTTTTGCTATTAGGTATCGCGATTCTCATCAAATTTGTGAATTAATTTAAGGTCTTCTTAATTTTGTTTAAAATTATCCAGCGAGACTAAAGTAAGCAGACCCATAATTTGGAGTTGTGTAACTGTTTGTTTATATAAGGTTATAAAATCTGTTATTTTAGAATTATGGTCATTTAGATATAAGTACAGTCAACAAAATAGATAAGTATCCATGGTCGTTAGATAAAGTTGCAGTTTTTTTAGAAACTGTTGCACATCTTCAAATGAAATTGAATTAATTTAACCAATTGTTTATTTTCCTTCATTTAATTTTAATTCCATTCGAAAACATCGATCGGTTTTTAAGAAAAAATCAATTATATCTTTCGACCCTGGATACTTATCTGTTTTGTTGACTGTACATCAAGTTTGTGAAGTATCGCTAGCTAATTTTGTTTGACCCTGTATCCACCATGTTTGTGGAAACAAAATGTATATCTGTATAATACACGCTTAACACGGAGGGCATAGACATTCGTCCGACGGCCCAAATTATCATAAAAAAATCTCTTGATTACAGATGATAAATTAGAAGAAGAGGAAGAACCAAATGAATCATCAGATGATGGGCCTAAAGTTAAATCAAGAGGTAAAACATTAGACGTCTGGCTCTTTCTGGGTACATTGTTCTCACAATCTTTACGTTTACCATCTGATATCAATGTCGCCAGATATTATCTATACATCTATACATACAGATAAATAAAATTGGAGTGTCTGTTTGTAATATTAAAATAACCGCTTTTTACTAAGGGCATGGATTTATACACGGTACATATACCAAAACAACATTTTTTTCAATTTTTTATCTGTCTGTTTGTTCCGGCTAATCTCTGAAATGGCTGGACCGATTTTGACGGGACGACACTGGCAGATAGCAAGGAGGACAAGGATTAACTTGGGCTACTTTTATTTTAGATAAATAATTAGGGTTCTGTGCAAAAAAAATAAAACCCTTGAAATTGGCAACACAATTCGATTCAAATACGGAAGTGCTTATAATAATGGGGATTTTTTAATAATAATTTCACTCGAACGAAGGTCGTGGGCAACAGCTAGTATAAAATAAATAACTAGTTATGTTACATAACATTTGGGAATTGGCAACTTTCTGATTCATTTGAAATAAAGTCTAAATGCTTAGAACCATCATATTGCACCCTGGATTGGCAGTTTTGCACTATCCACGAGAAAATTAAAATCTATTTCAAAATACTATCTTGGCTGATGGCCTAGTCCTAACGGCCCCGACTTACGTGTCTTGGGGTTCTCAGGTAGGCACATCACTAAGTATTAATTAATTAATTTCATCACAGCTCCTCAAAAGCAGAGTAATGTGAGGAAACCGGCATGTCCTAAAACCAGACATTCAAATACATTTGACATACCTAACCACACCTACCCGCCTAGCCACCCACCGGGCCTACGTGGCCTGATGAGGTAGGTTACGGCCGACTTCCTCACGTAGAGTAGGCCTGTCGCCAGTGACCCAGTAGTGGGACTTCTTTGGCTGATATAATGCTTATCTATAAATTGTGAAGCTTTCTTAAACAATTTTTTACAGTTTCAGAAAAATCATTCAAGAAAAGAAAAATTTCCTTAGATGAGTATAAAGTGAAAACAACATTAAAAATAGAAAAAGAAAGAGTTCAGCAGAAGACTGAAGAGTTAAGACTGAGAGCAATAGAGTTGAAACTGAAAGGAGAAGAATTAAGACTGAAAGAAATGGAGATGAACAAACTTAACTATTTGACAAGTATTGAAGAGGAGAAACTGAAGTGTTTTAAAGAAATATCGTCATGTTTGAAAGAGTAAGTACTAATACGACTACTAATTACCCACAAATTGATGTATTTAATCCATGCTAATATTATAAATGCAAAAGTATCCCTCATCATAAAGTTTTTGATATTAAAAGTATTTCAATTAAAGGCACATAAGTAGAACATCTTTGGCAATGGGTTAGAATCTATCTATATCCAGATATTAGATATTTTATCCCAGGGTCAACCACACATAAAAGTTAGGAATCAAGTAATTAATTCTGCTTCAACAAAAATGTTTCCTTCTTTTTCAGGTTATCTGATAAGAGCAAAAGTGGCATCACCCGATATCACAATGTCATTTAAAAGGAAAATATTTGGTTGTGTTTGTTATAAAAAAAGAAAACTAAATATATTATACGCATTATATTTTCAAGAAAATGAAAACAGACTTTTCCTTCTTTAATATTCTCTAAAATTTAACAGAAGAAACCCCCTTGCAGTTTATTGCACTTATTCTAATGTTAAAAGTATTTTTAAGGTAGAAACATTATTCAAAGTCTTTACAATTATTATTTAAACATTAACCCTTAATAGGGCGGAGATAAAAATTATTGAAAAACCAGGATTTGTGTTATTATTTTTACGTTTTTTGTTTATTTTTCTATGGTCAAAAAGCTGAGGTGGTAAGCAATTGCCCTTTGCCTTATTAAGGGTTAATAAAGGTTTCAACCATTTGAAATAATGCAAACAACATGTAAATAATATTGTGCTTCTATTTTAAAGTTAGATCTTTTCTTGATGATATAGTTAGCTAGACTATCAATCAACTTAGCTGCAACATTAATTAGGTACTTATTCATAAATATAAAAAAAACTATTGTAAAATTAGGCACATATTCTGGAACAAGAACATCATAAATATTTATTATTTTAAAATAACCAACAAACATTCTTCATATTAAAAGTACTAGCACCTTCACTCTGGCACAATCTCTAAAACCATTTTTTTTTTGGGAAAGAAATGTGTTTGAATCTTACACAGAATAAATATATTTTTTTGTCATCTAATAGATGAATAAATATTTTTTTGGATTAACTAAGTAAATAGATTAATAAATTCTGCTTTAGCAAGTGATAATTAGCATCAATCAATTTCAACTAGTGTAGAAAATAGAGAATAATATTTAATAAACACTAATCCATTTCTATGTAATATAAAAACATTTTAAACCAAAAAATGGAAAGAGTGGTCCTCCAGAACCAATGTATTATCAAATTACTTCTCATTAGACTTCATACAAAAATCCTCTAGTAAATAAGCTCTGACAAAAATTGACAAAATGGACCGACTTCATTCGACAAACCCCAATCACTTAACAAAATAATATCTTGGTCATAACAACTTCATTTAAAAATAGGACTAAAATAATTTTTCACACTTTCAGTAGTTTTAGGTAATTTGGTCTTATTTTACTCAATGTGAGGGCATCAAGTTCTGATATCCTATGGATGCGGAGATGACTCTTCATGTTCCCTCTCTGGGCATACCCTCGACCACAGATAGGACATTTGAATGGGGTCTCCCCTGTGTGCAACCGCATGTGTTCTTTTAGGTAATCCTCGTGATAGAAACTAGTGTTGCAGACAGTACACTCCGCTGGCCTTAGGCCTGAAATCAAACCAGCGTTACATATTAAGATGGTAACATTGCTTGTAATCTAACCATTACTGAAATATTTTTTAGGTTAGGCAGAGGTGTACACCCACATTTCGCCAGTTATGTTTAAGTCCCATGTAATAGGGGGCGAGCCTATTGCCATCAACCGGGCACAAATCCAGACTCCGTTGCTGCTACTGAGAAATACCTGATGGAAAAACCCAATAGCACTTTGCCCGACCTGGGAATCGAACCCAGGACCTCATGCTCAGCAGTCACGCTTGCGACCACTCTACCAATGAGTCAGTCAAAATCAAAATGCAAGAAAGTTATTAGTTTAAAATTATCAGTGATGACATACTTTATCATTAAAAACCATTGCAATAAAAAGAATGGATGCTGTACCTGTATGAACAGATCTCTCATGAATAATAACAGACTTTGCACATTTGTATGTTTTATCACAGAATTTGCATGAAAAAACTTTCTTAGGACGTTCTAGCTTGTCATGTACATTTCTAAAGTGACTCGTCAGCTCTCCTTTAAATGCAAAACCTTGGCCACACGATGAGCAAATGAATTCTCTGTGAACCTCATGTTTTCTCTTTATATGTCTTTTTAAATAGTAGTCGGAGACACAAATTCGAGGGCATTTGGGGCATTTTACAGGATTCTTAAAATGTACTCTTCTCTTGTGGCATTTAAGTTTGTCAGTACTTTGAAACACATCTCCACATAGGTCACATAGTTTCTCTGAGGTGTCCTTAACATTTGGTACTTTGATTTTAGTTTGTGGTCTTGGTTTTGGTTCTTTCATATCATCGCTGAGTACTTTTTTTAAGGTTGTTTGTCCAATCTTCATGCTGGAATATAAAAAAATTATTATAATTTAAAATTATTTTTCAACTGATAACCTTAAGAGAATCTTATAAAAACATATTAGACACAAAAAGCAAGCAAATAAGAATCATCTAGACTATTCTTTTGAAGAGGTAAAGTTTGTATGATTGGATTTAGGAGGTAATCATCTTAATTATTCATTTGCGGGGAGGAACTAATTAATTCGCTATATTCGTTCGTCTTCACAAACATAAAATAATGATAACTCAATCAATAATATTACCACCATCTATCTCCATTCCAGGCAAAGTTTCCTTCTAATACGGAAGATGCTATCTTGTTTGTTTTGTTGCCATGTTGAGACTTAACTTTTTGAGGTTTCTTTTCATTCTTAATGGGTTTTGGTTCTTTTTTTACTTTCTGGTTAATTTTCAATGGTAACAAATCCTCATAATCATCGAAGCCATCATCAGACTGGTCATTTGATTCTGCCTTTATTGTTTTAATATCTATTTCAACTTCAGTCATAAGGTCATTGTTAACATAACTGTAATCCTCCTTTTTCACAATCAACAGACCATTTTCTAATATTTTACAAGACTCTCTAAACTTATTAATAAAATTGCACAAAGTTTCTAAAGTATTATTGCACATTTTACATATATGACGTGGTAATCCTGTGATGTCTTCTATCTGCAAGTAACAGTAAGAGCATCTATTAGTAAAAAACCTGATGTCGTTCTGTTTTTGGCTTAGAAATAAATCGGTCAAATACAAACTTTTTCACATTGTAAACAAAAGGATAGTTTTGAATGTATATTGTCTCCTATTTCTGACTTCTCAAATATTGGAAGAGTGGCTCCATCCTTTAGACATATCCTACACAAACTTGTTGAGCTTCTGTCTTCCATTGTATAAGATTTTACAGGATTCTAGTTAGAATATTGCGGTGGAAACGGCGCTCTATAAGTTTGGTGTTGTAGGAAGTTGGAATGTGTTCATGACAAAGACACGTAAACTTGTTTATTTATAAATTAAAATTAAAATTCATAGCGCCTGATGACATTTTCCACTCGCTGTTTTGTTTTTGACAAATTGTCACACAGGTTTTTGACGTTTTGTTTTTTTTTAATGACAGTTCTGGTTTTCTCTGTTGTTGTCTGTTGCATTAAAGTAGTGTTGTGGTTGGGCATGGTAATGCTAGGTTCAGACCACAGAGAACATTCGTTCAGACAGTCAGCGATCTTGGACAATGATTAATGATACAAAAAAAAACTACATTTTCATGATAACTAACGCGGAGACGGCGACATTCGCCCTAACGCCGGTACTGGTTCCTAAGTTAAAAGTAGTAAGTTCCGTGTTTTAGTAGTTACCCCGGGAAAGAATATTGCGGCGCCCACCGCCCACCTAAAGAAAATCATTATCAATTGTTAATTTTTTGCTGAAACAATGTGAACATTATAAGGTAACGTTTGTTGTGTCAGCCCCAGACTTCGGCGCCACCCAAATTTGGCACTCCAGGCCGTTGTCCCACCGCAGCCCCTTCTAAGGCCGGCATTGTGCGCGGAACCCCCATCAAATATGTTCCTAGTAGATGTGTCACAACTTAATTAAGTGACTCTGGAGACGCATACTAATTAATGGGCTCGGCTACAAGCGCATATTTAAATTGACAATCAGTTCACAATCTCCTTGTTAAAAATACTGAGTGCATGCGGTATAAAAATTCAGAAACATTATTTTTGGATAGATATCCAAAAATAATGAAGAAGATAGATGATCTTTACATATTATAAAACAAAGTCCTCCGCCGCGTCTGTCGTCTGTTCGCGATAAACTCAAATACTACTGCACCGATTTTCATGCTGTTTTCACCAATGAGTGGAGTGATTCTCGAGGACGGTTTTAGTTTATAATTTATTAAGTTTTTGTATACATTGGCTAAAATATAATGATATTTCCCATGGGTTGCGGGAACGGGATCAAAATTTAATGTTTAATTTTGGTCGCGATAACCGACATCCACGCGGGTGAAGCCGCGGGCATCAGCTAGTTTTAACCAAAGTAACGCAAATTTAAGATCTTTAAGATTTAGTAACTAAAATAACGACTCCCATTTAAATTAATTCTTAGCAAAAAGGTTTTTTTTGTAAATATGTTTAGTTGCTTTTCATAAATCCACTCAATTTTTGTCACTTTCATTGAGCGAGATCACAAGACCTTTCATAGACAATATTTTATCACTTGTCTTCTGTCATCAGGTGATTTAGGTTTGGGAGTAAAAAAGTCCTGAAAACGGGATAAAACGCCAAATATTTTCCTAAATCAATATGTCTGGAAAAGATAGATTAGCGATTTTCCCTTCTCGGGGGTAAGTTATGTTTATATTAACGTTTTTTTTATTAATATATAATGGTGTTAACTTTTGCGTTCCATTTGCGTCTGCCTCACGATGTAATTTGTCCTGGTTTTAGTGCCCAGATGTTGATAAAAGCCCGTCTGGCTGGTGCACAGAAAGGCCATGGTCTCCTGAAGAAGAAAGCTGACGCCCTCCAAGTGAGGTTCCGTCTGATTCTCAGCAAAATTATTGAGGTGAGTGACTTTTTCTTGCTGGCTGCTTATGTGATTAATGTTACAAAACAAGATTCAGTACAGATTAGATATTCAGATGAATTAATATTTTAGCCATGATAAGACCATTTAGTGCACTGCACTGATTTTCTTTGAAACTATGGTTACTTCCATTGAGTGAATTGATAGTAATCAAAAGAGTCCTTATTAGCTTTGGTAGCCAAAAGTTACCAAACATAATGTGAACTTTATGCCATTTACAGACAAAAACCCTCATGGGTGAGGTAATGAAGGAAGCAGCATTCTCACTAGCCGAGGCTAAGTTCACAACTGGAGACTTCAACCAGGTGGTACTGCAAAACGTAACCAAGGCTCAGATCAAGATTCGCTCGAAGAAAGACAATGTTGCTGGTGGGTAAAAGAATCCTGTTTGAATTTGGAAACTAGCCACTAACTAGTACTGCATGTTTTTTTTTCCCTTGACCTCAATAAAAGAAGGCTTTTATTGCAGAAGATTCATGCTATGGATGAAGTAATGAAAATAATAAACAAGACTTTCTGATCTATGTTGTAATGGTGAATAGCTGATAGTTTTTTTTACTGTGATAAAGAGTTTTGAGACATAGTATTTAGTTTTGTTTTTACAAAGATTGTTTTTTATATCACAGTCAATTGAATGCAATTTAATGTAGTATTGAAAAGTAGAAATAATTAATAATTAGCTATTGTTATTAAATGAACCATTCTATTCTGTTATAGAATCAGCTGGTTGGTTAAATTGTTATCTATGAAAATCATGATAAGGTTGAATACATAAGTAATTTGTTTGGTCTACTGCTAAACTTGTGCGTTTTTTATTACAGTCATAAAACTTTTCCTTCATAAATATTTATTTTAACAATTGTATCATTTGATCTACTCTGACATGTAAACTTGCTTGTAATTTAGTTAGTTACAAATATCAACTTTGGAAATAGATATTTGTTTTAGTGGTAATAAAGTATTGGAAACAAGGATTTGAATAGACTTAGATACATATGTAACCCATTCTCCATGATTTATTCATTTAAACCTTACTCTCTGCTTCTAGGTGTGACCCTCCCAATCTTCGAGTCTTACACTGACGGTACTGACACGTATGAGCTGGCTGGTCTGGCCAGAGGAGGTCAGCAGCTCACCAAGCTCAAGAAGAACTTCCAGAGTGCTGTCAAACTGCTGGTTGAGTTGGCCTCCCTGCAGACGTCATTCGTAACCCTTGATGAGGTCATCAAGATCACCAACAGGCGTGTCAATGCTATTGAGCACGGTGAGTTGGAGATTATTGGTTTGTTATCATGGAAGCACCATTGGAGTTCCTTAGTTCTCGACTAAGCAGAACTTACTTGGTACTCCTATGAAACTTTTTTAACTATTTGTACATGATTAAAGTTACCTATAATTTGGTGTGTGGTTTAGTAAGTAAGTAGGAAGTCTGTTATGCAATTTTAAAAGTTGTCATGTCAGGTGTGTACTCATTTTGCAAAGGTGTAGGAAACGTAACGGAATGAAAGAAATCTTGAATTTGGCTGTAATAAGTCAACACAATAACTTATATACCTACTTAAACTTATTTGATCAAAAAAGGTTTTATCATAGAAAAAGAGTGCCACTTTTGAAGATTTCTCCATTATCCATAATCCTTGTCTTTTGTTGTGATGGCTACTTCAATGTTGATTTACACTGATGATTGATTTTTAATGTATGTGAAAGTACATTATCTTATTGATAAGAAAATTATTATGTGTGGCTTCATTTACTAGAGTGATGCTGATAGATAAGGTATCTTAGAACAGAAGTTCTTAGTATCTAGCAGGATGTTTTCAGGTTGTCGACCCAAATGGATGTACGGGTAGTAGATTCATTTGAGAACAGATTACGCGGCAATTTATGTTCGTCCGAAAATCCTTGGTCTATGGGTATGTGACAGGAAGTCAAAATAGTTACTTTTTTATGAACTGTCAAAACGCAAAATGTGTACGTGATTTGTATCAAATAGCACGTTGTGACGTCATACTTATTTGGGATCAAATGTAATACTTATTATCAGTAAATCCAATTTTACAATTATATTGTCCCCCAATATTTAATTTCTGTACGGTGATGGTAGTTTTTAAGATGACTGGCCTTATTTCTACGTATTTTTATATTTTATTTTTGACCTTGTCAACTAGCCTATTACTATTAATGGACAAATATGAAAAAAAAAAAATATTGTTCCAAAATTAAATTCCAGCGATTTTCCTTGGGCCTGATATTGGTATCAGGCCCAAGGCCCCCGAACTCGCGCTTAGGTTATTTGTCGAAGCACCTTTGTAGACTTATAGAAAAGGGGTAGCAGTTTCTATGCTTGAAGGACATAATTATGTCTCGGCAATGCAGAATTACGGATTACGGCTATATTCAAATTATTCATTCCTGAAGAAAAATATGAGAAAATAAATGATGCAAAATGTATTCCAGTAATCATCCCGCGATTGGAGCGTACTCTGGCGTACATCATCTCAGAGCTGGACGAGTTGGAGCGTGAGGAGTTCTACCGGCTGAAGAAGATCCAGGACAAGAAGAAGATCATCAAGGACAAGGCTGAAGCGGTGAGTTTAAAATAATCATTCTCCTGCATTATCCCAATTTATTTATGGTCCGCGCATCATGTTTTCGGCGTATTCTCAGTTGTCCAACAACTGAACTTGAACCTGAACAGGTTTTGCAAGCTTCGGCCAACGTGTGTACTGTTGGCCTGTAAGGAAAACCTGTTCAGGTGGAGATTCATATATGACTCTGCCCTGTAGTGTAAATGTGATGTTGCCCCACAAACGATGGGACACTTGATATCGTGTCCTGCCTGTACTGTTGCTTGCACATCACAGGAGCTGGTGGATGCTACTGAAAGTGCCCAACTTGTGGCCATATTTTGGGGTGGCTCAATTGAATTTGTCATCGACACGCTAAGAAGGCTTTCGCCTTTTCTCGACTGCTAAACGCGCCAAGTGTACGAGCTTCCATTGTATTTATAAGATCGGAATCCTTCATGCGTATTTTGTACTAACCTGTCTAATTATGTGAAAATGCTATATCCATCTTCTACTGGATAAAATTGATTTGGAAAATGTCAGTCATATGTGGCTGACGAGAAAAAAATCACCGTCATGATAATTTGAAAATTGCCGTCAAGCAGCATTGCTATATTACGGACTGAGACTTCCTAAGTCGTCACTAAAATTACTATCGCATCTGTTAACATGTACGTAATCACCACAGTAACCGCACCTATAAACCATAGGGCTGTTCAAAGCATTTTCCCTCAAAAATAATAACACACATCTAAAGGGAATCCTCATCATTACCCTGTACTTATGCCAATTCATTTGGAGCCGCAGCATGTCTTTCTTCCATACTTCATTCATCTTCCAATCATCTTATCACTCCTTACTTGCCATATCATCCTTTACACAGTCCATCGATTGTTTCTTTGGTTTTCAAAACTTTCCTCACGACATTCTTGCCACATGCCTATGTTCACACAACTTTACCCACTAGCGTTCAGTCACTAGCGTCACTTTCAGAATTTTTGTACACATTTAAACGGAAGTCCCAGGATGACTCGTCCCTCGATGTACTGTTTTTTTTTTTCTTTTTTCACGGATAAAACGACATATTCTAAAAATGTAACCTAGATCTAGATCGATTTATCGCCCCCGAAACCCCCAGTATACTAAATTTCATGAACATTTCATTTCATTTCAGATTACAAGAATTGTTCGGATAAAGTATGTATTAGATTAGATAGATAGATAAGGTGTTATATATATAATGTAATATTATTGTCCACAGCGCAAACAAGCTATGTTGCTTGCCGGTAAGGACCTCGCCGACTCCGCGAACTTGCTGGACGAAGGCGACGAAGATTTGCTGTTCTAAGGCTCACGCCACCCTCGTAGACACTCATATATCTAGCCAGTTGTTAGTAGTGTGCAGTCAGGTCAGTCCACAACCTTGGAGCCAACATCTGCGCCCAATGTTTGTTCAAAAAGGATTATTGTTTTGATGCCATTCTCTTGGTACTCTTTTCAGTAAGCTGTTTCCAAACTTGACTGCATGAATTATAAGTAAAAATGATATTACAGTGTTCATTACCTACGTTGTAAATACAGTATTGTTGTATCACTGTTAAATATGTACTATGTGCTGTTATAATCTACAATTTCACTTCGTGTTGCGGTTTAGAACAGCTTTTAATTATTAAGATTGGCTGTATGCTTAGGTGTTGTCGTATGTAAGCATTCCACCATAATTATTTCGATTTTGTTTTAATTTTCAAAGCTTTTTTAAACGCTGTATGTAGCATAAAATCAGTATAAGTACACCTATTAAGTATTTATGGTTTTTTTGAATTGTTGTTTGGTAACTTAACTAAATATAATTTAAGTAAGCAATCAATCATGTAAATACAAGTTTATGAAGCGAAATATATTATTACTATTATTGAACTTGGGAGTATTATTTTGGTGTAGATTTAAAATAACAAAGCGTCACCCCTGGTAAACCCCGTAGACAGAGGTGTGCCTAATAGTACACCCATATTTCGCCAGTTATTCAAGCCCCTTGTAATAGGGGGCGAGCCTAGTGCCATCGACCGGGCAGAAAATCAGGCTCCGTGGCTGCTACTGAGTGATGAAAAAAGCCAATGACAATGCCCGACCCGGATATCGAACCCAGGACCTCAGGCTCAGCAGCAGGGCCATATTTTCCACTGGGCACGTGCCCAGGGCCCCCAAGGAGGTCTCCAAGTTCTCAAAGCTAAAATCTGTCTCAAAAATAAATAACTTATCCCAGGCAGGACCGCAGTATACTAAAATTTTCGAGCACGCTGCGCTTGCTTTTGCACCTAGCTATTTAGCAAGCGAAACGTACCGTGAAATATGTCAGCATTGTTACCAAGAGTATCTTTGCCCTATGAACAATTTATAAGCACATTTTAAAATGATGAAAATTTAGGTAAATTATGGTACTTACAAGTTTTCGCGAAAATCGAAATTTGCTCATACCTTTTTATCGTGTTGACTCGGGACCTTGATTTTTATACACCTAATAGAGACTATTAGATCAACTTGCTAGGTCCACGCGTTCCTGAGAAAATCGGTGGTGATACACGGACAGACAGATGGACAAAAGAGTGATCTTATAAGGGTTCCTTTTTGACGTGACATGACAACGTCTAATAAATCGAAGAACTGCATGCACGAAAAAGTGTCCCGTTACGCTCATTGTACGCATGCGCCGCATCTATCTCTTTTCCACTTGATTTTATGACGTTGCCAGGTTAAACTATCGTCCGTAAACCAACTTTACCGACAACCACTTTTTTTTACCTTTTGATGTACGGAACCCTAAAAACGATTTGTAGAGTATTCTATTTTTAGTGTCATTGATGAGGATAATTTAAAACTTAATTTATAATGATGGGCAAAGTTATTCAGTAATGTTCCGATCTACGGTTGACAACATTGCCCTCTATCTAAAAATGCTTAGGGCTGGCGCACACGACATTCTGTGATTTATTTTATTATATTAAGTCTATTTTAGTACTAATTCAAACAGGACATTACCTAGTTGTTATTGTGAAGGTACACAGTAATTTCTAATAACGTCTTTTCCATACTATTTATTATTATTTAAACTTTTTTATGATTACCTAACACTGATGACTTCGATAAATGGTTTGTTTCAGAAAAATAAACATAAATCTCGAATTCGACAACGAAAGTCAATACGTCAAATTGGAAGCAGAATGTATGAAGCGTCTGATTTCTTTAAATTGATTTTTTGTTTAAGATTTTTTTTAGTAATTATGGAGGCTATCGACTAGCGGCCAATCTGACTGAGTTTATGACTAAACGCAGACCGACACTACGCCGGCAGGACTCTTCGCCGACAGGGCTCATCAGCGACGCAATTTATCTCCGATAGTCAGATAATTACTTTTTTTTTAACCCTACCTCCTAACATCTGGACAGATATCCCAATTTTCACAGCAGTCACGTGCGTGGATGTTTATATCCTAATATTCTGCAAAAAATTATTACACTCTTAATTTTAAACTAAATGTCCATTGAAGTCAGTATTTAATTTCCCTCTCTAAAATAATTATTTGATCTCAATTGGTATTTTATTCACATTAATAAAAATTGTTGATTAAACTATTTATTTATCTTTTACCTTTACACATATTATTCTTTCTAGAAACTAAATCTTTTTATTGATATGTGCTTACCCTTTCGTTTTTTCAAGATTGTGAGTGAACTATTAGTCTTACCGACTTCATTTTATGCTTATATGAAAGGAAATTACAAGTACTACAACTTTATTCATGACTTTTCTCATAGGACGAGAGATTTGCCAATATTTTGCTTCGGACGGAAGCAAACCTTAAAATTGTCAATTTTCGGGAAAAATTACCATCTTAGAAGAGTCATAGCTCGGTCCCTATAAAGTTTATAGAGTTGTAGTTGGGCTTAATTTGTTGCAAATTTAGTTAACTTTATACAAATACGGAATTTTATTTATTAAAAATGCATAATTTTTGAGTTTTAGAGCAAAAAGTGAAAAAAGTCCCAAAATTTCGCAGTTTAACGCGTGCTGCGTAGCGAGCACAAGTTTTTCGAAGTTGCAAATTTGTATTCACATCACCCTAACTGATCTATAAAACATATCAAAACTGCAAGAACATCATGCTTTGCGACTTTAATGTTAATTTCCACTGGGCTAGCCCGCCAACAAAACGAATCAAATTTTGAATTAAATGTTAATAAATTGTAAATTTTGCTACACCAACACATGCACATAATCTTAGAGTAGCAAATGATAAAAGAAAATACTTATGTTCCTATAGAAAAATCTTACAAAAATTGAAATTATTCGAAAAAAATGGGCAAAGTTGGCATGTTCCACGGTATGTCAATAGTTACATACAGGATGTTTTTTAGAGGCGGAAAACTTTAAAATGAAACAAAACACAGAAAGACTAATATCCTTGGAATTGGCTTTATTTCACTGATCAATTTATGCCATTAATGAAATATTATGAAAGGTAACCTTCCTGTGGCACTCAAGCGAAAGATCATGGACATGTGCATTCTTCCCATTTTGACCTATAGATCCCAGTGTTGGTCCTTTGAAACCACATGTCTGCAACATTAATGCCTTTCAACGTAAAGTGAGTAATCATGTCTCTGTCGAATACAGCCTGGACTTCCAAATTTCGGCATGTTCATGCCAAACGCTGTGACCAAATGACCGATACCATATTTATACATTCATCGTATAAAATTATCCGTAAAATAAAGCCATTTATTTTTGATATCTATGAGATATCATAAAATTTATATATTATATCATTTCTATATTTTTATTATTTTGATATTTTTCGGTGTTTTATTTCAAATTAAAGTTCTAACCGCTGCTAAAAAAACACCCATTATTTTTGTATGAACAGCTGTTTTAGTAAAACCTTACCTTTCCGAGGCGGGGTGCAAAGAAATTCGAGCTTGCTTCGCTCGCTCTTGCATCCTACAAGGGCCCCATTATTCTCAAGTGCCCTGGGCCTCCAATTGGTTATAGACGACCCTGCTCAGCAGTCGCGCTTGCGACCACTCGATCAACAAGGCAGTCAGAGCAGGTGTAGATTGGTCTTAGTAAATCTGCTTGCAGTATCAAAATTATTCTTAATTAAATTATAATTTTAAGGGATTTGAAGGGATAAATGAATTACTACTTGATAACGTGTAAGAAAATAACCAGGTTTCATCTAATGAAAAAAGAGATTTCCCTATAACACAGAAAAATTACGTAATACATTGTAAACTAATCGTTACTGTCGTGTTTTGGGAGCTAAGTAGAATTTATTGCCGCGTTTCTTCAACAGTCCAAAGTCCACAGCGCACCTGATCATCGTTCCGATGGACTTGCCGGTGTTCTTGGGGTTGTCCATCACTTTGTAATGTTTTTTCAGGAACCCAATCACTCTTCTGGAGGTCAAGCCGTTTTGTGAAGGAAGGTTATGGAAAGCCCACAACACTATAGCAGCTGGGTTAGATTTCTTGAGTCCTGATTTGATTCTGTTGTAGGCATAGCTCTCGTTAACTCCCTTAGATTTTGCGCAAGCGTGGCCACCCTTACCCATGGTTGTTTCGCTGCAAGAATTACATGTTGAGCACAGAGTGCTTGGAGACACGCATTTCGCGTACTTCATTGTGGAATGCGTTAATTAGTACTAAGTAATTTCATAACTTTCCTTATAACTAATTTTTTTGGTATTTTTTTAGAATCCTTTAGCCCGATTAACAAAACTTGTGTTTGACAAATGTTTGACATTATTAAAAAAAAAATGTAAATATACCAAATGAGGTCGTAGCTTTGATGGTACACTGCTATTGTGGCCATGTATACTCTATTGTACGGCCTCCTGGAATCGTGCCGAAAGTGCGGGCTACGCTGTAGCGCGAAAAAAAGCACAAACCTCTCGCGTGACGGAGCGCGGAGCGGGCAGAGCGAACAAATAAAAAAACAAGTTTCTTTTTCGTACAATCATTTTAACTTAAAGAAGTCCAATTACTAACACTTCAATTCCTGCCATGTATGAATGCGAAAATTCAAAATAAAAAGGATAACCAAAAACATAAAGGTGCGTACAGACTATGTAACATATTATATAACTTGTGTTTTATAACACGTCCACATTATGTAAATTTGTTATTCAACATTGCAACATAAAATAATTCTGTACACTTATAATAACAATGCAATATAACAATGTTATATAACCATTGTCGTTTGTCGTTGTTCAGTGCTATCCACAATGTTGTTCTCTTTGTTCC
This sequence comes from Lycophotia porphyrea, assembly GCA_950005105.1. NCBI lineage: Eukaryota > Metazoa > Arthropoda > Insecta > Lepidoptera > Noctuidae > Lycophotia > Lycophotia porphyrea. Next base: position 12,104,166 of record OX465398.1, read on the forward strand.
ACTCCATTTTAAAAACCACAAAAAATGAACACGTCTACACCCGTCAAAGTCTACACTATATTTAATGTACTCTGTGGTCTACACCCCGACTAACGACTGCCAGCACCCCGCCACCCGCCGCTGCGCCCGCGCGTTTGAGTGACTAAGTTATATAACATTGTTGTTCATATCACACATACAGTATCTCCAAAACCGATTCCTACGAAAAGTCACGGGAGCCCATTATTATGTCCGCAATGACCGTCTGCACATTGATCTTAGATTGCTCACTATCTAGCAGTTCATGAAGCGCCTCGCCAAGCGCTTCTTTGATTCTACTGTTAGACACCGTAACCCCCTGATCGCATCGGCCGCCCGTTACGAGCCCTCGCGTATTAGTCAGATCCGCCGCCCGAGGCACACTCTCGTTGACCGCGACGACGACAACACCCTCCTCCAGGAGAGCAGTAGGGAAACCAGCACGCTCACAAAACACAGACGCCGTTATCCGTCCTTCCGTCCTCGCCGACGAGGCCCGTCACGAAACCCCGGTCCACGCCCTCCCCGATCCTTGGTCGAGCCAACCCGCGCCGCTGAGCCTGTAGATTTAAATCAGCCCCTAAATAATATCACTCAGATCAAGCCTGTCCCTTTGCTGTCCTCTCCCAGCGACGCCCTAAGCCGAGGTCCGTACCCCACAGGGGGTGCCCTTAGTGCGTAGTCGCTTAGTTTGTAGTTTAGTTTGTAAGTTGCTCTGGCTGGAGGCCTTAATTTCGAGGCATCCACAGAAAAGCCCGGTTAAGCAGTCGACAACCTCCCTAGGTTGAACTGCGAGATGCCCTTCAATAAAAAAATCACACATACAGTTCATGTTTTATAACATCAGTGTCCATATTATCTGAAACATGTTACATAGCAATGTTGTATAACATGTTATGTTATATAATCTGTACGCACCTTTACATACACCCACTGATTTTAAGCTCCCAATACACAAGCTCGACACAAATGTAAACCTATGAACACGTGCGAAACACGAGTTCGTATCTATCTGCAAGCGGCCTAAGTTAGATTACCGCAAGTAAACAGGGCAATACATATGTTGCCGTGTGAAATGATCCCTGTTGTGAGAGACTTCATAAAGGAATGGTGAGTAGATAGACCTTGGGGCCTAATAATGACTATTGAGGTATGAGGTATTCAGCTGCATCCGGTTAGACTGGAAGCCGACCCCAACATAGTTGGGAAAAGGCTAGGCAGATGATATGGTTTTTTATATATTTAAAAATGTTAAAAAATGTGTATATAAATGAATAAACGGAACACAAATCAAATCCGTTAATTGTATACAGCAGATTAACATCAATTATACGTTCCACTCATATCACTCTAAGAGCCACTATTCCTGCTGGGGTAACGTACATTCCATAGGTATCTGCATTACCTACCAAAGATAGTATAACTCAACACTACTCTAACTATGAATGAAATCTTAACAAAAATAAATTGCCGAGATTGGGATAATAAACATGTTTTTCAATAGCTGAAAAAAGTGAAACAGGAAGTTGATTGTTAGCATAGGCATTGGCAAGGACAATATTGCGAAGGAAATAATGGAAAAGTAATGGCGAGGTAACACAATTTCACTAAATACTTAAGAAGGTAGGTACCTATTCAAAATATCTATGCTAAACGAAGAAAACTCTGAATTTCGAAGCAATAAAAAATGACTATCACATTGACAAAGCCCAGCGAGTAATTAACGACTAGTTAAGCATCTAAATTATCTAATTCCCTACGGAGAGAGGTCCTTGCTTAGTCGCCTGACAAGCCTAGCGACCGGTCGTACGACAGATCGGATCGTCGCGCTCGGGCCACGAAAGGCACATATCCGGTAACCGGCGGGGGTGAATTATTGCAACTTCATTTGCTATGACGCTCTGCCGTATTTTGTGAGATGAATGTAGGGCTTTTGTGCTGTATGGATACGGTTAGGTGTATGGTGTCGTCATTAGATTGTATTTTAATGGACATCTGTGTAATACTAATACGTCACGATATTGAGGTAAAGGCGTAGTGGGTAGTAACTGTTAAAAATATTCCTACAGGTACAGGAGTCATCTTTTGGCGCTTGTATGACACTGACAGGGTTTTTGTTGGTATGAATTAAAAAATGTTTTTTTTTTTTAAATTAAAAATACAAAATGGCGTCATTATTTTGAACACGCACCAAAAGATCACTCTACTTTTTTAATGTGTATTTATAGGTACCAACATGTTTGTAATCTTGGTAACTGGTTGTAACCTACGAATCTACGTAGCTACGGTAAAGTTGCAATATGTGGAGGACTCTTTGTGCAACTTCCTTTGTTTCGTCAGATCTTTATCTACACGCATAGTGCTCCTAAGTATTTATTTATAGCATGCACACACGCAGTTAAAGGATGTTTTTCTTAACATAAAACAGTTGACAATAGGGTTGCCCCCTATTACATGGGACTTAGCTTAACATAACCGGCGAAATGTGGGTGTATTACTTATTAGGTACACCTTTGCCTAACCCTGCGGGCATTACAGGCGTGATGTTATGTTATGTTATTGAACAGTTGACGTTTAATAAATTAGTGTAATCTAGAAGTAGGTAACAAGATAGGTATAACCATGTTGCACTGCTAGAATTTGAACTCTCCTCCCCGAACCGTAAGTTGCAAAACCAATAGAATGCTTTAATTTACGAATTCATTAAGTTGTTGCTTTTTGTAATTAGTTTTAGTGAAAACAAGCATTTGGTTAGTAGTATCGATCTTGGATTATTAGATAGGTACTTTCCTATATAAAGGTTTGAAGTAGTAAATATTTCGAAGTATCTACTAAATAAGTATTTAATCCTAGATGAAGAAAGAGATTTCCCTTTCAAAGAAGAACACAACTTAATTGAATCCCTGAAACATTTGTGAAATAAGTGAACAGGTGTCTACTGAGACAGGCTTGGAAAATATCTACGCAATGCCTCGGAATTGATCAAACGATTTTGTTTCTAGGCGTGATAGAGAAGTGACAAACTGATTAAATTCATTGAATGTTTCGCATCGTATTATAGCAAGGGATACGTACGTACCCGGTATACCTAGATAGGTACTTAATAATTCCATGGTAACCGGTCACTTCTTGGCTATGGTATTGACAGGTTACTTATCGTGGAGGAGGAAATTCACGTCGCTTCCACAAAACTAGGGTAAGTAAACCCTTTAATAAAAAGATAACTATCTTTGCTGGAGCAAATAATCCATATTTTTTAAATAAAGGTGAAATAAAGATGATAATCTTTACAGTAACATGAAATCACCGATTACTGTGAATATCTATAGGCCTCCGTTCGTTCTTCCTGCTATACCTATCTACTTACTTCTTATGTGCCTGATAGGTACGCACAGCTATGTGTTGTATGCAATTCTATAGTTTATTCAAATCCTTGTTTCCAATTTATGTCAACCTCATGATAATGCTAAATAAGTTGATTTCAGAATGACTGGAATAGGTACTGAACATAAAGAAATGTTGACATTGTAGAGCAAATTGTGAGTTATTTTTTTTAATACTTGTAGCTATGTGTTTTTATGGAAACTAATTTGCAATCGCAGATTTAACGCAAAGTTTTTTTTAAAGTGAGCACTATTATTTGTTTGCTCAAATATATTTGTTTTAACCAAAAGTGTATACCTACCTAAGTTTTCAACAACACACTGACAACAATTTTCTGCACTTGGGAACTAACTCTTTAGACTATTACATAGTATTTAGAGAAAAATCTTACGAGTTGCGACGTAACTGAAATATAAGAAATAAAAGTTGATGCAACAGGAACAAAGTGCAAAGTTTAAGAAATAAAATCAATACAATTCTCAGTAACCATTGAACACATTTAGATTGGTAATGTACCAAAGGTAAGCGAATTACAGGAATCCCGGTAAAGAAGCTTGGAGAAGAAAAGTTTAATATTTGTACAATAAAGTAGGTGGGAATGTATTTGCACTGCCAGAGTACGGTACAACTTCAAGATTGTGTGTCATGTAACTTGGTTAAAATTGGAATTTCTTGTATTTATACAAGGAAAATTTTAAGTAGGCAAGGAAGGAAGTACCTACTTAATTTGTTTAACTAAAAAAAAAACTGAAGGGTGTGGCTTATAAGCATCGATTGTGTTCAATTATCGCAATCTGTCAAGTCATCATCCTCAGGTAGCCCTTATCGTTTAATTTATTTTTCTAGTTTCTGCAGTAGATTTTCTTCGATTCCTATCCATCGAAATATGTACTTTTTTAAGAACCATCAAATTAATAATCGACACACCTAAAATGTTACCTTTTAAATATTGTAATCTTTTTTTTCTTTTTACTTTTTAAATTTTATTTTATAAGTTGTTTAAGATACGTACATTCATACATGGGATCATTATAACATCATAATCAAAATAATTAATTTGTAACTCAGGGGGATCGGCGTTGTTTTCTGTTTTTTTTTTATACTGCTTTATTTCAAAATCTCAAACCTCGACACAAATGGATTTGTGTCGAGGTTTGAGAGAAATTCGAACTTTGCAAAATTCACCTAAGTCTGCTTCTTTTAATAGATTATACCCATTCATCCAATAATATTAACAGACATCCAATGACGTAATGATAATATCATTGCAGTCATCATCGTATTGTATGTTACCCATAAAAGACAATCAAAGCTCACCTTTCACAAAAATGTAAACTTCAAAAATATTCATACCAATTCAGTAAACTGTCTCTTTTTTCGCAGCATGCAGCGTCGATTCCAAACGAAATAACAAGTCGAAAACAGAGCAATTCCTCGAAATCCACGGTGTGCTTCAAATTTCAATCAGCTGAATTTGAACGAAATTTTTGGATCGTACAGTTTTTTGGTTTACTCGTATTATATGTCAGTTTTAACGAACGTTAAGAATAGGGCTTTTGTTTTCTTCTTTAGTTTTTCAAATTCAGTAAGTATCAGATATTTTACGATAAATGAGTAGAATAAGTAAGCATAATTCCTTTATAACGTTCCCACTACTGGAACACAGGCCATTCTATGGGAAGGACTGGAATATTTTTTCACCGCAAAACGAATAATTTAATTAATCAATTAGATTTAATGTTATCATTCATCGGGACCCGCAGCAAACAAAGAAGCGAGACCCGATAAACAGTCACAATACTTTAATATGCATAACGACCCACGCTCCTCCAAAATTAGCCCCAACTCAACGTCCATCGCTCTATTTGTTTGAAAGAGTTTCTTCAACACCTCTAGAAATCTTACAGTGGAAAATTAACTGTAAAATATATGGGGAATTACATCCAAAGGTCACCATAGACACGCTATATTTGTTAACAAGATACCAAGAAGGTTCTACACTAGAAGCAATAGACAGAATAATTTAGGCATAGGCACGTTCCCGCAAAATATAATGCCTGCAATAATTCCTGATGCCCTAGATTCATATGAGAACTTACTATTCCATAGAAGGGTTTCACACTGAAAGGGTTCCCATATTATACGAATGGCGTAAAACTAGTCGTAAACAGTCAACACTCGGAACTACGAGTAATGGTAAGGTCATAGTGAAAATATCTCATGAACGAAGATGTTTCGTGGTAAAGGAATATTGCCAGTAGGTAGGGGTAGGAGGGCGGAGGGAATGTGGCGGGGTGGCGCGGGGCGGGTACGCCGAGGGTGGATGTTTGGAGTGTTGTTCCCTGTAAACGTCAAGAGCGATCACCGTCAGAATGAAACTGAAGATAGATTTGAGGTAAAGCCGGTGTAAAAACCAGAATTAATCGGTAATGACCAGTTTTTGTCGGCTCGCTTCTGACTTACATAAATCTTTTTTTGCGTACTAAAAATGTGTATTTTTCAGGAAGGATTATGCCTAGGTCAAACTAAAACTTTTTACATATGATTTCCTGAAACCGCATTCATTTATACAGTTCCAGTAGACCATAAAGTATTCAATACAATGTTAAACTCAATGAAAACCGAACATAGGTACATACTATGTACCTAACATACAGTTTAGTCCCATATAAATATTAGGGACCAATGAAAATACTACGTTATATCATTGCGCAATTGCGCACATCTAATTTGTATGTGCCCGCATAAACAGTCCACCGTTTCTACCATAAAGGATTATTTATTTTATTTCGAAATTAAGGTTAGTGTTTAGATTCAAGTTTATGCAATTCAATTTAAATATTTTCCCACATATTTCCTCTTCCACACCACATTTCCTTTTCTAGGATTCGTGTTTGATTGAAAAATTGCAAGTTAATGTGTTAATGTTCTCTCTAAATTTTATCCTTAGGAAGGTAAGTTAATCTCTTGTTTTTTATGTACAGCCTACAATCACAGTTCAGAATAAGAATAACTCGTAATAAGAAGCACGTATCTAAATAATTACTTAATGGTTCTGAAAATAGAGTTTTCATTCGGAAACATTTTAATTCTCAAGCAATAAAATCACAACGTTATTTTAAAATAGGTACCTGTGTAACAATTAGAGTTTAGTAGTTTTTAGAGTGAGTTTGGGTGAAGTATATTCTTTGTACCAATCTATCTGTAAGAAGTAAGTATTATTAAGTGAAATTAAAAAAAAAAAACAACTTGGGTGTACGCACATTATACCGCCATACTAAATTCTTTATTCGAATTTCGTTTCGCTACACAGTTTTTTACCCTTATGGCGTCTTAAAAATGAATATCCGTCGTAATTTAGAAAGTTGGGAGCTTTAATCCCGTGACTCCTGATCAAAAATTAATCTGATGCGGTTGGTGCGGGGTTACGCGACCTGTCTCCCTTGTTTATTATCGTTTTGTTTAGAATTTAGTTTGAAATAAAGCGTTAAACATGGATCTACTTAAAGTGTAACGCGACGATAGGTTGTTTTGACATATTTTCAGCATTACTTTTACTTCATTCACGGATATCAAAGAAAAATGATTAAAGAAAATAAAATGTCTTGCTTCTCTTGCTCACTAGTTCAGTTATGATGTGATATGTATGTGTGAGTACCTATCTAATTCGTTTCATCATTAAGACCAAATCAACGGACTTAAATAAAGAGTCGATTTGATTAAGGCTCATCGAAAGGATCTAGACCAACAAGTCTACCAGTTATTTTTAGGGTTTACCCAGAAATGTATTAAGATACTTAAAAAAACATTTTTTTAACCAAAGCCCTCAAAAGCTTTTGAATTGAATTTTCCACCTCTTTGTTTTTACAAACCACACAAGATCATTTTGCCAAGATATTTTCAATATACTCTTTTCCAGCCATTTTTCCGACAAAGTACGCAAATTATTTCAATCAATTTCAATCTAATTAGTTAAATATCATTCTCTAAATACGTTCATGCTCCCAAAAGCTTTTTTCATCCGACAGAAAGAGGATAACAAAACTCTTGGGCTCTTGGCGCATTCCTTTCTGTGTTTGTATGTGAGTTCATCTTACAAATACCAATTATACTGAGTTGGCTGCGGTTATAATAAGAGAATGTATGTGTAACGTAAATGTTTTCGTAAATTAAGTTAATTTCAATGTAAACAAAGACATTTATGTTTGAAAATTCTTGTATAAGAAATTGTTTAGACTGTCAGTTTAATTTATAGACTTGCTTGTTTGTAAGAAGAATAGCTTTTTATGGCGCCAATTAAAAAGTTATGCATTCAATGCCACAAGCGGGCACAATGACTTAAAATTTAAAAAGTTTTTTTTTAATCAATACGATCGATGCCTCGTTTAGAAATACTGATATCGGAATGCTGTATGCGAAATAAAACTGAATACTTACTTACCCATTTAATACTTTACGAACAGTTCTGCCGAATTTATCTCGCTTTGACCGGAATTTTATCCATATGAAAAAGAATAGGTGCCTAGCTGAAAATAATTCTCCGATTATCCGGCTGAAATAAATAAGTTAGCGTTCACATGACGAGGGTTGCGAAAAACTCTGTTTTTGCCCGGCACGCCCCTAATATGGGTGTTGGCTGCAAGTGTATGAGTGTGTATGGAACAATTTATTTACTTTTATTCGTTTGACGTAAATTTATTGTTACGAATGAACCGATGGCCTGAAAAGGTAGCTTATAGGAGGATAGATTGTAAAAAATTGAGTGCTAGGGTAATTTTTTGGGAGGTTTCATCCAATACTTGCCAGCGATAGGTTCAATTGAGTGATGGATTAAATAAACCACGATCTATTGGCAACAAACAAAGCTGTCTGTTCCTGACAGCGAGCCCGTCAAGCAGAGTCGGTTTTTTCTGTTAGGAAACGTAGTCCAGGATCGTATTGTTCGAGGTGTTCAATAAATAGCGATAGGGTCGCACCCTTTACAATGGGGCTCCAATAATGTCCCTTAGGCGAGTAGATGTGTAGCTAAGCTAAGTATTACGTCGTTTACATCTTTGTCAGTCGCTTCTCTTAAGCTTGGCGGTAATTTAACATTCTTTTAAATGATGAACAAAAGAAAAACAACTTTTCTTTCCTGTGTTCGCGGCGATGTCTAGACAACGACTCATTTTTCTGAATTGCTCGGCTAAAAGCGGTTGCTTGGGTACTGAAATTCGTGAGGCTTTGGAGACAGATTTCAAACGTTTGAGTTTAGGAAATAGAGGAACGGTTTTTTTCTTTTTCTATAGATAATAGTAGAATTTCTAATTGAAGTTCTTGTGTTCAATCAATTCCCCAAATATTTCCCTGAAGGCAACACTGACCAAGTCGTGCAATCAAGTTCAAGTCCTACAATATTGTAGGATTATGTCTCCCTCAATAATAATTGGGATGCGGAGATCAGATGGCAGTGTTAATATGAGGATGTTATATTGACCTCATCTGTTTGCAAGGATTGGAAGCTGGTAATTCCTATGGAATAGCTATGGTGTCTGTTTTTGGTTTAAATTAAGACTCGGATAGACAAATTCCATAGATCTTACATTGAGTCTATGAAACAAACGCTTATTTCAAATCGAATTAAATGTCAAGTTTGGCGATACAGATATTTATTACTATTCTGTGGAAGAATAAGTATTCGCTTTTGGTAATTCTTTGGCCTTGAGCTGGCCTGGCGTAATACGGAGTGTCCCTAGAATAAGAGGTCAGCTTATACTGAATTTGTTACCATAGACGAGCGCCCTACTGTACTTGGGTATGGATCGATAAGTTATACCTACTGAGCTTACGTTTCGTATTTTTTTAGACCAACTGGTCTTATTACCGGTTAACCCTCAGTTTCCGAGTATTGGATATTCATAACTCACTCAGCTGTCAACCGAGAAGTTTAGTTTTTAATAAAATAGTGACAAATGGGGCTAATTTACGAGAAGTGTTTATTAGCGAGACTGATGCTTTGTTGTTACTTCTAGCAGTTTCATTAAGATTGTTTTTTGGTTTACTTTGGGTATGTCAAATCAGGGAAATTAAATAATATGGAAGGCAACTGTAAATCTACTGGCGCTTGTACCAAGCATCGTCATTGGTTGAAAATCTGTCAATGTCATTTTCTATTTAAAAATGCCTTGACCTTATTGGTCAGATTGGGATTAACCTATGGACACGCCATCTACATTCTCCCATTTTCAAATCACAATTGTCTTTTGTTGACTTGACTTTTGTATTATGCAATAGATTAACTTGACTTACTAATTAGAGCATTGAGTCAACATGATAAAGAATTAATTTAGTTGACTGTACAGTGTACATACAACTACAAGAACCTACTTAAGTATGCCTGTTTTTCCATACGTTAAGGTCCAACTCTTATTCGAGCTAAGCCATGTTTATTTGAGCTATTAAAACACTGAAATGCAGAATTTTTCAGTTTTCAACGAGTTTATTGAATGGCTGCAGTTTGGCGCAGAATTTCGGAATTTTCTATTTCATGTGATCTAATTCTAATTTTAGTGCAGAGAGATGACTGAGTGGCTATTATTGACTTTCTACGTTATTGTGTGTATTGACTAGTCCTGGGAAAAAAATGACTTTCAAAACTTTTGAAAGTCAAAACAGGAGGTGTGTTGTGAAAGTTTTGAAGTTTGCATTTTGTGAAAGGAGGCCCTATTGTAATTATCAGCATAAGAGTTACGATTTCAACATACATAAACTCACGCCTTGTTCCCATGGGAGTAGGCAGAAACCACAGAACGCCACCTGCTACGATCACATACTCCTTTCGCCCCATCCATGTTCACACAGTGCAATACTATTAAGGCATTGATTTAGGTGTCCGTCACTGTTGGTGTAAACAGAGGCCATAGCACAAACGTGCGGTGTAAATGTAACGTAAAAATAAAAACGTACGTTACGTTACAATCACAATCACATCAAAGAATAAAGATTTGGTTTTTGTTTGTTACGATTTGAGTCAAAAACTACTAGATCGATTTCAAAAATTCTTTCACTAATGAAAAGCTACATTACCAGCAAATAACAAAAGCTATATTGTATCCCCGTATTCTCATGGGAACGGGAACTACGCGGGTGAAACCGGGGCGGGGCGCTGCTAGTCTATAAAATTTTCAATTCAAAAATCGACGAATTTTCGTTACGGATACACCGCGCGCTAGTGCTAGGGCTTCTGGTATTAACTTGCTTACACATTAGTTACTGCTATACATAATAATATTATATACTTCGTAGATTTTATTAAGATAAACTAACTATATAAATTAATAATTAAAAACGATTAAACTAAAATAAATAAACTAACAACAAACTATAAAAGGGCATCGAAAAACTCCTCCTCAACGCTGTCAGCTGGTAATGTTTCCAAAAGACTGGCGGCGTTGCCACGTTGTATGGCAACACTTAGCCGCTGGCCAAGGTAAAAGCCAGCCCTTGGGTCACGGGAAGGGTCAACTAGGCGTTTCGAAATTTCCTTAAATAGGCTATGAGCACTCGGACCCCACGGCCCCAGAGTTTCAACCCCAACGGCTCGAAAATATAGTTACCACAAAGGTTTCTATATTTACGCCGCTTGAGGTTCTCTGCAGCCGCAGCGGCAGCACCAGCACAGCACGATGAGCTTGGAAGATGGGATGGCGCAAGAGTATCGACGCATGTTGCGTCCCACACTAAAGGCCTACCCATCTTCCAAGGAAACCAAGACATGCCGTCCGGTCTCTTGCCATCGTCGCGTGCCAAGCCATTGGGTTCTAAAACAGCTGGGACGCTATACATAGTTCCTCTATTACATACCGGTCAAGTATACAAACATAGAAATAATGTTATTCCTATCAAAGACCCTTAACACTCCTTACATAAAAAACGCAACGTTACACTTTACCTTAAATAGGAGCATTCAAAGCAAATTCACAAAGATTACAAGATAATTTAGCGTAAATCTTCTCTCGGTGTCATAAAAAAGCAACACGTTTGCGTCCAATGACAATACATTTTGTACCGTGTTCGTCGACGATGTTCCACACACACGGCGGAGAAATGAAACTGCGATTTGTTGCACGACCGGTTGGACAACTTGTTGGTCGACTCGCCGCACCGCAGCACGGCTTCGTAGAAATATCTTGTAAGGGTTTTAGGTTAACTAATTTGTTTGATTATGTGAGTTTCTGTTTCGCTTTGAATTTCTGATGTTGTGTCAATTTATTTAATAGGTAGATGCGAAGATCTTTTACAACTTTTGATGTAGGTAGGTCTAGGTACTTAATCCTGAAAAATAATGTTATGGTTTCATGAATAAACTTATGGTATTATACTTTTTGTTAGGAAAATACCATAACTACCTACTATGATATGATTCTGCAGGCTAGGTACCTTCAACGTTATCTGCTTACATTTTTATCAGCTTAGGCGATTTATCTTAATTTCAAATAAGTATGTATCTACCTACTTAGATAACTTACCTATATCAAAGTAGTTCGCTAACACGTGTATCTATTTAATCAACAACCATTTGAAACTTATCACATTACTAAATAATAAACTACCAGTCGAAATAAAAATAAAACAACATCATTTACCAAGCGGTTTAAAGCTTCCGCTATTCGCTACAAGATGGCGCTAGGTGTTAAACTACGCGCGACGCCTCCATTAAATGATCATCGCTTCTTTTTGATACTGTTTAGGCAACTGCGTAGGTTTATAAGTTTTTTCACACTTTTATCCGTTCGTTATAACCTTCCGTACAATTATTATGATATTTATATTGAAGAGCAAAGTTGATTTTTGCCTTTAGAAGTTTCTAGAGGTAGGTTTCCCTTAGATACGCCAGACAATATTGGTGAACTTTGACATCGGCATTATGCATGTTTCGCCACTTTTTATAGTCCCTATGTGTATGGATCGGGTGTATTTTTCATCGGTACGGGTAGCAAATTACTCTCCCGGGCACTTCCACTTTCAAAAATAAAATGTTTGATCACATGAGTCCGGTGGAAAAAGTTTTACGTTTGTAGGTTTTGTAAATTATCGTGTTAATCTGGTTTTGTTTTGTTGAAGAGCTTATTACCTTGTCTTGCCTGAAATTAACTAAAGTTTGACGTAAACAAGAGGCAGTGGAGGCTGTATTAGTACTAGGAGGTTGTTGGTAGTACCTTCCGAAGCGCTTAATGGGTGTAAAGGTATTCTCTGTTTCTAGCTGTGTAGAACTCTGCAGATTATGCCAGTAGTTCAATAAAGTTTGTTTAGAGCTCAGTTACATTTTTATTACGTTAATTGTTGATTAATTATGATTTTCCTACTCCTCCGCTATTCTTTTTTGATTAATTTTGTTGCGGGATCCAAAATAGTTGAATTGTTTTTCTGGGACTTCGTTGAGCTTTTCTGGTGGTCGCCGCTGTTGATTCTGGCTTTCAGAAGTTGCAGTGGTTTGGGAATAGTTTGGCTGGCCTGTTAAAAAAAAAATCAGCGACATGTATACTATAGCTAATTTCAAGCAGGGTTAGATCAATACCAAGTTCATACACAGTTGTAAAGATTCGAAAAGAACACCATCTAATCGACGATGATGTTAGTAAGCACTTCGCCACTAAGCAATCGTAATTACTTTTACTTTTCGCAATGAAAGGGAATTTTGTGTCAAGCGTTAATCTCTTCCTGTAAGTTGTAAAAGACTTAAGAAAACTTAGCAAAAAGGCTTATTGTGTGCGGTTTAGAAATCTGTTTCAAAGATTGCAGTATAGGGATGCGCGATGCTGGGCCTGCATTTGTGCCTATCGATACTTTTGATCGATCCATTGTTCACAACTATACGATACGATTCTAGTATCGTATAATGATAATGACTTGAATCCCATTCTCCAAATATCTAATCGTATAGTATCGTAATAAGTACGATGTCCCTCATGGAGACGAGGAATTCTTTTGTACTCCTTCTGTGTCCTCCTTTTGTATTCTTAAACTTAAATTGTTTGATCATGAAATTTATGACAATTTGCTACAATATCGTCGTCGCTGAGGGAGGCCTAGAGGCGTTTGTAAGAGATTGACCGGAGAAACCCGCACAGAGAGAAGAGTGGAAGGTCATGGGGGAAATCTTTGCCCAGCAGTGGGACGACATAGGTTAAAAAAAAACGGTACTATACGATAAACGATCCATTCATTCCGCTGCTGGTTCTTTTGTATCGATCCATAATATCGGAAATCAGAGTATCATTCAATCATGTTGTATCGATACTAGTACCGGATCGGATCCTGCATCACTACTGCAGTATTACAATATCTAATATCTTATTAGCTTGCGAGCGAACTCCTCAAGCGGCTGTATTCCTGGTACCGAATCCTTTAAGGGAAATTGCTAACTGGTGGATTGAAGGATATGTCTTGTGTGATTTTATTTAAATATATCGTTTGAATATTGGAAGCTGTGTAAGTAAAAGAACAATAGTGAGTGTAGTAAGTCATGAATGGGGTTTTTGAAGATTTGCTACATCTACAAGTAATGGTAAAGTAATACTTACGAATCAATTGTTAGTAAGTATGTTAGAAAACAACACTACGCGGCACTAGGATTTAACTCATTTATCCTCGTAAACCCACCGAATTTTGGACTGATCTCAAAACTAAGCTCAAAACAATATGTATTAACGGTTTTTGATCATTGTACCTATTGACTACAGTTAACTTTACAACGGAAACCTGCGTGATCAATGGAAGCGTCTGTTGCCAAAAGGCTCCTATAGTTAGGTACGGGACACATGTCCACATACATAACGTTACTGATACCTATACAAGATGCCCGTCAGACAGTAATTATGAACCCCTCAGTGGACATAACATAGTGGCCCATATCCGCCATTGTGTGTACGCTGGACATAATTTTATTATCTCCCATCATCGCGTTACTGCGAGCCTGTGACGTCACTCGCCATATTTCACTAAATTTATACCAAAACTGAGAAAAATTGACACGTCACGGTATAGACCGCTTCACAGCGTTTAAGTATTTAAACTGAACCTTATGTAATTAAAACGGAACAACGTACAATGTACTTTATGCCGTAGAAGATAAAGTCCAATATTTATTATAGGGTCTCCTGTGTCCCTTTCGAGTCAGGTAATAATAAAATAAGAGATTACATCTTTGCGTAAGCAACAATAGGGCTCCCTGTTATTTTACTAGGATGCTTGTAGTAAACAAAACAAAACCTTGCTGCTTTGGTACAGGGTTTAATTTCATGTGTAGATAAATAAATTTGATTATAACAAAGTTGGATTCCTCTGATAGGTAATCGGTTGTTTTAAAACTGTTTAACCAGCGCCGGCCACCTGTTAACTATGACTGCTGCACAGTGCACTTTACATGATAATGTCTATAATTAGACTTTGTGAAGTATCTTGTAAAATACATTGTTTGTAAGCAAGTACTTTTGATTAGCAGTTAGCTAACTTGGAAGGGAAGGGAGTTTCATCCATGACGCTTCATTCATACATATGTTTAACAAGCTTTAACCCGTGGCTTCGCCTGCATGGATATCGGAAATAGGGATGTTTCCTGAGTAAAAAAAATAAGATTCCATTTAGTCTGCCAGTTAGATTATCGAAAAATATTGGATACGTATTTTTGGTTTTATCAAATCAATAAAAACTGACGAAGATAAAACGCATCAAAGATCATGGGTGAGGGGTTGTGACCCTCACTTCGCCGGTAAAAGTGTACTGACATTATGACGTCACACGAGTTTTCGACGCACTGTATGGTCTTTATTTTTTGTTTATGTATAAAAAGAAAAATGCGTGTCATATTTTTTGGAAAACTGACTGACAGATTAATTAGATTTTTTGGTAAACTACCCTATTATGTCACGCCGAACGTACTACCGAAAAAACACCAGTATTCTATGTCCATACCCAGATCATGGGGTACCTGAGTGCCGTCAACAGACTGGTAGGCGGAGTCACTTTCGCATTTAAGTGTATTATTAGGAGGGATGGATGAATAGCATGTATTGCTAATCCTCAGGCTTAATAGAAAAATGGAATGCAGGATGTAAACGGAATCTTTACGAAGCCGTCAACCAAGCATTATGTACAACAAACTAAGTAACTTTACGCAAAAATTAGTGCTGGGAAACGACTTTATTTTGGGTTAAAAAACATGTTTTACGGTAGTACTCAGTGTAACGCACTCAAAACATTGTGCTGATGGTTGGATTGAATAGTACGGGGTTCGAGAAGGTGTCTTAAGTAAAAAAAATACATTAAAAACATGTATTAAAAAAAAAAACTTGTGAAATAGTTGGAACTTTGACCCCCAATATCTCCGTAACTATAAGGTTGGGAACCTCCTAGTTACGGAGTATGGTCTAGAACAAAAATATGATCGCAATGACAGGGAGAACAAGTGCCTTTCGGGTTCGTTACGAGTCTTTTTTTACCCTTTGTCAAGTTACGTTTTGATAAGTTCCCAATGTGGTCTCGTCTACCCCAAAACTTACTCGTATCTAGTGGTAATGGTGAATCTTGATGAAACCCTTAATAGTCACCGCATATAAGTCCCATGGGAAGAGATAAGCTTCTCCTGCAATCTCGCCAATTACTTACGTCAGGGGCTAAGCAGGGTTATCAAATGAATGCAGAAGCTCTCAATTTCTCCAATAACAAGAATAATACTCCGTCCTACATTCCTACAACTTCTTTTATAATTGCAGTTGCTTTCGCCGTGTGGAGCTCTGAAATGATCCCAAGGAGAAATGTACTACTGGGGTTAAGTATCCTCACATCATAACATATCCCAGGCGATCTGGATTCTCGGCAACTCTCATCCAGTTGCTACCAGCTACCCTACGGAGATCGTCGCTCCACCGAGCCTGAGGACGTCCCACCTTACGCTTGCCGATTCGCGGTCTCAACAAGTCTACCCCAACTGTCATCAGTTCTACGGGTAATATGACCGGCCCATTGCCACTTCAGCTTACTTATTCTGTGAGCTACGAGTATGTCGAACACTCAATCAAAAACAGTCAGTAAAATAGAGTATCTTTCGCATTTTTAACTAAACATTGAATTGAATAACGTCTCCTTTGTTTAAACTTCATTGGATGATGACGTCACGTTAGATTCCGCCTGATGTTAGTTCTGGTGTGGGATCGTGAGGTAATCTGTGGTCGCAGTCAGCGGAGCGCTTATGATTGTCCTTGTCGCACGTATCAGCGTGACACGTGTTGACCAAACCACTGTTCTATGGTCATCGGTTAATTGTTAGGTACCTAGTAAACTAATTTGACTAACTGTCTTGTTGGTCTAGTAATTGAAAGCGATTCTGCTAAGCATGAGGTGTGGTTTTGGAATACCAGGTCGCTCAAAGAGTTATTGTGTTTTTACATCTGCATACATAGCTGGTGAAATGTGAGTGTACTAAACGCCTTACCATTCAGGAACTTATGCCCGGACAGTATTATGTTTACAAAATTTAGTTTTGGCTGAATAACTTGTGTTGAATTTGTCCTGGAGTTTATCAAACCCAATTCCGCCTAGAACCAATGATCCAAGGTTCCAAAAGATGACCAATTATCTTAACCCATCGTTATCTAAGGCTAAACATGGACTTCTATCAATGAGCTCCACAACATCTGGTATTTTGTCGTCCTCAAATAGTCTGTTCAGCCACATTATGAGGTCATCAGGCTGTCTAGTTGGGAGGTGTTTATTTTTCACTACTACGTTTTTCGATTCGTTTGTCCATCCAAAGACTTATCAGCTGGCATATTTACATAAGTAAAATCATGAAGTCATGCATGTCGAAGCCAAATTGAGCCTCCAAGTAAAAAGCGCATCCAAGCAGGCCGCTACCAACACTGGCAAAATGGGGATTAAAAATCCTACCGACACTCAGTGTGAATGCGGGAATGTGTGTGCTCCCGACCAGACCAGACCATGGCCTATTTGTTGGAATTTCCAATGTGTTCTTGCACTTTGGACCCAAGTCGTTCTCTCGTTAAGAAGACAGAGAAGTAAAACTAAACTAGTAAAACTGGCACTTCGCCTGCGACTTCGTGCGCAAACATTGTGATAACTCGGCTAATATACATGATATCAATATAACTTTCAGCCTATAGCACCCACGATTATTGTAGCTTTCTGCCAGTGAAAGAATTTTTAGAATAATTGGATTATTAGTTCCGGAGATTACCCCCTACATACAAACTGTATCTCTAAAGGGTGTAAACAGACTCTTAACGAAGCCGAAAGGCACTTGTTCTCCCCGTCATTGCGATCATTTTTTTGTTCTAGAGCATACCTGGGAACCTTCTAGTTACGGAGATATTGGGTGTCAAATTTCCAACTTTTTCACATGTTTTTAATGTAAGATGTTTACTTTAAACACCTCCAGGACCCTCTAACTATTCAATCCAGCTACCAGCACAATGTTTTGAGTGCGTTACATTGAGTCCTACTGTAAAACATGATTTTTCAGCCCAAAAAAAAAAGTCGTTTCCCAGCACTAATTTTTGCGTAAAGTTACTTAGTTTGATGTTCATAATGCTTGGTTGACGGCTTCGTGAAGAGTCTGTTTACACCCTGTATATAATATAAAGTATAGACGTATCATTTTGTGATCATCCACTGTGCTATTTATTTTACGAGTTGTATTTTTCAGTAATGAAGACGATTGAATTTATAAGGCTTTAACATTTTCAATCAAAGTAAACAGAAAACTTATAATGCCTTTTTTACATGTCTCACGAGTCTGGAATATAAAACTGTGTCAAAATCTTAGAGGACCTTCGTTTTGTAAGCTGTAGAATCTAGATTGTCTTGCTAAGATAATAATGGAAACATTCTTGTGTTATTTATTTGGACTTTTAATAATAATGTAAGGACTTGTAAATGCTTTGTTTTATGATAATCTTATTCTAGGTATTGTTAACGGTTTATTTTTACAAGAAAGATAAAAAAATTACAGTAATTAAAACTGGA
Source organism: Lycophotia porphyrea (assembly GCA_950005105.1). Taxonomy (NCBI): domain Eukaryota; kingdom Metazoa; phylum Arthropoda; class Insecta; order Lepidoptera; family Noctuidae; genus Lycophotia; species Lycophotia porphyrea. The sequence continues at coordinate 12,122,589 of OX465398.1, forward strand.
TTTTGTAGAGAAAAAAAAAGTCAGAACTTTGACCTTCAATATCTCTGTAACCAGAAGGTTCCCAGGTATGGTCCAATTAAAAAAAAATCACAATGACTCGGAGAACAAGTGACTTTCTGCTTCTTTAAGCGTCTTTTTACCCGACTGCCAAAGAAGGATTATGTTTTTCGCGCGTATGTTTCTTTGAAATTTTTTTATTACCTCGTATGTTCCAAATGGCTGGATGGATTTCGACGGTTAAGGTAAAAAACCCAAGTGTCCTTAGATAGGTGTTTAAAAAAAACAAAATGGCGGATTTTAGGCGCTAAATTGTAAGTCGTCCTTTTAGTGTTTAGTATTTTTGGGTATTCGTGTGATAATGATAACCATCATTAATTTTTTTTACATACCCTAGCTAGCGCAATGTATAATTTACGCGTAATTCGTACGTGGCGTTCTAGATGGCGCTACGGAGTCCTCAGCGATCTGCAAAAACCTTTTCCTGATCAGATACAAGTCATGAAAAAATGTTCCTTGATATTTGATGCAAGATAAAAATCTGTTACAAACTAGTGATTCAGTAAATAACCGTGACGGTCAAACTTTTAAATAAATAAATAATTAAGTAATTTAAAATCAAATAAATAGGTTAGGTGTTTTAATATGTTTAACTATCTTTAATATGTGGTTACAAAAATTAATCAATAATTACCATCATATCTTAAATCTAGTTAACATTTAATATTTATTTTAATTAGTTTTGTAGTTAGCTACCTTGTTTAGTTTATTAATGCAATTTTTTTTTACAGTTGGTATGAATATTTTGTTTTAAGCCTTTTTTGCTTTAGTTATAAGTTTATTTTGTTATAAGTTAGTTTAAGGCTCCGATATGCGTTATTTGGCTTGGTGATTACCAAACGGTGTGGTAGTGCGCAGTACCTAATTTTGTCAAAATTTAGCAGATATTGTTATAACAGTATGTGCGAAAAACGATAGGTACTTTAATTAATTCTTAATTTTTTAAATAAAAAATTGGCACCTATTTGTGATTAATTATAAGTTTCACTTTCTTTTATGACATACATAGATTTCTATGTGATAAAACGCGTTTTAGGTTATCGACGGTTCAAGTTACAATGAACTTAAGTAAAGAATAAAGATACGCCATGCATGATGATGATGACCTATTAAACGCGTCGACACAAGTTCAAACGGTAACCAAATAAAAAAATAACTTAGAAACGGATACGTCCCAAGAATGCACGGCGATAGTGATGTGAGTCATCCCATCAGTGACCACCACGAAGTTCTGACAGGACCCTCTCAATTAAACCCCGAAACAACCGAAAATCACCCTTATGACTAAGTCATAAAGATCTCCCCAAGTGTCAAACTTGCAAGTCTGTGTTTAGGCAAATACAACTTTATATTTGCCACCGCGAAACTCAATTTGGAGCGAGCGCTACGGATATTAAACGCTACGTGAAAGCCGTAGAGGTTATAAAAATAAATTCGATCAAAAAACGGTTGTGGATATAAATTGGTACCTTAACATAAGTTTAGACTACATTCCGGCCGTAATGGTAAGCAGTGGCGTATTGTTATAGTTCACAATGTGGCTTCAAAGCATTTATAAATTAACAATTAGACTTACCTAATACACTTCGGAGCTGTTACTGGAGAGAGTCCAGCCATTTCTAAATAAATGAATGCTGTTTCGGCAATTCTGGCCGTGCAGGATACCTAAAGAAAGTGAAGGACAGGACACCAAAATGTCAGGAGTTGTCGTTATCATTTTTGCCTTTCAAATCCCAAGACTCACTTTATGCATATTTTGTAGGACGACGTAAACTATAATAACTTCGCTTCCTTGAATAAATATTTCAGTAGCGAAGGAAGTTTTACGTGAAATAATATGGAGGAAAGATTAAATCCGGCAAATTATTAAAATTATAAAATTTCAGGATCTTAAATTATTTTGGAAACCGTTTATAGACCACTGACCAAACAAAATGATTCTTAAGATAGTTACAGTTGGAATAATAAATATTATAGCTCTCACTTTTTTCAGTCGTTCATGTAGTCAGTGGCCCGTAAGTCTAACAACCAGTCTTACCAAGGAGTATAGTATTGCCCAGTATTAATTGGGCTAAGGAGGTCAGATAGGCAGTCATGTACATATAATACTAGTATACAGCTGCATCCGGTTAGACTGGAAGCCGACCCCAACACAATTGAGAAAAGGCTAGGCAGATGATGAGAATAATATAATATAGCTGTTTGATAATCTTTGTTACATAAAAAAAAAATGTATTCCCTAAAATGAGTATTTATTTCTTTGTAGTACTCCTTGATTACCAGTTAGCTCTAATGTTTTAGGCAGTATCTTGTATTTAAGTTTGTTTTCTTATCGTGCGTGCAATGGCTTTGCTTAATTAATTTAATCCCAGAAGGTGATCACGTCTGTGTTCTCTGAGGCCACAAGTTTTTTAAGTTTAGCAATACATATTTCGATTTAGAAGAATGTTCAGGGAGTTTTTGGCCCGTTGTTTTCCATAGGAACCTACAGAAGTAGGCTCCGATTGAATTAATTACTATTTCTTTCGAATGGGCAACTACATAGTTTTAGGATTTTAACTGACCGGCTTCTGTACAATTCGCAAGTGCCTTTAAATTATTTATCTTCAACAAGTAGCTGTAGATACCGGTGCCATTGCTCTGCGTGACGTGTATTATATTAATATGTGTGCAACTTAAGTTATTAAAAAAAAAGATATTTGCAATTCACACGTGGTAGAAGTGAAACCTTCAAAAATTTTGGCTTCAAGATAAACATTGTACAATGCTTCCTAACTCATTTTCTCCCACGTTAAATCTTATGAATTTATGTGTCTCTTTTTACTGTCGCTTTTTCGTTTCATCGACTTTCAAATCACAACGATCCTAAAGATGTTTTCACTTCAAAAAAATGCTTAAATCTTTGTTAAACACAGTTACACGTGTTACCTTATCTGCAGTTTAAGCTCGTCACTACAAAACAAGACATGATATAAAAACAGAGCAAGTAGGTAGGTATTGTTTGGGGTAACCGAATGCCTCTGAGGGGAAAGGGACCCCTTTGTCGTCCCCTATCGGAGTCTTGTACGGTCTACAGATAGATACGTAATTGTTTCGATTCTAAGGGTGCTGTTAAGAAATCGATAGTTTACTGGTGTATTTTTTTTTTAAATTAGCGAGGATTATAACTTAATTGCCTTGATACAGTGCTACAAGGATGTTTTAGCGCTCGAATGATATTGACAGCGTGGCGTTGTAGGTAAATATTATTTTGTGAAAGTGTTTTATGAAAATGTATTTAAAAAAAAAAACAAGATGGTGGTTATGGTTCCGATTTTGGTCACAGTTGTTGCAACTCTTGTCTGCTTTTTGTTGGAGATATAGAACGTTTATAACAAAAAAAGTAGAAAAATAATTTAAAAAAAAGGGTTTTATGAGCAGAAAATTGTATAAATAAAATTCTGCAGAGTTTTAAAAAAAGCAGCTTTTGCATGTGTGTGAGCTTTTAAGATTACTACCAAAAATAAGTTTTCAGAATTCAGGCCGAGATTTATAAACCTCACTATTACCAATACACACTTTGGTTTAGCGATTCGTGTCAGTGTCGCACAACTGTCAGACTAAAAAGTGTAAAGAAGAGACGGCAATGTCTAACTCTAAATCAAGCACATGCTAAGTCACGTTTCTAGATCTCGACGTAAATCTCTCCCATGTTGATTTATAAATCCTAAGCAACCTCAATTTATGCTTTATTAACGTTAGGTAAGGAAGCAGCTGCCACAGAGGGCGTGGCTGTATGAATAGAGGCTGCGTCACATCTTCCGCTTGACAGTTGATTAATTGTATCTTTTTACGTCGCCACACTAGGCGTAAGATATTATTTGCTCCTAGTTATTAGGTTCCAATCTGGTTAAATCTATCATTTGTGGGAATGGTCTTGATTTGGGCTTGTGGTCTTTCATTTTTTACAGTTATATATCTTTTACCGTCCATTGATTAGTCTACTTGAATTATTATGTTAGATATTTACACTTATTATCTACCACCTTGCACTAGGCTGACGTGCTGGATCACTCACTCTAGCGGGATGTGATCCAGCAGTGAAAACGTTATATCTAGATTAGAACGTTATACAGGGTGTAAACAGACTCTTCACGAAGCCATCAACCAAGCAATAAGTATATCAAACTAACTAACTTCACGCTAAAAAAACATTGTACTGATGGATGGATTGAGTAGCACGGGGGTTGTAAAGGTGTCTTAAGTAAAAAAAAACATTAAAAATATGTATTTAAAAAAAAATCTTGTGAAAAATTTGGAACTTTGACCCCCAATATCTCCGTAACTAGAAAGTGCAATGACGGGGAGAACAAGTGCCTTTCGGCTTCGTTAAGAGTCTTGTTACACCCTTTATGTACACCGTGACTTTTTAGTCGTCTGACAACGGCAGCCCACTTCATGCATCCAATGACTATTACTATATACATTCGTAACAAAAAAAAATGGTATTTAAGAGATAAAAAAATATATATATATTATTCATTATTATGATGCATAACGTAGTTGAAACATTCTGTTGCGAGCGAAGATCTAACTACTCGGCTGGTGCGATGGTTAGGTATGATACGTAAACATTATTAACAGGATGTTTCATAATATTCTAATGTATTATTTATTTTTCTTTGTACCTATTATCTTAATTAATGATAAAAAAAACACGCCTAGAGGTATTTTATGTCGGATACATTGAGTGGACCACCTTTGTCAGACGACTAAAAAATCACGGTGTATAAGGTCTATCTATTCATACACGAAATCTATTAAGGGGTCATTGAACTCATCATTACGAACAACTTTCACTATTGGACCAAACCTGAAATCGCAAAAAAAAATCAGCTGTTGCCTACATTTTGACGAGTTGTAGTTGTGGTGTTGTTGTTGTAGATGAGTACAATGACCCCTTAAGAGATTTCGTGTATGAATAGATAAACCTTATATTGATTTTGCTATCAGGAAAATAAAAATACCATGCAAATACAACACGTTTATACCTACATAATAAATACTTAAATAATGAAAATAAAGTACCTATGTTGGTACGAGCATTTTGAGCCTTATTATCTTTAAGGCTCTCCTTGAAAATACGGGGTGGAAGGGAAATCGATGCGAAAAACGGTTTGGTACCACGTATTCAGTACTTATATTATTCTGTTTTCGCGTCGGTGTCCCGTCCACCCCGTTCATCGTAGTAAATCACTGGAATCCAATCCAGGCTCAATATGTGTATATGATCATCAATATATCTACCGTACAAAGTACATACCGTCATCATGTTACCATATGCAGCCACTTACATAATTCGTAGTACAAATTGTTGTCCAGTCCCGGATTAAGGGAAGCTCACGTATAACGTGACCAACATAACTTGAGACATCAGGGTTGCGCTGCATGCTAAGAAAAATGTCATTTACCTGTCAAATACAGTAAGTTGAACGTAGTTCCAAATTCCACCAGGTCTCAAGACGTGTTGGTCAAGTAATACATCTAATATGAGCACGGAGCGTTAGCTTTGCCCTAATTCCGTGTAACACCGAACACTGGCCAGTTAATTGATTGGCAAGACTTATTGGAATTTAGAATTCGATTTAAAAACGCGCTGTTTGAAACTAACGGTGCGTGAGTCGTGTTCGATTTATGAAAGGACCAGTAGCGCTTGAGAATGTTTTGTGCCAGTGTGTTTGGTGCTTTTTATATGAGGTGTAAGGTTCTATGCTCTTGGGTTCTTTATTAGTAATTGGCGTTGGATTTCATGAGTTTTATCGGGATCATCGAGTACACACATAAACTTTTACCCAGGTATCTATAGTCAAATTAAAGTAATTACTTGAGTTCAACCATTTTTATGCATTAGGCAAGAAAGTGAACGAAGTTAGAACTGTCTAAGAAAGCAAAGTTAAGAATTCATACTAAAAATACAAATCGTATCTTAAGTTATTACTTTTTCTCAAGTTTTGAGTAAAAGTAATAGTAGCAGACAATGTGATTACTTGAGTCTGAAGTAATCACTTTGATTTGGGTGTTAGTAACTCATTACCTATAGTTTTCATTTTGCCTAGTCTACGGCAACCTAAATTATGTCAATCAGTTCCTGCAATTAGCAGACAACAGGACATGCAAGACACGATATTAAGTGCCTCATCGTTTGTAGGTTTTCCTTTTATCGAAACACGGTAACGCAGTATTATTGTTTCTCCCAGTATAAGCATACTATCCTATACACCAAGTGCTTAAACTCATAAGAGTATCCGTTTCTGTATGAAACACCCTGGAAGCTTACACTAACAGAGTTGCCTTAAGTAAAGTATACTAACGGACGGGAGACTATTACGCCACCCTCTGCAGATCAGGGCTTCAAAATCAAACAAGTTGCCTGCAGTTTCCACAGGATAATCAATAGAGAAAATCACGAGTTTTATTTTAACGCTTAAATCCGGTACTTCAATATTAAATTTGATTATAATTTCCTTTTTTTGTTTCCTCTCCACTTGGCCGAAGCCAATGGCTATACAAGTACCTAATAAATAAAAACGTGATAAGAAAAATAGATAAAAAAGCAAAAAAGCTACAAAATAATCCTGACATTTGTATGTATTTCCTCTCATATTTTTATAACAAAGCAATTTCGACGTATAAGGCGTTTATCGACCTGCGAAGTGCCCTTGAAGAGCCATTTTATCTTTGATCGCGTTTAAGATTTATTCGTCTATTGAGCAACAAGAGTCATGTTTCTCTGTAGCTGTTATTGCCCGAGAGTGCTGGTTTGCGCATTAACACACCATAATATGGAGCTTGAGCTATTCCGAGCTATTCTCAACTACTTTCGAGCAGCTTTAACAATGTCAGCGCGTCTTGCTTGTTGTTTTTGTAGACTTATAATTTTTAGTGTCCCGTTTAGGTGTGGTGACAGGATTATAACTCTCGGAGTACGTATGTGATTGAACGGGGTGTTTTATTAATTCTTTTTTATTAAGCTTTGTTAGTTTTTCACCGAAAAGCAACGAGCTTTGGTACGTTACTTCAAGAATAAGCTTCCTAATTCACATTTCATTTTTTCGCTTCCTGTTATTTAAAATGAACAGTGATACCAGTAGCGAAGGGTAAATTTTTGTAAGAGGTAAGCCAGAGTATAAATCTTAAATGTGATTATATTTTTTTTCTTTAAGATACTGACTGTGCCATTTTTCAAAAGGAAACCGGTAGGAATCGAGTTCTATGGAACTTTCGCCACTGAGTGATACCATTTAATCATAAGATAATTATTGAATTCTCTAATGTAAACCATGTTTCAAGTGCTTTACTGAAACTTCCGTGAATAGATAACCTTACTAAAGGGTAACTATTCATGAATAGAGAAAAACTATAAAGTTGACCAACAATATCTATACTTATATATAATATTATAATAATATTAATATTATACAGCTGTAGAGTTTGTTTGGTAGAACGCGCTAATCTCAGGAACTACAGGTTCCACTTGAAAAACCTTTTAGTGTTGGATAGCACGTTTATCGACGAAGGCCAATAGGAGCGGTGCATCAATGAAAAATGTCTCTATCTTATGTGACGCAGACGAAGTTGCGCGGGTCAGCTAGTTTTCTTGTATGAGGTATTTAGTAACATTAAGTAGTAATAATAAGGTCCCTTTACAATAAAGGCTCATATTGCAGCTGTAGAAGATTTAACATCGGTAATACAAAGTAAGCGTGAAAGTAATCGTTAAGGATCTTAACTTTTGTACGACTGTATTTTTTGACTCCGCTATTTATCTCAAAAACTTTACAATGAGAGTAAAATTTCTTTTATCTGCTCCAATTTACACTTGGATAAGTTTTAAGGGCTATGTGGAATGTGGAGTTGTGGACTATTTTTCGCGTTTTATTATATACTTAGGTAGTCATTGATTTGAAAAATGGGTCTACTTACACCATTTTTTCTGTCTGTCAGCGGGCTGTATCTCGCGTTCATGATCCGTAATAGTTAGACCGTTGCAATTATCACAGAATCTGTATTTCTGTTGTCGCTATTTAATGTGGGCTCCCCTACTACGATGGTACGGAACCCTTAATGCGCAAGTCCGACTTGCACTTCGCCGGTTTTTAACCGTGAAAAGTTTACAATGAAGAAAGTCTAAAATCGTTACGTCACGGGTGATATTGAGAGAAAAACTATAACTGGGTCAGGGAGGAAGTACCTATAGTACAACATTACACCAACATTTTGCCTGTTATATTTACGTTCCACGTAAGAGAAAAAATTGGAAAACTCACTGAAATCTACGGCTTGATCGTATCTAGACGAGCCGAGCCGAGCCGAGTTTGTGAGCATCTACTCATTTCTAGCTTTTATTTTCAGTAACTGAATAGGTCTTGTCTTGTATCGTGTGGTTAGTGGCCTAACTTGGTGTCAGAGTTTTTATACCGCCCATGGGCCTCTGACTTGGCTTTACATGACGTCGAGAAATATCTGTCAGGTATAAGTAGAGTAACTTTAACATTAAAAAGATTAGTCAGCCTTTCACCAAAGCTCTAATTTCATTACCAGAAAAACCAAAGAAACTTTTCTCCTTTTAACAGAACCAGAGTGAATGAAATAGGAAATTCGCCAACGTTTACATATGTTTGTGTATTGGAGTTTATTCCAACTGTCTTCCTAAAAGGATTACTTGGACCTTCCACTAGGAGACCTAAGATTAGTGAGGTTGTGGAAAGGGAGCGCCAAATTATGTAGGTCATTGCCCTCGAACCGTGATATATTAGAGGTAGGTTTGTAAACGTAGGTAGTATATTATAAGTTATAACCTCCTAATACAGATTATTAATTAACTTGTTTTGCGTCGATCATAAATTAAGTACACAGCGGGTGGGTTTTTCCATCAGGAATTTTCCAGTAGCAGCCACGACGTTTTTGAAAAAAATAGTCATCACATCATTCATATTTCAGTTGGTTCTTTAGTATACGATGCGAAAAAGTTATGCTTCAAATGAGTGTTGTTTTAAGCAGTTACTATTAGTATTTTATCAAATCTAAGTATATCGTAATTTTTTTTGTATTTAAAAGAAATTGGATGACTTTTTTTAAATATAGGCCACATTCAATGACCTAATTTCTTAGATCAAAGTCATGTCAGCCAAGATATTTACCTACCAGGATATCATACCAGTAGTAGAGGTGCTCTGTCAGTAGTATCCTGTAAGTTCTACAGATGATATTAAAGGACTATCCTTATGTGCTCAGTGCGACCATCGTGTGGTTTCAGCCCGTAGGAGATAGACGAAAGGTAACAAGCGCGGTGGTGTGGCCACATTTCCCAGGCAAAGACGGAGTGAATCGTTATCGATTTCCACATAAGAAAATCATGTGTTCTGTGAGAGAGAAATAACTAGAAGAGGAGGTAGAAATACTAGTACATATTTATTATATTCTATACTAATTATAATAATCTTTCTTTCTTCTTTATCTTAATATATATAAATCTCGTAATATATATGAATTACGCGTCACGTTGTTTGTCCGCGATGGACTCCTAAACTACTTAACCGATTTTAATCAAATTTGCACACCGTGTGTAGTTTGATCCAACTTGAAAGATAGGATAGCTTACATCTCAATTTAGAATCGCAATATTATTTAATTGCATTATGTGTCGCAGACGAAGTTGCGCGGGTCAGCTAGTAATATTAAAAAGAGGAAAGATTTTTTTGTTTGTTTGTACCTAATAAGCTCCGAAACTACTGGACCAATTTTAACCAGTTTTTCACTAATATAAAGCTAAATTATCAGGAAGTAACATAGGCTATAAATTATATTTATAGCCTATGTTACATGTTACATGGAAATTATGCTGAGCTTTGACAATTTTCGCGGACGAAGTGCTAGTGCTTTATAAATGGCTACGATGAAGTACACCCACGGCTTTTCGGTATCATTTAGAGTTCAATATTTAGGTAGCTTTGTAAAGGGGTAGGAAAATTTTCAGTGAAAGGCTGGCTGCCTCACAGAGAGGAGACCCGTGTCTCCGGAGTGGGAAAGTTTTGCTCATTGAGTATTTAATTTTTATACACATATAGGTATACATAGGTTATAAATTATAATGCTCTTTTAATTTTGTTTTATTGTTAATTTAATCATTTTGATTGTTCTGTGCGAGACAAATGAATACTTGTTCTTTTCATCTTTTTAATATAATCTCGGAGGGTTGGCCAGAGATGACGAATAGGCTACACATTTCGCTACTTAGGTATGTTTAGGTCTATGTTATAGCTAGCCACCTACGGGCAGTGCAGTGGTCTGTCGGGCTAAGGACTAAAAATCTCTAAACGAAAATATAAGTCAATAACGCTTTTTCTCTGACCTGCAAATTCAATCCCGACTTTATGCTAAGCTGTAACACTTACGAAGGCTGGATCAACGAGACATAAGGTTCAATTTAGGAAAAAAGAAACACAATTATTCTGCCTACCCTCACGTGACCACAGTCGTTATTGACGTCACGATAAAACGCAAAACAACAAACCTACTTGCGTTCAACACAATTGTTATAAATAGTTGCAATACAATATTTATTCTACGTTCGTTGGCCTATTCTTATGCTAATAGCTGGTTGGTGCATTACTAGCAATGTAAAGAATACTAATACTGCAATTAATTTGCATATACCACACCGCGAGTTTCTCTTGCTATCTGGTGGACCGCGCAATTTCTGCGTGGAAGGGATTTTCGTTGCGACTTTTGTGAAAGAGTCTTAGATCGAGTCCTATGTATGTATATTTTTTTTTGTGTGATTGATATTGAGCTTAGTAATGATGCCTTACAGTATAGTTCCTGCATTAGACATTTCATGATAGCTTTTTAGGAATTAGTTTTTCGTCTTATATTTTCCCGTTTTTCATTTTCAGACGCAATTTGTGAACTTTCGTATTGTTGTTCAGTTGATAAAGATATATTGGATTCTTTTAAAAAATATCGTTTCAATTCAATACCTACCCTTGGTTTTGTTTAATGAATCCTCAGAAATACTAACAGATCTATGCAAGGTCTAAAACAAATCTCAGGGCACAGAATTACGCCGATATAATTTATTATTAAAAAATTTATAAAATAATTATTATGAGCGACATGATGCTAACGATATCTGTGGTACGTATCGTAGACAACCTTGTAACGAAATGGTTTTGTAAGGGCAAAGTTCTGACTTGGAAAGTCTGCCAGGCGTCTGTTCATTGCCCCGAAAGCACAATATACTAATGATATCGTAGGTCTGTAAGTAAGTATAGACTTTAACTAATCATTCGGTAAAGAAATACTTAAGTAAAGTAGGTGAACGGAACCTACAGTTTTATGGATTCATTCTAGATTAAAAGTAAGCGCGGAAAATCGATAAAAACACAACTTTTAGATTTAGAGTTTCTGCCAACGAACTAACCGAAGATGAGAAATTTATTCTGATTTCTCTGAACTTAAGTGTCAATGGGCTGGGCACATTGCTCGTAGAACGGATGGCCGATGGTGCCTATAAGTTCTGGAGTGGCGACCGCGAACCGGAGAAGTTGCGTTGGAAGGCCTCCCATTAGGTGGACCGATGGCCTGGTGAAGGTGGCGGGGATCAGCTGGATGCGATACGCACTGGACCGGTGAATTTGGCGGTACTTGGGGGAGGCCTAGGTCCAGCAATGGACGTCTTTAGGCTGAAATGATGATGATGATTCTGATTTTCCTGAACATACTTACTTCAACCTGAATTCGTTGGATAAGAATGTTAAATAATAACTTGCAAGGTCTGTCAGACGTCTGTTTATTTGTAGATCCGAAAGCACGATATAAAGGGTGTAAAAAGACTGTTAACGAAGCCGAAAGGTACTTGTTCTCCTCGTCATTGCGATCATTTTTTGTTCTAGACCGTACCTCGACAGAACCTCTAGTTGCGGAGCTATTGGGGGTCAAAGTTCCAACTTTTTTACAAGTTTTTGTTTTTTAATATGTACATGTTTTCAATGTATATTTTTAATTAAAGACACTTTCACGACCCCCGTACTATTCAATTCATCCATCAGCACCATAAAAAACACCCAAAAAAAAGTCGTTTCCCAGCAATAATTTTTGCGTAAAGTTACTTAGTTTGATGTACAGAATACTTGGTTGATGGCTTCGTGAATGTACACCAACATTAGTGTTGGTAAGTACGAAAAGTCGCCTGGCTGGAGGCCTTACACTCAAGGCCCAAGGATATGCCAGTTAAGCAGACAACAACCCCCTCTAAGTTGACCTGAGAGTTACCATTATCAAAATAATTAAAAAATATACGAAGAGTAAGTATAGCTTTCCAAGAAATACAATTAGGTAAGTTAAGTAAAGTCGAACATAACATAACATAACATCACGCCTGTAATCCCCGAAGTGTACCGTGTGTGTGTGTGTGTGTAAAGTAGGTAAGTAGGTTATTACATTTTTTTTTTAAATGAAGTTGTCTTTGTGTCTCCCATCCATGTGTGAAATCAGAAAATTGATAGTGTTTATTTTTGTAAATAACCCTTCCTTGGCAGTCGGGTAAATAGGTACTTGTAAAGCAAAGGTAAGTTTTAATGTTTTTTTTGTTTCTTGTCAGTGTGAAAAACCATTAGGAATTTCCCACTCCAAAAAAAAGTTCTCGTCTAGTTAGTGAAAACGACCATAAGTGTAACAATTAAAACTATATGTTAAATTATATGTTACTTATAGAATCATTAATAATTTCTTATAGTGCCTCATTAAAATTAATAACTTCACTTCTATTTAAGGAAATTTCGAAACGCCAAGTTGACGCTTCCCGTGACCCAAGGGCTGGCTTTTACTTTGGCCAGAGGCTAAGTGTTGCCATACAACGTGGCAACGCCGCCTCTTGGGCACATTACCATCTGACAGCGTTGAGGAGGAGTTTTTCGATGCCCTTTTATAGTTTGTTGTTAGTTTATCTATTTTAGTTTAATAGTTTAAAAAAAAATAACTTCACAAAAAAAAAACGAAAATTGTATTTAATTTCAGGTTTTTCTGGATTGTACATTGATAATATAAAAAATGTTTTTTATATATCAATGGTATTGTCGAATAAAACAAACCTTTCGAAGCAAACTCGAAATTAATTTGATTTATAGTTATTATTCCGATTGAAATGTTCGAGGAATAAATTAGTATCTTTTTTCCTGAAGCTGATATTTAATATTCATCAGAATTTTCCGATAAACTGTTGTTGGTTTTATTAGTTTGTTAGCGTTGCCAGGTATGAAACAATTAAGTGTTGCTAGGCACAAAATAAAAAAAGAGAGGGTCACGTAATTTGAAATAGAACTAAAAGTACTTATTCTACTCGATCGACCTACTTTTGAGTCAGCTCGGGGTTAACAGGTTGCATCCTTAGACAAGACACTATCCTGGTTCCACCAAACCTGCAAAGCCGAAGAGTTACCATTTAACACATCAACAAGCAATTTCAAATACAACTCTCTCCTTTAAATAACGCCAATATGTATGTTGGCGTGTTGGCCAGAAGATCTGCCAACAAACAAATGTTTGGCATGTCATTCTAATGCATAACCATAGTACTCGCAACTTGTTACCGATCACACTCGATGCGAGGCGGCAAAGTGATCGGAGTTGGGGCCAACTTCCCCTCGGGTATTGGGGTATTGGTATTATATGGCTCTTATAAAACCCAAGCTTCTGACACTTGTGATGAGATCAATAGATGAATAACGAGAAACGTGTATATAACAAGCTGTTTGACGATACAATAAAATTATTTATTCTGTTAGTTTGGATTTGAAATGTTGGCGTAGGAAAAATGTTATCAGAGATCGTGTGGGTAAAGTTGTGCGCTCTTTCTTGACATGAATTTAATACATTATAAGTATTTAGAAAATAACCAGCCAGGACTCGGCCAGAAGATCTGCCAACAAACAAATGTTTGGCATGTCATTCTAATGCATAACCATAGTACTCGCAACTTGTTACCGATCACACTCGATGCGAGGCGGCAAAGTGATCGGAGTTGGGGCCAACTTCCCCTCGGGTATTGGGGTATTGGTATTATATGGCTCTTATAAAACCCAAGCTTCTGACACTTGTGATGAGATCAATAGATGAATAACGAGAAACGTGTATATAACAAGCTGTTTGACGATACAATAAAATTATTTATTCTGTTAGTTTGGATTTGAAATGTTGGCGTAGGAAAAATGTTATCAGAGATCGTGTGGGTAAAGTTGTGCGCTCTTTCTTGACATGAATTTAATACATTATAAGTATTTAGAAAATAACCAGCCAGGACTCGCTCACAAAGGGTTCCGTAGCATCAAATAATAAAATAACAATATTTTTGACTCTCATACAGACAGACCTACCGACAGAACGGATCTATAAGGGACCCGTGTTTTTGCCATTTGGCAACGGAACCCTAAAAATTTGAAAAAAAAAACAAAACTAAGAGAAAGAACAACTTTAAACTTACATTCAAGTCTTTTTCAGTCGTGATACCATAACCATTTTACTTCTTTTACTTCGTTAAAGACAGTTATGTTATATCAATGTACTTGTTACTAACCCTATGGCTTCACGCTGTACTACTTACTCTATTACCACATTTTTCTTCGTTTTTGCCTCATGCTTTATAACCTAAATACTAAATACTAGATCCATTTACCGCTAAGAGCTAACACAAGGGGTAGGTAATATCGATTTGTCTATATAAACAAGCGGCGTGTGTTTGCAGACAAGTTGGTTCTCAAGTGAAATATCTATTACCACCTTATGAAATGAAGTGACAGGATCACAGTTCGCTCTGTGACGATTTGTTAAAGAAAACTGTCTCAACGGTTGGCGCTTTGGGAGATGGGGAATACTGTAAACTCGCTCAACTGATATCGACCGCGCTGATATTATGAATGGGAATGTGAGAACATTTCTGTTTTAAGATTGGTTAAAGTAGATAGTTTCTTTGTTTTTTTTTGTTTCATAATGGTATGATTGAGGTTTGCCAACGAGCGATGGAGCGAGTATTCTGAATGTACTAATTAACTGACCGGATAAGGAACACTACACTGCGCTCCAGAACACAAATTGCCGACGTAGCCAATAAAGCTGCGAGACTAGAATGGCACAGCTGTGGGCCCGAATATCGCAAGACTGGACCGCCGCGACCTCGTCTAGCTGTCTCAGGGCAGCTAGACGAGGTCGCGGCAGATCGAGAAGAAAAGGCGGGACGTCTTGGATGGCTTCCTTGCCAATTGGCGAAAAGAAGCACACTATCGTGAGAAGTGGAAGGAATGGGGGGAGGACTTTACTCAGGAGTGGGACAGTTGGGCTACTAAAAAAAACAGTATGATGCCAAATGGCAACATGTAATCTGAAAAAGGACTATGGACAGGAAATGGTGGTCATGGTCCGGAAAATTTGTCACAAAAAAATCTCGACAACGAGTTGTCGTGCACGCGGTGCTCGAGATTGTTTGGTGAAGAATTTTCATAATTATGTCTTAAAGTGAGAGTCCTTTTCATGTTTTTAAAACATCATCCTGTCTCCTTCATCTTCAAACGATTGACAGACACAGAACAATGTTTTGAATCGTTAAGTGCATTTAAGACCTGAGGAGCAAGTGGGTCTCTTGGACTCTTGTACATATCTTAAAATAAGCAAAAAATAATGCTTAAAATCGTCTATCGGGTAAAAAATCTTGAAAAAAAGTTCATTATCATCTTCTATAACATTTTGCTGTTCTAAATAAAACACAAAGGTTAGATGATGCTTTGAGACATTCAATGTTAAAAGGTTGCGATCGAGCCAGACAGCTATTGTAGACAAACCACGTTCGGCAGCGCGGCCAACGCTGTCCCATGTTGCTCCCGAAAAGACTATTGCTGTATCGTCGGCGTAACAAAGTATATGAGTATCTTCTAAGGACAAATTACACGAACTTATAGCATATCTTCAAGCGTTAGTACGGCAATCGGACTAAGCGACGTCTCACGACGTGCGTCGTTAGCCTATAGGCTAGCTATTGTCACATTGTGTACTGGTATCGCTGATATCGGACTAATAATTGCATAATCGGTCCTGATTACGATGTATTGTGTTTATGAGGGACTGGATAATCATTGACCTATTGTAGACGTGGATTTGGATTTTGATAGAGTTATTAGGACGCTGGTTTAGGGCCCTATAATTAGCAAACTCCTCTTTTAAATTCATCATTTAGATTCGAGTATACATTCATTTTTGGAAATTCAAATAAGTCAAGTAGCAGTGCCCGGGTATTAGCGCTTTCTTACTTAGTTCTGCCAAAGAGTCATCATTTGCATAGCCTTTTCCCAACTTTGTTGGGGTCGGCTTCCAGTCTAACCGGATGCAGCTGAATACCAGTATTTTACATGGAGCGACTGCCTATCTGACCTCCACAACCCACTTATTACTGGGTAATATGATACCCCTTGGTAAGACTGGTTGTCAGACTTTTGGGTCATGACTACCTGTAACGACTGTGAAAGATCTACGAGTGTCAGCCGGGACCAAAATATGTATTTTTTTCCGTGGAATTTGAATATATAGCGCTGATTATTGTTAAAACTATTCTAAACCTTACTTTTGGATATGCATATTGGTCTGTTTTGCTGCACAGCTTCATTAAATTAGTTTGATATAACTAACTGAATTATTGAGTGCTTTTGGGTAACCAAGCCTAATTAAGGCAAAACTAAAGTCGTAAAGGTGGGTAATGATTCAACTTATTATTTTTTTAAAGTGTCATCCCTCTAGATAAGCCAGCAGGACAACAGCCTACGTTCTAAAATATTTAAGTAAACTGCTACGCTAAAACGTAACGAACTGTGATTAGGCCCGACTCTGACCTTTGTCTAAAGAACTTCCCAACAACAATATCTCGGCGAAAACTTTGCAATAATGAACATTGTAAATAAATCTTATGGCGGCTGCCCGCGAAACGATACTAATCAAGACTAAAGAAAAGTACTTGGCGTTGTTGGCAGTATAGCGCGGTGCCGTTGCCGCGTGGGGGATCGGGAACTCGAGTTCTTTTTTTTTTAAGTGAGTGCGCTTATTTTATTTAATCTATGGATTATGACTGCAGCGCGAAAATGTTTTGTCGATGGCAATAGTGTGATTTAATTATGAGTGATGATTTTGCTGTTTTCTTTATTAGATTTACAAAAAAAAAGTGAATTGGAGCAGATACTTTCTTATCGTGGTAAAAGTTCTTCTTTCATACTTATAATAATAAACTGGGCATTTAATCAGTTTATGCAGTAACAAGGAAGTTAAAGAAATTAAGTCGTTTTGATCAAGTACAGAAAAGTTTATTTCCGCCAAATAATGTTTTATCACATTTATCCAGTCTTTTACTTCGTAGACACTTCGCAATCTCGTCAACTTTCTAACTTCCGTCCCTAATGTTTAAAAACACATTATTTCCTGACCCTGGATAAAATATAATCTTTGGAGGATCAATATTGACGATTAGACACACGGTGCGGAATCATGGCCCCCATGCTTGTGTCAGTGAACTCGTTGCATCTATGCTCTATGGTGAACCACAGACAACACAAAGATGTAGGGGACAATATCGGAGAGCTATTTAGGAACGTTTTTGTTATGGGGTTTCGGGTGCCCATAATTTAGAAGCTGCTTCTAATCCGATTGAAGTGAAGACATTAGGACGACTTAAATCCTTGTGTGAACCTCAGATTACAATGTCACCTTAACTGATTTAACTAAGTACTTTGACAAATACATAGTAATTAATGAAGCGTCTTTAAATCCGTATCGATTGTTGTTCATAACTTTTTTGACAGCTTAGTTACTTGATTTTTCTAAATTATGTTGTGACTGATTAAATTAACATTTTAATCATTCTAAGCCCGTCTTGGTCGATGTTGTTAGCTATCAATATTAAATCCTTTCACTCAATATTCTTATAATGCGAAGGAATGGATTCTCCGTATCTAAGTGTGTATTTAATTTGAAACAATATCCTTTACTTCAAGTTAAGCAATGTTGAATTAACCCATTCACAACCCAGTACTTCGCGAAAACTTCGCGAAATTCGTTCGCGTGCCCACAACCCGTATTCGAGTCGTCGTTATAATAAGCTATAGATGACGTGTATCCATACCCAGAACCCGACTAGCGTGTCCATAGCTACGGATACGGGTTGTGCGAAGGAACGAATTTATTGTTCGACCCGCGTGTCGGGTGCTGGGCACTGAAAGGGTTAATTAATCTTTCTTATAATAACATTTTGAGTTGGAAACTTTGTAAAAGGAAGCGATGCCGTCTTGGAGAGTCCTAACCTTTTAACTAGACGAATTGAAATTATATGAAAATAATGGGTCGTTTCTACCTTTCAAACTTTGGATAACTGTTTAAAAATAAAGGAGGCAGAATTTCTTGGAAAATTACTAAATATTTAAGTATCTAAATTCGGAATTTAGGTCCGAATATATTCACAAATAGTAATGGTGACAGTACCCAATTCCCACTTACGGCCAAAAAAGCTATAATCCATCCCGTATGTCCACCCTACTTATGGTTCTATGGGGGTATCGATTATTCCCCGCGCCCGCGTCCCCCTCGCCGTCGCCGCCCCTCCTACCCCTCGCAGATCTCACCTACGACTACTCGCTGGCATTTCCACTTATTTCCAAACTTACTTGTGTAAAAACTAGTGTTGAATTTTTTGTAGAGCAGAAACAGCTTTATAGTTTTTTATCTGTCTCGCCTGATGTTCTGTATGACCAACTTTTCTTAATAGAAGATAGGTATCGCGGTATTTAGGTTTTTTTTTAGATTAACTTTTGAATGCGGAATGCGGATACCATGAAAAGTCAGGTGAGTTCGGTTTAGCGAGATGTTCAATAAAGAGGAATTAGAATGTATTAGGAAACTTATTTATATTTTTTTTTGTACATAAGGCCTGGAGTAAATATTGATCGGGTATCTAATAAGTAGGGCATCATAATTTGGTTAAAATACTTCAAGCTCAGGTCAAATTATTAAATTAAAAAGGTCTAACATTATTAAAACGTAAGCATAACTACAAATAAGTATTTACTTACCGCCCTTGAATGAAATATTCGGGTCGTCTATGATACTCATAGATTAAAAAACAATTTGTATTCCTATTTTGAAATGGCCATAAATACAGGCGTGTCTATGACAAGGGTCGACACTCGTAGAGGCGTGCAGACAGAATGACATGCCACAGATAAAATTTTTTTTTGTTTGATGTGTAACTCGCTGAAGATGAAGTTTTATTCATGAAATAAGTATAGATATTATTGTGTAGTTGAACTGTAGGATGAAGATTTTCATTGTTTCGATGATTTCTAATGAAGTGAAGTGTTTTACCTTGTAGTGTCATAAACTTATAATTAAAGGGAATTTTACTTTAAATACATTTTTGGACTATTTATCAAGTCATTAGTAATCTAGTAATTTTATTAACTTTAGGTCAAAATGGGCGTTGTTATGCACAGGAGCCTGTATACGGAACTCAAGCTTCTCAATAGAGCCCCTTTTGCTCCAAGGTTTCAACCAAGCTTTTTTTGTTGATAGACAGGGGTATTTGAAAAAACTGTTCCAAAAACAAAAGTTTAAAAAAAAGCTTAATAAAAAATGTCAACACGTTCCATAGATATTTTTTTGGTTACGCTTATAGATTTTTCAGTGAGTGGCTTTTAAATAGAGCTGAATAGAATGTTGTATGCATACTTACTAGCACCTAAGTATTGTACGTTTCGGTCTAGGCATTGTTGGTTTAGTTAGATCTGACGAAAATTTGAAATAATTGAAGTTTGACGTTTTGTTTTTCTTTTTTAGAATTTCTATACGCAATTGACTGGCGGAATCAAGCGTAGTTTTAAATAAGATACCTAGATTATCCACAAACAGTTGATTGATGGTGGAATCTAGGATAGTTTGTGAAACAAAACACAAAGCGTTGATTAAATAATATCAATCGCCTAAACCAATTAACCTCCGCTACACAGTACAGACATTACGAAATAATTAGACATCTCTCGCTATTGTCCTGTGCCCTAATTAGTTGTAATTATGAAATGATGTGGATGGCCCTAAACTTTGTAGCCCGCGCTCGGACTGGGCCATCATGTGGACATTGCAACAAAGCGTCCACAATGAAATACTCGTAATAAATTGTTGAAGGAAATTAAATAAAATGGTTGATGAAATATTATGTCCTGGTTTTATGATATATGCTTGCACCTAAATTGCGAAGCATGATGATCACGGTTGTAATTACTTTTTTGTCAAGAATTTTAAGTAAGTGTGATCATTTCCAACATCCTACTTCCCACTATATAATCTTTATATATATAATTCTACTGTGCGTGTGTATGTCACTCAACTCCTCCTAAACGGCTGGACCGATTTGAATGATTTTTGAAGTAAAACTTCTTTAGGCGCGACTAGGGAGTAACTCAGATTTTTTTTCTGACGGAAGTAACGCTTACTATATTAAAAAATGGAACGATCTTATACTCAAAAGCATGGCAACCAAGGAGCCAACTTATCAAAGGTTTTATTTAAATATCGAATTGGCTTGCAAATAGAAAGCAGTTTATTGAAAAAAAACCAATGAACTCATCAACGCGAGAAAAAATATTGTTGTTTGTGTGCATCATTGATTTTGAAATTTTTTTTTGTATGCCTTTGGGTGGCACTCTGGATGGTTTAGATTCACAAATCAGCTCGACAGATGGCGCTGCTGTCGTTATCTAGGTTTGACGCAGACGAAGTAGCGAGGGACAGCTAGTAATATTATAAATGCGTATGTTTGTGAGGATGTATGCATGATTGTTACTCTTTCACGCAAAAACGCTTCACTTTTGAACGAATTTGGATGAAATTTAGCACACAGATAGCTTTTAACCTGGATTAACACATAGGACTTTTTATCCCCGCAGTACTATCACGTACGACAATTATCGAACTCCACGCCGGTGAAGCTGCGGGCACAAGTTAGTATTACATACATTTACAATTGCTTAAACACTGGTATTCAGGTGTATCCGGTTAACGCTAAGCTGAGGATGATTTCCAAGTTCCAACATATTTATTGATCATAGATCAAAACAATAAAAGCTATTATAAATACGAGGGGGATACGAAATAAGTGTGTCAAGTGTCATCAGCCGAAAGACGTCCACAGCTGGACATAGGCCGCCCCCAAGTGTCGCCACATTTACCCATCTTGTGCGACTCGCATCCAGCGGATCCGCACAACCTTCACCAGGTCATCGATCCACCTAGTGGGACGCCTATATAATATCCAACGCAATATCTTCCGGTTCGCGGTCGCCACTCCAGAAATGCCAAGTGTTGGGAATGAAAAACTCGGGATACCAGAAAGAGAGTTTAAAATAAAAATCAATATCTGTACATATAATAAAATTGGAGTGTCTGTTTGTAATATTAAAATAACCGCTTTTTAATTACTAAGTGCATATGGTATGGTATGGTATGGTATACACGGTACATATACCAAAAAAACATTTTTTTCAATTTTTGTCTGTCTGTGTGTTTGTTCCGGCTAATCTCTGAAATGGCTTTACCGATTTTGACGGGACTTTCACTGGCAGATAGCTGAAGTAACAAGGAGTAACTTAGGCTACTTTTATTTTAGATAAATAATTAGGGTTCCGTGCAAAGAAAAAAAAAACCCTTGAAATTGGTAACAAAATTCGATTCAAATAGGGAAGTGCTTATAATAAAGGGGATTTTTAATAATTATTTCACGCGAACGAAGGTTGCGGGCAACAGCTAGTACTTACCAAAACGAAAACGTAGGTAACATTTTCGCTGATAGCTGATTGTATTTTCTGTAGCTGCTTTTGTTGTTCAATGAAACTGTGATCACACTTTGATAATTATTGTAGTTTTAGTGATTATTAGAATGTTTATGTAGTTTGGACTTTACAAAGCCGCCCGTGAAAGAACACCAGGGATCTTTTTTTTCAACCGGCTTTTTCAGGCTGCTGGGCAGAGGTCTCTTCTATAAATATCTACTCTTTTCTATGTGCGGTTTTCTCCAGCCAATCTCCCAGAAAGTAGGGGTTACAAAAATCATCTTTTCGCCTCATAGTTACTTGTGTCTCTTTGTCCCGAATCAGCCAAAGTGTGGAACTCTCTGCCGCCCATCTTTGTTCCCTCCCACATTTAACCCGTTTTTTTTTTTCGGGTGGGAAGACATCAAATAGCTTCTCCCACTCTGGGTGGAGCGGAAGAGAGTGTCAGACTTGTACTGACTAAAACCCATCCATGTTCCTTCCTTGCCCTTTGTGTTCCAGGGCCGTGGTGTCTCTGCCGAACAGTCCCACAGGCCTAGCAGGCTCCGGACCTTGCCGGCCCCTCCTTGTCTGCTGAAATCTCTTTGAGGCGCGTGTGGAACACGAACGCGCTGTCAACACGACATTTAACCCGTCTGCCTTCAAAACAAGAGTGAACAGGCGTCTTCTGGGTACGCTCGTTCCATCATAGACCTTATCCATCGCTTTCCATCAGGCGGGATCGAGGTCAAAAGCAAGCCCATCTTGTAATAAAAGAATAAATAAAAAAAAACACGTAACGTACCTTCCGCTTTCCTCCTTCCCGCCTTTTCCCGCACCATAATCGCAGGAATACCATTTCAATATCACTAAACAGATAGAGATACATACCTACTCACACTCGCACATAATACCAACATCGTCTCTGTGACAATCCGCGAGGTACATCCGTATGCAAAACGTGTTCGTATCAAAGGTATATTTTTATTGGATTCGGGTGTAATATAAAAACATCAAGGGCGAACTTAATAATGTTGAGGTTGAAAGTGTGGCATATCGCATCGTACATACTTATGTATGTACATGTACGGTCGAAAAAGCTGTTTGGTGTACACTCGAATTATTCAAAATCCAATGCCAAAGCGTATACTTTTTTTTATATTATAAAGGTTTTGTCATTAAGAGCCTAACTCTTAATGACAAAAGCTTTGTAAAATAAAATTGCAAATAATATTGTCAGTGTACGCACGACGGCTGATCAAGCTATACAAAACCTGTTTATGCGGATCTCTCATTGTACAGAAAATGTATACAAAGCGAGGCCTCGTTATACTGGAAATGTAAAGCTTGATGTGCCGCTGTGTGTACTAGGATAGTGAATATTTCTGCATGTATACCAAATAATGATGTAGCTTGTTCGACTGTACGTATACGTATATGTGTACACTCACGAGCACTAATATGTTTACGCGCAGCAACTTTTGGAAGTGATTTTCTTCCACAGACTTCTACTGTATTGATTATTATTTTAGCAGTTCCTAGTATTTTGGATCTCAGACTAGAGACCGTAAAATGCGCAATGGGCGCCCCAGGCAGGTGGAGCGACGGTGTCCGCAGGGTGGCTGGTAGCAGCTGCAGCAGCATGACAGGCCTATGTCCAGCAGTGGACTGTTGTTGGGTGACGATGGTGACTATATTACATTTTGTGTTATGCTAAGTGTACAAATTAGTACTTACTCGTACGTGACTCATCATCATCTGGCCACTGCTGACTACCTGTAACGAATGTAAAAAATCTACAATTGACAACGGCTTAAGGTGGAAGTGTCAGGGTAGCCCGCGAAATTCAAATTTTCTTACGTTTTTTGTAATTTGCAGGTCAGGTTGTATGTTGATGAAAAATGAGTCGCGCTAGTAACACAAAAGTAATACATTATAAAAAAAAAATTGAATTTCGTGGGCTACCCTGACGCTTCCACCTTAACGTGCTTTCCGAGCCACAGAGGAAACTCCGTATGTAATGGGTGTTAACCCATCCACAGACCAACCTAGGCAAGAGCTGCTTAACCTCAAGATCGACCCGAGCGTCTGTTATTATTTGGCCATGAGTTCCTTGTACCGAACCTTCTGGTCGGTATTAGGTATAGCATAAAGTAGGTAATAGGTATGTTGTATGACATTTACGGAGTACAGGGTCTTCAGTAAGCTAAAGCTTGACAGTTGTGACTTATGACCAATTAGGTAGCTTAGGTACGTTTATGTCGAAGTATAGAAACGAGGTTGGTGTTAATTCTGGTAAAAGAAATTTCGATCACGTAGATTTGCGCATGGCGATGGTAAATTCCATGACGAATCAATTATTTGAGCTCTGATAACTAAATGTTTACAAAAATATTTTGAAACAGTGTTATTGAGTAACTAACCGTATACACAAATTAAACACAATATGGGAAAACATCTACGCTCAACGCAAAACCTACTCAAGTTCTTTGTTCGTAGCCGTAGACAAATCATGTTAAAACCCCATATCAAACACTTCCATTATGCAAGAATTTAACACATTAACGAACTAAACGGACACAAGTTAGATAAGCCTCCATTAAAAACGCTGTTCTCAAAATTCTTTTGTACTAATTATAAAAGGCGTAAAGCCAGTTAACGACGCTCATCACCAAAAGAGTGCTGTTTATCAATTATGTACAAAAAAGTATCAACTACGAAAATTCTTATTATAAAGCGGAGCGAGGCAAACATATTTTATATCGTGCGAAACGTGGGGACTCGGGAGTACTCGTTCTCGCAAAATGTTCGACTTGTCAGCTCTACGGTCGGACAACCAGTCTGCTTACCCCACGCCCCGCTAGTTCTACATCTCCCAACTTAACACGACCTCCCCTTCCCCTTTCCACCAACATAATACAGCGCATAATGGGGCAACAGCAACCAAATTCGGGGGTCTTTTTAAAGTGGCCGTGGAAATAACCCACCGTAAGATTTTACGAAAATTAACTTTAAGGGGCACTTCAATCTAAACCTTTAGAAGATTAGGGTTTTCACATAAGCGTATACATTAGGCGCCTTTTGGTCAGTTGTGTGGTTTCGGTAGTCTTTGTTACAGTACCTTTATGAGCTGCGGGTATTCAATCAAATGGAATAAAGTTCATTTCGGCCAAATATGAAATCACAGTATTGTTGACCGGATTTTGAAACCGTACTACGATTTTCAATTATTATTTCAATATGATTCCGACATTTTGTATCAGTGTTAAATTTCACGTTTCATTAGAGAGATTGATATTTGAGTAGGTACGTTGGTAATGTTAATTTGATCGGCGTTAATTTTGTTAAGGACAAGGACTTTGAGGACTGTTAATTACTAGTAGGTACTTAATAGTTTAAAATTTAAAGCTTTTATGAATCAATTTTGATTTAGCAGTGAATGGTTTTTTCACTATTATCCCCTCGATTCATTGTAAATCGTGTACGATGTCAGTGAAACACAATTCTTGTTATTCTCTATTGTTGACTAGCGAGCCTGTCTAAAATCTTTATCCAACCGTTCCTGAGTACGAACAAACAGACAAAGGAATTTGGAAACAGCTGTTTTCGCTTTACTTACATAAAGGGTGTAAACAGACTCTTAACGAAGCCGAAAGGCACTTGTTCTCCCCGTCATTGCGATCATTTTTTTGTTCTAGACCATACTTGGGAATCTTCTCGTTACGGAGATATTGGGGGTCAAAGTTCCAACTTTTTCACAAGTTTTTTTTAAAATACATGTTTTTAATGTAAGATTTTTACTTTATTCACCTACAGGACCCCCTTAATTTTCAATCCATCCATCAGTACAATGTTTTGAGTGCGTTTCATTGAGCCCTACTGTAAAACGTGATTTTTCAGCCCAAAAAAAAAAGTCGTTTCCCAGCACTAATTTTTGCGTGAAGTTACTTAGTTTGATGTACATAACGCTTGGTTGACGGCTTCGTGAAGAGTCTGTTTACACCCTGTATAGTTGGAAAGAAAGTGAACTTGGGCCCTTTTGGGTACGGGTACATGTATTTTTTTCTTTTTTAACACAGTGACCATACTCCTACAGCACTAGACGAAAGGACTCTATGAACGTCAATCAATAAATTCCAACATAACGAACTAATTGGTACTAATATCGTACTAATTATTCCCGGTTCGTAATTATTGATGACACCTATCGCCTCGTCGAAAGTCACTTCGTCAAGGGGTAGCAAAGGTTACAAAAAAAAGGTATAATTGTTTATCCACCCCGCATGCCATAAAAGTATAGGGGGAATGGTTATTGTCGTACTTAACAATACGGCGCAACTTGTCCTGTCATTACGGCTCGCAACTTTTCGTTCAACATAATTTAAGCCTTAAAATTAATCGATGGATTGAAATACAATCATAGCTTTCTGCTTACCTCTAAGTTACGAAGAATCTGTTAAATACCTTCATATGCATGTATTGATCGTGTTGCGAATATTTTGTGAATTAGATTATTTGAGTAACTGCATGTAGAGGAGCAGAAATGCGTTAGAAAATTGTTATGTGGGTCATTATCCACCAACTGGATGCAGCTGAATACCAGTATTTTACATAGAGCAACTGTCTATCTGACCTCTACATCCCAGTTACTACTGGGTAATACGATACGCCTTGGTAAGACTGGTTGTCAGATTTTTGGGCCACTATTGTTATGTGACTGAGTGAGCAAAATGTCATCATAATTGTCATGTTTTACAGTTCTAGCGATTGCAAGTATGTTGCTCGCTTTGTATGTCTCGTCTATGATTATAAGTTTATTGCAATGTGTCTGCTGAATACTTACATTTATTTCCAAAGATACCGCCGACGCATGACGCAACATACCCGATGCATGCGTGCCACCATACCACGGTTACTTACAAGACGTTTTCCGTATGGAGTTCTCAAACCTCGAAATATAAGTGAACAGCTTCACCAATAATGTCCAGATTTCTTTATATATTTCATCGAAAAATAAAGGTGAGTTAGTAACCAGTTGTTTAATATTGAGTAGGATTGATCGCTTAAGGTTGAAACCGGAGTAATCCGGCGACCTTAACACAAGTGGTTGGTGAAAAAAATGCGGGCTTACTTTCATTTTCAACAGCCAACCATTCCTTTTTGTTACCTTTAGTTGTACATTGTTTTTTTTAAAGGTATTTATTTAGTGGTGGCTCAAGCAGCTGTGTAATGAATTGATATAATCTGTTGAAGCTAGGTCAGGTAGAAACGAAAGGATGTTGAACATGTCGGTGTCACAATTGGTTACGTACAGTCGCGGCCTTTTCCGCCTGATCAGTTATAATAATTTTCGCTTGAATCATGTGGAGACACGCCGCCCGGCTTAGTGGTGATCAGGCGGGAGTGTCCTTGATTGTAGAGACGCCAGCCAGCACATCAAGTTACTACAGTCTGTCAAATTTCTTTAATAGATTTTCAGCTTTATCTCTAAAGCATTAGGTTCAATGTTGATTGGGAAAATTTGACAGTTTCGGGTGGCTTGATGTGCTGGTGTCATTACTACCACGTTTACTGATGGTCAACCAGTTTTCACCCTTATGCTCTGAGTTGTAAGGTTGAAAAGTTGTCGACCGTCAGTGAGCGCTACCTAACTGGGTTTGTAAGAGGTGTGGTTTGTACTAGACGTCAACACTGTCAACACGTCAAGCTACCCAAAATGTCAAATTTTCCCAATCAACCTTGAAACTAATGCTCTAGCGATAAAGTCGAAAATCTATTAAAGACAGACAGATGGTAGAGCTGTGCTGGCATCTGTACTAAAGCCTTGCTTTTCAGTGTTTTTGCACATTATTATTATTCAAAAGAAAGTAGTATTTATGAATAGGTAACGGTTTAATAAAATAACAGCAAACCCATTTTCTTTTAAGAGCAGAAACAGGAGATCTTTATTTTAAACTTGTTATGATCAGCTTCAAGTTTTAATTTCTGAAGAAAAAAAAATAATAGCGTTAGACGACCTTCGATTATTTAAGATTTATGAAAAGGCGAGATTATTATCAGAAGTTATTTAATCCGCAATTAGAGCAAGATTTTGTAAAAGAGAGCGCCACAATTATTTCTCAGGTACTTACAATTTTTAGTTTATATAATATTGTTGATACGTGGTTTCGAACAGTTAATAGCTACTAAGCGTTTGAATTTCGAACACTCTCGATAAAGAAGAAATGGGGGGAAAGTGCGAGCGCTACATATGACATGTATTGACACAGACAATGTATTCAAGTTCTTGTATCCAATTACTGTAATTACAGCTTAAACAAATATCAACTTTAAACGATGGTAGATTAAGAAGATTTTAGAATGACTGCTGGTTTTCACAAAATCATAAAAATGACTGAAGTTTGAGGCAGTATTTTTTTCCCGAAACCACATATTTCGCTATGAACGATAAGACTGCTATTGTATTCATAGAATTAGCAATATTGTAAATTCGAAATGTATTGTTTATCGTAGGTAAAATATCAGTTCTTATGATAAAGGGTAACATAGGTAAATAAGTATTATATCTGATTCAGTATTTGTTTAACATTAAAATCATTATTCGTCATGAGACAGTGTCTATCATTCATCATGCATTTATATAAATAGTTAATTCACATAGTTAGATTTAAAAGAGCTGAAATTAGAAATGGTGTGCATTAAAGTATAAAGGGTGTAAACAGACTCTTAACGAAGCCGAAAGGCACTGGTTCTCCCCGTCATTGCGATAATTTTTTTGTTCTAGACCATACCTGGGAACCTTCTATTTACGGAGATATTGGGGGTCAAAGTTCCAACTTTTTCACAGGTTTTTTTTAAAATACATGTTTTTAATCTAAGTTTTTTACTTTAAACACCTCCAGGACCCCCTTACTATTCAATCCATCCATCAGCACCATGTTTTGAGAGCGTTATATTGAGTCCTACCGTAAAACGTGATATTTCAGCTCAAAAAAAAAAGTCTTTTCCCAGCACTAATTTTTGCGTAAAGTTACTTAGTTTGATGTACAGAATGCTTGGTTGACGGCTTCGTGAAGAGTCTGTTTACACCCTGTATAATTATTCTTTCTCATCATCATCATCTGCCTAGCCTGTTTCCCAACTATGTTGGGGTCGGCTTCCCGTCTAACCCGATGCAGCTGAAAACCAGTATTTTACATGGAGCGACTGCCTTTCTGACCTCACAACTCAGTTACGATATTATTCTATCTATCTATATTTGTTTACTTGTTTGGAAACTATGGCGCGTTTTCACATCGATGTGTTCTTCTGGTTGGAACGCGTGTCAAATGTGTGTCGTCTGAACCTCCCTTCATGCGAAGATTCATAGAATTTCTTCGATTTATAGACGGGTTGGTAGACTATTAGTCTAAAAACTCGTTAGTTTGAGTCTATACAGAGTGTAAACAGACTCTTCACGATGCCCTCAAACAAGCATTATGTTCATAAAACTAAGTAACTTTACGCAAAAATTAGTGCTGGGAAACGAATTTTTTTTTTGGGCTGAAAAATCACGTTTTACAGTTGGACTCAATGTAACGCACTCAAAACATTGTGCTGATGGATAGATTGAATAGTAAGGGGGTCCTGGAGGTCTTTAAAGTAAAAATCTTCCATTAAAAACATGTATTTAAAAAAAACTTGTGAAAAAGTTGGAACTTTGACCCCCAATATCTGCGTAACTAGAATGTTCCCAAGTATGGTGTAGAACAAAAAAATGATCGCAATGACGGGGAGAACAAGTGCTTTTCGGCTTTGTTAAGAGTCTGTTTACACCCTTTATGTATGTATATCTTATTATCTACCTTACTGAGATAACTGTGTTCATTGTGTACCTAGGTTATTTCGTTGGTTAGGAATGCTAGGATATTGATTTTCTTTCAACTGGACGCTGTGAATCGAATTTCTGGACGCAACAGCCACTCCGTCAGTCAGTCCTTTAAGATGTTGTTAGATTTGTTCTGAAAATCATTTCATGGTTATCTTTCTCATCTAAAGGGAGTAACCACACTCTTAAAGAAGCCGAAAATCACTTGTTCTCCCCGACATTGCGATCATTTTTTTGTTCTAGACTATACCTGGGAAACTTCTAGTTACGGAGGGAGATATTGGGGGTCAAAGTTCCAACTTTCCACAAGTTTTTTTTAAATACTTGCATGTTTTTTAAGATTTTTACTTTAAATACCTCCAAGACCCCCCCCCCCCCTTGCTATTCAATCCATCGATCAGCACATTGTTTTGAGTGTGTTACATTTACTGTAAAATGTGATTTTTCAGCCCAAAAAAAAGTCGTTTCCCAGCACTAATTTTTGCGTAAAGTTACTTAGTTTGATGTACATAATGCTTGGTTGACGGCTTTGTGAAGAGTCTGTTTACACTCTGTATGTAGGTACTGTATTTTCTAAGTCTCTGACATAATTTTCAGGTTTTGCATGCCAAAAAATCGCATTTAGCGGTAAGACCACAGCCTACCATTTAGCAGGATATTCGGTAATAATAAAGTACGCAACCGTATGGGGTATGTGCACCTGTCCTCATATCTGGGGTGGTGGGGCGAGTTATTGTCCCATCTGGCGCGAGGGTGCCGGGGAATAACAAACACTATGAAGTGTTCCGCTTTCCGCCATGGCGCACCGGAGGTACCCATTGATATTAACGTATTTTTGTGGACCAAGGACTGTTTGTTTTTGGATTCTCCGGAAATGGTAGATGCTATCTCTTCCTTTTGAACCATGGAGTTTGTTAGACTAGCTTATCCTGCATGGCAAAACTGTGAGCTAGTCAGTGAAGAGGCTCGCTTGCCTGTCCCGTGTGTTCAGGGTTTTTTCAGGCTTACTTATCTATCTGTTAGTATTTTTTATTATTTGTTGGTAGTTCTGCTAAAACCCACCACAAAATTTCTCACTGTTTTGGAAGTAATTGTAATGATTTTGGATAGTCAACGCTGACTTACAAGTCTCTTCCAAGCATACTATCTGGTGTAGCTACCCTACGAAATTACATATTTCACTAGTTTTAGCCCACGGCTTCGCTTGCCTTATGGTCTTATTATACCACGGTAAAGTTTTAAATACCTATACCCTATACAGACACTTGGGAATTATTTCGATTCCCATTATTGAAAGAGTTTTCGGAATCGAATCCATAGTTTCGAACCCCTACATACAAACTTACAAACTTTCCCTCTTTAAAATATTAGTAAGTGTAGATGGGACAGATTTTACTGGATTGTAGTAGGTATACGTAAATATGGTTATTATTTAGAATATTGGACTAGTTGGTTAGTTGTTTGGATTGGTTGGGTTAGTTGGTTACTAAATTAATAAGATATTGTGGGTTGACTCATTATAGCAGAGTTGGCAGAGTTAAGTCCAATTATGTACTACTTCGCTTGTTAGCAACGTGAAGGAGAACACAATACGTCCTGTATACGTAGCGAAACACGACGCCGACAACGTCACGTGTATAGTTCTACTTTAATAAAGTTTTTAATGTCTTAGTTTTTTATGATTATTTTGTGTATTTTATCTAAGGGCCTCAGTTACCTGATAATAAAATGATTGTTACATTGTCACAAAGTTTGAGCTCAAGCCTGATAGATGGCGTTAGTGTTGACATACATCGCGCTATGGTTTCGTTACGAAGATTTGGTTGGGTCTTGCAATTTTATTATAATAAAACTAGCTTAAATCAGGACACAAAACATTGTGGTTTTATTTTTATTTTTAGTGTTCACATACGTGTATTAGTCCAAAATGACTAAAAGTATCTACTTAATTATAAACTTCTAGAAGACTTATTTCATTCCTTCTTTCACTAATATCATTCTCCTGCCCTTATCCCAATTCATTTGGGGTCGAGCAGCATGTCTTCTTCTTCCATACTCTCTATTACTTGTCTACTCCTCATCAGACACATCCTTTCGTGCCACATCATCCTTCACACAGATCATTCGACGTTTCTTTGGTCTTCCTCTATTCTTATGCCCATCCACATTCATACTCAAAACTTTCCTCTCGACATTTTCCTCATTCCTCCGCATTTTCCACTAATTAAATAATCATTCATCTGATTGACTTCTGATCTGTTCTTTTGTAACATTCAAAGTTTTTCATTAACTGTATCCTCGGCCTTCAAGGGAAACCTTAGTATTTATTTATTTATGTACACCCAAAAGTCTTGAACATTTTGTTTCGAGTAATATCTTGTGAGTTCAGGGTAGGGTTGTCTACCTTACTGTATAATATAGGAAGGTCACCATAATCCAATCGAAAAAATATAGGCATTGTGTTGTAGGTAGAGTCGAAACCGTCTGCCTCGCTAAAAATTGTTTGTTTTTCGAAATGCATGCTAACAATTTATTAATAAAAACAAAGTAAGAAGTACTCATTTAAATATAAAAGACATTAGTATTTTATTTGTATTATTTTCAAACTAAGTACGTTCTACTACTTTTTTAGATGATATAAAACATTGCATAAATAAATTGAGACTGAAAACTGTTGACAACCCTATTATTTCAGGGCCAAGCTTCTGTTACACGTGGGCATTAAAAATAGCAATTGATGGAATGGAATGGACAGATTCTTCTGAATGTAATCTACACATTGATATATCACCTACCTAAGTTAATCATATTAAATACATGTATTCTGTTTAGTTAACAATACAATCTGTATATTTTATAATGATACACTGTCGGCATTGTCGATATGATATCGACAATGCCGACAGTGACATTATTTAATTACTAGCTTTTGCCCGCGGCTTTGCTCGCGTTCATTTAGGTTTATCTAGTATAGTTTGGATATGGTAAGGGCTTACCACAAATAATAAGCCAAGCAGACTGTTCAGAAACCCGTACATCATGAAGAGTAGGTTATAAGGGTAAGCCAAGCTTTAACGTTTGTATGAAAGTCCGCCATTATCAGTAAGGTCAGGTGCATACCTAGTACTCGTGTTTGACCAGATGTATGAACTTGGGTGAAGTAGAGAGAGTACGTAAGGATCGAAGTAGATGGTGTTCTTTACTTGTTGCTTATACCTATGAGAAAAAAAGCATGAATTTATGCATGTTGGTTGCCAAAGATTATTTCAGAGTTGAGCCATAACATTCCTTAATTGAATATTCATTCTTTGTCAGCCTTTGGCCATCCAATACTAACAACATCCAAGACTAAGAGTAGGTCTCTCAAAATCTTGCCAATTTTGGAGGTTTTGTGTTATGTTAATTAATTATGTAGTTGAAAGTTGATTTTGAATTCAAAGAACTTACTTATATCTAAAATTGACCTCCCATTAGGGGGACCGATAACCTCGTGAAGGTTGCGGGGATCCGCTTGGATGCGAGACGCACGGGATCGGTCAATGTGGCGACACTTGGGGGAGGCCTATGTCCAGCAGTGGACGTCTTTCGGCTGAAATCATGATGATGATGATGCCTAAAATTATGGTCGTTATTGGTTTAGCCTTTAGGTATTTAAAGAGGATAACTGTTACCACATACTTATCTTCCTCTTATTTACCTGTTTGATTACGATTCGACTGCAGGAAACCGTCCAAATATGCAATGTGTCATTGTATTCTAAGCAAAACCATAATACCATTTAAATAGATATTGGCATCTTCTAACCAAAAACCAAAGTTTTCAAACCACAATATACTTTAACCTTGATAAACTGAGACCTCTGTTCCAAGCGACATTATTCCAAAGGTGCGCTTAAGTTAACATAAATATATCAAAACTATGGTAAAAAACAAAAAGCCTTAAAAAGTTCCCAGTATAAAGTGCCGGGCCGCAGCTGGCTTGTCGGCGCGCGCGCATGCTACCGCAATGGAGACAGGTACAGAAGGAACACTACTGTCTCGATTCTGGAGCAGCTGTCGTCGTGTGAACCATATGTATGAGAAGTATTATTGTTCAATAAGACAAAGTAGGTTTGCAGGCTACAGTATTTGTGGACGGGGTGGTGCTGCATCCTACATCCTCGATTTTTTTCACGGCATTAACACTAAATAAATGCCCAAGGCATTAAGTCCGCCTTTGTACAGTTTTTACTTGTGCACAAAGGTTTAATAAATAAAAAAATATTTTGCATAGCATTTAATGTTATGGATTTCCACGAAGTAACGCCTGATTCCATAAACTTACAGTTTGATTGCCTTTTGTAGATTTAGATTCATATTGCTAACCATAACCATCAAAGAGGTTCAATATTTTGCAAAATATCTGTGGCTAATTTAAAATATACCAGACCTTATTCGTTTGTCTCTAAGCTGAGCATTGCAATGTAACAGCTGGTCCTTCTGTAATTGATTGCCTCACGTTTTTTCTCCGGATCGCGGGGCGGGGTGAGTGACCGCCGTCGGATGCGCCGGCGACCCCGAGCGCGACCGATTTCCGCCCAATTCCGCAGTGTGTGTGCCCACCCTTAACGATCTGATATAACCACGTGTTACGTTTGACAGTTCGTCTATGACGCCATCTTGATATTTTGTTTAATTTTACACACCTGTACAATTTAACACGCCTGTGATTCCTAAAGGGTTAGGAATGTATCACTACATAGTCTTATGTGTATCGGAGGCGAGCCTATTGCCATCAACCGGGTACTAACCCAGACACCACGAAAAACCCAATAAAATATTGTTCTAACTGGGAATCCGTTCTAGTGGTCTGTACCTCAATGCTCAGCAATTGCGCTTACGACCATGTAACCAATGAGGCTTTCCATTCGATTATTTATTTAATTTGACGTTTAATTTGGTGTTGTTTATGCCGTTTATAACGTGTTATGAGCAGTGATCGGAGTAGGTAGATTGATCTTTGGTACTTGTATCATAAATGTTCAAAGAAAGAATAACATGGATAAGTCATTTTCCCGGAAAGTAATTCCAGTGTTTCCGGATCCTATTAAATATTGTTAATGTTGGTAGTGATATTATTACTACTCAATTCATTTTAAGGAAGGTACCAAAACTAAATTAATTTATTATTTACCTGTTGAATAATAAAAACAATTCCTATTCCGAAAATCCGGAGGAATGTCCATATTAATATATACGTTTCGGATCAATGATCCCATTCAATCTACCTACTCCGATCTCTGGTTATAAGGTTATTAATAAAGTTAATTTAATAGGACATCAGTTAGGTGTTGATTTATCAACACGGGGTCATGCGTCCGAGTCTCTCAAGTGGAACTACTTTGTGGTGAGCCCTCTTTCTCGTCAAGCATGAATAACTACGATGTCCTGTTTCCTTTCGTCTTTGTAGAGTAGAACCTTATTGTATTTCATTTAACTATAAGAGTACATAAGTACAACACAATGTACAAACGTCCGCAGATTACCGCAGGAAACTGTCAGATTTTCCTAATCAACCTTGAACCTAATGCTTTAGCAATAAATTCGAAAATCTATTAAAGAAATCAAAGCAAGAGTGAACAGGCATCTTCTGGGCACGCTCGTTCCATCATAGACCTCATCCAGCGCTTTCCATCAGGCGGGTTCGAGCTCAAGAGCCAGCCCATCTTGTAAAAAAATAATAAAAAAACAGACGGATTGTATTAGCTTGATGTGCTGGCGTCTATACCTATCATCTATCATTAGCCCACTGCTGGGACAAAGGCCTCCTCTCTGTTAGAGGGAATGGCCAGTAATCCACCACGCGGTGGACCCGCCGCGGCTTGGTAAATGTCAAATGTCTTCGATTTTTTGCTTCTAGAACATACGTTTCTTCACGATGTTTTCGTTCACCATTCTGAGAGTAATTGTGATAAGTACTCTCAGTACCTATGGGGTCGTCCTTTAATAACGTGAGATTCGAAAAAGGGGAGAGGGGTCAGAAAGAAAATCACGACGGGGGAAGAAAATCACGTAGAGTTCATTTGACAAATACACACGTTTTTTCGTGGGACAAAAAAAAACAGTTGAATGTGTGACGTGTATTTCGTTTACCAATAATTAATTAGAAACCAAAGTAAGCGAATTTGTATAAAAAAACGATAGGTATATATTTTTTTTTATTTAAACAGTTTCTTAAACAATGGAAGGGGGAGGAGGGTTAGCTTAAAACCGCACGACATATCACCAAGGGGGAGTTATAAAAGTCACCTACAACCTCACGTAATTAAAGGACGGCCCCTATGTGACATAATTGTAATCCTGCAAAAATCAAACTTAAAACTGAAGTTAAGCTAGCTAAAAGCATAAAAACATAAGTCCCACGGAAACATATCAATGGTCAATTACATACATAGTTAAAATAACGCAACCATTCCCAAATGCGAGTCCACTTCCGTTTTGCGGGAAAGAGACAGAAGATGTAGCTAACAATCAAACAATGACCGCGGTATCAAAATTCTTGCAAGGACTTGAATAAAAGAGCACTGACCTTTTTTTTTCTGTACGGAAATAAAAATAACTAGGTAGGTAATATGCGGTAAGTCGTAACCGAAACTTTTTGAATTATTGCGTCCTTTTAACATTAAAAAAAAAATGTGTTTATTGTCTCAAACGGTTATATTTACAAATGTGAATGAGACAGCCCCAGTAAGTCATTAATAATACTAGTGTTGGGGATTGTCTCGCTCCTTCCCTTATTTTATAGTTCACAATATTGAGACTATATAAAATTAAAATTAAGTTTAAGAAAACATTTTAAGACCAAAGAGAAACAAAGTAATTAGCAGCTCTGTGTAGTGTGTAATTGTATATGTGAATAAAGTCGTGTTAACTTGATGATGGGTTTGTGTGTGTGTGTGAGTGTTTTTGTACATTGTCTAGTATTTCTAGGTATATGGAAAAGCAGTAGGTATCTTTTTAGCTAGATCCATTCAAAAGTGACACAGGTATGAATAGGAGAGGATTTGTATGGACTTATCTATCTGATAAGTTAATGAGTAAGTATTTCAACTGAGAATTAAAACCATAATTTGAGAAGCTATAAGATTTAAAAAAAAAATACCGAAGTTAGGTTTTTCACAAATGCAAGGGTGACTTAAATGACTGTCTAATTAGAAGTGACTCACAGTTAGAATTCAGTGCTATGGTATTTAGGCTTTCATTTAAGTATCCCTCATTGTTACTGAACCGGACATGAGCCTTGTAAGCCCTACCTACCGGTTACATCAACATGTAACAATGACCTGGCGAGTGCGCATCGATTGTTTAATTGAGAATAAAATTATTTTATAGCATTTTAGAGAAATTGCTTGCAACATGTATAAAGGGTGCAGTAAGACTCTTAATGAAGCCGAAAGTCACCAGTTCTCCCCATCATTGCGATATTTCTTTATTCTAGACCATACCCTCCTAACCTTCTAGTTACGGAGATATTGGGGGTCAAGGTTTCAACTTTTTGACCAGTTTTTTTGA
Source organism: Lycophotia porphyrea (assembly GCA_950005105.1). Classification (NCBI taxonomy): domain Eukaryota; kingdom Metazoa; phylum Arthropoda; class Insecta; order Lepidoptera; family Noctuidae; genus Lycophotia; species Lycophotia porphyrea. The sequence goes on from OX465398.1 coordinate 12,159,926, forward strand.
GATACATGTTTTTAGTGTATGTTTTTACTTAAGACACCTTCACGACCCACGTACTATTCAATCCATCCATCAGCACGATGTTTTGAATGCTTTACATTGCTTTCTACTGTAAAACGTGATTTTGCACCCCAAAAAAGAAAGACATTTCCCAGCAATAATTTTTGCGTAAAGTTACTTATTTTGATGTACATAATGCTTGGTTAACGGCTTCGTGAAGAGTCTGTTTACATCCTGTATACAAATAATAATACTTAAAATTATGAAATTATTATATGCAAAAGCGAAATATACAGGGCTATTTAGGGTCATATAGGGTTTCTGAGGTCCTAGCGCGGTTTAGACGAAACGTAAATACGTCGATATTTAAATTATTTGTTTCACGTTTTTTTTTTTCATAATTTGAGGAATTTATCCATATCTATGGACGATAATGATTGTGCTGGTTGCGAACCATTTAAGTAAAATGCTATAGATATGATACTTGTATTTTCGATTCAAAAATCGATGTATTGACGTTTACAGGTCGCGCTTATACCCCTGTACGTACGCACCTGTACTTATCTACCTTCTGAATGTGTAAAGCTTAGCAATAGCCAGTTACAAACAACTTTACTTCCCGTTTATGGAACACCTTTAACTAAAGGACGGGGCGACGTCCAGTTTTGAATAGATACTTTTTCTTGCTCTGGCCCTTTTTGCAATTGTTATGTTTTCGACTTTGGTGTTCATTGAAGGACTACACTTTGAAATCACACTTTCATACACATATTTATAGTAATTACTAATTATACATTCATACACTTATGTAGTTTTTTCTTGCCAGCCAAATATAGATCAGTTTGAAATCATTTTACATTAAAAACTGAAGGTAACAGCGATCTAAAAAAAACACACTATATGACCCTTACTTGTGAACTACTGCTACAGTACTAGTGTCCCCCTCGACACTAGTACTGGAAGAGAGCCTATGGTATGGTATGGCGCGGCGTATATAGCCCGCTTCCTCAGCCACCTATTCCTCGGAGCTCGTGCGCGGATTGTACCTATAATGTAATAAGTAAAACCAAATTGTTGGTAAGCACGTCGCTCGAGAACAGGTGGACGATTTGGTTTGTTTCATGAGAAAAAGGAAATTTCCTTTTCTATGGATTTTTTTTTGAACTCTTGATTCGAACAATGGATGATTTGGACAAGGCACAACGTCTACCCCATCAGTTTTTTTGCTCACCTCATCTGTCCCGCTCCTGGGCAAAGGCCTCCCCCCGTTCCTTCCACTTTTCTTGATGTTGCGTCTCTTTTCGCCAATTAATGAGAAAGTCATCCAATGCGTCCCGCCATTTTCTACTCGGTCTTCCGTGATTCCTCTAGCTGTCCTCAGGGCTCCAATTTTGCGAAAAACGGGCAGTTTTGCCGGCAGACATGTCCTGCCCAGCAGTAGCGAAGGGTCAATTTTTGTAAGAGGTAAGCCGGAGTACATATCTTTAATGTGATTATAATATTTGTCTATAGAATACTGACTGTGTCAACTTTTTAAAGGGAAGCCGGTAGGAATCGAGTTGTATGGAACCTTCGCAACTACTGCCCAGTCCCATTTTAGTTTTGTAGCTTTATAAGCTACGTCAGCTATTTGAGTTCTGGAGCGCAGTGTGGTGTTCCTTATTCGATTAGTAATAAGTACTGCGCTCCATTTCCCGTCAGCGCATCCTTAAGTTTGGACAATCCTAACTAATCTTACTTACTAATATTATAAACTAGCTGTTGTCCGCGACCTTCGTTCGCGTGAAATTATTATTAAAAAATCCCCTTTATTATAAGCACTCCCCTATTTGAATCGAATTTTGTTACCAATTTCAAGGGTTTTTTTTTCTTTGCACGGAACCCTATTTATTTATCTAAAATAAAAGTAAAAGTCCCGTCAAAATCGGTCCAGCCATTTCAGAGATTAGCCGGAACAAACAGACAGACAGACAAAAATTGTAAAAAGTGTTGTTTTGGTATATGTACCGTGTAACATACATCCATATGCACTTAGTAAAAAGCGGTTATTTTAATATTACAAACAGACACTCCAATTTTATTTATATGTACAGATGTGAAAGTTCGTGAAGATGGATGTATGTTTGTTTCTCTTTCACGCGAAAACTACTGAACGGATTTGGATGAAATTTGGCACATAGATAGTTTTAGTTTTTAACCTGGATTAACATATTATAGAACACTTTTTATCCCGGTAGTTGATCCCGTGGGACATTACCGAACTCCACGCGGGCGAAACCGCGGGCATACTCTAGTAATAATTATCGTAAGCTAAAGCTCCTATCTACTCGTGTAAACCAAGTTAGAGAATTACCTTCAAACACTAGAATTGTTAGACAAGATAAATAAGAAATCGTCTGATATTTAATGTCGAAATCGTATTCTCAGTTAAAAGCATTGGCTAACATTACATAACAGACCGCATATTATATACTCTGTCCTTGAATATAAGTGAGTGTCTAATTACGTCAAATACTCATATTCGATTCTAATGTTTCTATGTAAATAACCAACTTAAGTTTGGCTATATAGATACCAAAATTATTTCGAATATAACCTGGGTATGTTTCCTTAAGAATAAATAAACATTTATTACATTTAAGCTTAGACAAAACTTTGAATCAGCATAGGCAACTGCTTTGTAGTTTTGCACCTTTTAATAATTTTCTTATTTACATAACGTAACATCACGCCTATAATCCCCGAAGGGTTAGACAGAGTACCGAATAGTACACCTACATTTCCCCAGTTATGTTTCAAGTCCCATGTAATAGGAGGCGAGCCTATTGCTATCAAGCGGGCACAAATCCAGAGTCCTAGGCTGCTACTGAGAAATCTCTGATGGAAAAACCCAATAACATTTTGCCCGACCCGGGAATCCAACCTAGGGCCTCATGCTCAGCAATCACTTAGTCTTAATTTATTTGCGATTGGCGCATAAGGTATTCGTTATCCATACTTGTATATTCGTCGTCATGTCAACATGTCAACATGCAGGGTGTAAACAGACTTTTCACGAAGCTGTGAAACCAGCATTATGTACATCAAACTGAGTAACTTTACGCAAAAATTAGTGCTGGGAAAAGACTTTTTTTTTGGGCTGAAAAATCACGTTTTACCGTAGGACTCAATGTAATGCACTCAAAACATTGTGCTGATGGATGGATTGAATAGGAAGGGAGTCCTGGAGGTGGTTTAATTAAAAAATCTTATCTTAAAATCATTTTTTTTTTAAACTTGTAAAAAATCTTGGAACTTTGGCCCCCTATATCTCTGTAACTAGAAGGTTTCCAGGTATGGTCTAGAACAAAAAAATATTGCAATGACGGGGAGAACAAGTGCCTTTCGGCTTCGTTAATAGTCTTTTTACACCCTTTATTCACCCTATTTCTATCCATATCATCTTCCACACAGTCTGTTTCTAAACTCAACTAGACATACAAATTACGCACACAAGCACATGACATTAAAGATTGATTTAAAGAGAACAAAATGATAAAAGTAGCGCTATTAATATTCTTAATCTATATAACGACCATATCTATCAATAAATATTTCTAATAGGCACAAGTTTTACTTGAAAACATATTTAATCGTTAGCAAATCCCCATCGATTGCTAATTAGCGTCACTTATCATCAAAAACCCCGCGTCTGGCCGCTCGTGAACGATAAGCCGGGGAATTCATCACTTTTCGGTATTCCCGGGACCAATAATTGTACACGAATCGTTTCGTTTATAAAGAACCAGGTATACTTACATAAACTCACGCCTTATTCCCAATGGGGTAGACAGAAGCTCCAGAACACCATTTTTTAAGATCATTGTGCTCCTTTCGACTTGTCCACATTCTGGGGGCCCAAAATGGCATCTTTAGCAGAATAATAATAGGATAATGCTATGAATCATATTAGAATTCTTAAAATGGTCACAGACGCTGTTAATATTATGAATTGTCACTTTGGAACCATTTTACGAATTGTTTTAGATCTCTTGGTCATTCTCGCTATAGCAACTAGATAAAGGGTGTAAACAGACTCTTAACGAAGCCGAAAGGCACTGGTTCTCCCCGTCATTGCGATCATTTTTTTGTTCTAGACCATACCTGGGAACTTTCTAGTTACGGAGATATTGGGGGTCAAAGTTCCAAATTTTTCAAGGTTTTTTTTTTTAAATACATGCTTTTAATGTAAGAATTTTACTTTTAACACCTCCAGGACCCCTTTACTATTCAATCCATCCATCAGCACAATGTTTTGAGTGCGTTACATTGAGTCCTACTGTTAAACGTGATTTTTCAACCCCAAAAAAAAAGTCGTTTCCCAGCACTCATTTTTGCGTAAAGTTACTTAGTTTGATGTACAGACGCCAGCAGGTCAACCTTCCCGAAACTGTCAGATTTTCCCAACCAACCTTGAACCCAATGCTATACAAATAAAGTTGAAAATCTATTAAAGAAATTTGACAGATTGTAGTAGCTTGATGTGCTTGCCGTCTGTACACAATGCTTGATTTACGGCTTCGTGAAGAGTCTGTTTACACCCTGTATACGTTTCCCAATTTTAACGTTTCTTGCGTCTAATATAATCGTATACCTAGCGTATAACCAACTACCTACGTTGGGGGTCGGCTTCTAATCTAACCGGATGCAGCTGATACTTTTCTTGGAGCGACTGCCTATCTGACCTGAACCCAGTTACTGGGTAACACGATCCTTCTTATCCCAAAGCCCAATGCAATGTATGAAACTCTGAGAATCTGCATCAAGGAGTAGGTACTGGAAGTATTAAACCATGCCAACAAACTTCATTGAGAGTTAAAATACCTAATTCTCAGTTGAAAACCGTAGAGAAAAATAAATAAAAGAGTAAATGAGCTTCCCCCATTACCTCTCACAGATGTCACTAAACACATAACAATAAAAATATTTCTAACAACGCGTTACCCGACTATCTTTCATACAAAAAGCATATCGCGAACAAAAGTGGTTTGAAAATCAACACGATACAAAGCAAAGCGAGTAGTAACGACCTATATACAAATACCGTAAGTCCATTTAAGGCAATCCGTTGGTATCTTTCCTTGTTACAACCATTGCTGGCTTTTTCAGCAAACCTAAATTTAGTTTCAGTATAGAAACCACAATGTATTTAACGCAGATGGGAGGTAACATTCTGATTTCGCATGCGCTACGGTCGTCTCGAGGGCATACGGTGCCCGTTTAACGAAACGACATAAGTTCTGAAACCTTTTTTTTCAAATATAGACTTAACTGTACCAGTTCCAAGTCCTAAAAAGGCTTAAACTGCTTTGGGATATAAGTTCTTTTCGCAAAAACATGCCAGCACGTTCGCCGCCGATCGGTCGCATTCGGGTGCCGTCGGCGCGCACGTGCACACGAAGGCAATGGGACACCATTAATGTAGGGCTGCCCCTCTATCTCCGATATCGCAGCAATGTTTTTACTCGTCGACACTCTCATAAAGAATAAGATTTACGAGTTTTCAGCTACTTTTAAGACATGGATGTAATTGAAAATAAGTCTGAAGTACTTGTTTGGGTTGTTCGTTGATTTTTGAGGATCTTTAATAAAAAGAAAGCATAAGTTCTCCGAAACAACAATCTTTTCCTGAATCATTTTTCAAACAAAGCTGAAATTTTCTTCATTACTTATTATTTTATTAATGTTTACATTATTAAGCAATGCTTAGATGTTGTTATTATGCAGACCGAGTAACCCTAGTAAATAATGCCTAAGAAATGTATGGCACAACCATAAAACGCCTCTACCGGAGTTTTTGTAACCGACTAAATCGACTGAATCCATCCATATGTTCGGTGAGTCGGCGACGCGTAGTTTACTCGACCAAGTTTAAAAGTTCATTAACGTTCAGTATCCAATGTCGGCCAATATTATTTAAATACACTCAATTTTCCGGCCAATCCGCGTTTACATTTACATATTATTGTCTGATTGCTCTAAGACAATGTTTGCCCAACCTTTGTTCCAACACTATCTGATGAACACAAGGAGATTTATTACATTTGGGCCAACAGTTGTGGTTTGGTGATGATTTCATTTGTTATTTTGTGAAAGGCGCTCTGTGCGTTATTATATTCGTAAGACCTTGGTTGTTTGTGGGTAGCCACTTCATTCAAGACGTCGAGAATCTTTCTTTTAAATAGATATACAAACTATTTTGTGGAGCGGAGTTTGTTTTCTTTTGTTTCCAGTTTTACGAGTTGGTATATTTTGCGTTACGATGCGCCCACTACATTTCTGCAGGAACGCGGATATGTTGGGTCTTGCTCTAGTAGCTAAGAATAAGATCTGCTATAATTGAGGGTAATTTTGTCGTGGCTTTATGAATGAGGTTAAATCGACTTCTGGGTCAAGGCTGGTATACAGAAGGGAGAAGGTCGTTCACAGAACTGTTTTTATCGTCTTAAATATTGCAAGGAACAAGAACTTAACTATTGAACTCCCAATCTTAAAACAGTACTTGGTCGTAATGAACACGATATTGCCAATAATAGAGTTAATGGCAAAGCGATAGATTGTTTGAGAGCTAATAAAATTAACGAAGATATAATCCGACATCCCTTCGCTACCGGGGAGATTATTGATCAAAAGATTACAGAAGTGAGCATAGACAAGCAGAGTTTACAACTGTCCCCAGCTTTATGGTGATGACTGAAACCGTAGAATAATTAAACAGACAATTACAGTAGCATAGACAAAAGACTTTAATTATGTTCAATTTAGATAAACTACCTAGTAGATTAAAACATTTGTTGGCTTATGGTATCCAGGATTTGAATACCGTGCATGCAGGTTAAAGGCGAAATTTATGGTTAGTTTTTAAATCCAAATCCTTAAAAACTTGCAATCTTTTTAAATCTACATATAAATATAAAATGAAGTAATTATAATCATAAAGTTAAGTTAAAGTTATGTGCACTTTAACTTAACTGCATTATTTTATATATATTTTTATAAATATAATTTTAAAATTATAATCATTATCAAAGTGGAAACATAATTCAAGTTCTTTGTCTTGCCAGACGAAACGGTATGACTAATGGCGACGATGATAATATTATAATCTTTTCGGACTAAACAGATAAGTGTAATTGTTAGTACACGTAAAAACCAACTCACGAAAATATTTCCACTGTTTGGTAGTCTGTGGTTTTCGTTGAATTAGATCGAGTATGAATAACAGAATTACGGTGTAAGGAAGACTGACTTAAATAGTCAGTCTTCCTTACACCGTGATTTACTTATATATTGAAAACTTTTACCATGGATTCAGTACGTGATTATAGAAAAATCTGATGTTCCATGTTATTGACCACTACGCCCGCGACTTCGTCCGCAATAAATGTGATAGCTCAACTAATATGCATGATATAAATATAATTTATAGCATATAGTACCCTCAAATAATGTAGCTTTCTGCCAATGAAAGAATTTTTAGAATTGAATCATAAGTTCCGGAGATTACATCTTATATAATTACAAACTTACTAACAAATACCTCTTTATAATATTAGTATAGATGTAGGTAGCTCCTTTGTACTTAATAGATGTTTCTTTTGAATAACCAATGAAAAAGTTCAGTTCAAGGAAGGAGGGGAGGTCTAGAATCTAAAGATTTCTAGAAAAATCTGTGATACGATGTCATTACACCCTGTATACTGTTACAAAGTTATTTTATACAGGATTTTGTTTTTGTTGGAATTCAGTTACTAAAGTTTCTTAGATACCATCTTATTCTGGTGAAAACTTAGTAAGTTAGTTTCCGCGTTTGCAGGCCTTAAATACTAGGTATTTATTATAGCGGAAAGAGTTCTGAAAGATCTTAAGCACCGTAGCGAGAGGTTAATGCCCTGCAATTAATAATTTAAGAGAACAATATCGCATAATATACCTGTAAGAATACCACGTAAATCATGATCCATTTACCTACTGTTTATTTAACTCTGGTACAATAAAGACTTTATTTTTATTTTTTAGTAGTAGCGTTGCTTTCCCAATGCTGGGTAAAAGTATGTCGAAAATACAATAAAATAAAAATTATGTTTTCAACAAAAACATTATTAAAATCTGTAGTTAATCGTATCATACTATGGATTTAGTAACACGGTGTATTTAAATTTATATTCTGAGCAAAAGATACATTTGTTCAGTTCGAATATTATTTATTTAGGCAGCGCCGCGCGCGGTGAGGCCGACTTTACGGATTGACTCCGTTCGCGCCAGGAGAGGACGCTTAAACATTTAGCGTTCCCGTGTGTTTTGCATCTTATAATGAGTTTATTTCACTGTAAATTATATAAGGATAAAATAAACTATGGATGAAGCAAAAGGATCATCATATTCAGTACATGCAGTAAAGATCGTAGCTGGTGGTATCCTGTTGTTGCCTCCCCCATAGGAAAAAAAATGTGTGCGTGTAACCTTTACGCGCGATTAAAGTAAAACTTCTTTTTCTTTTATTATTATTTATTGATGAAAGAGTAAAATGTTCCTGGGACTCTGCCATTTCATTTAATATTCACTATTTCATTTTATATTCTATTTAAAATTCATTAATATCACTTTCATATTTTATAAATATTTTCATTTGTTAAATAAAATAATTGAGAGTAGCAAATTGAAGGTTAGATCAGCACATGTCAATATAATCTTGTTATTGAATATTATAGAATGTCGCAATCGTCAGAAAATTTATTATTAATTTACTTATTTTAAAAGTAATAAATAAACAAGTACATTTAGAGATTTAAAAAAAAAATTGCAATTTAAAATAATGTTTTTAAAACTGTTGAATTTTTCATTCACTTTGCTATTCACAATTGATCCGTTTGAAAATTTGGAAATAAATAATCCTAATTGATTATGATATTTGCCACTAGCTGGCGTATAAGTCAAGAAGCGTGGAGTATATGACATATACTTATGACCAATCAGAATTATTAATTTTAAATGGCGGAAACTACACAGACTAGATAGTAAGCGTTACTTCCGTCAGAAAAAAAATCTGAGTTACTCCCTAGTCGCGCCTAAAGAAGTTTTACTTCAAAAAAGATGCGAGTGTTTGTATGTAGATTATACCTGATTACAATATAAACACACATTAGGTATGTGTGTTTATATGGTGTTAGCAAAAAGAGTTTCTTTGTAAGGAATGGGTAAGCGATGATCTTGACTTCTAAAGTCTCTCTTTCTGCCTACCCTTATAAGAAACAGGCGTTAATCAATCATTATTTACATTAAAAATATTGAAAACCACCTAAAACCGCTTAAATCAAACATTTTGTACCGTGACTCAGTGAATAAGTTTAGTGCGTCTCGCGGCACATAGATGGCGTTAGTCTCACTATATTATTCTATCAACCAACGAGTTTGTATGCATGGCGGCTACACTATTGCTTCCCTGTCTGACAGTACTCGATGTCGGCCAACGGACTGGGAAAGGCGAACTAGGGTATTACTGTTGGCTAGTAACACAGGTATAGCTTTATTACTAACTCAAATATTGAAAAGGTGATTAGTCCAATGACATTTTCAATGTCTAGGTCAATTGACTTTGGTATTTGACTAAATCGTTTAGGTTTAACGACATGGAATTTGGCGTTCCAAGTTCAACAGTTCAACTGTCTATCTGATGAATTATCTAGCTTGCACTGTAAGACTGCAGGGCAATGGCCTACCTCTCCTTTTTGTCCTGTGCTTTTGTAGGTCGTCCAGCCTTTTCGGGTATGAAAAAGTGTTTATTTTTTCTTATTCTTTTAACGTGGAGATGAAATGACTAAACATACATGCATCTATAAACTTATATCGTTTCGCCATAGGTGTAGGCAGAAACTTCATTTCTTAACCTTAACCTACAAAGGTATTAAAAAAACATGTTTCTTGTGTTCATAGTCAAAATATATGGAACAGCAGATTTTTTACCTTTAAAATTAATGGGTAAAAAATATTAATACAAAATCGTATTGGTTCAAAAGATCAATATTCTGCTTAAAATGTCAAGTAGAAAATTATAAATCTGTTGTAGTAACACTGAATCCTTGCATTGTATCAGTGTCATCGGAGCGGCCGTCAATTTGGCCGGGTGCCGTCAAAGCGTTCTCGTCGGCCCTTCTACGAAAACAATATTTAGGTGAGCGGGGCTTCGTAGAGCGGGGCGGAGGGAGAGAGGGGCGGGGACGAGATGTAGGAAGGTTCAGAAGATCCACTCTTGTACTACGTCACGACGACTTTTAACTGCGTCGTACGCCTTCGCTACGTCTTATAAACAAAGACTGCAAACATTTTTCTTTCAGAAAAAAGCTGTGCTGTGTACTGTTTACTATTAACAATTTTCTAATCGACTTTATCCATTACAGTTAAATATAAAATTCCACAGTATGGATTGCATGGAATTTTTGTGTCAAACACAATAAATTAAGTATTTTTTTTAAGTGACTGCAGCGACCTACCAAGTTATTAAAACTGTAAGTGCTACGAATACGACAACTTACTTTATAGTAAAATAAAGAAAAGCAACTCGTTTACTTTTTACGAAAACAATTACATTTCTTAACAATTCTCCATCGAGCTTGTATCTCATCTTAAACACCTAACCTTCTGCTTGCCCCGTGTCACAACAAGCGAGATGACGCCGCGTTGACGGCGAGCCGTAAGCACACACATGCGGTAACGATACGCTCCCGATAAGTGAACGTAATTTCCGTACTGATCCGATATTTATTATATTTTATACTGTTTGTCAATGACAGACTAAATATGTTACTGTTTTATTTTGTATTAAGTGTTTTAGATGATACTTGCAGTGTGTTTAAGGCATGCGCTTGATAACTATTCTAGTCAATAGAGCTTCTATTCCAGAGCGTTCTCGTTAGTGAGTACATAGTACTTACGCTCTCGCTTTCGTATTCGGCGTTGCATTGGTCCAGAAATATTTGTCGAAGCATGCACAGAGTAAACATCGCGACTGCGGTCGGATTTCCCATAGTCTCGGTTACAACTAGGAATTAATTGAGTTAGTAAAATTGTATTGAAACAGTAAAGCGATCGCGGTCGACTGCAAGGTACTGCTACGCGCGGCTACGTGCTACTACGCGTGACTTCTCGCGACTTCGCGACGTGTAGCGACTGTTACGTTGCAGTAACTACGGCTACGCCATGTGTAACCACTGCTACACCCACACAGTAGCGGCTACGGCTACGCGACTTGTACAAACTACTACGCGACCTGTAGAAACTGCTACGCGACGTATAGACACTGCTACGCAGCGGTTATGCTACGTATAAGCTGCGCTCAACCAACGCGCAGTGCTAAGACAAGCATACATCGCTTTTTAATAAAGATGGTTGTTGTAATAATGTGTTATTAAGTTTACCACTTTTACTCAAATATAAAAATTGTATTCAATTTGAGTGCCAAATCCAATCGACCACCTATCACATTTGACAGCTAGTTTTCTGATCTTAGCTTATCTAAATCTCAGTTCAGCCATTCAATAACATAATATCACGCTTGTAATCCCCGAAGCATGACAGAGGCAGATGCGTACCTAATAGTACTCCCACATTTCGCCACTTATGTTTGCGCAAATCCAGACTCCGTGGCTGCTATTGAAAAATGTCTGATGGAAACACCCAATGCCACTTTGCCCGACCCGGGAATTAGACCCAGGACCTCACGCTCAGCAGTCGTGTTTGCGACCACTAGACCAAAGAGGCAGGTTTCTACAGTACATCTAGCAATAAATATTTAATGCTAAATAGCTCAGGCAATGATGTTATATTTTATACAAACAAAGAGCTATCTGTTTAGTTAATCAAAGTAGTTATTAAGTGAACCCATCAATAGGTATTGAAAATCCAGTAACGTAGATATTTGTATGGAGGCAGTGATCCGTACTTATCGATGAATTGAAAACGTCGAGCTATAAACCCAGCCGCAAGGTACTACGAGCAATATGTGTTAGGTATATCAAATGAAAGGTGTTTAAAACATACTATTCAAGTTTTGCTTTTGTTATTTTACTGCCGCGGCTTATTTATTTAGTAAACCAGCAGCAGTACATACTAAGAATCAGTAGCGAAGGGTTAATTTTTGTAAGAAGTAAGCCCGAGTACATAATTATCTTTAATAAGATTCAATTATTTGTAATTTTTCGTGCCATTTTTCAAAGGAAATCCGGTAGGAATTGAGTTGTAAGGAACCTTCGCCACTGCTAAGCATTAATATGAAATATGAAGGGCGTAAACAGACTCTTAACGAAGCCGAAAGGCACTTGTTCTCCCCGTCATTGTGATCATTTTTTTGTTCTAGACCACACCTGGGAACCTTCTAGTTACGGAGATATTGGGGGTCAAAGTTCCAACTTTTTCACAAGTTTTTTTTTTAAATACACATTTTTAATGTAAGATTTTAAACTATTTTTTTTTTTTATTATTGGCGTGATGTTATGTTATGTTTATGTGTGGCTAAAGTAACTTAAGTTAAGTCATTAAGTCATTATTGATTTACAATAATCGAAAATGAATAATGATTCTAGAAGTGTAGTTTCGGTATGAAACAATGATTATGGTTCCAAATTGCATACAATTTGGAACTAAACTAGAGACTTTTTTTAAACTAGAGATTCATAACTCTCTAGTTTAAAAAAAGGAAATAATCAAAACCAGCTGATCAAGGATAGATTGAGGCTGGCCTCACGCAGTGCATCACGAAGGCAGGTTCGAGGTGACGCAGGAGAAGACCTGTAAGGGTATGACCTTTGCCCAGCAGTGGGAAATCACCATCATCATCATCATAATTTCAGTCGAAAGACGTCCACTGCTGGACATAGGCCTCCCCCAAAGGGGGTTTTGCCATAATCGCAAACCTTGGCAGGCGGCTAGCCGATCACAGTACGGTTGTTACAAAGGCACAGGGAACGCTGCTGCCCATTCTCTGGTAAAACCCTTAGTCGCTTCTGACGACCCACGGGATGATATGGGATGGTGCTATTCTTTACGTCCGACACCATACAGTACAGTGATAAATAGTGCACTGGGAAATACAATATTAAAAAAAAAAACAAACGTGGTGGTTAAAATAAACCAAGTAATAAGATAAATCTTGTTACTTGGTTTATTTTAAGTTCAAAATAAGTCATAATCTTTTGACGTGGTACCACTTTTGTGGTAAAATCCTTTTCTTGATCATTATTTTTCCTGCACTTGCCTTCCTCCTTTAAAACGCCTTTTTCTTCTACTTATTTACTGAAAAGCGCAAGATAACGGAATTCCACTGAATTTCAGGAGCATAGTAGTGTTAACTCCATGAATATTTGAAGCTAAAATTTTGAATTGCTTGAGTAAAACTCGTTATTAGGAAACGCTAAATTCTCGCTTTTAACGCTAGGTGATTTCATTCAAATTGTGGTGTAGTTAGAGGAGAAAACATTTCAATTAAATTTTGTTGGATTTGTGAAGATTTCGATTACTTATTGCTCGTTTTCAGTGATACTAAACGATATCAAAACATGCTTCGCATAGACAGAGCATGCTTGTTAAGGGTTTTACCCACATTGCTCGCATTATGCCCGGAAGTTATGACTTATGTTATGACACGGGAACGTATTAAGTATAGCCTACGACACTCTGAGATAAGGTAACTTCACATTGGTGAAAGGGTTTTCGGAATGGGATTAGTAGTTTCGAAGATATCCCACTGCATCTAAACTTACAAACACTAACTTTACCTCTATATTATATTAGTTTAGTACAGATTAATAACGGATGTACCTACATAGAGTATGCGTTTGAAAAGTATGAGAAACACGATGTAAAAGTACAAATGGCAACAAAGTACCTACTTAAAAAGCACTTAAACTTACCTATTAACTTAATAACTAACTATAATTTTTTTGTGTTACAATAATCTAATTAGTTCTAGTCAGTAATACTAATAATACTTTCGTAATAATCTGACAACTTAAATCCATATTTTTAGAAAACACTTCTAAAATATGTCGTGTACGCCACAAAAGGATTTCTGCCCACCCCAACGGAACAATGCGTGAGTTTATGTATTTATCACCGTCTGCCAAGCCTTTTCCCAACTATCTTGGAGTCTGTTTCCAGTCTAACCGGAAACAGTGAGTGTATGTATGTAAATCCATATAATTTCGTAACCGATTATTAATAACAACGTAAGACATACGCAGTAACAATTGATCGGACCGGCGTGTGCGCAGCGACCTCCGCGTCCAGTGCCGAGGTGAATCAATCCTCTCAAGGTTCCTTCAGTAAGAGGTCTGACTATTTTATATGCTAAACGCCAGCCAGCGGCGATGCTCGCAAATTCCGGTTGTATCTAAAAAGGTTTGTTAAGTTAATCGTTTTTAAGAATGTTTAAAGAAATGCAATCGTAAGTAAACGTAAAAATAAAAAAAAGCATATGTGCAATTCACACGTGGTAGAAGTGAAACCTTCAAAAATTTTGGCTGCAAGATAAACACTGTATAATGCTTCCTATCTCATTTTCTCCCACGTTAAATCTTATGAATTTAAGTGTCTGTCTCTTTTTACTGTTGCTTTTTCGTTTCATCGACTTTCAAATCACAACGATGCTAAAGAAGTTTTCACTTCAAAAGGTCAAAGTTAAATGTAGCTAAAAAAAAAGACTATCTTCAAGTCATCATCTACATAACCTTTTCCTAATTATGTTCGGGTCGGCTTCCAGTTTTACCGGATTCAGCTGAAAGCCAGTATTTTACATAGAGCTTATCTGACCTCCACAACCCAGTTAATACTAGGTAATACGAAACCCCTTGGAAAGACTGGTTGTCAGAATTTCCAGCCACTAACTACCTGCAACGACTGTCAAACCGGCAACAGCTGCATGCAATATGCAAACAAGCACACACCATGCATCCAGCATGCAAGCAAGCATGCAGCAAGCATGGTTTCTGCCACGGCTCATGTGCTTTCCGAGGCACGGAACTCCATACTTATGTAATGGGCGGTCACCCATCCTCGGACCACCCTAGGCAAGCGCGGCTCCACCTGAATATCGACCCGAGCGGCTGTTATTATTTAGCCACGAGCACCTCCTAACCACAATTAGATGGACAGATAAGCATAATCAGCCTATAATGTTCCCACTGCTGGGACACAGGCCTCCTCTCTATGAGAGGGAATGGGCTATAATCCACCACGCGGGCCCAGTGCGGGTTGGTAGATGTCACATATCTTCGAAATATATATATACCAACATTATGTTAAAAGCACACAATAGAAAACAAACTGTTCAATGAATTCGTCTTCTTTTCATGGTTTGATAAATTCCTCAAATGCCAAACGAAACCGGGTCTTTTAAAAACGTACGAAAGGGATATGGGTCCAACCGGCAGTCCCTTTAGAGAATTTTAATTTATAATAGATTAGGAAATAACGAATGGTTATTGAGTTATTTGTTTTTGCAAAAAATATTATTTACACTAATGTTTTATAGATGTAAGGTTTGTAAGTGTGGATGTAGGTAATCTCCGTAACCCCTCATCCGATTTAAAAAAATCTCTATCACTGTTAGATAGCCGAGTGCATACGTATGATATGTTTTAAATATACTATACTATATATACATATGTATAATATATAATATAATATAATGCATATAATAATATTACAAAGAGGTAATCTTTATTTGTAAGTTCATATGTGGGGATAATCTTCAGAAAAACTGATTCCGAAAATTCATTGATTAACGAGAAGCTACATTACCCCCGAATCTTATAGGCTACATTTAAACGTTCTCGTGAGTACATTTCGTACATAACGCGAGCGAAACCACGGGCCAAAGGTAATTGTAGAGAAATATTATACAATTTCTCAAGGCAGAAGCTTATTTATGATATGTATATAACAATGTTTTAAGCTTTCACGGTTTTAACTAAACTAGCACTGTCACTCATGGAATATCTTCCGTGATAGCTTTGAAATATCGGGATGAGAGCTAAGAATAATAGGGCGCTTACCACAAAAATCTAATAAGTCCGTCAGATAGATTTCTAAAAAGTATTGGACACGTATTTTTTTCTTTTTTCATGTAAAAAAAAAAATCATTTAGTTGCGCTTATTTGGTTGCGCTCGAAAATAGTTGCGCTTTGAGGAATACCCCTTATTGATTTGATAAAACAAAAAATAGGTGCGTATCCAATATTTTTCGCTAATCTAACTGACGGACTAAATAGAATTGTATTGTTTTTACTCAAGAAACATCCCTATTGATTATCACGGATGATATCCCGTAAGTGACAGACTGACAGTATAAGTTTATGTACTTAAAAATGATATAAAATAAAAAAAGACTGTAAATAAAGGCGATTTGTTTTACAATATACGGCCTAGAGGTTAGCCTTGGTAAGTTAGATCTATCCATTCATGCGTTCTAAAAGTGATGAAATAAAAAAATAGAAACAATTGAAATCATTCACACTACTCGTATTATGTACACTTCGTCCACATAACGTTTGCATCAGTGTGGTTAAATTCTCTATATACATACATAACATCACGCCAGAAATCCTGAATGTTTAGGCAGGGGTGTTCAACCACATTTCGCCAGTTCCATTTAAGTTCCATGTAATAGGGGTCGAGCCTATTGCCATTGGCCGTGCACAAATCTATACTCAGTAGCTGCTATTGAGAGGTTCCTGATAGGAAAATCCAATAACACTTTGCCTGACCTGAGATTCGAACCCAGGACCTCATGTTCAGCAGTCTTCATGTATAACTAGAATTCAATCCATACTAATATTATAAATGCGAAAGTCAATCTGTCCGTCTGTTAATTTTTCACGCATAAACTATTGAAAAGATCGTTATATCAACAGATAGGTATAGCCTAAGTACATGAAGAAGGACATAGGCTACTTTGCATCCTGTATTATTACCATCTATGTTCGTTTTAGAGCTCTTGGGCCCAGAGCCTAGCGTTGAAATTTCAACAGACTGCTTTTTTTGGGCATTTAAGTGTCTGTTGGCGTTAGTGAAAACGGGCCCATGCCTGGTTTTTTTCCACCTCACTCCTATATTTTTAATTGTCCACGCTACTAACAAAAATAACTTGAAATAATGAACAGTGCCAGTCAAGGAATTCTGCAGATATTTTAATTTTCTATGTCGGCGGCATAATCTCACCGGTCCACCAGTGTATCTGTTTTAAAGGCCTACTGTACAAAGGAGTATGAAAGGATTCACAGGTCAGCTTATAGTGGTTGATGTGGCTCGTGTGTTTGGCTGTGTAGTTATATGATTATATGCGTGTAAGGCGATTTCATACGGCTATTATGATACTGTTGATGTTAGGATGTAAAAATGGATAAGATTCTGGCTTATTGGCTACAAATATTACTTAAAGTACAGTGTTGAGGGTCGTAAAAAATGCAGGTTGTAGATCATTGTCTTTATCTGTCCGTACTTTTGTACAACATGGACAGAACTTAAGATTGGAGTTTTTAGACTGATAGTTTGAAAGTGGCGCCGGTGACTGAAAAGTTGTGTGGTAATCGGTTATCGTGGTATGGGCATGTGATGCGGGGGAATGAGTAAAATGTCGTGAGGAAAATGTTGAGTGTGAATGTAGATGGCTATAAGAGTAGAGGAAGACCAAAGAAACGATAGATGGACTGTGTGAAGGATGATATGGCTAGAAAGGAAGTGAATGCTGAGATGACGAGTAATAGAGAAGTATGGAAGAAAAAGATATGCTGCGCCGACCCTAAATAGATTCGGATAAGGGCAGGAGAATTTGAGTTACTTTCCCAAACTAATAAAACATTAGAAACCTTGGCAATGATAGGATTAACTATTGTTCAGTTTTGCCAATCCGTAAGAATCAACTCCCCTGAAGGATCAATGAAGCCATAAATAAATAACATGCATTATAATTTACGTGTACTGTATGGTGTCGGACGTAAAGAATAGCACCATCCCATATCTTGCCGTGGGTGTCGTAAGAGGCGACTTAGGGATTTACCAGAGAATGGGCAGCAGCGTTCTCTGTGCCTATGTAACAACCGTACTGCGATCGCCAACCCGCCTGACAAGCGTGGCGATTTTGACAAAACCCCCCTTTGGGGGAGGCCTATGTCCAGCAGTGGACTTCTTTCGGCTGAAATGATGATGATGATAAGTTACGTAAGTAAAACCTGTAACAGGTTCTTACAAGCTACGGAATCCTTTTTATACAACGGCTATACATCAGTACCTACTACATCAGAAATAATCCATAATATTCCTTAATCAGTAAACAAAAAAGTAATGTATGTGAGACCCCGCAAGACACACAGGAACACTCAGACTCAGGAATGACATCGCGGTAGCCTGCGGTTAGCTCAAATCAATCAGTCATAACATTGTGCTTCCGGACGTGCGACGAAGAATTCCTGATGAGTTTCCGGATGCAAGCAGCCAGCTTCATTTACTCTTTAACTTACCTATGACTGTGTTATCTTTTATTCTCAGTTCTTTATCTGTTTATTGAATGTTTTTTCTGCTTGGTACGGCCGTCGACTTTGAAAGAAATTCGATTTAGTTAAGCGTCTTTGTCACACATCCTCTAATACTAACTTTGCACCGAGTTTAATATTAAATTTGCTTATTGGTGGCCCCTATCGGCGGTACTTTTATACAAGCCTTTGGGCTTGCTTGCCCTTATAATCTACAAATCTTCATGATATTAGGGTTTCTGAAAAGTCTGCTCTCTACGGCTAGCCTGGTACATGCGAGTTGTAAGGTGTGGGTGGTTGAGTGAACATGAGCAGTCACTTTTAATTATTTATTAACGCCTCAACATTGCTCTCAAATACCACGAAAACGAACGAAAACCATCGTGTTTAAATCGGCATGTCCTACAAACAAAAAATCGAAGACATGTGATTGAGATCCACCAACCTACCCGTGGTGGATAACGTCCCATTCTCTCTTGAAGAGAATCCATCCATCCATCGCTTTTCATCAGGCGGGATCGAACTCAAGAGCAGGCCCATCAAGTAATAAAAAAAAAGAGAGAACTGTGTTCCAGCAGCGTTATACTTAGATATGGAGTGAACCATCAGTCACCTAGAATGACCATAGATAAAACAGGTATCGACAGAAGCCTTCACCGCCTCTATTAAATTGATCACAGATTATTACCTAATAGTTTCTTAAGAGGCTGTTAGCACATCCTCTTGAAATATCACCTCCCAAACACATCAATCAACATGTTACTTTACGCATAAAAATAAAAATATTATTAAACTTATATTGTCACTTACGGGATATCTTCAGTGATTGTGATTTATTTTGAGCTCCCGATATTTCGACGCTGTTGCAAGCGCCATGATCGCGGGATATCCCGTAAGTGATAATACAAGTTTAATTGTGTACCCTGAAAGAAAGCTTAAAACCGTGATCAAAAATATTATTATAAATAATGTGGTACATACCTTACCACAAGTTGGTGACCCCTGAAAGGTTATGCAGAGGTGTACAATCGTACGCCCACAGCGAGCGCCTACGTTATTAGTCCCTTACAAATAAGGGAAGTAGAATTTACTTCTCATCAAGTACTATTTCTAGGTAATAAGTGATTATTTACATATTTCAGGCTTATTTTTATATGCTTACCACTTACCTACCACAGATAATATAACACTACGCACTTACGTACCTGTAAATTGATTGAAATTATGTCGTCGAATCCTGTGTCGTCGTGGTTGTTTTAAAGGCCAACTTATCACCCGTGGGTGAAATGTGGGAGTACTACACAAGCCTGCTTATCCCTAGTCACTCCAAAAGTCTTGAAAACAAACATATAATGTTAATCAGTGGCGTGCCTAGGGGCCAACAATACGGGCTGCGGTACTGTTCGAAAGAGATACCGCGGCCCTGGAACACAAAGGGCAAGGAAGGAACATGGATGGGTTTTAGTCAGTACAAGTCTGACACTCCCTTCCGCTCCGCCCGGAGCGGGAGAAGTCATTTGATGATTACCCATCCGAAAAAAGAAAAAGGGGCCAACAATACGTCAAGCCCATGAGGCAAGCAGACTGTTCAGAAACCTTGTTATAAGAGCAAGCTAAGCTTTTAGGCTTATATGAAAGTACCGCCACTTTGTTTTCTTGGTAATTATCCGTGGCCAAAATTTAGAGAAGATGGGGAATAGATGGACTACTTTTACCCATCATCAAATGCGAATTAAAATTAAGTATGTACCAGGCAGGTAAGGGGGCCCCATACCGTGCCCACCCATGCTGACCTAATCCCCGATGATTTGATTATTTATTTAGTACCATCTGCAAACAAGCAATCAATACTAAATTAAGTTAATCTTAAGACGCAGTCTTTTTACAGAACCGCAAATTGTATCTATCATTTTTGTCTTCTATTCTGATGAATAGGGTTAGTTTCCACGAGTGCGTTGAGCATCGATTTGATAATTTCAACTGTCTATTATACCTATTACGGACCATGAGATAAGATAAAGAAGTATGGAAGGATAAGACATGCTGCGCCGACCCCAAATGAATTGGGATAAAGGAGATGATGATGATGAGGCCCGCTGACAGACAGACGGACGGACGGACAACAGAGGGTTAGTAATGTTGTCCAGTTGGTACCCAATATTTCAATACCAAACAAACAATCAAATTCCACGTGTATTTAATCTTTTTAATCAACTTAAACTCACCGAATAAGTAACTTTTAAACACAATACGGCCGGAGTGTTTACTTATTCGATATGTTTGACAAAACTTACCCGGCGGATCGAGCGGTACATTCGCCGACAATGCTTTGTCACACATCAAATCGTTTTTACGAACTAGGGGAGTAATGTGAACGTTTATGAGAGAGTTTCAGTTACCTTTTTGAGTGATATTGGTTTCTGGATGTTTGGGTTTTGGGATCAGGATACTTTAGGGTTTTAGCTTGTGATTTTATTTAATGAAATAAGGACCAATTAATTCGGACGATTTAAATGTTGTGTCGATGATATAATTGTAAGTCAAATTAAATTAAAAAGCAAACCGTTTTCATAATGTTTGGGGTCAAAAACCGTACAATGTTTCGTTACCTACTCAAAATGTTGGTTCAAAATCATTAATTTTTATTTTCTCGTTTTATCATGTTTAGATAAGTATGTATTAGCTAATTTAATTTGACTCGGTATAAAACATGATAGGTATTGTATGCTTGTTTTAAGTTAATATCCCTTTATGATATTAACTTAGCTATGCCAATATTCCCAAACACAAGAAAATAATGACAGTATGCCGCTTGCCATCGAATTTATTTTTATTTTGTTAGCTTACAGCACAGTTATTGGCTGGTGTTAATGCAATGGCCACATAACGAGCGATATCAGCATTCTACATTAACTTAATTTAAAACATGATTGGCAAATTCGCGTCAGTGAACGAGTATCGACGTGGAGTTAACAGTTTGGCGAATATAGCGTTACCTAACTAGTGTATGGAGAAATAAAGAAGAACAAAAACCGGCCAAGTACATTAAAATAAAAATCAATGATTTTGAACTAATATTTTGAGTAGGTAACGAAACACTGTACCGGGTAAAACGAGGTTAATAGGACTGCAGGTGTGAATAGAGACAGACCTTTGAAAGGGATTTTAAAGTTGAATTGATGTACATACCAAAAAGTACTCTATTTTATTTACTTTATTGAATAAAGCGTTACCTAACTAGTGTATGGAGAAATAAAGAATAACAAAAACCGGCCAAGTTCGAGTCGGATTCGCGCACGAAAGCTTCCGTACCATTAGCAATAAAAACGGCAAAAAAATCATGTCTGTTGTATGGTAGCCAAATATTTATTTTATTCTATTTTTAGTATTTTTTGTTATAGCGGCAACAGAAATACATTATCTGAAATTTCAACTGTCTAGCTATTACAGTTCACGAGACAGCCTGGTGACAGACGGACAGACAGGCAGACGCTATGCTATATAATCAATTACAGGAAAATTAAATTTCACTCGTTTGAGAATTTTTTTTTTCAAAAATCTTTAAAGAATTAAATTAATTAGATTTTTATAAGAAACAGTTTGGGATGATAAAGACGAAAATAATAAACTGAAACCATTGAAGTATTGCGTGTTACCAATAAAGTATTTTATTCAATTGAAATACACCCTAATCATCTTATCTCTTTCAGTTTCATTTTCACGAACAACTTTATTTTTCTCCAGCAAAAAAGTTACCGGCCAATAAAGTGTATTTAGTATTCACATATTTATCATTGGGTCCAGGCGAGCGAGCTGCCCACGCAAAAACCTCACCCTGTAGCTAACCTTTCGTTCGGTACAGTTGGCATCAACAAGATGTGACATTACGCACTCGTATACTTTAATATAGTTTAAAGTTCAACTAATATAAAGTAGTAGGTATTAGGCCTGTTTATCATAATGACAACTAGAAGGTACCCAGGTATGGTCAAGAACAGAAAAATGATCGCAATGACGGGGACTTGTTCTTTTCGGTGTCTTTAAGAGACTTTTTACACCTTTAAGGCCCACTTGCACGAAAAACTTAACTCACAGTTAATAGCTAATACGAGGTTAAATTGACAGTTTATCACACAATATTGTCAATTTAACCTGGTGTTAGCATTTAACTGCGAGTTAAGTTTTTCGTGCAAGCAGCCCTTAGTTGTATGTCATGTTAACTTTGAGAATATTAAAGAACATACTTATTGTACCTACATAGACTACCTCGTTAGTCTAGAGGTTGCAAGCGCGACTACTGATCATGATGTCCTGGATTCGTTTCCCGGATCAGGCAAAAGTGTTACTAGGTTTTTCCATCAAGAATTTCAGCAGCCCAATTGTAGCAGCTACGGAGTTTGGATTTATGCCCAATTGATGGCAATAGACTCGCCCCCTATTACATGGGTCTTAAACATAGCTGGCGAAATGTGGGAGTACTTGGTAGTCACGCCTCTGCTTAACCCTTGGGGGATTATAAGGCACGATGTTATGTTATGTTACCTACATAAACTCATGCCCTTTGTCTATGGGTGTAGGCAGAATCTACAGAACTCCACTTGTTAAGATCCTTACGTAATCCATTTGCTTCTTTCATGTTCATAAGTGAAAGAAAAACTATTTTTAAGTTATTTTTGTATGTGGATTGGTTTCTGTTTTATTTATTCAGCTGTTCAATAAAAAGGAAAACATAAGATATCACTTCATTTCTGTTTTATTTTTCGATTTGCAACATGTGTTCAACTGTTTAAAAGTATAAATACAAAAACATTTAGACTCAATTATATTTGTAAATAAAAACTATTAAACTAAAATAGATAAACTAACAACAAACTATAAAAGGGCATCGAAAAACTCCTCCTCAACGCTGTCAGATGGTAATGTGCCCAAGAGACTGGCGGCGTTGCCACGTTGTATGGCAACACTTAGCCTCTGGCCAAAGTAAAAGCCAGCCCTTGGGTCACGGGAAGCGTCAACTAGGCGTTTTTAATTATCAATGTATATAGTTAGTTTAACCTAATAAAGTGCATAATCCATTATATTTAAAACACAATTCCACTCAAAAATTACGCCGGGCGTCCCGGCTGTCATTTGTAGATCTTTGACAGTCATTACATACAGGTAGTCAGTGGCCCGAAAGTCTGACAACCAGTTTTATCAAAGGGTATAGAGGGTGGAAGGGTCGCCGACGCGAAGACGGCTACCATGTATCCAGTACATCATTCTGAGCTCGCTACATAGAAATTTTTCATCGGTTTAAAAAAAACAGCAGTTCCTTACATTTTGAACGTGTAGGTATTGCACTTTTGTAGGAAACAACTGATTTTTCTTTTAAATAGTTTTGATATTATGAATTCAGCTGTTTTAATAAAAGGACATACCCATGCCTGATTGACCTTGAATAGTGATTTTTCTTCAATGTTGCAACATGTGTTCAACAGTCATATTATTATTGTTTACAAACGGTTACTCAAACATACAGGGTGTAAAAAGAGTCTTCCTGAAGCCGTCAACCAAGCATTCTGTACATCAAACTAAGTAACTTAACGCAAAAATTATTGCCGGGAAATGACTCAATGAAATGCAATCAAAACATTGTGTTAATGGATGGACTGAATAGTACGGGGGTCGTGGAGGGGTTAAAAGTAAAAATCTCACATTAAAAAAAAAAATTGTAACTTTGGCCCAAATATCTCCGTAACTAGACGGTTCCCAGATATGGTCTAAAGCAAAAAAAAAATCGCAATGACGGGGAGAACAAGTGCCTTTCGGCTTCGTTAAGAGTCTTTTTACACCCTGTATGCCATGCCATCACGCCTGTAATCTACACCCACATATCGTCAGTACTTAATGGTTTACCCATCGATACGAAAGAAGATGTTTTAAGTCGCATGTAGGTACAGAAGCCAGCACATCAAGTTACCTACTACAATCTACTACTTTAATAGATTTTCAACTATGTATCTCTAAACCTTTAGGTTCAAGGTTGATTGAGAAAATTTTATTGTCTGACCTAATATTAACATTATAACACAATAATAATTTTAAACGCCATTAACATAAAAAAAAGTAATACAAAACCAATAGCATATTGTACAGAAAGAGCACAAAAAATGTGGCTTATATAATACGTTAGCAGCAGTTTTGAGTGCGTCAGTGTGAAGCCTATTTTAACTTTTTATCAAGGGTGGCTCACCTCGGTCGACCGCCGTTAACCTCCACTGAATATTTATATTAGCCGAGACCCCACTCCAACTTCCCTTTGAGACTTTCTGCTCGTTCTATATACTAATCTGTTTATTGTTAAAAATAAAGGACCAGTTTGAAGTATGTGTTGAACTATATACATGTATTATGACGACAAATTCTTTGACGATGAATCAGAAATGTTTGGGAACGTTTGAACGCATTTGGTTTAGATTTATGTACATTTCAGAAGCCCAAAAGTTGGTAAGTTTAATTGAACGCTTTAAAAATGCGTAGGTAAGACTTAAAATAATTGTACCAATAAAAAAACACAAGTGCTTGCAATCTTACTGTACCATGTGTTCACCTATAAACATAATTCTGATGTAAAGGACCTAAGAGTAAATAGGCTGCATATCTTCTTACTTACGAATGTTAAGATTGAAAGCAGAGATCCTAGAAAATTTATACATATGTACATATAAATAAATACACTTTAAGTGTCTGTTTTTTATTTCAAAATAACAGCTTTTTACTGATAGCTATCAACCATTCCACCCAACCATCTTTAAATACTTGTCCGGCTGTCGGCTAATCTCCGAAACGGTTGGATCGATTATGACTGGACTTTTACCGGCAGATAGCTGATATTATAAGAAATAACTATGCTATTATTCTAGAAAAAGGATTAGTGTGCCGTGCAAAAAAATTTAAACTCTTGAAATTGTTAAGAAAATCCAATTTAAATAGGGAAGTAATAATAATTTCACGCAGACGGTCGGGCAACAGTTAGTTCAAGATAAAATTAAAGACTTAGAGACGGCACATCAAACTACTTGAAGTTATCAAATTTTCCCAATCAACCTTGAACCTAATATAACTGTAATGATAAAGTTGAAAATCTATTAAAGAAAGACAGATTGTAGTAGCTTGATGTGCTGGCGTCTATATAGTAAAAAAACTGGCCAAGTGCGACTCGGACTCGCGCACGAAGGGTTTCATACCATAATCAATACAACATTAGATAAAAACGGCAAAAAAATCACGTTTGTTGTATGGTAGCCCCCCTTAAATATTTATTTTATTCAGTTTTTAGTATTTGTTGTTATAGCGGCAACAGAAATACATCATCTGTGAAAATTTAAACTGTTTAGCTGTCACGGTTCATGAGATACAGCCTGTTGACAGACGGACAGACAGCGGAGTCTTAGTAATAGGGTTCCGTTTTACCCTTTGGGTACGGAACCCTAAAAATCAACATCTAGTAGACTATTCAAAGGTCACCACATAATTAATATGGTGCAGCACACTGTTGTATCACTCTTTAAAAGTTTACTGCGTGATCGAAAGCTTGCACTATAAATCATCGTTTGATTAATGTAACTTGTATCAGAGTCTCTTAATATTTCTCTGTGAAAGTTGACCCTTTAATATTGATCTACTGTACTAGTATGTTAGGTACGTAACGCTTTAATTGTCAGTAGCAGCCACGGAGTCCGGATTTGCGCCCGGTTGATAGCAATAGGCTCGCTCCCTACTATGATAAATAACTGCTACGTTGGTCTAGTGGTCGCAAGCGCGACTGCTGGTCCTAGGTTCGATTCCCGGGTCGGGCAAAGTGCTATTGGATTTTCCCATCAGGAATTTCTCAATAGCAGCTACGGAGTCTGGATTTGTGCCCGGTTGATGGCAATAGGCTCGCCCCCTATTACATGGGACTTAAAAACATAACTGGCGAAATGTGGGTGTACTATTAGGTAAACTTCTGCCTAACCCTTCGGGGATTACAGGCGTGAGGTTATGTTGTGATGTTATTCAGAAGACAACATAACATTACAGTTATGATGTTATGTTATAAGTTTTTACCAACACTTTTACACGTCATTTTTTTTTTAAATTAATATATGGGAAGAAACATGCGAAACAAACTCAGAGATCATAGTCTCTTTTAAAGTCCAGACATAATCTTGGTCAACTCATATGCAGATTATGTATGAGATGGTGTTTTGAAGAAAGATTTACACAGATTACTAGCGATGTGTGGTCCAACCTTGTGGGGTTGCAGACGTGATGTCATATATGTTAAATTAAAATCTAATGTAGCTAGGTAACTTAGGTTTCACTTAAATTAAGTGCTGTCTTAATACTGCAGTGGATGCTATCTGATTTTAATGTGCTGCCAAGTTGTGGAGGCTAGAATTACTATAGATTAGTTTTTACTTATTGACACATTTGCCCACTTAAACTGAACTTCAATTGGAAACTGATTCCAAGAACTGCCTCCTTGGTCTAGTGGTCGCAAGCGCGACTGCTGAGCATGAGGTCCTGGGTTCGATTCCCAGGTCGGGCGAAGTGCTATTGGGTTTTTCCATCAGGAATTTCTCAGTAGCAGCCACGGAGTCTGGATTTGTGCCCGGTTCATGGCAATAGGCTCGCCCCCTATTACATGGGACTTAAACATAACTGGCGAAATGTGGGTGTACTATTAGGTACACCTCTGCCTAACCCTATATATGTTATGTATGAATCCAAGAGATTTCATTTTTAGGCTATTTTTCGACAGAAAATAAAATTATAAAAGATCATGCAGCATTTTAACCCCGCAGCTTCATCCACGTCAACTAGTGGAACTTACATCCGGCATGAAGTATCCTATATTTATCCTAACCCAGGTCTATCCCTGCACCAATTTTCATCCTAATCTGTCCAGTCGCTATGGCGCGAAAAGGTAACTGACATAGGTATTTACTTTCGAATTCATAATTTCTACTAATATTATAAATGCGAAAGTTTGCGAGGATCGATAAATGGATAGATGGATGTTTGTTAATCTTTCGTGCAAAAACTACTGACAGAATTTGGATGAAATTTGGCACACAGATAGTTATTAAAATAGCATACTTTTATCTAGTACATCCCGTGGGACATTACCGTACTCCACACCGAAGAAGCCTCGGGCATACGCTAATATTACCTATGTATTATAGATTCACAAAAATAAAAGCCACGTGTATCGTTTAAAAAAAAACAATATTTTCTTCTAAATGTAGACTGATACAGGGTTTCATTGTCATAGACAAGCACCATTCATGATTGAAACCCTTTTTTCAAGGTTTTACAAGACTAGCGTGTTATTGAGTGTGTATGACATAATGATTACTTTTCCTACTCTTCAATATTATACTGCAGTTACGGTATGACGGATTAGAAACGGAATATCTTTGTAGGCATGAGATGAAATGAGACTAGCATCTTGTCTAGAATTCTAGATTTTTAAATATGAGTATTTCTATACTAATATTATAAAGAGGTAAAATTTGTTTGTTAGTAATAATCTCCGGAACTAATTAATCGTCAACTCTCTCTTTCACTAGCAGAAAGATAAATTATTCGTAGATGCTATAAGCTATAAATTGCATTTATATCATGCATATTAGCCGAACTACTTATCACAAGTTTTGCGGACGAGACGACATTACGTGGCTTGCCCCATTTTTAGGTCGAAGAAACAGCATAGCATTCACTTTTTCTGTTGACAGCCATGCAGATGAAATAACCTGTATACGTTTTCACTTTTTCTTAATATTTGTACAGATTGGAGCACATCAATAAAGTTAAAAATCTATTAAAGTTGACAGATTGTAGTAACTTGATTGATGTGCTTGAGTCTGTACATTATTATTTTACATCACTAATATATAAGTCACACCTAGGCAGCTGCTAAAGTCCTGAATATCAACTTTATTGGCATTTGCCATTGCAAATGCCAATAAAGCCCACTTTCAGTTTTACGGCTTAGACGTTCGACGAATATTTTTATTCCGTCTTTTCCCCCGGGCTGGGTACCCCTGCCATTCACCAGGGGTCCTCAACATTACTGTAGTCAGATATTGAATGAAGTGTAAACAATTTTATACGTTTTTTGGTGGGAATAAATAATGAATGGGCCCGTATAATGAAGTTAAGATTTTTGCTGTGATAAGGTTTTATGTTCCGTTCTCGTGGTTTAGATTTATTTAGTTATTATTTTGGTTTATAAATAAACGGTAGGTACCAACCAATAAGTGAAACTTTTTTGGAGTATATTTGCACAAAGTTCGATCATTTCCGTTTTAAAATAGCAGCCATGTTTTCAAAGCGAAGAAGCAAGACTTTCAGTGTATGATTGTGAATTACTCTGTAAGCAAGACGTAACCTTATTCGTGTATGTACAATCGAGGACACTTCCGCCTACACACCACTAAGCTCATTTTTACTTGCACTCACGCGCGCGAAGCGCTCTCAAGCCGGGTGGGGGCGCCTCCGCATGATTCAAGCGAACAATTTTTTAACTGATCAGGCGGAAAAGGCCGCGACTGAACAGACGCCAGCACATGTCAAATTTCTTCAATAGATTTTCAACTTTATCGCCAAAGCGTTAGGGTCAAGGTTGATAAAAAAAATTGTCAGCTTTGGGTAGCTTGAGTTGCGGCCGTCCGTACTTGCCTCAATTTCATCCACCAAACTTGAAACAAAAGAAATAAAATTATCATGAATTTGTGATTGACTATACCGGAATTAAAACACATCAATTACTCTCTCTAAACTGAATGTGTTTCTATTAAGATCTTCAAGGCACACAAAAGAACAGCGTGACAATATGTATAACAATAATAGTTTTATCTCCAAAAAACTGGACATAAGTAGTCTTATCATGTCGCACACTCGTACCTGCGAGGGGTTCCGTCGACAGTTATCACCGTGTGGTCACACCCTTACAAATTACACCCACTGGGATGGAGCTGCCATATTTATGGGAACAACTTATCCCTAGAACAAAGACCAGGTTGTTATAAGCTACGGGAGTCATGATTTAAATTCACGTGACGACGGTAATGGTGTACAGAAACCAGCGCATCAAGCTACTAGGTACTATCTGTCAATTTTTTTAATAGATTTCCAACGTTATCGCTAAACCATTACGTTCAAGATTGATTGGGAATATTTTATAATTTCGAGTACCTAGCGTTAGTCCGTACGTTTCGCTAGAGGTAAATGTAGTTAATGTATATGTGCGCACCGAATCCTTAGACATATTTTTTACAGTATTAAATGATAATATTAGTCGCATGATCAATTTGTACTAAAAGTTGAATAAATTCTTCGACAGGTTGCATCTCGTCCAAACGTTTACCTACGCCATTAAAAGTCGTTGACAGATAAGGTAAAGCAAATAGTACTACAGTTGCATTTAGATTAAGTGAACAATTACTTAACAGTCACGATTATAATAAAATTGTAATTCTAATGCTACTATAAAACACAAATGTACGGCGAATTAGAACAAATTAACAAATGTTTGCTCCAATGTTGGCGGTGACGTATAAAAACGAACTAAGAGCTACAAGCTCACGGCAGGAAAACGAAACAGAATATGATTACCAACGCGATCGTACAGCTGGTCGACGGGACTACGATAACGATACTATTGATCCACATCGTTACACACCCATTGCCGTATACAACACAGGACCAGATGAAAGTACCAGTGAAAAACCAGCAACGTACACCACTCGCAGATGTACAACCGTGACTACAAAAATCCGATAATACAAGTCGTCAAACGCACACATTCCGTAATAAAACGACGCACACAAACAAATGGTTCCCACATAGAAAGAAGCTATTTCGACAAGGATCGTTTTACTTATCGATGACAACCATTCATTGTCTGTCGCATTATGACGTTGTAGACACGAAAAAATAACAGATATGTAGTTACAGTTAAAAACAAATCTGGATAATAATCTAATCAACACACAGTGTGAATAAACTTTCACACTGTCTGCCAAAAGATAATGGTTTTTAGGTCACAAAGATAAAGCATCCGGTAGGAGTACCAGAGACCTAAATTAAGGTGGACTGTAGAAATATGTAGTGCAAAGGGACACGGTAAAAAGAGAAGGAAGATCGTAAGATCAATGAGGAAGACAAAGACTGCTGATTCCGTAACAATGATGTGGGATTAACAGAAAAGGCAGATAATGACTTGAATTGATAACGATTGACTTCTATTAATATTAGACGAAATTCACGTGAGATTCCAAATATTTGAAAATAGTATTCGAATGATCATAATAGCATTTTAATTATTATTTAATGAACTGTAGTACCTATTAAGTTAAAATTATGTCATTGAGATTAGCAGTCAAGGCAAACAGATATTACGCTGAATTCATTATTATTTTATTTCGATTATAAGGTAGGATTAATTAAACAAAGTATTATTTTGAGACTAAGTCAAATAAAACATTGAAAATATAAAGAAGGCGTTGCCCTTTTTGGATAAACGCCTCTCAAACATGAATTCATTTTTCAACTATTTTATTGAATGAAAACAATGAACGTAAGGATTTTGGCCCTGAATCATCTCATGTTAATAGCTAAAGCAAACTTAATGGGTCCAGCTGACACAGAAACACAAGATTAATTAATTCACTTACTATAAATGAGATCAGAAATGCTCGCTGAAGAAAACAATGGAACTATAAAGATGCTGTTCATAAAATGAATGATAACTTAGTAATGACTGGGCAATCATGAATTTGCGCGAGAAATTATACAAATGTTCCATCTGCATCAGTAGCAAAAAGTTCTGTGTTGTTAACAAAAAATAAGTCACCTTGCAATATTCATTTCCAAAGTGAACATTACAAGTATAACTAATAAGAGAACAACAACTGCGATCACAAATCGTTTTATTAAGCATGATAATGACGGCAATCTAACAACTGTCTTTCGTCTGGTGCCCAATTACTGACGGTTGGCAATATTTCTTCTGATCCTTAGCGTAGAACAAGTACCGTTCACTACTACAGTTAAAACTTAGACGAATATCAAAACACATTTTCCTTTAACCTTAACTTAGAATGCATCTCCTCACTCTAGTCTATTCAATATCTACAGACGTAGGTGACAGCTGACCAGTACTGCAGGCGACACAACACAAGGTGCATGGAACAGCTAACAGGCATACAAGAGCAATCTATTGCGTTTGCACAACGCAAATGCGAATGCAGACAGTTTATTGGACTATACCTTGTGAAAGCCACAGTGTTTGTGTTTTCTCTATCCAACTGTTACTACATATTTGCTTATAGTGTCAACGGAATCTTGCAGAAGTGGGATAGGTCCTTTTTGTTATTTTATTTTGTTTCTTATGTGTCTTGGTCTTCAAGCAGGAGGGGCAGGAGAATGATGATGATGATGTTTTGAATGGCATATCGCAGGTCAACCTATGAGGTTAGCTTCTGCTTAACCGAACTATCCTGTGGGTGCCTTGGGTGTAAGGCTTCCCCAGGAGTAAATAATCTCCAGGGCTGCGGGACTGTTCGAAAGAGATACCGCGGCCCTGGAACACAAAGGGCAAGGAAGGAACATGGATGGGTTATAGTCGGTACAAGTCTAACACTCCCTTCCGCTCTGCCCAGACCGGGAGAAATCATTCAATGATTTCCCATCCGAAAAAAAAAGTAAATAATCTTTTAAACTAAGAGCATTTTGATCGTGTTAATATTACAGTTTTGTATGAAACTGTTGTTGTTTCATATTTACTTTATATCTTTAGTTCATTCTTCTATTTATCATTTTCCTTTTCAGGCTATACAAATATGCATTTACTAATCTCTTTCACGTGACATCTATCTCAGACTGTTTTTTGTGAAAGTCGAAACAAATATTTCCATTGAAACAATTCTTATTAAACTTTCAATCGCCTAACTAAATTGAGAATGTTAGGGAAGGGTGGCTACAATGGCAGGCTGTCCCAACAAAGTGTAATTTTATCAACTTTTTAACTCACTACATTTACGTTTAATCGTGGATCTGAGTAATGCTTTGCGACTAATTGCAACTCTGCTCAGCCCTTAGTTTGCATTGTTTTATGTCTCTCTGTTGTTTGAAGTTTTGCATTATCGTTGTTACTGTGCAAATTATTTTTGTTTTCATCTGATTTTATGTTGTTTAATGTTTTGAGTTTCATAATTCTTATCTTCATCTAGTGAATTTGGCTTTACTGCTACGTGTATACTCGTACTTCTAAAATTAAAAATATTTTCAGAATCAGAATCAGAATCAGAATCAGAATTATTTATTTGTAAAACATAGGTGAAGAACATATATACATTAATCATACATGTCAAGGTCTTAAATAGATAAGTGTTGCACTATGCTTTGTCATTGTTTTCAAATTATCGCAAAGCCTTTTATTGTTCTGTCACAAGTAGATCAACAAAGTCTTGTAAGGAATACACTTATAATATACTTACTTTATAGTAGTAAGTAATTCTGGGCCTGTTGATAAATTTAATTCACAAGCTACTTGACTATAGCTTTTAGCTATCTTTAGTTCTAACACTATCTCACGCTTAAAAGCACTATTAACTGACTCTTCTATAAGGCCTAGTTTCCACTCTCATTCCTAAACTAAACGCTAATATCCTTCTATCCATATTGTCCATAATATCTATGTACATATTAATCGAATAGGTACGCTCCTATTTCTACAAAACCTCGTACATTTGGAAGGCAGGTAGGATGCCACAGCCATTACATTGGCATCGCAAGGTCAGCGCATAAGAATAGGGTATTTATAAAACAGTTAGGCGCAAGACCGTGCTCACCTTTGTTTAGCTCAGGTAGGCTTCCGGCCCCTTGTGTATCGATAGCTTGATGTTTAGCGACAAACGTGTAGATTCGATGATAGTTTAGTAAATTAATGGTAATAGGTTTAATTTTCTACGCATTATCTATCGGGAAATCTGAATAGTGTTTGTAAGGATCGTAGAAGGTGGCCCCTTGTAGTTCTGCTTACCATCATGGGAAAAAGGCGAGAGTTTATGTACTAGAATGAATATTTGGCGATAATGTAAGGTTTCATTCCTCTGACGAAAGTTGAATACACAAAGCATCGAGTAACGGTACACAAGAGACCCTTGAATTGATAAAAAAATTAGGTCCATTGAGGTTATTATTAAATTAATTGCGGAAACTCCATCATAACTCCGAAAAAACCAACTCGGAACAACTTAAATCTGATGTAACGTAATTTTCTTTCCCCCAATACATATTTTTATTAATTTCCGCTTACTTCTGACCATTAACGATTATTATGTAACTCACACTTAACTCACCGTTTTGTCGCTTTTATCGTTGCTAACTTACTAGAGAAGGAGGTTTTATTCTTTTACAGCTATCTTCATTGCTATGGTATTTCATGATAAACACGAGTGAACCCGTAGCGTGTGAAACAAGCTTTATGGGTCTAGATTTACGAGCGAGTCAATAGAGAGCTCTTAATGTAGACGCATTGAACAGAGTTCATCTTGTTTTGGGGTGCTAAGGAGCAGAGCCAACATAGACCGCCCACGAAGCGCTCTCGATCATCACACGAACGTATCGCTTTTAAATATCAAACGACAAGTTCATCAACATTATGTAATTAATATCTTATACGTTTTTTCTTGACAAGTTTACGCAAAAAAAGTATTTTCTAAAAATCTTCATACGCAAAACTATCTAAAACATACTTTACAACCCACAATTAAAGCCCAAATTCCAGTATCGACCTGTAGAGGCCAATGCCACAAACACATGTTGGCGTTGCACGTCCAGGTAAGCTGAGCTGCCCTGCCTCCTTAAACCGTACAAAAATGTTCACAAAACGAGGTTGTGTGAGGGTGGGCTGAAGGTCTTTTAGGCTGGTTTGCGTTATAGGAGCAAAGGGGGCGCAGAAACGGAATCAATGAACTCCGTTCGAGCCGACCGACAAAGGACGTTTCGGGCCGGCAGGTAATTAACTTAATATCAATCCCTGCTCTTTATACATAATACTAAACTATAGACAAACACTAAAGTACGTTCTGTGATTGGCAGCGAAACTTGTGATAAAATTATGACGTTGATGGAGCCACTTAGCTCTTTAGTACTAATACTGAAGCAGGCATCCGTTCTGGATGAAACGATTATTAACTTTTTTAGGCTCGTTCAGACTTTTGCGCAATAAAAACTGGAACTCTTCATAAATGCTCAGTAAGAACTCTGTAATTGGAGCGTTCTGTAAATCTGTTGCCGTCTCGCTTTATTGAAAAGAAAACGACAGTGACAGGTAAGACTTATCAAGGATTTATGGGTGTCAAGTTTTGAGAAGAAGGGCTCGTCGCTGTAGGTAGACATGTTTAGGTAGATAGCAGCCAGTTATGTTTCTCTTTAAAGCAGGGATGACATCGTTATATAAAGCTTGTTATGTAGCTACTTGAGAGTATGATCCCTTAGGTGTCCCACGAACCGTTGACACTTGACAAAATGAGCCCATAAGGAAGGCATAGTGCAGGTTGATTCTTTCGGCGTTTAAATGTAATGGCAGGAGGATGGTAATTAATTGTGAAATTGTCTCTGGAAATAGCAGATATTGAAAAAAAACAAAATGGCGGCGTTAGTACCGATTTAAGCGTCACGCTGAAATAACGAATCAGCACTTTTAGAATGATTAAGGTCCAACACTTTTGAATAAAGTATGGTAAGAAAAAACCCTGGATCTAATAAAATGGAAGGTATGGAGACACTTTGCCCAGCGATAGTGGGATGTTGTAGGCTAACGGTAACAGTAATGGTAAGAAAATTACTAAAGGAGAATATAATATTGTTTTATAATATAGCCTGCGAGGTCATGAACTTGACAAGATACTTTCAAGAACATCCATTGAGGCGGTTTTAGTCGATTTTGATTTCAAGCATGAGACGCATAAAGCTCTTTTTGTAAGTAAACCGTTTTTATTTACATTGATGAAATGATGACGCTCTATTTTTGAGTTATGTCCTTGCTAAAATTGTGATGTAATAATAAATCTTTAGCATTTTGTAAATAAGTAGTGATTTATCTACAGAAGTTTTCTTTCTGAATTTGAATGTGAATGTGTGCTTAACTTCTTTGTTAAATGCCAGCTGCACCCATATATTATGTACTATATTTAAGACTAGCACTATGCCCGCGCTTTCTTTCGGAAAAATTGTGATCGGCTCGGCTAATATGCAAGATATTAATATAATGCCGGGTACACATTGGTGTAACGTAATGTGAAATTAAAGACGAATGAGCCGTCCAGACTTATGCAATGCAACATGAAATGTAACCCAACGACAACGATTTCGTAAATCTGTACATGGCTTAATGTATAGCACCCATGAATAATGTAGCTTTCTGTTGTATAATATTAGTTTAGATTTATTTTATGTTACATTGATGATGTTCAGGTTTTAATTAAAATTTATTTACATTTATTCCGTTAGCTAAGATTTACTCCTTTCATGTTTCAGTACAAAAATATAGAGGTGAAGGGGTGTGCTGGGGTCGTAGCACGTGGCGTTCTGTAATTTCTGTTCATACCCTTGGGAGAATGGCTTGAATTTATGTACATGTGTAGATCCAAGCCTTGCGAACCCCTTCTTGTGTTTTCCTCAATGTACCTTAGATAGAAGATTTAATAAACAGCTTAATGCAGCTTAAATTATAGACGTGACTGCAAAAATCCATATCACGCCCGATGTTTTGACTTTCGCTTATTTTTGAGGAAAAATAAATCTTACATTATTGATGTTTCCGATGTAAGAGAAATTAAAGTAGAAATTGGTAATCTTTTCAGATGATCTTTACATATAGAGAGATATATTCTCGATTAATTTAGCATTGCAACCGGATTTATTAGATTACATAAGTAAGTTTTGGATATTTCCAACGGATAATTTGAACTACTAATATTGGTTGGTTTGACTGCTCGTTGGTCGAGTGGTCGCAAGCGCGACTGCCGAACATGAGGTCCTTGGTTTGATTCCCATGTCGGGCAAAGTGCTATTGGGTTTTTCCATCAGGAATTTCTCAGTAGCAGTCACGGAGTCTGGATTTGTCCCCGGTTGATGGCAATAGGCTCGCCCCCTTTTACATGGGACTTAAACATAACTGGCGAAATGTGGGTGTACTATTAGGTACACCTCTGCCTAACCCTACGGGGATTACAAGCGTGATGTTATGTTTATGTGTTAATATTGGTTTTATAATAAGTTAATTTACACGTAAACTAACAAACAGTCTGTCTAAACATTCATCAGAGTGATTGATTCCCATTTTCACCAACACTACGCGAGACGTCAATTAATGCCTAAGTAAAAGCTATTGGATTATCAGCTCTCGTTACTAAGCTGAAAATTCGACAGCGCGCTATTATTTTATTTAGGTATCATCTACTGTTAGTGAAAATGAGCAAGTCTCCGACTGTTCAAGGAGATTTAGATGGTCGAGTAAATGAGAATTTTCCCTAAAAAGATTTACAAATGATTAGAGCTTCTTTAAGGTGGAAGCGTAAGGGTAGCCCGAAACATTATTTCTTAAGTTTTTTGCAATTTGCAGGTTAGTGTCACGTTGTATGTTCATGAAAAATGAGTCGCGCTTATAACACATACATATGTAGTTGTAGAATTCAAATCATAAAAATTATCAATACAACCCTTTAAGTTCGTGTAACCCTATTCAATGAATATTTCATGAAAAAGGCATTCAATGGGGTTAAATGTATTAGTATGTAAAATTCAGTAACCACACTCAGTGTATTATATTATATGTATGTTAGTCTGTAAGGTATATATCTATGGGCCTAAGTAGCCTGAAAATAAATGTATGTTGTTGTTATTGTCATCATTATACAATTTATGAAAATTATACGAATAACATAACACACCCAAGAATCTGTCCAAAGTGAGTATTGGAATATTAACTCGGTTACATAAACGAGAGTCAATCTGAAGTAGAAAGCGACGAGTCGTATGCGAAGCAAACTTACTACTTACAAGTGGTATACACTCCAACTTGATGTACTCGTACCTACTACGCTACGTAGGATACGATTTACGATACGTGCTTGATTCAAGTTTTTTTATAGGGGATCTGTCTAATGTAATAAACTTAAAGAAACTACTGACTCGTTGACAGATACCTCGTTGGTCTAGTGGTCGCGACGACTGCTGAGCGTGCGGTCCCTGGTTTGATTCCCAGGTCGGGCAAAGTTTTATTGGGGTTTTACATCAGGAAATTCTCAGTAGCAGCCACGAAGTATTGATCTGTGCCCGAATGAAGGCAATAGTCTCGTCCTTATTACATGGGACTTAAACAAAACTGGCGAAATGTGAGTGCACTATAGAGTACACCTCTGCCTAACTATTCGGGGATAAGTCGTGATAATGTAATGTAGAAGAAACTAAAAAGACTGAAAAACACACAGGTTAGCATGGATTCAGATGTTTGAATCTCTTAAATTGTCGTAGACAAAGAAAGATGGTAAGTATTGATTAGTATTTTAAGAATATAATAATATTTTTTCTGTTTCGAAAGCCTAAAGCAAATAATGAAAGCCGATTGTGAACTTGCTTATGGTCGCTTTTAATAATAAAATAAAGTAAAGCAAAGCCATATCGAGAAAATTACATTATGGTGGTGATATTTCTTTCAATAGTGAAGAAAAATAACTCGGCGTAAACGGTAAATGTAGACCTTATCGATGACTAATTCAACAGAAACATAATGAGCTCAAAAATAACACAATTCTGAAGAAACGTGTTTAATTTTTTCAGATAAAACGTCACAAATCACGCGGTGTCCTATAAAATGTTTATGAATGGAAGTTTTCTCCGAAGCGCGATGGCTCGGCCATAGTAGACAAACATACAGAATTTCAACTATGAACAAATGGCCGGACTCGGCCCACGTTTACACGATTTTTATGAATGCTTCACCTGGTTACCGATCGCGGCACGTAAGTTGAACCAAAATGACGGTCGTCCGCGCAGGTACAGTTATGGATTGAGACCGATTGACACCCGAAAATTTGTTACTGCATTCAAGGTCAATTTACATACATTTTCGTATTTGGGTCACTAAAATTAATATGTGTTCCAAATTTCAACTTAATCAGTCCAGTAGATTCGAAGCAAATTGGCTGTGACAGACGGACAGACAGGCGGATAAAATTATGGGCTTTTACATTCTGACGTCATCGTCTGCCTAGCCTTTTCCAACTATGTTGGGGTTGGCCTTCAGTCTAACCGGCTGCAGCTGAATAACAGTATTTTACATGGAGCGCCTGCCTATCTGACATTCGAAAGCCTAACTGGCTGTACTGAGTTATACGATATCCCTTGGTAAGGATCCCTAAAGGGGCCTAAGTTGGGACTAGTTGGTTTACTGGATATCCTTATACTGTGGCTGGGTGGTTGGACCACTTCGCTCGCTGCACTGCGCTAACAATAAGCTTAAATCTTCGAAGCCTTGTTACAATATTATTGGCTTACGACTTTTGTACCTATCTACTTTGATATAAATATAAGCTTTCTTCATTCAACGGTTATGGCAATGAATTACTAGACTGTTCTATTATGATGCAAGTCGTTATTATTGCCTTGTGGAAAATGTGTCAGGTTAATAAAGTAATATTATTGGTTAAAGAAAGATATAATATAATAGTAATCTATACTACACATAAATAAAATTGGAGTGTCTGTTTGTAATATTAAAATAACCGCTTTTTACTAAGTGCATATGGATGTATACACGGTACATATACCAAAACAACATTTTTTACAATTTTTGTCTGTATGTCTGTCTGTTTGTTCCGGCTAATCTCTGAAATGGCTGGACTGATTTTGACAGGACTTTCACTGGCACTTTTATTATATATAAATAATTAGGGTTCCGTGCAAAAAAAATAAAACCCTTGAAATTGGTAACAAAATTAGATTCAAATAGGGAAGTCCTTATAATAATAGGGATTTTTTAATAATAATTTCACGCGAACGAAGGTCGCGGGCAACAGCTAGTATATAATAATAGTAGTATAATAGCAGTGATAGTCTAGTGATGTGACCGTTGGACTGCCAAGTCACGTGTCTCGAATACTAAGACACGAACCTCTGATTTTCCGGATTGATAGAATAGAATAGAATCTTTATTTGCTTAGAATGTAGGTACATAAAAATAAGCTGGAAAATAATATATACGAATCCATGTACATTCTGCCTTAATATAGCATGCAAATATAATACATAGCAGAGAATAGTAAGCATAGGTATTACAAAGAATTATCATTTAAGAAATCCTGAACAGAATAATAACATTTGTTTACAAGTAATTCTGTGAAATGTTTTTTAAATTTTTGCAACGGTAAGTTTTTCATTTGTTCAGGTATTTTATTAAAGATTACAGGAGCCATACAAATCACATTTCTTTTCAATAAGCTAGTTTTAAATACACCCGTGCATAATAGATTCTGGTATTGAGATCTCATAGCTGTAATTCGTTTTCTAGTTTCTAATAAAGTTGCAAATAGACATCGATTTGTTATTACGAATATTGCTAATTCGAATATATAGAGACATGGGAAGGTTAATAATTTATGAGACTTAAATATAGGAACGCAACTGTCTGTTACTTTAAGACCAAATATAGCTCTCAAACAGCGCTTTTGAGCTTTGAAGATGCTTTCTCGTTCACTACAGTGACGGCTACTATGATGTGCGTATTGTACAATTATCACTTGCTTCGGTGAAGGAAAACATCATGAGAAAACCAGCATGCCTCGAGATATTACAGACAGCATGTAAAACCAAGTCAGAAGCCCATGGGCGATATAAAAATATTCACACCAGATTAGGCATTAACCACACGAAATAGATAGAAAGAAGAAAGATATGGATACCAGCAGCGTTAGGGTGATTAGTTTAGGTAGACTGATGGACCTTCCTGAACGATGAACTAACATCCTTAAGAAGAAACCAAAGTGCAAGTTACAGTTCCAGGTTAATAGATTGGTGATGAAGAACCTCTAATCGATGATAATTACCAGCCTAGAATGTTATTGAGCAATGAGCAGGTTGCCCGGTTGGCGTTCAAATATTATTCTGCAGTTCTTGGATAGCTAAGCTGTTAATCCTTTACGGAGTTATGCTTTCAAAGTACAAATAGAAGGTGTACTCTACATTTATTATAAGGGGCTGCCTTTACCCCCTTATTTTGTTATACTAGCGTGGAGTTCGATAATTGTCCCATGGATCATACTACTGGGATAAAAAGTATCCTATGTGTTAATCCTGGCTATAAGGTATCAATATCTTAAATTTAATCCATATCCGTGCAGTAGTTTTTGCGCGAAAGAGTAACAAACATCCATACATCCAACCACACAAACTTTCGCATTTATAATATTAATATTATATAGGAGGAAAGATTCTTATGCAGAAGCAATTGAAACTGCTCTTTTTCCTACAGACAAACAGGGTGGTCTATTTCAAGCGTAAGAAAAATATAGTTCGTAATGTAATGCAATGGTTCTAACATATGCATGCGAGCCAACTATTTACATGCTAGTGTTATGGGTCACAGCAGTTTAACAGGATAGAATCATAGGAAGTGAGCACGCAACCTGGCCATTGCCGGTCACATACCCGCATAGCTTTGAAACCCTCCCCTGTATTTTGCTAAAAGAACTGCGGTGTTATTTATTGTGTAAAACACTCACATGCCCAATACTATTCTTTTTGATAGTCTAAAAATAAAGGGTGTAAACAGACTCTTAACGAAGCCGAAAGGCACTTGTTCTCCCCGTCATTGCGATAATTGTTTTGTTCTAGACCATACCTGAACCTTCTAGTTACGGAGATATTGGGGGTCAAAGTTTCAACTTTTTCACAAGTTTTTTTTTTACTACATGTTTTTATTGTTTGATCTTTACTTTAAACACCTCCAGGAACCCCTTACTTTTTAATCCATCCATCAGCACATTGTTTTGAGTGCGTTACATTGAGTCCTACTGTAAAACGTGATTTTTCAGCGAAAAAAAAAAGTCATTTCCCAGCACTCATTTTTGCACAAAGTTACTTAGTTTTATGTACATAATGCTTGGTTGACGGCTTCGTGAAGAATCTGTTTACAGTTGTATTCATTGCGTTATTTATGCTGCCTCGCAATCGTAAAACAAATTTTTCAAACTTATCAGTAGTGGATTACGAGTTTTCTTCCAAGTCGTTCGGAGTGTGATGATAGAAATTGGTTACGCATTTGGGGTACGGTCATAAAACAATTACACAATTTATAAGGAAATATTTACTTGTTCAAATTTTATTAGCAGCCATTAATTCTGCTTTTAAGTCAATTTCAAGTTTAATTCTAACCTTTGTATGAGAGATGTTCTCAAGCTTACTGTTCTATCATTTTAAAACCTAAACGTTAATGCCATAGATAATTACGTCTAAAATCATTAATCCATTCAGCCAGTCGCTATCCTCTGCTGGACATAGGCTACTCCCTGGCTGCGCCTCAGGTAACGTGTCCTGTGTATCCACTCCGCCCCAGCCACCTTTTTAAGGTCGTTGGTCTAAATATTCGTAGCCAGAGGGGTCTCCCACGCAACGCTTGCAGATACGCGGTCTACACTCCAGGACTCACACAGTTCCCCCCCCCCCCAGTCAGTCAGTCTCTCTCTAAAAGTAGGCTGATGACGAGCTCTCCCCAAATAAACTTCTAAAATTAACACATCTTACAGTACAGGATCTATTAATAGTATCCGCAGTGGAAACGCAAAACAACAAGAATCAAAATCCAATGTGAATACTTAATCGATTGGGCCCACAAATAACAGTAAACAAAGCGAAACACTGACAACAGTAGATCGCGGAGCGGTATCGTAGGTAATTGTCGCGATGGTATCC
This sequence comes from Lycophotia porphyrea, assembly GCA_950005105.1. Classification (NCBI taxonomy): domain Eukaryota; kingdom Metazoa; phylum Arthropoda; class Insecta; order Lepidoptera; family Noctuidae; genus Lycophotia; species Lycophotia porphyrea. The sequence continues at coordinate 12,202,492 of OX465398.1, forward strand.
GCATTCGAGTCACAATCACAACTCACTGCCATCATATCATAGCAGGTGACACTTCGAACAATCATCGTCGACCTCACACACACAAGCATAACGCTAGCTAATAGGAAACTTAGCGGGGACAGCGGGGACAAAATTCCGCGCAAATGACGTTTATCGCTTCTGTGTGCGTAGACAAACCATGAATGTAGTAAGGTATTTGTATGGTGCGTAATCTGTGTTCATGGAAGCATAAGCTCCGCCTACTACGTTTCTGTTGTGGGTAAGTTTTCTCATTTTTCTCCAAGGCCTCCCTTACTCGGCCCGCTGAGAATTTTTACATATTTGTATCCTTATCCTTTTGTTCTTTGGTAAACGTTTATTGCGTATCATATTTCTTTTAGATAAGCGACGTACTTTAAAGTGTAGGGATGTGTGAAAATTCGTTTACTCGAATCCCCTAAGAGGCTGGGGTAATACTCGTACGTTGAAATTAAAGAACACAGCCCTATGTTACTTTGTTGTGTCAGTTATCTGGCTCACTGATTTAAGTAGAAATTACAGTAAACTAGTTTATACACGCGATGTTGTCCGGATTAAAAGAATGCTGTCAATTTCAAACGTAAACTTTTGCTTGCCTTTGTGAAGATAACAGACGACATGACTAATGGCTGTCTACCAAAAAATCATGGAGGTTACGAAATTACGCAACAAAAAACTTGATACAGACATTAATATTGTATCTCAAACATAGACTTTGACGTCATAATTAAGAACGCTTAAAGCTAAATGAGACGTTTCCACAGAAATATTGATTTACATTATTATAAAGTTCACAAACGGGTCTTTGAACTCCCAATATTTTAACTCTAAGGACACGAAAATTCAGTTTTGTAAGCCTTTGCACACATTATGCCATCGCTCGTTGTAATAAATACTTTTGATTCTCATGCCAGTAACCTTTGCATAATTTAGTCAAAAAAGAAAAAGAATCCAGCCTCTTTGTTAGTTCGTAACTTCGGAATGACTAAATCTATTTCGATTCAACTTTTACTAGTTATGTAAGATAGACTGCCGTCATTGTTACGTGTGGATTTTGTATGCCCTATGATAATCTGGATACTACGCTAATAGTGAAAGTTTGGAATTAATTAGATAAGGCTTAATAATAACAACATCTCGAAAGGAAACCTGGCATGATAGTTATTAAAATTAATCATTACTCTCCCATTCTTTGGAATACCGAGTTTTCTTTTTAATTCAGTTACAACAGCTGCTTAATTACATTAATAGCAGCTTCTGTTACAGAAAACATTACACATAATACGATTTTATCTCATAACGAGCATGTAAGAAAAGAAAAAGTGCAAACGATCTTACAAAAAAAAGTTAACACGTTGTTTCAAAGAGGCCGGTGTGCCCGGTGCGCCTCATTGGACATACGCCAGACCATAACCTTATCTAGACTTGTTCGACCAGAGACACGCCATTACGCGGCTGATTATAATAAGTTGAGCCATTTGCCGCCAATAAAACACATTCTACGTGCGACTTAGGCCAAATTGTTCAGTATATCTTTATTTAAACACTTCCTTTTGGTTGACTGTCGAACATCTTATTTGTAACATTTATTATTTCTATCTCAACAGTTTTCGGTTCTTATTAAATAGCAGATGTAATCGTCCCGTTTAGGACATCGATTTTTCCCGCTTCTGGGTTGACTGTACTGAAATTCTCCACTTTGGATAGATTCTGGCATTGTTAGAAAATAAGACTCTTTACCGTGTAAATCTATTAATTTGTCTGTTTGAAGTACTAAAATAATTGCTTAAATGTTGAAAGTATTAGAGTACTAGTAATTTTTGAGGTCTTGCGAATTATAATTAGTTGTGATCGATTTTTGCACCAAACCTTTGCAGGATAATAATTATCTTGTCAGTTTTGAACAAGTGCAGACGCCAGCACATCAAGCTACTACAATCTGTCAAATTTCTCTAATAGATATTCAACTTTTACACTAAAATATTAGGTTTAAGGTTGGTTGGGAAAATCTGACACTTTCGGGTAGTTTGACCAGCTGGCGTCTGTACATACCTCTTACAATTTTGCAACTTAATGTTCAATTAATAGTCGACTGGCAACACTTTACCTGCTCTTGTCAGTAACAGCGGAATGAATCGAAAGTGATTAATAATGTTACCGTTATTACTTCGGAACTCAACGAATCTAATTTAGGAACAAGTTCTTTTCTATAGTTACCTAGTATTAATATTCCATATTATAATAGTTTTTTGGATGTCTGCGAAATCACAAAGTTATGCTTAGTATCTGGATCAGGAACAAAGGAATTTGACTTTTTAAAATTCATCAAGATCAAATCTGTCTGTTGTTCGATGAAGACAGCTTACAAATCTATCAGATTTATTACGAAGTTTAACAGCTGATAGATATTTTGTTTTTTTAGTAGTAGAACCATTTTCTCTTTTCTATAGTAGAACCATTCCATGTCTGTGCATCATGAAAATCTTTAAACAATTTCAGTCTCACAAGTCCAGTTCTACTATTCAAGTCCTTTAAACTGGAAACAGCAGACCGTAAACCCCGAAACGTTGAATTGTCCTGGAATTTACAGCAAATTTAACGGAACCAAACACGGTCTGTCTCGGGTCGAGGGAGCGAAGTACATTGTTACTCAGTCGCCATCTAGATGGCGCTAGTCGTTGGGGTATCTCGCCGGGTGAAATGGAATTCATCGGGCCTTCAGACGGTCATTATAATCGCGTCCATTGTCACGTTCTTGTGAAGCGGCCCCAAAAGTAAGTATCAAATAACAATAAGAAAAATTAAGGCGAATACCGACAGCTTGAATGTGTTTTGTTTTATTTAAAAGTTTTTTTATTACTGGTAGGTATCAGTTTGTAGGGAGCTGATGTTGTGAATTGAATTGGTGGTTTACAAAATATAAATTAAATTTTTGATAAAATAAATGATTATAGTAAATTATGTAATGATCAATCAATGGAGTTTAAAATGAAAGCAGAGATCAGAAATGATAGTTAAATATTGCATAAAGCCTTCGTTTACATAATTTATTATTGTCCTAAACCGGGTTCAGTAATACTATCCCTTTGAGTAACTCAGGCGTGGCTTTCTACCAATCAAAGGCACAGGAATCAGGAGCAAAGGGTCTTTCGTCACAACAACACATTTTATTGTGTGCGTGTCTGGCTTTTATACAAAGTATATATATATATATATATATTTATACTTTTTTTGTATAAGGAATTTTTATTTGTATGTGTGTATTAGGATGGGTGCTTTTTGCATTAGCAAATTAGCAGCTTGCAGAATTTTACTTACACTCTTTCATTTACAAAACAACTTCTATAATTTGCAATATTTCAGATTTGAGACATTATATTGTCCTCCTTATTTACTTGAATACTAGCTCCAACCCGCGAAGCAGAAAGATATCCTATGGCCCTGGTAAGAGTGTAGCTTTTCATAAGCCAAAAGTTTTGGATTTCGTTTCAGTGATTATTTGTTATTTTTATTTGCATGCTATATTATTAATTTTCGATTATTATTGTTTTTTTTTATCTGACATTGATATGATTTTCTTGACATTGTATTTCTGATTTGATGACATTGTATTTATTTTTATATCGTGATTTGTATTTATTTCGTGTTTCGGAAATGTGGTTTTTTTTTCTCCTTTATCGAAACTTACGAACTTTACTTCTTTCTTAAGTAAACAATTAGTAAATAAGTATTGTTTTTTATATCAGTATAGACTTTTACTATTGTATTCCATTCCTGATTTTCTTAAACATTAGATCTGTATCTACAACAACCCCTAATTTCGTAAAGCAGTCTTTGTAACCAGGCTACCACCGGTCGCCTTTACCTACCAAATGCCGTGATTGAATATATTGAATCGTTTAAGGCAGACACTTGCCAAGTGAAAGCGTGACGTCATACTGCATACCTTCTATAAACGCACTTGAAATCGGACATCGCGCATTCGTAAGGACATCAGCTGTATCGGAACGTGATATTTGGCTCTGATTTTGGGTTCACACTCTTTTAAGCAAATATACAAGGAATGGCTGCAATTGATATTGCTTATAGGGTTTGGCAAATGGCTTGATAATCTTAGTTCATTATTTTAAGACCTAAACAGGAAGAAACTGTGCTCATTCACTTCCTTATTCTTAAGTTTAATTTAAAGGTTTTAAGCGAAAATCTACAATAGAACACAGGGTTGAATTGGGACACCGACGCGAAAACGGTCGCGCACGTATTTAGTAAATCATTCTGAGCTCGGGGGCACATAGAAATTTTTCATCGGTTATTAAAAAAAAAATTGCTGATCCATACATTATAAACCGTGTACTATTGAACTTTTGTAGATTGGTTTTTTTTTTCAGTTCAGAATGATGTACTGTGTGTCCCTTCCACCCCGTATAATATAAGGATAGAAAATTGATTTAACAGCAAACACAAATTTTTATTATGACCGAAAATACTAAACAATAGAAGAATTACCAGACGAGCTCGTTATACCAGCTTAACGAGTAGACTCATACTTAGTCACAGGAACAACGAATAGAAGGAGTTTTTAAAAACTAGATCAAGATAACTTTGGACGAAAATTGTCAAATACGAAATTTCTGGACAGTAAACTAGGCTAATTAGACTCCTTTTAATTGAAGGATTCGAGACTTGACATTGTAATTATCGTATTAATTTGTAAATAAGTAGAAGTAAAGTTATTAACATTTTAATCTCAGGTAATATCTCGGTCAAACTTCTAAACTAACATTAAAGAGGTAAAACTGTTTGTATTTATGTTCCAGGTAATTTAAGGAATTACTGACCCGATTACAAAAAAAAAAAATACTCATAGAAAGCTGCACTATTTCTAAATGTCATGGAATATGTTTTGTGTTCAAACACGCGGACAAAGTTGAGGGACGAGAGCAGAAGCACTTAGTACATAGTAACTTTAAAAGGTGATGGACCGAAGACTTGGTGAAGACCTCGGTAATCGGCTGGGATCGACAAGCACAGGACCGGGCGATGTAACAACGTTTGAAGGAAGCCTATGATTATGATTCTTCTCTGCGTGTCGAAGGACTCTAATTATATCCGACCAGGGAACCTAGCACGAGTGCACGGTGTTAACGTAACGTACAGACGCCAGCACATTAAGCTACTACAATCTGTCAAATTTCTTTAATCGATTTTAAACTATATCGCTCAAGCATTAGGTTCAAGGTTAGTTGGGAAAATTTAACAGTTTCGGGTAGCTTGATATGGTGGCGTCTGCACCTAAATAAGTCGATTTTAAAATAAAAAAATACTCGTTTTACGTTATATTTTCATAATTTTAAGAATTTATTCATATCTATTAGATGATACTGGCTGTGCTTGTTGCAAAAGAGTTAAGTAAATGCTTAGGATAAATGTATTTTCGATTCAAAAATCGACGTATTTACGTTACGATTATACGGGGTGTAAACAGACTCTTCACGAAGCCGTTAACCAAGCATTATGTACATCAAACTAAGTAACTTTTCGCTAAAATTATTGCTGGGAAACTTTTTTTTTGGAGTGAAAAATCTCGTTTTACGGTAGGACTCAATGTAACGCATTCAAAACATTGTGCTGATAGATGGATTGAATAGAACGGTGGTCGTGAAGGTGTCTTAAGTAAAAAAAAAAACATTAAAAACATGTATTAAAAAAAAAACTTTTTTAAAAATATTGGAACTTTGATCCCCAATATCTTCGTAACTACAAGGTTCCCAGGTATGGCCTAGAACAAAAAAATAATCGCATTGTGACGGGGACAACAAGTGCGTTTCTCAGTCAGTCTGTTTACACCCTTTATGTTATGTAGCTCAGTATGCTATGTAGTTGTCCGCACGGGTCTCTCGCTGGCTTTGTTTAAATCCTGGAAGGTGCAGGTGGAAGTGAATTAGCCGGAAATCATGATAATGAAGTTAGTAGACATTACATTTCTTATTGAAGATATTACAACGATCATCACAAGTACGCTCGATGCATACTTACATCCAATGCGTGGCTACGGTGTATTGTATTGTAATGTAAACAATCCACAATTCACTCTGTACCATAAACAATTACTGATGCATCAACATTTTTCCCACAAACAGTAAAACTATTTAATACTGTTTTCTTTGTGTTTCATTCCTTATGTTGCTCGTAGGATTCGTCCCTTCGGCGTCTTTCGTGCTACCCCTTATACCCCTCACCTTGGGGTACTATTTTTCCTGGACCATTAACCACCCCTGTAATAATTCGATGAACGCATTTGTTGACAGGCTAAATTTTGTCGGTGTTTGGCTGATAACAATTTAGCAGCAACTCTGTTGTCCTAATTTAATATCAAAGGAAGAAGTCAGGTGAAGTAAAGTATTATGTATTTGGTTTTTCAATTAGGAGTTTCTCAGTAGTAGCCCGGAGGTTGAATTTGAGCCTGATTGATGGCAATAGGCTCGCCTCCTATTAAGGGGGCTGGCGAAATGTGAATGTGTTATGCGTGAGACTCAAATTTCGCAGCACACTTTTACGTCACCCTTCGGGGATTACGAACGTGACGAAAAGTAAAAAAAAAAATACGATGAATGGAAATTCCTATGGTTAACTTGGCCTTTACCTAGACCAATTTAGTTCAACTAAATTAGTTGATTGCTTCGACTAGTTCGACTGAACTATAAACATTAATGTTTAGTTTTGGCATAATCTAATGAATTTTAAATATCGAACAATAGAATTTTAAATGTCAAAGCCTAATCGATTATTATCTACGCACTTTCAAAGCTAGCCAGAATGTAAAGAATTTTTCTGGCTAAATCTGATCTTGGAATTTAGAAGACGTTTTCCGAATAGTTAGGTCAGCATGACGTAAGTCGTAACACGATTAAACAAAAATAGAAAATTTAGAACTTGATATGACTTAAAAGACTTTTCAAGGCTGTCAATTTTTTCCTTGATTAAATATTGTTGGAAAAACAAATAGAGGAGGAGTTTGCTCAGCAGTGGAACAGAATATGCTAAATATTTTTTTCATTAAATACTGTGAAACGAGCAAGAAGTATTTCTACCAATTCCTTTTGTTTATCTCTCGAATCGATTTGATCTAAACTCTGCAAAGCCAAAGTCAAAGTCATTCTGAATCCCAACAACGGACAATAGTAAAAATAAAAAAAAACACATTCGATAATTACAAGAAAAAAAACCAAACTATCGAAAACACATTAAAAATGTCGTCAATTTATTATTTTAGGTCAAAATAAAATCTTGCTTGGATATCTTTGGTTAACGTACTGAACGCTGTGATAAAGTCCATCTATTTGAATGGGTCCTTATATTTTATATCCGTAACCGTTTCAGCAATGGTGTCCCTTCCACTCTGTATAAGGAAGCTCTTTCAACTGACTGTATTCCATCATTTACTTGCGTATTTTTTTATTTATTATTTAAACGTGTTTTTCCAAGTTGTCGCCATTGTAGCAGTAGGATCTCCATAGGCTTCCACACTCCACAATCTGGCGTGGTCATCAGTGAAACACGGAGCGTTGACTTCCTTCGTGTCCAGCCCAGGACATCGGTAAACTGTCTTGGAGCACGCAACCAACTAAAAAAATAAATGTTGGAAAACGGTGCCAGATAGTGAACTGATTGTGGTGTTATATTGTAGTACTTCACTTGATTAATACTGATAACATGACTATTAAAAGTAATGATGACATTAAAGCAAAAAAAAAATTTCAAACCTCCCGTTTTAATTTTTTAGGGTATCCAACGGGACCCTAGTCCCTATTACTAAGCCTCCGCCGTGTGTCCGACCGTCCGTCTTTCTGTCAGCGGGCTGTATGTCTTGATCTGTAATAGTTAGACAGTTGAACTTTTCACAGAATGTGTATTTCTGTTGCCGCTATAACAACAAAAAAATAATTAAAAATTAAAGGGGATTCCCTCATGCGCGAATCCGATTCGCACTTTCGGTTTTTTTGTGCTAGCCTGTGCTTTCAGAACTCGTGGGAATTCCGGAGTATTCCCATTTGAGCACCGATTTCAAGAGCACCAAAGATTTTCCCTTTTGAGCAAAGGGATATTCCCTTTGCTCAAAAGGGCTTTAGCTCTAAAGGGCTTTGGCTCTAAACATTGGTGGTCTTGAAATCGGTGCTCAAATGGGAATACTCCGCTTGATGTGCTGGCGTCTGTACACATCCAACTTGTAGATTCTTATCGATAAAAAAATATTCAATCTTATTTTAATCTCTAAGAAATCGTGTATCTCTGGAGTATTCTCAGGTAGGACATCTTCTTAGACTAAAACGTTACCTGTCTAATATGACAGAGGTGCGCAGTGCGTAGGCAGCCTGCGTAAATAATTCAAGTTTCTACAAACAGTATAAATGGTACGATATTATATATTATTATGTGAGTTCTTGGAGGGTCTATATAAATAATTGTAAGTAACTAGTGGCTGAAGGGAACTTGTTATTTTAGTTTGTTAAACGAAAGTTCTACTTTATTTTTTACTAGCGGCCTGCCCCGGCTTCGCACGGGTAGACATTTATTTTCCCCTAATCCTCCCCCTATTTTTTTCTGGTAATAAATATAGCCTATTTTACTCAGGGATAATGTAGCATTCCCATGGTGAAGGAATTTTTAAAATCGGTCCGGTTGTTTTTGTGTTTATTCGTTACAAACATACAAATCATTCTTCTTTATAACATTATTATAAGTGTAGATGTAGATTTTCTTCAATGATCTGTGTTACTAAACTTTCACCTCTGTAACCTGGTCTTCTTAGGAAAACCTATTTACTTCGCCTAACCCTTTAATATCAGAAACAAAAAAGCGTGAGTCAGCTAATAGCTGCACCACAATTACTTACCGATATATCGTCCAGATCGGTGCTCTATTATGCGTCTCACACAACACCTGAGACGTTTTTAATTATCGAAAGTAAACATCCCGGAATCTGTTACGGGACTTCATAAATGTAAATTGGAGGCGCGCATCCCGTTTAGCGGGGCTGCCCCGCCCCGCGCACCCCGCCGCTCCCCGCCACGCGCGCCGACGGCCGAGCAAACGGGGCCGGGCGCCGCCGACGAACCGAGGATTGCGGTGTACATCACTACGATAATATACTTAGCACTATCGTTGTATTACTAAATTAGTAGGAACATTTTAGTTTTCTAGGAATAATTGGCGTAGTGATGTAGCTTAGATTACGCCTAAATTGTTTGTTGTCTGAATCTGTCAATCCGATGACAGGAAATTGTAAGTAAAATCAAACGATTAAATTTTTCTGTTATTAAGTTTGTTGAAATGATGTTACAATATTAATTAATCCCGCTGGTCAATACTATGTGTTAGTAAATTCAGATCCATTTCAATTTAGTGTTTAATCATTTTCACATTCAAAGTGGTTCATTTCATCATTAACTTATAACGACAAGCCTAAATATAAAACAGATTTTATGGTTCAACATTATTCAATGTTCGTTACTCATTGAGACCACACAAATGGAACTGAATCACTACAAAACAATCGTTACCGGCTTAAAAATAAAGGTCAGAATCGTTTGCAAAACGAAATGAAATATTAAAGAAGTACGAGCCGACTTTTGGAAATTTGACCAAAAATCTGTGCCGGTTGATTCGTAAGAGGCGTGAATATACTTTATAGAAAAAGACAATAGGCAGTGAGGGGAAGGGTTCGAGCCGAGAGAATAATTAATTGCCCCTCAGAGGCATACGTCCTAGATAGTGTTGTGGCAATTTTAAACAAATCTCATAATTTGAGTCCTGCCAATAACTACTAAATAATGACGGCAACAGACAACGGTAACTTTGTATGTACAAAATCCAGCAATAATAATAAGTACCTACTTACCTACTACACCTACCTACTACATTTTATGTAAATTATAATTTGTAGTAACTTTGTTTTATGAAGTTGATCTTTAGCAAGAAACTTAAATTAGTCTTCATCGTAGTGGAAAGCTAAGTCACTCGGAAGAGTAACGTAGTGAACAATTTAAATTGAAAACTATTCTATCAGAATATGGCCAAAAATAAGTACGTTTTTAGGGATAAAATGGCTGAACTTGAAACAAGTCAAGATTAACTAAATGTAGCAAATATTAATCACGAAATACAAACAGCAAACTATGTACATCGTTGAGAAGGGTAGACATCAGATATATTTTGATAGATAGTCAGCAACCACGATTTATTATAGACTCGTTACGAAATAAAGACGATAATATTCAGATAATAGCCCGAATGAAACTGACAGGTTAAACGGAAAATGCTTTCAGTTACATTCTTTTGTAATTACTGCCGAGAAAAATAATACCAAGATTGCGATATTGAGATCTGTGTTCCGTGAGTAAGTTACGTAATCCAGAGAGGAATCACTTTAATAGATAGACTGCTGTTAATTTAAAGTGCTCATTCTTGGATTTGATAAATAATTGTTTGCAGTCAATGTTATATTCTTTTCCACAGTTGGTATTAAGATAGGCAATGTTAGCAAGTAAGGCTTTCTATCAACCGTCAACGTTTACACAGTGAGGTGTGGAAACAAAAAGGTTTGATGTATTGGTTAACAATTCGGGCACTAGTTCGAAAAATCTACTATCAAAAAACCCCAAAAATTCTCGTTTGTCTCGAATTTTTCGTTTGTCTTTTATTTGTCGGTGCTTTTTTAACATATTGTGGATATGGGCGCTCCGATGTATTCACCGCACTGGCATTCAAACCATTTTTTTTGCATTGAGCGTATTTCAGACTAGCCTGATGTCAATAACATTGCTAGCCAGTTGAATAGCCTTTTGAACTTCATTATATAACAATTTGTATCTATTTTAGAGAAATATTTAATCGTTTAATACCGAATTATAATTGGAACTTCTGTTGCTATTTCACCTCAAGCAAATTACTATCAAAAATACTTAAACCACAATAAAAACATGAAAGTTTACAGGCTGCTTCTGAAAATGAAGTGTCTTTCTTACACTAATTATTTGAATATTAATTATAGTATTTTTACTAGTATTAAATATAATAACAAATGCTGAATTTCGAAATAGACTTTAGTTGAATTTAGTTTAATATATATATAATAATGCTTTCAGTTGAGACTGAATATAAACATATCACTTGGCATCGGCAAATGTTTTTGATACAAATGATTTTTTCTAGGAAATGCTTTGTAAAAAATGTAATCTACAGGTATCATGAAAATTGCATTGGCGATTTCGGCTTAAATACAAGCCTTATAAATGCCCTATGTGCAATATTTTGTTGGATATTGAACGAAGAGTAAAAATCAATAATTAAAACCAGCGAAGAATCGCGTGGCACACTTGCAATCAATCAATTATTTTGACATTTCAATGTCATTCATTGGGTTATTTACTTTAACGAGCAGACAAATTTTCAAACATAAGAAGCAATGGTTTAGGAACTTTCAAAATCTTCCAGATTGTGATTAAAAGTGGTGGAGGTTTTAATTAATGGAATTTAATGGTTTAAATTGTGAAAATGTCCCCGATTCACCCTAGCATACAAAATTACACGAAAGAGGAAAGATCGCAGACTAAACGCTTCAGAAACAGCGCCATGTTAAGTTGTTAACACTTTATTTAGTTCGCTCTGTTCACTTGGATTACTTCCCCTTGTTGAAAACATTAAGGGGTTTTCAATTCACCTGATTGATTTCATTGTCTTCAAATTGCACAATCATTTAAGTGGTTTGCAAAGAGAGGCGTAGTCGGTACCCATGTTTATTTGTCATGTCTTTCAGTATCGAAAACGGCTGTACCAAACATATTTACAACATTATCAAGATTCGTTTCACTGTCTGTCATGAATTCATGAAATAAATATTTTGAACATTTTGTTATTTTTCTCTGTTTAAACTCTCTTGTATTGTAAACAACTGTTTTGGCCAAATTGCCTCTCTTTTTACAAAGCAAAAGCATTGTTGTACTAAAGTTTGTATTTCCTTTACGATTTACTGACTCGCAGTTATTTTATTATTCATTTAAACATAGTTTCAACTGAGTTTTGTTGGGAGATGATTATTTGGAATTTTTGGAAGAAGATCAGCTTACCCTGGCATATTGATTCATGATCCCCGTTGGGGAAAGTTAGAAAATCCGTCATGACGTTTACAAGGATAAATTGTTATCCTAATTACTGAGTGAGTAACGTGTGAGTACCTGAAATTTGTTCTTTTTCCAAGTTATGAAACTATTGAATTAGACTTTTAAACACAATTTATAACGGTAAATCTTTTTCTTACTTAGAATTTTCCGCTATTCTCGCTACTTAAGTAATAAGTTAGCTTACCAACCTCTGAAGTGATAATCTTTACAGAGATTGTACGATCTTATTAAAAAATTGATGCTGCGTATTACATCAAACTCACAAATATTTTATGGGTGACCTTCCAGTAGAAACCCCTTGAAAATTCCTAGAAAATACATACGCGCAACATTACAAGGATAAAATGTTGCGTAACGATTATTTTAGTTTTAACAAAGTGATGCAACTGTAAGGTTTAGCAAGTGTAGCATTACTAACAATAAATGAATCACAACAGTGACATCACCATGGGAAATATCCAATAAGTTGCCGACTACAATAAGCGTTTGTACTGTACTGCGGAGTTTGATGTCCTAGCTATCTGTATTAGGTATTTGGGACATCAAAATCTGTGTACAATGACCTCGACGGTCGGCGTGTTCGCGCCAACCTTGCCCGGCCGTCGCCATGGCGGGAGCGCGGGCGGTCGCGGTCGAAATTTAAAATTTTGAACGACACGACACTCGGCACGTTCAGTGGAGTGATCCCGGAAAGTAAGTCCGGTCAAGTGCACATCACTAATTTACGTGTTTATGGTTTTAGTGTTGCATATGAGCGGTTGTTTATTAGTTTAATGTTTATTGCTTTTAGGGTTAATTTGCATTTGTATGGAGGTTTATGAAGGTGCAACAAATTCCTGAGTTACGGTTTATGATCTAATTGAATTTGCTTCGTCAATAAACGATGTTGGAGAATAACAGTATCTAGAACTAATTGCTACTTTTTAAGCAGAATAACAGAATGAATAACATCACCGTTAAGTAAAACTATGCAACGATAAATTAGCTCGAAGGGAAGCAAGACATAGATTCGATAACGTGTATCATAAATAGTTTTCATTTAGATTTAAAAGAAGACGTAGTAGGTGTTAATTACAGTCAAACTAAAAACTGTAGAGCGTACGGTTACAGATCATTGGAAATTAGAAACAAAGTTGCGAAAGTCCCGAAGAGCGGCGTGCCAGCGATCACGTAAGATGCAGCTAGCTAGCAAGCCAGCCGCTAGCTAGCAAGCCAGCCGCTGAGGTCAAATCCTAACTTTTTTATTTTATTTTCTTATTTATTGTTCACAAAAACGTACATATCTTTTATTCTTACACGATTTGCTCTTCTAATATTATAAATGCGATGGTATGTTTGTTTGTTACCTTTTCACGCCTAAACTACTAACTACATCCTGAAATTTTGCATGTATAGTCAACAAAACAGATAGGTATGCAGGGTCGAAAGATATAGTTTTAGTTTTTTTAGAAACTGTTGCACATCTTCAAATGAAATTTGAATTAATTTGACCAATTGATTATTTTTCTTAATTTAATTTTAATTTCATTCGAAAACATCGATCGGTTTTTAAGAAAAAATCAATTATATCTTTCTACCCTGCATACCTATCTGTTTTGTTGACTGTACGTTGTCAGGTGTACAGAAACGGACATAGAGTACCTTTCATCCCGAAAAAAAGGACTGTTCCCGAGGAAAATTACAAAAACGTTTTTATGATATATGATAAATAGCGCCACGTGTTTTTCAAATCATGATTGAATTATAATATTACAAGCCGAAATGATTGTCAAATTCTAAATTAACGCGACCGAAGCCGCGGGCAAAACTAGTATTTCTTAATGCCCAATTGTTCTTGAACAGAAGCTAGGTAAATCAAAAACAAACTACACATTTAGTGGGCATACCCCAGCAACAATGTATTTAAATCAAATGCTATTTACCATTAGGTACAATGTTATATGAATAAATTGAAAACACTCCACCTATGTGAAGAGTAAACACTACATTAACGCTATTATAATTTTTAAAACAAGAAAACTCTTCAAATATTTTGAATACATTACCATTGTAAACACTGAACAGAGTGTATTTATGTATGAATTCGTTCTTCACAGCTGCTAGCCAAAGTAAAGTTAATTGCTATCTGCCAAAATTACTCTTACCGGTTGGCCTCAGCTCTCAGTACTATTGCACGTCGGCATGTAAGGAATTTATTCACTGTTGCAAGGCTACTCTTATTCTGCTAATTCATCTTGTATGTTATAGTTGTACATTTGGATATTTCCAAGACTTTTGCAATGCAAATCGTTGATTGTACACGTTCGCCAATTGACTGGCCGTTGGACTTGTACTAATAAGCGTGTGCTTAGATTACAATGACCATTAGCATCGTTTCACGCTAGGCAGACTTATCGTTTATGTTGGTCGAGGTGTTGCAGCGGACGCGATCTCATTGACCTAGCAACAGCGCATGGCGACAGTGTAGCGGCGGAGGCGGTGGCGGCTGATGCAGTAGCGACATTTGGTCGAGATAATGTGGCACATGAGTGTCGTTTACACGGGGTTCATGAGTCGCGCTGTGGCGGTACGGCAGGCGGTAGCGTCACGCCGGTATCAGCGCAAGACGCTGCGCCGGCGACTGGCGTGCGGGAAAGAGAGAGTGCGGCACACAGGTGTGCGCCGAGGCAGCCGGCCCATCAGCTGTTCGACGCGCTCGCTCGTGCCCGTTCTGCCGTTGCTCCGATCCGATGAATGCCGCGTGCATTGCGGGCAGCCACTGAACCCAGTGTTCGTCGATAGCCGCCCGCGGACAGACGCGCGAACCCGCCCGTTTGCCCGCTTATTCTCGCTCGACGCTCGCTTCCCGCATCGTATCTCGGATGTGTCAGTGTGTGCATGTTTGTGTACCGTGTTGTCACTGACGCGGCGATCGCGAGCTCTTTGTCTAATTAGCAGGTAGGCAAATGCTTCACTAAACTTTTTTTACAGCGCGTCGGCCGGCCACAATCGACTTACATTTATGTCGGTTTATTTTTCTGTCGTAATTGAATTTTATGTAACTCGCATTGTTCTCACTTTTTATAGGTAGTTGATAAATGCGTTCTTCATCCTATTATCCGAGTTGGTTTGGTTTAATTATTTACAAGTAAACACAAGTAGTAAAGCGTAAAGGGAGCAGCTATTTAGAAACAAAGGTTACGCTCAACGCGCCGATAAAAAGGGCCGAAACTGGTTTTCCGTGGAAAGGCATCTGGCACGCACTAATTGATATAGCATCAACTGACGTTTGTAATTATGAGTGTCGAAGTGGAGCGGCGCACAGACTACAATTTGTTCATGCGATTAAGAAGAAAGTCCTTATTAATGCATTCTGGTTTAATTAATGAGTTGCATTAAAAAAACGATAAATTACCAAAGACTTTTAATACAATACACATTTCTAGGTACTCACTTCAGTAAGTAGGTACCTTTCTTCTGACCTTGGTTTTAGAACATAGACGAGTACTTAGCTATGACTATGTACTAGCAAGGTCGTTACGATTCAAACCTATTTGACCTCATTTGAGGATGACACACACAGCTGCCTTCAAAAACTAAAAAAGTCACTACAACATTCAAATACTTTTTCGAAATCTCGCAAGTGATTGATAAAGTACTTAGCAGTGGGAGAGGGTGGGGAATACGGCGAGGGAGAGGGGGAGGGGCTAGTGACGCCCATGACGTAACGAATCGGTATGCGATCGTGTTGACGAGAAATTAACATCAACTACATTATCTATTAATACGTTTTCTAAATATGCGGCCATAAAGTTATGCACTAAAAATACGAAAAGATTATTGATACCTACATAATACGAGTAAGTACGTATTACCTGCACGCGATAGGATGCTATTGCCATATTGTTGTCGTTGCCGAATGAATACTGGCTGCAACAAAGACAGTGCACATTGCACTTGTTTTTTTTAGGAACAAGTTTTCAAACTTTTAATTTTTACAATAGATAGTTTAACTTTGGAACTAATCTTACACAAGTTATCAGCCCATAAAAACTCTTTTCTAACTGCGCGCGGTGACGTAGTAAAAAGTTCCAACAACATAAAAGTTTTGTTTCTTTGCAAACCGTTCTTTTGTGTTTCCAGCCACAATAAATATTTAAGTTACTGGTAATGAATGGACATCAGTAATTATGGTGTTTGGTGACTCGTATGGTTCGCTACTGATTATAACTATTATTTTTAACAATTAAGATAATTGCTTCATTATTGTATTTCTTGTTTGTTTTATACGTACTTAATAAAATTCACCTTATATTTTCGCGTCGTCTCTCATACGTATACTTATTTGTAATTATGATGTCTGCATAATAATTAAGACTTGATATCACTGAGACTGCTGTTTTATTTGTATTCATAAATCATTTGGTGGCCTTTCAACTTAAATAAATAAACATTCTACTGAGTCCTCAGTGCTACCTACACGATTGCAGTGAAGGCTTTTGATAAAAAGGGAAAAATAACTTCAAGAAGGCCTTGTATGAGAACAAACAAAGACATGAACTACATAATAACTTTGGACTTAAGTATTAAAACTAGGGTTTTTGTAACCGGTTAAGTCAATTACTTTGGACACGTCAAATATTAATTTGTAACGTAGACATTACCTGATCACATAAAACCTAAAAAGTTTAAGCAAATATCTAGCTAGACTTGACCTTAAATGACCTAAATTATATGTATATGAAAGTGACAATGAATTGGCTAGTTAACTTAGTAAAAAAAAAAACATTTAAAAGGTGATTAATACTCACAGCGCAAAAAATCATCTTTTCCAACAAAGTTCAAATAATGATGTCATCGCCATCACAAATCCATAAACAACAAGTAAAAACCAATCTGACAATACCCGTCAGTCGAATCCAAATTCGAACAAAGAATACCATGAAGTCAGCCAAAGACCCATACCGTACTGGCCAGTGACAGACAGAGAAAGAATTTATTACCCTCTTACCAGTATTTCTGCAAGTGGTAAAAGTCAAAGGAATGGTAGGTTATTATGATTACGAGCTAGTGTTAAACCAGTACAAAGTGTGTTATTACTACCTTTACGGTCAACGTTATGTTAAACTTGACTTAAGGAGTCAAAAACCTGAGTCCTTTATGACAGTGTTCAATATTTTTTATGAAGAATTATTAAGTTGGGTAGAACCTTCATTTGGCAATATAACCTTTTTTTAATACACCTCAATGTATTATGACCATATACTTACCACCATCTTGAATTCTTGATACAATCCCTCTATCTTTGGTTGAAGAAAACCATTTCCTTTCCATTTTCGTTTTCAATAACAAGTTTAATGAACCTCGTGCACACAAAAAAAGATGGCCGTCAAACGTCAAAATATTGACAGATATAACATTGATAACAGCAAAGAAAAAGCCAACAACATCGATGTACACGGCTGCTAATGATCATCAATTGGTCAACAAATACAAAACCAGCATTTGAAGTAATTATACCAGCTTATATTTCTTCCTTGGAAAGAAATATTACTCGTTACACAACCTTGGTGTAAGTACAAAAAGACACGTGTTGACTTTTTATGCCATAGTGCAACCATATACAATTTATTGTGATTAATGCTGCCTTTGCTTCATTAATGTAGAATATACTCGTATCAACATTCGCCACTGTTTTGAAGAGAGAGATATTTTTTTTGTGTATTTTAAATTGTAACATCTTCATTGGGCTATATTGGCTTCTATAGGCATGAAACCTGTGTATTATGAAAAAAAAAATCATCTGTCGTTAAAATAGGACGCATCTTGCAATGGATTTAAAAAAATCGTCATTGACAGCCAAACAATAAAGTTCGTAGAGTTCTATCACCAAAAAGGTTGATTAATGTTTGTTGTGACTTTGGTTTTAAAAGAGGTTGTATACAAGTAACGTGAAAAGAGTTCACCAAGGTTAGCAAGCAGCTACTCATCTAAGGGTGACCCTGACTTACATAAAATTACCAATTAGGACAGCGTATTAGTAATAAACGTAAATTGAAGTTAATGTTTAGTAGAAACTGTTATCAGTAGTTAAACAAATAATGTTCCTAGTAGATCATAGCATATTTATGTCAAGTTTGTTATATTCGTACAGTATAAGGAAAGTTGAATTTTGGCCGCGTGGTTATAAAGTTATATGAATGAAGGCCACGAAGCCGATTAAAGGTTGAATTCAATGAAATATTTTATATAAAAATGCGAAATCTTTGCTAAAGTAAGGTAATATCGGCAAGCCATTGGAATCAGTTCATACGTGTGATATTTTTGTTTTACAACAAACTCTTATTCTTCTATGACTAGAACTAAAAAGAAGATCACATAAACGACAAAAATCAATACAACCAAAATTCCAACCAAATCCATTGACTAAATAGACAAAGAAAAACTTATGAAAAAAGAACTTAAAAAGCAAAACTTGCTTAAATTGAAACCGACGGATATGTAGCAACGCAGGATGAATCCATATTCCCCAGTCTAGACAGTACCGACGTCGCTATCTGTATTCCGACGGTTGCGACAAGACGTGTTAATCGTCACAATAGCACCAAGCTTTTTATTAAAAAAGTAACGGGTAGGCATTGAACCTCCGACCTCTGGACAAATACTACGGAGGCAGAGAATTTTGCTGTTTTTTCTTCTTTATCAATAAGGTAAAGTGTGTTTGAGACCCCAATAGGTACTTTTTTACCTTACTGTCCTATACTAACCTTTTTGAGTTTGGCCGCTTTGGTATTCAGTTCCAATTTTAGTTAAACAGCCGAAAAGGCAACGTTTATTTTCCTGAACAAAGCGAAATATAGATAAGTAGTAGCAATTTCGTCTGTTTCGCCCATCATAACATTTAAATTAATGCTGCACGTGCTTCCAACCATAATTATTAGGCAGGAATTGTTACAATTTTAGCGATTCAAATTGGGATTTGTGTGTGATATTTTGCTTTATGAAAGCAAAATTGTGACACTACTAATTATGAAATTATATTTTCATACAAATATCTGATTATAAAAATTAACAGTAATGCTAGCTTTTGCCCGCAACTTCTCCCTCGTGGTGGTCGGAAATTATCCTATGAGAGCGCACTACTGGGATAAAGAGGATCTTATGTCCTAATCCTTACAGGTAGTCTAACGTAACTGTTTCATCCGTTCTGCCATTAAGGTTATAGACAGACATACAGTTACTTTCGTCTTTACAATTTTAGTATGAATTGAAGTTAAATAATTGTTGATATCATCAGTGTCAATAATCACTCCATGTATAAACTTTTGAGTTTTCCATAATTAAGTAGACAATAGGCTTGCCCCTTATTACATGGGACTTAAACGTAACTGGCGATGTACGGGTGTACTTGTTAGGTACACCTCTGCCTAACCCTTCGGGGTTTTCGTTATGTTATCATCAGTATCATTAAACACTCCATGTTATGAACTTATTTGAAAAATACTGCGTTTAACTGCATCAACCATTCAATTGAACAACCGTAATCCCTGAACTCGATCCCATTAGTTTGTGTACAGTGTCATTGATCGAATACCGTCGTTTGTGTTCCGTATAATTATGTATAATATGATGAATAGCTTCAATATACTTTTATACGTAGAAGTTTGTCAACTACCTAATAAGTTCGAATGTAGTCGAAACAGATTTTTAGCACGTGTTTATGGGAAATAATCTTTGATAAAATTCAAATTATAGCAAAATAAAATGATTATACACAGGATTTAGTTGACACTACCATTTGGGTGATTTTGCATATTTATTTAATAAACGGAAGGTCACTTATAAGTCTTCGTAGTGTAGCTATTTATTTTTTCCAAGTCTTCAAGGCAGTCAAGGCATAAATAAAGGCCTTAGTGTTTATTTTAGAATATGTCAAAATAAAAAAGAAAACTAATTTGACGAGAGTTCAATATGAGATAAAAGTATTGGCAGTTAAATTCTGGTCTTAACTGTGAACTTAAATCCATGTACACCTACTTACAGAGTTCACTTTGTTTCAATTCTTAGGAAGAATTATAGCTTAATAATCCCCAGGTGTTTCGCTCCATTGCTCTAGGCCTCTAGCTAAGAGCGAATACGGTACTAACCGCTAACGCTTCAGGCAAATCTGTAATTGGATTTTTCTTGTAGAAAAAATCTCTGTTAAAATCCGAAGTGATATTTACGTGTTTATTTTTATGTGTACGGAGGAGTAAACGGTCACTGAAAGAAATCCTCTCCTGGACTCATTTCCTTGTTAAGTGTCAAAAAAATCTCAAAAGTCTAGAAAAATCGGGACGGGACGAAGTCAAAAAGTCAGGTATGTCCGGAAAAACCTAACCTTACCTAAAAGAGAAGGATTTATCAGTACTTACTACTATGAATTTTGGTGATGGCAAAATTAAAGATGGTGGTGATCTAGAACAAAATCCATCAAAATCGGAACAATCTGGATCAAGTTTATAAACTATGTAGTGTAAATCAATTTTACTAATAACACACTATGAAATATGTAATTAAATTGCTCAAAATTCTCTCCATAAACTCGTTTGCGACGCTTCAAGTAGACGCCGACAATGAAAGGCTGCTAAACAATAACGCTCCGGAATATTCCGTGGAAACTGTAACGTTTAAGCTCGAGAACTCGGAAAGAACTTAATATAAAAGTGGTAGTTTAAGTTAAAAATCCATACTACCTACCTTCTGTTCTAAGGGTTCCTGTTTATCTTTAAGTCTGGGTTGAAGTCAATTTTGTGTAACATTATAGCATGGCCTTGAACTTGGTCTATGGTTTCCCAACTGATTTCTGGATGGGTCTGGCCGAGTTGTGTTTAGTGGAGTGATCTTCTCCTTTTTGCGTCAATCGTACTTTTTTATGATTTTGACCCAATAGGTGACGCCAAGCACTTGGGACACTCCAGCATGACCATGAACTCACATGGATCATGGTCTTAGTGGAATGATGACGGTTTCTCAATCATGGTCTGGCTGGCCTGACGATCTTTCAGACAAAGAAAACTAGTTATTTTATTTTCATTTAAAAACAGGAAATTGTAACATTGCTGTTCCACATAATATCCTTTCTAGAAAACAATATTCTCCAATTAGCGTCTACTACTCGAGCCTGATGTAAAAAAGAAATTAAAGAAAGGTTTCCATTTAGCAATCCATTGCTCTTTATTAACGTAACAAACGAAGAATTTTATCGAAACCTACCTTAGAAAAGACGCAATGCATGGAAAAACGAAACCCTAGCTCATGTTTCATACCTTGAATCAGACGTAGGCTTTGTAATTTACTTCCAAGTATTTTTTCTTCGGAACAGTAGATTTTCTTAGTCATAAATGGGATTCTTTGAACAATTTGTAAGTAGAGAACCTTCACGGACTGATGACTGGGGCTATAAATCATTTTTATAACTACCTCTTGGTCGCTCATGGAGGCCTGAGGTACTATTAGAGAATGGTTTATAAAACATACGACGGAAGATAGATAAAATACACTAACTAGTTCATGACGTTCCTACACTAACAACTGAGATTTGAGGGCCTACAGAAGAGATAAAAATCAAAGGTGAGTTAAATTGATACCATCATCTGACTAGCCTGTGGCAGAATTGTTGTCAGACTTTCGGGCCACTGACTACCTGAACCAACTACCTAAGATATATTTATGACAGCCTGGACACGCACCAGCACCCGACCAGTGCGTTAAGTTGATGTAAGTTACTGAAAAGCTTATGCCATTCCAAAGCGTACCCCCCGCCCCCTCCCGCCTCAGTAGACTGGATGCAAATATTGTACAAAATCTTTAAAAATAAAGCCAAAGAATATTATGTGCCAGTACGTCTCTCTTTTAATAAACCACCTCCTTACTGACAAGATTTATGGAACTAGTAATCAGATCGCTCATTACAAGCCTAATTACTTTTATTAGAAGTTAGCACCTTATTATAGACCGGAGACAGCCAGCACTTGGTTCTATTTTCTTAACAACTTAATCTGTCACTTTTATGGATTCTAGAGGGGAAGTTCGTGGAACAGAGTAATACAAAATAAAAGTTTTATTACATAGCTGAGGCATCTAATCATATAAGTAAACAGGGCTAAGTGCATGTAAAATAAAATAGTCTATCCTTCCTATTCCTATGCTTCTTATAGCAAGACTTGCGGTGCAAGTGGAGACTTGCGCTTTGAGAGACCCGGGGGTCTAAAATGACCGCTTTAAAGAATACATATTATTATTATGATTTTGCTAAAGCGGCATTTTAGGCTCCCTGTTCGAAGCCACCGCTTGTCGTTGTGACAGAGCTTTCGTCGAAACTCATTTAACTTGAATATGAAAATCATTAACACGATGAAGAAGATTTATAGACTAACCTATTCTAAACCAACATCTGCAGGAAGCTAACAGACATTAATAATATTATTTCGTTCACCGATAGTTTCGTAGCGGTTAAGATATTCAATCTCTTAAAGCTTTCATTTAACTATGAGCAGAAATCACTGCTTAAGGTTTGATCAATCATTTCATCTTCGTTGACTCTTGCATTTCTTGTATAAGTATTACACTGATTCCCATACCGTACGGCATAAATACAAAGTCTTGCACGTGCTTATTATTGTTGCCAAAGGACCTTGTGTAGACTGGCATCATCTGGGATATCATTCACAACGCATCTACCTACCTACAGTATCTAGGTACACAAAAGACACAGCGGTTAGGGTTACCATTTCAAAATTTGAAAAGTCCTGACAAAAATCCGGAACTTGCGGAAAAATCTGCATTTTACTTTTGAATCTTTCTTTTTCTCGATGGGATTTTTTTAAATTTTAAAATTTCTTACAAACACCTAAGTTGAGAAGCCCGGAGGAATGACTAAGTCCGGATAGAGGGCCAAAATATATCCGGACAAATCCGAACGGATGGTAACCCTAGTTGCAGTACATAAGTTGTGACGTCACCAATCCGTAGCGAGAACATTAAAAAATAAGCGTTTCGTGATTATCTCTAATGTTTCGGGGTCAGACATCGCCATCTAGCGGCAGTCAAGGTGAACACTTAACTGTTATCAAGTGTTCCAAGAGTGCAGTAATCTCTTTTGTTTTGTACAAATAGTTATTAGGTTCGTACTTCTTGGTAGTTTTTAAGTGCTAGTTTGTCAAATGATCTTTTTTCTTAAGTATTGCTAATAATAATAAATTAAGCAACCACTTGAATTAGCTGCACGGCTGTACAGCTAATCGACTTCGAGTAATTGTAATAAATATGTCAATTAGAGAGAACGTTTATTTAAAAAAAAACAGTATTTATGTCGAAGCGAAAATAATTATTATGTATATATTATAATTATTTCCATTTTTCTGTAATTGTGTTCATAATAATCATACATTAATCAAGTGTGTACTTACCGTGTGAAATAAGACCTTATAATGTTATACGCGTGATAAACCGGTCTCTATTAGCAGGAAGATCATTTACTTATCTTTATATCAATGTCACTGCGAAGAACAAAATATCCTCAATGTTTAAGAGGAAATTAAAAGGTAAATTGTTGAAAAAACCTTGCAAGAATTATGATACATTTTTAAAATATACAGGGTAAACTGTACGGTATCCAGAATTTTGAAACAAAATAGGACAAGAAATAAAAACCCAAGGCTGATTAAACTGGTTTATATATATTTTTTTAAAGTCTTGTTAATCGCGAAATAAGAAATGAAAACATGTTTCTGACCCAAATGATAACTTTATTAAACTATTATTAAAAAAATAGTTTAATTTAAGGAATTACATAAAAAAAATATTCAATTTATTAACAATCTCATCCCGTCAGGAAAAAGTTACAGACGATTGTGTTAAAAAACTTTGTCTTATACTTATTCAATTATGGTCAGATTTTAGGTTCCAATCATTCGGACCGAAGTTAATTCACCGCAAAGTTTCCTTATGGCTGCGCCTTGCGTGTGTCTGTGTAACAATATAAAACCGCGTCAATTATAACTCATCGACATGAAACTGTACATAAAAACTGATCAACAAAGCGCGGGCAAGCGTTGGCGTTGTTTCCCGTTTCTCGACTTCCCGAGCTCTCGATCTCGCAAATCTCGCAGTAACTCGCAACTCCCGCAAGTTCTCGTCATTTCCCGCGCCTGCCCGTCAGTAGCGTTCACCGCGGTACGTATTATTTTAGTGATTTCAGAGCGAGTTGGACCAATCAGCCACAAACGAGATTAGGTAGGCGTGCGTGTAACTTATACGTATCTTTATTATACGCCATGCTGCAGTTCTGCATAACGTATTAGTGGCATTCGTTCCACATTTAACGCCGTTCACCAACTTAAAATTTTAAGTAGTTGACACAGCTCAAACAATGTGTATAAACTCAGAGCTACGAGTATACGTTTGTTAAGTAATCAACATTGATTGATACAGCTTCGTCGCTTGTTACGTTTACCATTTCATTGTCTTGTTTAAGTAATCTAGAAATTTCGTAACTCGCTTCTTATATTCTTGCATCATTGCTTCATAAAATAATGTTATCTGCGCAAATGTTGACTTTTGATGACTAATTTCTAACAACAAAATAATAAACCTTCACCGCTGCAATTTTCCTTAAAATCATTTTCCGTTCCACGTCCACAAACCAACATTGTTTTAAAAATGAATATTTATAATTGCCTAATAAGTAGACGAATCACGTTTCATTGAGTGGCAGCGTTGCGTTTGTTGACAATCACCGCGGCGGTGACGACACTGCGCACAACCACAGTAAAGCAGACAGTATGTCAACTGACAAAGGAAGAATTATATCAAGTGCCAATATGGAAGTGGTACAATTTCTACACGGACCTCAAACAGAGAATTTGCTATTATTTGAGGGACAAAGCCGGTTTGAGTCTCTACTTAACTTTCCGCTAAAACGAGCTCCATACTAAGCCAGGCTACATAATTAAATCGCGTTTTGTACGGTTCGATCGTATTCTTCGCACAAACAAGTTACATTGCTGGTCCGACCACTTGACAATGTGGCATCAGGTTGTCAGCTTTCAATGAACGCGGATCATGATTTTCGGTCGCGTGGCGACCTTGTTCGGGCCGCGGGTAATAACAAAAACTTTGTTTTGCTTTGTGGATTGTTTGACTGTTACTGAAGTAGTTCGATACATTTTTTTAAAAAGATGGTTAGTTCTTGTAGTTAATAAAGAACGAGCAGTTTGCGTTGTTTAACAAGCGGGGCACGTGAAGCCATTGTTATTGCTTGATTGCCAGCATTTTGTTTTGTTAAGAGCCGTATTATTGGATCGTCATACTGTAATTTCGTTAGTGTCATTGAAAATTCCGGAAGCGAGCAGAAAACGAATCTTCTCCGCTAAACGAACCGAAATCTCATCAGTATGTATATGTGCTGAATCAATTAATGATTCGAGGAATGTACTTCGATTCCTCTGTGCATCACAGTGCCATATTGGCGATGTAGAACTTGTGTATTATTATGATTTTACAACGAGGTTCGCCTTCAGTCCTTCGTGGCGTTGCTATTGTTTCTTCTACCCATAATAAATTTCTATTATTTCATACGAAGAAAATTTTCTATTGTTGTTGTGCATATTTAGTGAAATGGCTCAGTTATAAGTACTAACCCTAATAGCTTTTGTTGGAACATTCAAATATGAATGTTTTCGCCGAAATTCACGCATTTCTCTGTGGTTGTTTTCCTGATTTTGTTAAACTTGGTTTCTACTTCAAAAGTAAAATCCACAAACAGTACTGAAGAAATAGAGTATATTTGCCAAAGTTTAAATCGCCAGGTGTTCCGATAAATAATCTAAAGAATTGATAAGGCAAGCAACCACCATGACAATATTTTCAACCAAAGAAAAAGTAGTAAAGAAGAAATCCACCGCCATTTGATTTTTTTTTCATAATTTAATTAATTAATTAATTTATTAGTAGTAGTAATATTTAATTGCAAAATTCAAGGGTTTTCATACTTACTCGTGAATTTTGGATTGGATTAGGAATCGGTCGTGTTAAAGCGAGCGATTTTGACATGTTGTAGGAAGCGCGTGGCGACCTTAGTGACGTCACTTGGCGGAGGCCGCGCCGCTCTCTCCACGCGCGTCAGCCCGTCAGTCACGGCGAGCGGCCCTACCGCGTGTTGCCGACCGAACTATATTGCTCATTATTTATTTATTGAATTTGCCTTTGCCGTCGCTCCACTTTTTGGTTAGCGTAGCTTTGAATGATGATAAAGTGGTGCAAAGGGACTAATTTATCACGCCTTTTTAATTTAGTTGGATCTATTAGTTATCTTAGGTTAAAAGGACGTTTTTGAAATTATACCTGTCTGCTCTTAAGTTAAGCAGAATCTTTTAAAGTCAATAGAACTAGCAAATTGTTTAGATAAAGAAACAACTCATACATAAACTTCTACTAATTAAAACTGTTGGTAAGGCATAGAATATTAACCATTGATTTAACAGCCAGCCAGAGTTACATACACGTAATTAAGAATCCGTAACGCTTTAATTTTTTCGAAGGTTGCTTGGCGACCTTTATAATGTCCTTGAATGTTAAAAAAACTTTTTGGTCGCTGAGCATGTGCAGAGATCTAGGTCACACAATATCACAGTTACGGGCCCACAGATCGAGTTATTTAATGAAAAGCCAGTAGCACATTGTTATGTTATGTTATGATACTGTGTTTATTTGTTATTAATCACTTTATTACGGTAATCTATCCGCTTATTGTCGAGCATGTCGGCACAGTCGTGTATGTAAACGTACGTCTCGAATAACATTATTTATTCATGATAAGAACTCAATACTCATGTGTATGCTCGAAGTTCAGATTATGCCAACTTGTGTTTTTGATTCAAATACTTAGTGATACAGAAAAGGTTTTTATTTGAGCTTCTTTATTTATTGGTAAAGGTACTGAGGTATTGTCGTGTTTACCATTTAACGCCTATTTGTAATGATAATCAATCAATTGATTGAGATAATTAAGTATCTTTATCCAGATGTGAGCACATATAACAAAACGGAAAAAAAGGAAAGTATTGAAACATTTAAAACGATTTTCTGGAGTAAATTAAGGGTAACTGAGGCTAAAATAACTGAAATGTTTATTCGCTGCAATCATGAATGCCGCTCGCGCATTTTTCAGTTCCTGTCCCAAAAACGTCCAAACGTGTTGCCACCCCAAAAATGTGCATATTCGGTGAGTCAATGGCATTTTCATGGTTTGTCATATAAGTGGTCAATTATTAAATTTATACGTGACGAAATAAATGTAGGTACGTTTTGAAAAGAGGGGCGACAATATATTTTTTTTTTATAAAAAAATACTGAAACAATTCAGTTCGAAATACGAAATTGCTGTTTTCTATAGAACGATTTCAGCTCAAATACAACCTTTTCTGTAAAAAACAATGAGAATACAATGAAAAGAAAGAAGGAAAGAATTGAGACATGACGCAAGCACCTAACTTGAACCAATGTTAAAAGAAAACAAAAGAAAAATATGTTGTCCTGTATAAACGCCATAAATGACAAAAGGAACAAAATTTCCATTATTAGCTGCAAGTCATGCACAGTGCAAAGATATCCAGTGAACCAACTAAGCATTTTTTGTAATTCAAACGCGGATGCTAGGGTTGTCAACTAATAAGTTTTCATCTGTAGCACTGCACAAATAAAACCCCTGTCTCAATAGGACAGCCCCGACTTCTTCTTGAGTACCCTGTTACCTGTGGGGGGTTACCATAACGTCTTAAAGCCGTCCGTGAGCCAGTGTGTGAAAGAGACAGAGCCATACGGACGTCTAGCGCCGTCTTTTCCCACTCTGAAATAAGATTAAAACAAAACTGCTTGAAGACATCGTGGTATACCACCCTAAGCATACTTAGTTTACGTGTAAACGCTTTGCAAGGCGACTCCGACCATTCGTTCCTAGTTGTTTTTTATTGTGTATCTTGCAGGTCAACTGATTGACAAAGGAGATTATCGTCTCCTTAACCGGGCTATCCTGTGGGAAGGTGCCTTGAGTGTAAGGTAAGGCCTCCAACTAGAGCATAAAGTTTAAAAACTAAGCGAATATACCTACGCTAAGGGGACCCCCCTTTGTGGTACGAGCCTCCTCGGTTTCAGCGTCGCAGGGAGAGATCAGTAATAGACATGCGAGACTTGATCAATGTTCTTAGTTGAAATACTGTATGTTAATACGTGTCATATAGTACTTGGTTGTGTGTTATCGCCCACAATACAGGGTGGCCTTGCCTACGTTTATCAGTAAAGTCAATTACAGAATGCAACTGTTCTATACAAATGGAACACATTGCTTCAACTTCGTTCGAATTATGAATTTGATTGAGTTCAAAATGTTTGAGCAAGCAATGTTTTTTTTTACTTATTTACCAAGCTTACCTAATATTAAAAGGTCGACTGCCTCGTTAATCTAGTGGCCGGAAGCGCGACTGCTGAGCATGGGGTCCTGGGTTCGTTTCCCGGGTTGACAAAGTGTTATTGGGCTTTTCCATCAGAACTTTCTCAGTAGCAGCCACGGAGTCAAGATTTCTGCCCGGTTGATGGCTATAATTTCGCCCCCTTTTACATGGGACTTAAAAATAACTGGCGAAATGTGGGTATACTATTAGGTACACCTCTGCCTAACCCTTCGGGAATTAGAGGCGTGTTGTTAATCACCAAAACAGCTTTTCAGATTAATTCTGTATCCACTTATTTTTTACTTACAGAATGTCAGCATTAATTTATCGAAAGCAACAGTTGATGTGTATATTCCAGATAGATATTTGATGTGTTTAATTAAATACTGCATTTAAAGCATTCCCTGGGAACTGAATATTTGTTCAAGTTGAATAGGGTTTACAAATAGCAATCGAAATTTCAACATTCTGAATATTTCCAACTTCAATATGAATAAGCTTTATTATCGAATTCTTAATAACCAGCTTAATAGTTATAGATTATGATAACATAATTTCATACCATTATGATAATTTGACTGGGCGTTGTGGTCGCTAAGCGACAAAGCCCTTTAATTGAATAATATATATATATATATAGGTAATTAGAAATTATTTGAAAACCCTGAGATTTTTCAATCGTCAGTTTTTTTTTTCAGGAGGAGTTGCCGTTGTACGTCCACGAAATATGTAATTACTAGCCGTTTCCCGCGAAAAAATATTACTTCCCTTTTTGTATCAGATTATGTTACCAATTTCAGGATTTTTTTTTTTGTACGGAACCCTAATTCTTATATAAAAGTAGCCTATGTTAGACTTTATCACGTCAGTTAGCAGCCAGTTAAAGTCTCATCGAAATCGGTCCAGCCGTTTCGGAGATTAGCCGGAGCAAACAGGTAGTCAGACCAAAATATAAAAATAAATGTGTTTTTGTTACAAAGTGCCGAATATACTTTCCTATGCATTCAGTAAAAAGCTATTATTTTGATATTGCAAACTGCCACTTCAATTTTATTTATTTGTATAGATGTACAGTTTGTTTAGATAAAAGATATCTGACGATGAGCATTGATTGCTCAGCCTTTATATAAAAAAATACTGTACCTAGTTATATTACTTTCCCAAAATTGTGTAAAAAAAAATTACATTATGTACCACACGACGAGCTTTAACGACTTCTTCCACGTATTTGTTGTTGTGATACGGTCCCAAACGATAGCTTATCGCTGTACTATGGGTTTCACATAAATCTGATAAGCCGTTTTTGTGTGCACCCTTACTATACCACATGTACAAACAAACAATTCCGCTCTTTTGTTATTTGAATATTATGTCGATTAGGAAATATTTCGTCTAATGACAATTAGTTTACAAGATAATAATACACTTTGAATTATGTTTACAAGAATTCTACTTTTGATGAAAGTTTACATAAATTGCACATTAGTAAAAAGTTCACAAAAATTGCACATGAGTCAAAAGTTTACAGAGAAAGTGAACATAAATCAAACATTTAAGAGTTTTGTAAACACATATTACAATATTAGAAAAAAAAATATACTACTACGATTATACCACTACGACTTATAAAAGTAAAATTCTATTACCAAAACAGAATTCTTTGTTCAAAAGTAGCTGTAAAGAGGTTAATGGAGACACATCTATATATAAAGTCTGTTCATGATGTGTATCACGTATGCACGTGATCGCTGCTCGGCAGTCCTCGGCGGTGCTCGGCGCATAAATATCGTAATAACACGCGAGTACTCGAGTACCCACAGTCCGAGTATCGGTTACATACCCTTCTAGCAATGTTGATGTTACGCTTTTTGCCCTTATTGGGACAGAACTGTGCATACTTTAGTATAAAAATGGTTTTAGTACTCTTGTGATCTATGTTCTTAAATATGCTTTAAGTTTAGCAGCTTTTTGACTTTTTAGAATATTGGCCTTCTTTGGATTATTATTCCACTATTATTAATACTAAATTCCTTTCATATTACCAGTTTGCCTCCTATTTTGGAGTAAAATCTTCCTTTTCCGCTCTTAAAATGACCCAGGGGGCCTAAAGTGGCTGTTTTAGCTGAATCATAATATGAATCGCCTAAATTTCTAAAATGGGCACAAACGCATTAATATTATGAATTGTCATTTTGTGACTATTTTATGAATTGTAACGTAATTCATATTATGATTCTGCTAAACCGGCCATTTTAGGCCCCCTGTTTTAACTTGATCTGTAACCAAATCATCCGTATTGTTGAAGAAGAAGGTATCCAGTTATATCGTGAATGAACTAAATCAAGCTTAATACTTTAATAGCTCAACATCGATGTGTGTGAGGTATGGTACCGTAAGCTATAATTCATTCGATGATATCATCTTCGCATCGGTCTCTTCATTGTACTAGAAACTTTAACTAAAGCTGTCCTTTCGACTTTGAGAAAAGAAAGGTCAAAACAATAATTTTGCAAAAAGTAGAATCGTTATCTACAGTTTCGTTTATTTTAACAATCAGAATCTTCATAACGAACGGAATTTGGATGATGACATCATTCCCTAATAGATTAGATTTATCTAGTCTGGTAGCTCTTGAAATTAAACAACTTGCATTTATCAGTGTATGTACAACTGTAGACCTGACCATTAGACATCCATTGTTTTCCATCCCCTTGTTTATATCAGAATTATTTAACTTAACGCAATTTAGAACATATTTCATGTCTCAATATCAACAATTAAAATTGTTAATGACACATTTCAAAAAGTTCCAACCTTGAATGCAACAGTACTTACGAAAAGCAATCACAAAAACGAGCAAGAACTCATACATGTAGCACATTCATTGCTGGTCCAATTACTCTGCTATTTGAAGGAGGAATCGGTAAACGAGTATTGAATATCGTTTTAGTTAAAGTGTCGTGTTGCGAAGGCTGGGTGCGTACTGCGTAAGTACGGTACGTTACATTTTGTCACAACACGTTTTCTTTTACAGTATTTTAAGTTCGTGCAGCCTTGACATATGCCCTGTCATCTGCAATGGAAAAACATGGCGTAGAGTCGGGGAAAAACACAATGACACTAAAATGGGGGTAATTATATCCATTAAGAAGAGGGGCACGGGAGTTTTTCTAGATATTAAAACGGTGACAGTACCTGATAATAATAGAAACAATTACTATCCACTAAAGCAAATCTATCCGTTAGTTCTTCTAAATGCATTATCTAACGATCGAAAGTTTTGGCTGAGTAAATCTTCAACTCTTCACCAAAAGGAATTAATGCAAGGCAGATCACAGGAAAAAGAATAAAAACATTGTTTTCCTCTAGCTATTTAGTATTCCTGACGTTTTTGTAGGTAACAATTGTGTTTTGTAATATAGTGATACACTGTGATAAAGTTCGAATTGTGTAGCCGATAGCGATAGGATAGTTAAAGATAGAATCGTCAAACTAGTGAAGCGTGGGTGTGAATGTCATTCGTAACTCTATTACAAGCTCCACTACTACCGTCCCCGATTTCCTGTGTAATACCAAACCAACAGTAATTCGTTAAACTAGACGTAACTGTATGAATAGATCGTAGTTTTCAGCAATACGATTATTGGGCCCATGACGTTACATTAGAAGCGATCACAGGTAACCACCCGTTAAACATTTTGATGAACGAATGGAATACTTAAGCAATTATTCATCCGTAAGCAACAAGAAAAGATCATAAGAAATACAACAACAAGGTACTTAGTTTATCAAAACGGGGCAAAGCAACTGAACTTATCATTATTTAAAATAATGCGTGTCTACGGTGCGTGAACCTGAACTACTGTCTTTTGTTTACATGACTGTTTCACGCTGGGGAAATGACCACGATAAACGACCTACAAAATGCTTACTTAAAAGTGGGTCGACCTCTAGCGACAATCGGCGTCGGCGTTCAACGTTAACTGAATTTTTTACTCGCGCAGTAAGTAATCTACAATGTTCGAAGGTTTATTGTGAGATCGGTATAGAACCGCAGCGCAGGCGCCTATGCTCTAATGAGAGACATAGAAGTAAATTTGTATTACCATGTAATAAAGCGTATTTTGTACACTCCTCCAAAGTTCTGACGATGTGAAATGTCAAACGCCTAATTATGACGTCACATAGTGCCGTAACAAGCTGTTAGCGACCTTGTAGTCTACCTAACTTGCTATCGGTTGCGGCTTTCAGTTCTTCGAAAGCTTAGAGCGGTTCAATTAGCTCCCCATTATGTGAATGATTTGCTTTGCCACCTCCTACGTTGTTCAAACCTTTTCAACATCGCAAATCGTTTTAGTTTCATTAAAAAAAAAACGAACGTTCATTCACTTTCTTTCGTTATTGGCGGTCATTATCTTGTTGACATTTGGAACCGACGCAAAAGACGTAAAGTAGGCGAGGATTGTGCCGATTTTACGCGGAATTAAGCGGGCTGCGAGAATGTTGCGGTATTTTGACGGGCAACGGGTAATGCACGGCGGGCAAAGCGTCGGGCAGAGCAGTCTGACGGCGGTGATCAAGGCGCGCTCCTGGGTGCGGGGAGGGAGGGGACTAGTGCAGTAACCAAAGAACCGGACGCGCTCGGACAGGTCCGGATTTCAGTCGTTTACTTACAGTAGATAATGCTCACTAGTTCACCCGTATTTAAACACTTTTACTTAAACACCGTACTTAACGTTGTTGATAGAGTTATAAACAAAGAAAAATATGACTTGACGCGAGTAGAGAATTCGAACAAAGTAAATCAATACATAGGTGGATGTAAAACATAACGTTTGACGTATTCCGCCCGAGTGCACTAACGTCAGAAATCGTTTCATAACAATACGTAAAATAATGCACAATAATATAAAAGAACGCAAGTGCCATAATGTTTCGAGACAGCGGCATAATCCTAACAGCAGTGAGTGCGGGTGAAACATCGCGGGGGTAAAATTTCACACGAAAATTTTTGGTAAACCTACAGGGTGGGGTGGATCCACACCCCACGACCTCGGCCTACCAAATGAATAACAAAATCAAAAGCAAATAGGTGTTCCGTTCGAACTTATCTTAGATGTTTTTCTTCCTGTATTTCGTTTTAGTAAACTGTCAATTTGTTTACACTGTCACTGTCTACAAATTTTCATTTAAAAAAGTGCAATTATGTAAAAAAAGTTGTAATTTCAGTCTACTTTGTTTGATTCGATTAGTCTATAAACTAATTAAATAAAACAAAAATAACTGCCTATCCAGGTTCCTACTCAATACATTCGAATCTCTCGAGGCGTCGCACTTTAGTAAATAAAGTTAGATTAGATATTACCAGCAAATACCTACAGCTTCAATTTACATTTAAATGAGCCAGCCTGAGTTTCTCTTATGCGCTCATGTTACTGACATTATTAATGTTTTATTGTTTAAAAATTATTACGAGACAACAGTGCATTAACACAGAAACACGCGTTCTAGAAAATGTTCGAGTTGGTTCTACCAAGCTACCAACATAATATAAAAAAACTTGATTCGGTCCCGCGAATGGCTAGATACCGCTTTGTGTTGAATATTTTAAGCTCTTTCAGGGCTAAAAATGGCTACAGTTACAGTATTCATCGTGCAGCCATTACTTTTAGAGCTATATGTAGCGAAAGATATAAATTCAGGCTGACGGAAATTGGAGCTTTTTGTTAGCAAATTAATTTGCTCTGCATATTATTATGTGCTCATTTTAGTGTCACACGAGCTTCGTATCTTTGTGTTTTATCTGTAAAAGATAAAAGAAATAATTACCAAAAATCAGCGTCTATTATCAATTTCAATCCATAAACAAAATAATGCTGTTAAACGCCCCTATTCTGTAATTTCAACGCATTCGATTTCGGTAAGGGGTGAAAGATGTAATTAATCGAGCAACTTCTGTCACTAGATGGCGCCGTATCCCCTAGAAGGCAACCTTCCAAGTTACGCAGGGGCCAGTAAAACGTGCCCCTAATTTTGGCGCGAAATTACTTCCTCGTCCCGCAATAAAACTCTTTATATATAGCTTATTATGTTCCATATTGCCGTGCACCGCTTGCGGGATACGAATAACGCAGAGGGTAGATTTTTCAAATAAATAATTGTAAGGCATTGTGGTCGTTAACCATCTACAATCGAATTATGGTGTATTGTATTGTATGTGTATTGATTTTACGCAGCACTGAATTCTGACTCCATAAAGGTTAGAATTAGAACCCAAATAGTGCGCATAAACATACACATGTGAATTGGGCAAGTTATTTAGTATTTACGCCACAAGTGAGGCAAAAGAGTCTTTTTGAAATTAAATGAGTCGTGTTTAAAGATAGGCACAAAAATTTTTTTTTAGCTTGAAATTCCTTTCTCCGTTTTTATGGTGCAAAAGAACAATGCGTACATTTACGCCTGCTCTAATCACATTTTAAGTTAATTATGAAGATGTATTCAGTATAAACGCGTAAGTTTATCGACTTACTTAATAATTACTACGGCGCGTGTTGCATGAATATTAAACGGATAGGGCTCTTACAAAACGGATAAGTTTCTGAACTTATACAAAGATAAGAAAGGATAGCTTTATTTACGTCCTCATCATTTTCACATCATGGAGGCTTTACCAGAAATATGACGTAAAATAAGTAGCTATTACTTATATTCCCTGAATACTATTTGTTGAATTTTGGATGTATTTTCAATAATATGTGTAACCTAGATGTTTAAACTAATCAAACTCAAACTCAAACTCAAAAGCATTTATTTCAATTAGACCATTACAGGCACTTTTGAATGTCAGAAAAACAAATTAGGCTAAGCTACAGTCACAGACACAAGGCATAATAAACTTGTGAAAGTACTGTTGTTGCCCATTCCAAAGCGTAGATCTCTATGGAGAAGAATGGGCAAGAAACTCCATGGACACTCTTTTCAACCAAAATATTGTTACAAAATCTTGGTTACATCATTCATATTGAGATTATACATATATGAGAGAACGATGTAGAAATACGTGCACGTTAAGAGCGTCCAGAGTAAAATATTATATCAACAATTTAAAAACAAAGTTAGTAGTTAAAATAAACCGTGGCAGCTTAGAGATGACCAGACCAGTATAACCCTAATTAATAAAGTAACTTTGTTTCAACACGTTTGATAGAAAAGTACTAACTTCATCCTACGCACGGATTCCAAGGCCGTCTGGGCCAATCCAGAGCTTGAATGTACATCTACGTACACATACCTTTATGTCTACTTGAACCTTAAGTAATAGGATTCAACCCTTATAAATTAAATAATCTATTGGAGAGCTGTGATATAAACGTTTCTAGATGAAAATACTCGTCGTTTTGATTAATTACTCCGTCTTTCTTTGTGCCTCCTACGTATAAATACTAGCTCGGGAACCGGCTTTGCTCGCGAGAACGTTGTGTTTGGATTAAAAAAAGATACTGTAGTGTCCTGTTGACACAACACAATCATTATTTATAATTTATTTGATTTCTGGAGCTGGAATCTGATTTAATGGAAGATTGAACGATGTTTAAGGCGGTAGAATGATGTTTTTATGGGTACCACACTTTTAGTAATAAAGTAACCTCTTTAAAATAAATTAGTATAAAACTAGCATAGTTAAGAATATTAATTTATCTGTGAAAATACGATGTGCAGTAAAATAATTACCCTTTCGCCTGTCCTATTTCTGGTTTAGACGAAAATTTCCGCATCGTCTGTAAGTAAATGACTAACAAAAACCAAGCAAAATCATGCCATCAAGTGAAATTACATTACATTAAAACATTAAAAAATCTAATCAACACCGCAATCTTAAGAAAAGTGACACATGTACACTTTGTATTAAAATTAAACCAACAAGAAATTAAAATCTATGTAGGTTTGAGTTTCATCTCGTTTTTCATTAAAGGATTTTTTTCATCTACTAATTTAGCAGAGGGGACGCTTGAAAAACCGCGAATGGATCTCACTTGTCGCTACCAGGAACAGAAAATAATTTTATAACCGTGTAATTACCAATTGGCTAGTTTATATTAATGCTGTATTTATATTTTGTATTGCTCTGCGTCCTTGCGAGATAACCGAGTTAAATGTCACCGATATGTTTGACATTTTTGCGGATTGGTATCATGAAATTATCGACAGTAATATCACTGGTTTCCACTGTTGAGTTGAGAGGGAAAAAACGATTGGACGCTTATATACACAAGTTTTTGTGGCACGTTATCTCGTGTAACGATTAGATAAGGGTCAGTCAACGCTGTCCGTGCAGTTTCAACAAGCCATAATATCGATAACGATCCGATTGTCTGTCTTGAGTCGATTAATCGTGTCATATTAAAGGTACTTAATTATATATTTAACGTGGTAGCTTATCGTAATGCAACGTAAAAAGAGAATAAATTAAATAGTATTATAGTTGATCGTAAGGTTTCAAGGTTGTATAATATTTAGAGAATAATTGATAAAATAGTCTCCCAATAATGTTTTGTTTAAAGAAATAATACAATGAGACTACAAGTATAATTTTTGTAAAACTGTGCAGCGGCGGTGTCCGTATTCATTTTTTATATTATGACTTAAATCGATACAGAAAAAAATAACAATGGACCGAAGGGGACTGAAGGTAAGTTTATCAGTGAACAGTTGAACGGCGTGTGTTCTGTTCAAGTAAAGCTAACGGTATTGTAGTTTGTACTCTTATGTTGCAATTCAAAAGTACGCTTTAGAATAAAACATCTTTTGCCACCATTATTGATAGCAATAGAAAACGGATTACAGTGAGAAATATTCATTTCAATAATGAAATTAAAAAATTAAGTAATTATAACCAATTTCTAAGAAAAATAACTGTGTCAAAGGAATCGTGGCTAACTTGATTCTATAAAAAGTGTAAATCGCTTTATCTTCGCTATTGTTGTAAACGTTGATGACTTGATTTTTAGTTAAAAATCAAGTCATCAACGTTTGCTGATTGCCAATAAATGGCCTTTTAAAGATTCTTCTGAAAAAGTTTCCGTTTAAAAAAACTTCGCAAGAATAACAGTGAAATACCGTGGAGCAAAATTCACGTTCGCGTTGCGCATTCAGTCATTAAACTTGGTTCACAGTCCGTACTCACTTACTCAGTAGATATGTTCGCATAACGGTCCGGGCATGCGGCCCGCGGTCGCCTGCACCGCAGCGCACAGCGCTTCACAAAACACCACCAAGTTTTCGATCAACAAATACATGAATACAGTCTAGTTTAAAATATGAATGAAAAAAGCGCTGACTTCGCTTACTTTCACACGTCACTCCACGTTACCCATCTGTCAGGGTTGATGCGTGAAAACATTTTGGTCTTAAATTAAATGGCTTCAATGTGGGAGTCGGGGACGTGATACCGTCCTTATTTCTCTTGCACACGGCTGCTTATGTTGACTTTCAAGAATTTAGTTTTTTTTTAATAATATTTTATTTTATTTTTGCACTAGAATATGAACCTTAACATTTGTTACCGAAAGTAGGTTACACATAAAAACGAATTCAAATAAAGGACATTGGAAAACAATTTTTCATAAAACCCGATACCCTTAGCACTGAATACCATTCGACCTGTTTCGAATTACAGCTATCTGTTAGACGATTGCAACTGATCACGCTATGATCAATCATAGGCAAAGAACGAATCGGGTCACCCCTAGTAGCAGGTACCTTGTACTGTCCAATCACATTTAATTTACCTCTGGTTACTATGTTAGCTAATCTGTGGTTTTAATGATTCCCTTGTATTTGTTTTATATATGTACTTACCTAAACCTCTTGTGGGCCCACCTACTTAATAGCGAGTTAAAAAAAACTGAGAAATATGTTCCATTTTCAAATTTTATGAACAGCTAGCTATCATGTTGGCTAACCTGTGTGGTTTGGATGATTCCCATAAGTATATTATTTTTTTTTTTTATATAAACCTCAAGTAACAGGTTGGATACTGAAAGGTCAAAAGAGAGTACAGGTGATTATTTTAAAGCTCAGATTTGCCAACTTAATAATAGCTTAGGCTGTGAAAGGACCGTACTCAAGAGTTATGAATACATTGTCTAAACAATGACTGTAGGTACTGATAATGAGTCAGTCTACATACG
Source organism: Lycophotia porphyrea (assembly GCA_950005105.1). NCBI lineage: Eukaryota > Metazoa > Arthropoda > Insecta > Lepidoptera > Noctuidae > Lycophotia > Lycophotia porphyrea. Next base: position 12,241,351 of record OX465398.1, read on the forward strand.
TATGCAGTATCAAGTTGATTGACCACGCTGTGAATGACATTACCTGCTTAGGGCTCTCGCCGCGCCGTGTCACTGAGTGTTCCTGTAATCGACAGATTGTCATTGATTGTATTATTTTGATACTTGTAACAGAGTACTCGTATACTAATAATAACCGTTACTTCAACAGACTATTGTACCACTGTCCTGGTCAATTTGCCGTCGAATGGAACTTATCGTTCATTGTTTATCTGATAATGCTGTTGGTGCTAATATGCTAAATTGTTTTGTATTATACATAGTTCGATATATTTTTTTGTTTAAGTCTGAAAGTCAACAGTATTTAGTTCTACTTAAACTAATCACGTGTTTTTTATAAATTTATGTAATTGACAGAAACGATTATTTTTCTAGTTTTGTTGTGTAAGTGTATGATCCTTAAATTTCTATTTATTATTGTTTGAGGTGTGACCAAAACAGTAACACACTTGAAATTGTTATTTCGTACGAAACTAAAAGAGGCCGTTCTCTTTGTGTTTCACAAATTACGATTCACAAGTGTTTCGTTGATCCGATTGATCGCTTCGACCTTTTTGATATGAGGAAAACCGAAGCAAACCGAGTTCCTTTGAACTATCAAGTTTTTACCGCGTAAACTTACTTCAGCTCTTGAAATATCCAAGTTATTGAAGTAAGTACTTGGTTTTATTGAGTAGTGTATCTTTCACTTGAAAGTACCACTGTGAAGTCTATATTTTTATTGAAACAATCTGGGGTTACGACCTTGTAAAAACTGCAGGAAGTCGCTGGATGCAGGTGGCATTGGACCGGACACGTTGGAAATCGATTGGGCCTATGTTCAGCAGTGGACAGCTACGGGCTGAAACGATGATGAGGATGAATCTGTGGTTTGTCGACACAGCAATTAATGGAAATCTCCTTTATATCGAGAATGAATCAATCGAGGAAAGACAAAACAAGTAGTATTAAATGAAATGTTTTATCTTAGATCTGTACCTTCACCAGTCATATACATAAATCGAACTGAAATATATTCAATAACACTCTGGCAATTTGTAATTCATATAAAAAGACGATGAAGTAAGAAAACAATGGAGTTACAGTGTAGGCAGCGATGATATTACCCACGCTTGAACGCACCGCGAGCGACGGAGAAAGCGTTTGGTTAGATATTACTTGTACCTGCAGTAACACTGTAACAGGTAGGTATATTCTAACTTATGCGAGAAGGGCTCACCTCTAGAGTGACCGATCATTTTTTTTTTATAAACCGAAAGAGTAACATTACACCATGCCTGTAAATCCCGAAGAGGAAGGAGGTGTGACATAATATACCTACAGGCACGTTTCACTAGTAATGTGTACGTCTCATCTAATAGGGTGCGAGCCTTTTGCCATCAACTGGGCCCAAATCCCAACTCCGTGGTCTACAAAAATCTTTATGGAAACCCTTTGTCCGACATAGGAATCGAACCCAGGACATTGTGCTAAATGCTTATGTTTTAAATTAAACTTAATTTATGTTTGGATTTTATTTAAAAAATAAAATATGTTACAAACAGAGACCTAATTTACCATAATATACTAACATTTTGTTACCAAAGCTTACTTACACAAATCTCACAACAAAGCGCGGTTCATGGTAAATCCCTTTGGCAATCCGCCATCTTTTTCGCATAACGCGGCTATATCGTTTAAATTAACATCATCATTGGTGTTTTAAAAGTGCGATCGTGAAACTCTCATTTAAATAAAAACCACTTCGTTTATATTTAAAATCAACCTATGTTTTATTTGGCATTGTTTATTTCGAATTTTGTAACTGAAGATGTGTTAATAAAACATTTTTCACAGATTTATTTTCTTTAAAGTTCACTTCATTTTGGTGTAATTCAAACAGAAATTATATTTATGGAGCACAATCTTGTTTAGAATGCAGTTTAATTTGATTAAAGTTTGACTGACTAAAATAAACCGTTCCAAAAAAAATGCACAACTTATGACGCTTTGTAACCGCAGCGTCTCTAACTGTTCCATAATTGAAAAAGCTATACAAATGTCCCACTTCGGTCACCGCATCGATTTTAAAAATAGAAGCTTGGTGCGTTTTCGATATACGCCCGTGCTGCGATAAACTATACAAATACTGTAACATCTTTATCACAGACGCATAGAGTACATTATCGTACGTGTTTTAATTCATATGATATTACATTATTTCGTCAGCGCGGCTCGGCTGAATGGAATTCGTACGATATGCTCTCCTACGTTGAAACTCGAGTTCAAACAAATATAATGCTCGATTTACGCGATGCATATTGTGAATCGGATCCGACTTGTGAATCGATTTTGGCGTCTCGTTTTACATTGTATCCTAATTAATTAGCCTTCAAATTTTTTATCCTTGAAAACGATTTATGAATAATTTAAATAATTGGCGACCTTTATTTGCTTTTTGATTTATTAAATGATATTGTTGAAAAATGTCTCAGTAATCTTTTGTTGCCTAAAAAGTAAAATGCTAATTAAACAGAGTTTATATTTAGCAAAGATAGGTTTATAAATAGCTAATAAACTTGTTTAGTTGGCTAGGACGCTTGATAGCGTGGCATAGCGCAAGGTTGACTTAAAAATTAATAAGCCAACTTGCCAACCATGCCTAAAAACTATCCGGAACATTTATTGATTACCACCACTACTTCGAGCTTTCACCTATATATCAAACTACTTGGTTGTCCACAAAGAAGTTACTTACAACATTTTTTAATCAACCTTCTCAATATCCAATGATATGCTTTTATGGGGAACACAAATCTATGTCTTGTTCTTTATTAAGTACAGTAATTATAAATGTATTAACTGAATAGATGAAACCAGCAAAGAATACGGTCTTTTAAAATAAAACGAGGAAAAAATCTCATCTAACCTAGGATACATTTTATACTGTTTATACCTAATCTAAATCGGTAATTTATATAAGTAACGTTAATTCACCGAAATTGAAAAACCAAATTGAATGAAATTAAGCCCGAGGTCTGATTAATCGAGCACAGATTAAATAATTAATTCACAAAATCTCGAAGCTTGTGGCAAAATCATGTTCGTAAATAGTTTAAGAGGGTATTCTACAAACCGGGAGAATTGTTATGGCACTTTTTGACGGTTCGATTATTGGTTCCGACAGTCGATAGTCCAACCACAGATAACGTAGAATATTGTACCTTCTTTTATGCTTTATGGATAAAATCCCTGGAAGCCGGATAGTTTCAGGTAATGCGGTGAGGCGATATGTATATTGTAAACAGTTGAACACAAATCTGCTGTGTGAACGTACAGTAGTACAGTTTGCGGTAAATGTAGGCCAGATAGACCAAATTTGTTTGGCCCGAACCAACTATCTCGAAAATTATCAAGACAATAAAACGTATAAGGAAACTTGTTAGTAGGTCCGTTTCTGCTACCCCACTGTACTTACTGTTTGTTTACTATGAGTAGAGTAAAGCTAGCTATAGGTACATAGTCGAGTCGATTATGGCGATTTAGAACGAAGTACGGAAACCATTTAAGTATTCTTTGTAAAGTAATGAATGCTTATATTGGCAGAGTTAAAATTTAATGTTAAATGTTGCCAGATTGTATGAGTCATTATCTCAATAAAAATCAGTTTGGTGTATTTTAGTATTAAATATTAAATGAAAAATTCCCTTGTTATGTACTTGGAGTAGCCATACAGTTCGTCTAGGAGACAGTATGCTATCATGATAATATAGTTTCGAAAGCGGCTATCAAGTGCGGGCCTACGTTTTGTTGTACGGCTGTACCGCAGGCGTGCCGTGCGTCATCCATCATTGCTGACGCTAACGGCGACCCACCACGTAACTCTGTCACTATGCTTTCTTTACTTACATGGCGCACTTCTTTTCAACCCATTGTTACTTAGATTAGCGATGAAAAAGTATTAAACATCCTGTTATTCTTGAACACCTGTATAATGTCAAATATGGAGCGTGTTGCAGGTTTTGGGGAGCTTAATAAGCTCCCCAAAACCTGCAACACGCTCCATATCTTCCGCGGAATCGTTGTGGGCATCAACTAATATAATATATTAGTTGATGCCCACAACGATTCCGCTTTTTCAAAATAAATACTGAGTTTATTTTTTATTAAACATGTTTACTTGAGTTAACTATCTTGCCATTACAAAAATGACACTAAAATAAAATAAAACTTGAGATTAATCGCTGCACCGCCCCAGGGGGCTCGTAATGTCGTGTTACCTTACCTAACTAATTGCAGGAAATAGAAAATAACATTCGTAACATTCTTTATTTACTCGTCATGTAATAATGAGCGCACCATTAGTTCAAAGATGGCCGCTATTAATCTCAGCTGTTATGTCAACGTCAATAAGTAAACAATAAGCAGAGACAGCACGGCCCACAGCCAGCCTGCAGTGGCCGATGCGTTCCGATTCACAGGTGCAGTTTACACGCGGAACGATCCGCATGCGATATTGATGTAATCGTGATGTTGTTACGTTCGAAAAAACTCACTAGAGCGGGGAAAGTGACGCGCTTCAAGATCGTGAAAGGTACTTAGTCGATCACCGGTTGGCGCGGATCCGCGACGTCCCTCTCCGCGCTGAGGGAAACCTGCCGAGCGGAGGACGCCGACTAATTTGCCGGAGCTCTAGTTGGCGTGGTCGCGTAAACTTACGACACCACCGAGCGTTCGGAATTCGAACTACTTTCGCGTAATCTGTCTGAATAGAATATGGCGCCCTAGTTAGTGACATCGGTTTTTCGGTGAAATTGTATGAAACTAATAAAGTAAGTCCATTGGGTAATTGGACATTTCAAAAAGTTAATATAATAAAGCTTTTCTTAAACTTCTTCCATGTAAATACTGAAATACCCATTTAAACTGTACCTAATTATGACATGTAATGCAATGCCAAGGAAAACCTAGAAACGATTTAAATAAAAAAGAACTTCAATCATTGATTTAAAAAGGCTGTTTTCTTTTTACTTTATGATAAAAATAATTAAAAGTTTATCTTCACTCATACCTACTGTCACACTAGTCCCGAATAAAGTTTTACAAATTATCACGGAATTTGTCAACGAACGGAATGAATAACACATTGAGACTTGGTAATTCTGCCTGTTAATAGTTTTGGCTTCTTGTCGTTTCGATATAGCTGATAATAAATTCATTTACTTATACGATATGTTAAAATTTTGTTAGATATCTAAATACTATTAACCGCTAATTACTTACGTAAAGTTACGTTCCAATGTACGTATGATACGCATTAACATTTTAAAATAGCGTACCTATCTCAAACAAATAGGACAACATGTTGCGCATTTACGATGTTTATTGTCGACAAACAAAAACATGTTGTTTCCGTCCGATTTATTCTAATCGAGATCATTACTAAACGATTCATCTTTCCGACATTGCGATGCAAATTAATTTCCGAGTCGGAAATTCAGGGTCCCTATTCTGGAATAAAAATAAAAACGCACCTGGCTCCCTACTCGGATCCCATAACCCGAGGGGTAGCCAGTGGCAAAGCATCTTTGGAGCCACACATAGCAGTTTTCATAAAGATTGTAGCCTAAACCGATTCACAGATGTCACTAGCGGAGGCGCGACTCGTCCATGGATCGCTCCGAGTGCTGCGTTCCGGACAAAGAAAACAGATTGTAATCGAGCAACTGGTCGGCCGACCGCTCGCGCGACTAATTCGGAATCAACAACGTTGCGCCACCAGTCCACCGACTCGTCCGGTCTTCGACCTACCTACAAGTTTAATTTACGGTGTTGAAGAGAAGATAATAGGTGCTGTTAAAATTCCGCCTTTTTGACAATATTTTTCTGTGAGCATGATTAGTGAAGGAGTTAAATTTTAATGACTGTTAGCCATGGTTGTTGAGTGTTAACACATTCTTTCTTAGCAATAACAAAATGCCAGTTACTCGATGATAAGATTTTACGGCGTCGTTTCCAAAACAAACAAATCGATGCCATCAAAACTCCACATGGAAATCAATTCAATAAAATTCGCGGTCTACTAAACATTATGGAAATTCAAATTTATCAGCTAAGTTGACAAGTTCAGAGTTAAATGGCATCTAATTAACGGCGGGCATAAAAACATTGGAAGTTGAAAGTTTCTCGAGTCCAGACTGACGCAGTCCATCGAGCAGTGCAGTGAACCCAACACGGTGTGCGCCAACTGTCTGGGTCTGCATCACTCCTACCCAGACTCCAGACACTTTACGCAAATACGTTACAAAGTACATTTTTCGCGTAAAGTTACGCATCAAAAAAAGTTTAGTCCAACTGCCTTTTCAATTAAAATTTTATTTAAATCTCGAATGCTTACAAACATCTTTATTAATCCATCATTGCTTTTATTTATTTTGGCGGAATTTGTAAATCAATTTTCTTTAATTGTATTTTTTAATTCAATATCTACTACTTTTTTGGTCGAATTGAAATTCGAATTTTATGAATTAATAAACCTGACCTAGAATACTAACATTAAGTTAGTAGTTGCAATATTTGTTCACCCTCCATGCTTGCTTTGGAAACCAGAACAAACGCATTGTAATCAATTTTATACTCTAATTACAAATACTTAAATATTGACCGTGAATTATTGTTACCTAGCTGCCCTTTAAACTCTACTTTTTTTTTTCTTTCAAATGTTACTAAGGAACTGCACAACAATCGTTAAAACTTGACAAATGGATGATGACCGTGTCACAGGGATCCACGCGGGAATACACGGGCCATACATAACACTAATATTGAATGTCTAAGACTTTTCGTACGCCCTTGTATTATCTGAAAACGAGAAATTACCTCAGGGAAGGCACAATTTTATACGATTACTGTTTTCGTAAACAAATAGACGACACGATGAAGCATTAAATTCATTACACGTAACGTTTCGCCTTAATAAAAGGAGTATAAATAAATGATTAATTGGTTATAAAGACATGAAGAGAGGTTCATTTGGGTAAGGTGGAGAACTGTCAACAGACGTTGGCGTTCTGTTTTCAAACATTTCAAAAATATACATGCTGATTTTTTAGGTCATTATTATTTGTCTATGCTATTGAATTGAAACCGCAGGAATATTAATGTGGTTTGTAGAAAAAATTAAAAAAAACTAGCAGTTTCAATGATACGGCTGTATCTAAAACATTGGACATTTACGAATAAGATTGATCTAGCTTCGGAATGTAGACGCGCTAACGAGATCTAGACCGAACCAAATCCAAAAATTATCATTCTAGAACAAAAAAAAAACTCGCTAACATAGTTTACTTGTCAAGATGTCAGGAGGATAGGGTAATTACGGAATGTTTATTTACGTTAGTATTATGAATAATACGCAACAGAGTCACTGACACTTGGCAAATATCACTCAAGTGTGCTCAAAGTGACATTGATATCTAAAAATATCACTAAATAGTAATGTTTTCATGGCTGTGACTGTTTAAATCAGTCAGTAGTAAGGTTTTTACGTCACAAACAATTATTTTTATCTATGAACAAATCTGTAGTTTTCTTATAATTATGTTTGAGTTGAATGACCCTGTTCGCGATAATGCGGCACCTACTGTCATACGCCATTGCCCACCAATCTATAGTCTATGGCGAGTTGTGTCCTCTCATCAATTAGACACAGATTTTATTGGCCTTTAGATTACACGTGTCAATATTTCACATGGATGGTTCTAGTTATTCTAGTACTAGGTTAAATGTCACAAGGTAAAGAATCACTAGAGAGCTATTTGTGGTTCGAAAGTCTGCCATAATACGATTTATGAGTTCTAGTTAACGGGGTTCGAGCTAACTATTACCTATATTTCATACAAACGTGAAATATGTAGCTAGGTCGCTCCACTTGTTGTAATTAATTAGTGTAATTTCCACTGCAAAAGGTTGCATGGTTTTATTTCAGCGCACATTCAAGCCCTCTCATCCTAACCATAGAGAATTAACATGCCGCGTAAATACTTTGTTTACGTCACCTCATTTCGATTAGTCTATGGCTAATTGATACTCTTGTCAAAGTGTGAACGACCCGACACGTTGAGTAAAATCGATAATTTACAGATTACCTTTTTAGTGTTAATTTATTAGTGGACTATAAAAAATGATGCATTGTTATGTAAGACATGTCTTGAATACTTATTGGTCTAAGGCAGAGAGTTTATTGCACTTGGCGACTTCTTGATATTCCTTAAATGTTTAGACGAAGTCAAAGATTTGGTGTAGACTAATTTACTTAATTTACATTTCATACATAAAACCATGCTTAGATTATTTATTATAGTGGCGTTAGTTTCAAATATTTAGTGCGGAAACTTTTAAATAGATATCATTTCTTGACGTCATACAGCCAAATATGGGTAAAATATTGGTTTTTGCCAACCGTAGTAGCGAAGGATAATATCCGATATAATATCAGCTTAGAATATACGAAGTTTTTCCATACAACGCGCAACGGTTATTTGAACTACTTCCTTTTGATGTTATTCAGTTTGCTTTTCTACGTTAACTTTACATGGCTACATTATTCTTTGTCTATGGTGGGATTCTACGTCTTAAATTACAAACATTTGACGTCGTACGAACGGCGACAAATGCAGCTATACATAGCCAATATAACATGGCCTCGATTTGTATAGATTTCCCGTACAATGAGAAAACCGCTTATACCTAACTTTACATCACTGTAAAGTCACATTGTAGGTACCTTGCAATTAGGTAGGTATTGAACTTTATTTAGTTTGGGTATGAATGGTATTAAATTTTATTTTTTTTATTTATCACTACGGATGTAGGTAATGGGTAATGAGAATCTTGTCTTTCATGGTTAAGATCTGTAAGTACTTGTATAAAAAACACTAAGAATAACAGTATGATCTACAACATAGAAATTATCACAAAGTTTTAAAAATGATTCGGACAATTTTCTAGGTAGGCGAGGTCAATGTAAGTAAGAAGTGAAGAATAAAATACGATGTAAATTACTTAAATGTTACTTACTAAAGGAAAGATAATTAGCAACAAAGTAGTAGTAGTGATCGTGAATAATCCTTTATTATGTAACTCACAATGATAACCCTGTATAAAGGGTGTAAACAGACTCTTAACGAAGCCGAAAGGCACTTGTTCTCCCCGTCATTGCGATCATTTTTTTGTTCTAGATCTAGACCATACCTGGGAACCTTCTAGTTACGGAGATGTTGGGTATGTTTTTAATGTAAGATTTTTACTTTAAACACCTCCAGGGGCCCCTTACTATTCAATACATCCATCAGCACAATGATTTGAGTGCGTTACATTGAGTCCTTCTGTAAACGTGATTTCTCAGCCCAAAAAAAAAGTCGTTTCCCAGCACTAATTTATGCGTAAAGTAACTTAGTTTGATGTACATAATGCTTGGTTGAAGGCTTCGTGAATAGTCTGTTTACACCTTGTATTGTCAATGGTTACTTTCCCTGTTTATAATGTACCTTGTAATTTTTTTTTTAATTATTGGTCTAAATTTCACACAAGCAAAAACCAAAAAAATATTCCTTGAAATTATGAGGTTGTGTAAACAGCTGATCACTGGGTCACCCTTGCTCGCGCGTAAAATCTTTTAATATCCTTAGTGAATTTTCAGTAATAATTTTAAAAAAGTCACATTAAGTACTTTTAAGTACTTTAGAAAGAAATGCAATACTATACACAAGGCATAGAGAATTGAGTTTTATCTTTTTGACCTAATTATTACGATCTTCTGTGTACAATATAGCTTTCTGGTGTTTCGCAGGCTCTTGGCTGTGGGCTGACAGATCAACAAAAGAAATCTGTCAAAACCCGTTTCCACTGTGGTCATGCTACGCGTGCTGGTGCCATATTACATCTTTCCAATGAAAATAAAAAGTCTGTCATCATCAGCATCCACAGACGGGCTTCACCTTCTTCTGGTTATCTTCCGTTCTTTGCTTGTTCACTCTCCAGTAGTGTCCACGTTCCTTTAAAAATGCCTACGCATATCGCGCCGTCCGGGCAGACACCTTGGTTATGTGGGGCTTGCACCCACTAAAAAACACCGCCGTGCTCACTGGCACCCCTGTCGGCGAGAACTGCTACGCATGACGTTCGCGACGCATCCAGTCTCCAAGTTCCTGTGCCAGCCTCATCGGGAGTTTGTCCCACCATTTCCTCTTCCCAGCTGAAACACAAGGAAGCACAGTATGACCACTTTAATATGCAGTTCAAGGCGACGCTGCTTACCAAAAAACGATGCATCGATATGTCAAACTTAGGACATTTATTTTAGTTCTGTGTTTTCCCGCGTTCACAGATAAGTAAGCTGAAATGTAGTGAAAGGCGGCAATTTGGGGAACTGTCATAATGTAAGTTTGACGTTTGACTTTCAGAAAGTGCAGAATATTACCCTAATTTGATTAAATGACTTGATTTTGATCCAGAATTTACCCTAGATGTTGGTAGTAAAAATGGCTATCTACTCCGTCCTGAATGGTGTCAATTTATTACAATATAAATCATGTATTTTATCTGACTGACACGTTGTTACTGCAGTTGAATCGTGTCATTTCATCGGTTTGTAATTCAAAACTGGTTTGTTGGACATTTGAGGTAGCGATCCGATGGAACTAATTCCGGTGACTATTGACGATAGGATTACATGAATGGCTAACAAGTCTTTTTAAATAAACCTTTTGAACGTGAAATCCATTATTATTATTTTTTTGAAAAGATTTAAAAATTCCATTACATTTTGCGTGGTTTCGATAAGGGTCAGTATATATGGACTGAAAACAGTCTCTAGATTACTTTTTACTTAAAATGTAGCTTTTAAACCTCAATTGTATTGTTTAAGGATAGAGAAACTCCATTTTCAGTTACTTTACAAGCATTGCAATTGGTTTATTTGGCGACAACTACCGATAAACCTACGTAACGAGAATGGGTCATTCATTGATGACTGTCCCGTGGTAAATACATTAATAATGTACCCACTTGTTCAGTAATATTTCCTATCTATGAATTATAATTGGTTTGTTAACTTCTGTTAAATATTTTAACGTAAATCACTATGTTAACGTAGGTGTGCAATTTAGCTAGTGACGTTATTTTGTAAAACGTCAAGTTATGGTGTTTTTGTTTTGTACATTTTCTTTAACTTACTTAGAAGCTATATAGGTATACTGTTGGCTTAGAAGTTTGTGCTAAACTGTGTGTGGCTATTGAATTGAAATAACTCAAGACATAAACAAAGGAGTTAATGAACCGAATAAAACTAATGACATCAACCACAGAACACAACTGTCACTTGCTTTTTTAATAATCAAGGACTCGAGCGTCGACGTCACTCAGCCTCGTCGCGTATCGGTGCCACGAACGGTCGACTCGACTATTTTCGTGTACACTTCGGGTTTTATCGGCCACGCCACGGTACCACGGAGCAAGTCTTTTTGTTCAACATAGAGAATCGAGCGTAATCACCGCACTATTAGTACTTGAATGTAAAGCAACGCAATGCATTCTTGCAATCATTTAATTAGTTATAGTATATCAGTAGATTCAATTATACATGTATACTGCAACACGCTATGTGTTGTTTTTACTAGTTACATTATATGTTAGATAATTATACATAAAAGTATGCTAACCTATTACTTTTAATCAGCCAAGATGCGGCGTTATTTACTCACGAGGATTCATAAATAATGTTATACAAGTTCTTCTGACATTTGGAAGTTACGTCAACATTCAAAATTACAAAATTTTTGGAAATAACACCCGTTGCTTACTTATTTTAATCTATCTCCGCTTCTTACACTAAAATTGGTTATTTGTTGCTTTGGCTTTGAATGATGTCAATTAAGAATCTACGTTATAGTATACGCGACTAGTTTTAAGGTTAAATTATAGAAGACGATGTGCTCCCACGTCAAAATAAAAATTATTTATCAATTATTAAAATTACTAGGTCAGGAGGTTGATTGACTGACATCAGTATTTTGCGCGTTAAAATATCAGGTTTCCATTCAATGGTGGGCATTATACGAGTAATAAAAAGAGTGAAAGTGTAACTTTAATACAAGAAATATGTACTTTCTAACAAAAATTACAAAGAACGTTACTCTATGAGAGACTTCGTGTGTATGAAAATACAGTTTCTGCTACATTAATTAGGTGTCCGTGTTCTTTATTTAGTTACAATATTTCTAGTGAAACAGAAAGTCGAACGTAGCGATCGCAGTGATTTGCGTCCGTTCGTGGTAGTGGCATTAATTAACTGGCGCGAGACACAGCACCGCCTATGAAAACCATAACTAAGGTTGCTATAACTATGAACATTATTAAGAACTATGAACGCACCTATTTGGAATGGAACGATTTAGAAAAAAGTCCCAAATAATTTTTCTTTAATCAAATAAAGAACAGGAAGTACACGCATTTTTACTGTTTTTAATTCAATTAGGTTATATGAAACTCAAAAGATTAAATTAATGGCGTGTAATTTTCTGTGTTTCAACAATTAATAAAGTATTGGAGAAAGCCGCAAATACTTTTATCGATCCGATATAATCCTTCTGTGTATCCGAATGTGGCTTAGGATCGTCTTAAAAAACGTTCCAACTAGGTACGACCCAGATTACGGTATTTCATATCGGGTTTTCAGATTATTCCCAATGAAGAGTTATTTAAACAGTTTACTTACAATTTTATTGATTTTTCTTCACAGTTTATGATAACGAACGATTAGATATAACTTGCGTAAGTTCTAACTAGGAATAAACTATATAACGTTTTTTGTGATAAAGTGTTATATTCCACGGAACGACTTCTATGTATGTAAGTATAGTAAAAAAGTAGAAATGATAACTTATTTCCGAATTTAAACACATCAATTTAATAATTAAGATGGACGCTTAAATTCAAATACAAATAACTATAAATATTTTATAATAAATAATGCAGATTAAATTATGACGCCATAATAATTATCATCAACATAAAATGCTTGGTTGTAAACAATGCCTTGAAACTCGATTGAGTGAATTTTATAATATTTAGTTACTAGTTTTTGCCCACGGCTTCGCTCACATTAATTTAGAATTTGATAATCAATTCGGGTTGTACTCTGCTTGGATTAATATAATTTCAATCGTGATTTGAAATACACGGGGCGCCATCTATTATTATAAAAACGTTTTTGTTGTTTTTCTGTGGTACAGTACTTTTTTTGGGGATTAAATAGAAAGAAATTTCAGGATGATCAGTTTAGTGGTTAAGGTGTGGAACGTAAGAAACAAACTTACTTTCGCATTTATAATATTAAGTAAGGAATAAGGATTTTCAGGAATTTCAACAGGTGCCAACATTATAATTTACTATTTATTCTTCTTAGGGCCGGTTTTTCAATCGCCAGTTAACTTTTATCCGATGAATAAGTTAACTGTCGATTGAAAAACCGGCCCTTAGCGTGTCGATGGCGAATTTTCGTTAAATATAATATTTGGCCTAAAATTCAGCTCTGCAAACTCCGCTTGGTGATTCAGTCATATATTAGTCAAGTGTGCTATTACTATTTATGTAAATACTAATTTTCCTGTTTGAAGTCAAACACTTGTATGATTGATAAAATGCATTTGATAATAACTGGTACAAAAATGAATACTTTTATATTTGTCTTAGAGGTAAAAGTATATTTATGTTTAATAGCCTTTTTTTTACGGATGGGAAATCATTAAATGACTTCTCCCGCTCTGGGCAGAGCGGAAGGGAGTGTCAGACTTGTACTGACTAAAACTCGACCATGTTCCTTCCTTGCCCTTTGTGTTCCAGGGCCGCGGTATCTCTTTCGCACACAACAGTCCCGCAGCCAATGTTTAATAGACTTGGAATTTTGTACTAACTAGTTATTTTTCTAACCAAGTTTCACTCAACCGATGACTTAATATTTATTATGGTTTTGTTCACTGCAATTAAGGTGTGTTCCTATGGGCTGCGGGCTGTTCGAAAGAGATACCGCAGCCCTGAAACTCAAAGGGCAAGGAAGGAACATGGTTGGGTTTTAGTCAGTACAAGTCTGACACTCCCTTCCGCTCTGCCCAGAGCGGGAGAAGTCATTTCATGATTTCCCATCCGTAAAAAAAAAAGGTGTGTTACTATTCTTTCTCAATTATAATTGCCCTGATATCAATATTCCTAAATTGAATTGAAAAATTCTAATTTCTCTCCCAATTTTTCAGATATGGTGGTGGAGACCATTATCTTATCGGTCCCTTCCCTAACACACTTACAGGGTGTTACAAGACCGAAAGGCACTTGTTCTCCCCGTCATTGCGTTCTTTTTTTTGTTCTAGACCATACCTTGGAACCTTCTAGACACCCTTTATTTCATTTCCCAGCTATCCATCTTATTCACTCATTATTTTATGACCCGATTTCTTTCTTCACGTCACACACATCTCGAACGCAACGGCCAATGTTGAAAAACATCGAGATCATACGTATTGTTTGTCTTGTGGAAATTTCCAAACAACACCAGCCCGGCCGTATACAACTAAGTTTGACGATTATAATAATGTTACTACTTTTCCACCATTACGTACGGTGTGCTATTTCTCAGAAGTATTAACACAATATGTACACAAACTTGCCGTGATATCATCTCTAATACCTAAATATCTTCACGTTAAAGTAAAGTGTCTCAATCTTCAATTTACTGACAAAAGGTAATTCTGTTCATTTCCTGTCGTTTTGTTTTCTTGCCAGCTCGTGTTATTAGCAGTTTCGATTGATTTTATACATATTTATTTGCATAATCTCCTCAGGCGTTCGTTTTCAAACACTTTCAATCTCTGCTGGCAATATAAAATCCTAATCATAACTTTTAATAATTATCAAAACATGTGTTCTTACGAATACAACTCTTGGCCTATATTTAAGGAGTTATCAAAATGTTCTATCTATATTGTCCAACAGCTCGGTGAGCGTTTTTTTTTATCAATATTAATATGTAATAGCGTTATTCGCACATAGCGTTATCTCCGACGTCACACAATAGATTGGTGATAACGAAAATTTAAGGGTATCGTGTCCACCGCTGCTCCGTGACCTCGAAAATTTATCGGTCGTTGTCTTTGTATTTACGGAGGTTTTTGGCGAAGCCATTGTATGAGGTGTTGAAGTTTACCCTCGGTTGATGTCATACATAACGTAAAACATACTTTATCGAAATTAATGATAAACTGTTTTCCTAGAAGCTATCCTAGCGTACTTCGTCACTCATTTACGAAGAGCCCCGTAATGATTGACTTTTCTACATAGAATAATCACGACCTGTGACATTCTGTTTCTCCGCATGTATAAAAATACCCTGTTTCAGGGTTTAATCTAAACGGCATCAATATTGTGGGAATGCGATATTCAAAATGTCAGGTTAACATTTCGCACGTGCCTGCGTTCCCGTTTATTTAAATATAATGGAGTCTTGAGCCATCATCTCTATTAAAAGCATCGATTTAACGAGCGGAATGAGATGGTACACTCAGCGTACCTACACTGTAAATATGGGTCGGGTGCGTCCGTCGCTCGGGCGGGCGGTCGGGCCGCGCACGCCGGCCGTCCGCATGTTAACTCGCTCCGAGTAGCTCACACCCACTAATGAAATAACAAAAGGTGTAACGCCACGCTTCGATAAACTGTTTTTGTGTTATTATAAACTGCTGCTCTCGGAATATCTCTCCGTTCCAATCGTCTACGGTCGTCTGCATTGCACTTAAGTACTGTTATTGTTATTAGCGAGCATTATACAGCTCAGCTCAGGAACCGCCGTATGCCCCAAATATCGTCTGTTATCTGTCGAGTTTTCGACACTATCAATCGTTCCACTTTGCAAAAAAAAGCCGATTGTCATTTCCTTGAGAGTGTTACGTAATTGCGAGTGACTTCGTCCGACCGTTATTCTGGCTGTCGGCGAGTTGAGGCCGTTGCACTGGTACCGCTTTCCGAAATTCTGATTGCAAAAGCACGAGACGTCGCGATCACTGGCGGGCTGGCGGCCGGTGTCGCGGCTCGCAGCTCGCGCCATGCCACGGGCTGCGGGCGGAAGTTACGGTGAACGGTGCCTCGGTGGCCTTGGAGCGCAGCCGCCGCGCGCCGAAGGTGAAAGTCTTGACGGTCCGCAATTATTGAACCTCGACCTGCCGTCCTCCGATATTCGGGTTACACCAACCCGGCGGTTACCAACGCTACCGATGCGTTCCGGCTCACTCCCGACTTCCGCATTCTCAAACCCGACCAAACATTTCCGACCCTAATTTTATTGGTCGGCTGTAGATACTCTCCGAAGAATAAATAACATTCGGATTCGGACCAAGTTCGCAAATAGATAAATCGGATGATAGCGATAAATCAGTGTTAGGACAATTATTTTTATACAGCTAGAAGTGTTGGGCTGCACCTTCGCGCTTGATTGAATATGACAGTTTGAGGGTCGATCTGACATCTGCTTGTGTCACTGCTTGGCTCTCATTCAAATTTAAATGTATTCAATTATTCAACAGAAACGTATTATCTAGATGAAACTACTCTTACGTTATCATTACTACAAGAATCTGCGAGTAGAAATGATATTCATACGAATCTTGACAATGTTGTTATAGAGCGGGTGAACATCACCAACTGGAGGTTACGTAACGTAAGTTTCAAGATCTTCACTCTAAAAATTCAATTTTCTCACTCAAGTAGTACACCTCCTAAATGTAAATTCATTGAGGTAATGTTCGATGAGCTGGGAACATATCCCTGTATATCTGTGCCAAACGCTTTAAGTAGTGCTTTGACTCCAATTATAATCCATGTAAACTCGCTAGGAATGGTAAGCGTGATGAGAGATTTATTCTCAAAGATACTATACAAGTGTAGCACAGTCCAGGTTAGACTGGTTTCGGCATTAACTATCACTCATAAATGCATAAAACTCTACATAGATACGATATTAAATACAAAAATCTCATTAAAGAACTCACAACTGAATTCTTAGTAACTTTTATAGATGATGAACTCAAGAAAGTTCGTTTAAAAATGTTAGACAAATGGTCGGGAAGTTTATTAGTAAACTATGACAGAATATGGCTTGTGTTGCCGTCGGAGGCCAAGGGCGACCCAGACTCAGGTAGTAACTTTTTAACGACTGATTTTGATAACATGCTTCGCGTTTTTGCTTTGAATGGTAGTGAAGTGATCAATGCATTTGCATTGTATTTGAATATCTTAGCTAGAAGTAGGAGTTTGCTTGGTTGGTGATTAGCTACTAGATAAGATACATTTGTTTTTGTCATTATGATCACTTACCCCTCATATTTGCTATTTTTTACTATGAACGTAGATTTCTGTACGCTCATAAACATGTTATTTATATTTAGTTTCTCAGAAACTGAATAATTGTTAATTCTTGATGAGGAATAATAAAGTTCTTAAAACACAAACCCAATAACACTATGCCCAACCCGCAAATCGAATCCAGGGCCCCACGCTCAGCATTCGGACGTGCGACCACTTAACTAACGAGGCAGTCAGAATTAATGAACATACTAAGAATTCGTATTCACTAGTTTTAAATAGAGATAATAATAAGAATCGGTTTAAATGAAATGCGAATCATGCTATTACAAGGAGAGTCGCTGCCAATGTTTATAATATGGTGCGTGCTTACACATACACATCGATGAAGGTCGGTCGGTACGGTTCAATCTTTTTATGCAGTTGTCTGATGTTACTACTCTAATCCTTAGTCACGGTGATGTACAATCCGAAAAAAAAAGAAATGTTTAAACATGTTTAAACTTAGAACCAAAGCCGGAATCGAACTAATGACAAGACATTTTGATTTCTATTTCCCCCGTAGAATTAAACAAGACAAAACAAGTTAGGAAAAAGAAATTTCTTGTATTTGCCAGGAAAACACTAGTAATAACAATAAGAGGAGCACGTTTAAACAGCTTCATTTTGTTGTTTTGCTCTTATACTTAGAGAAAAATGCGCATAGAAGTTAAAAGTGACTTTGAAATCCTAATAAAACAATTCTAAACTGGACTTTTTATGTTCTAGTTTTTTGTTTATTGTTGTAAAGTGAATTATTTTGATATCCAAACGATCGCCTTCTTTGTGTTCCTCTTGGCATTTACCTCTGTTATCTACAATGAGAATACCTAGACCCAAATACTTAACTGCTAATTACTAATGTATTATCAAAATATTTCACTGCAGCGGTCCAAATGGTTTCAAACTTAATTGTCTACACCACATTAGCGAGATACAGTACAACAAATGTACAATCGTAGCTGCTTGTAGCCTTGAATATCAATTGAGCAATATTTTTTTTTTTGTGATCGTGCGTTGTACAAATGGATTGGATTATTGTTTTAACTTCAATAAATTCAGACATGACCTTTGCAGATGGAAGCATGCAATTATCTCAACGGTATTTAACTTTAAAAACTCAGATTTTATTAGTTTTTCATTTAATATTCTTTATCTCAATAGAATTGAAGAACAAGTGGCGTTTACGTGATAAGCCTACATTCGCAACGAGATATTAAAAAAGGGGTCACCACCAGTGACACCCTATAAATAAAAATTATCAAAAAGGCACACGGATTACAGTGAGGATAATGAGGTATCCTTCGCTAGGGGAGCATCATGGGCCGCGCTCGCCCGCTCGCCCGCCTGCGCGCCCTCTGTAAATCACCACAACTTATGTACGGGAGAACGGACGCAGTTCGGCGCGCGGAGCCGTCACTCGCACACGTTCGCGACTCGCCTTCCACTTAGTTATGTAGTAGCGCTCGCCGCTCGCCTGTTTGGACAAGTGCTAAGTTGATCGTTTTATGTGATACACCTCGTTGGCATTATGTTTCATTTATCCGTTCGATTTTTAAATTGTTTGGTGTCATATCATTGTTTTTAGTTTTTTTTTATTTTAAATTAATTGAAGTGTTGCACACTTTTTGGACTGTTTGTTTCTTGGATTGTTCAGGTAATTTATATTTAATTGATTTGAATTAGTTTTAAGAGATATACTATCTTTCATATTTTTTTTTTGGGTTTGCAAAACTTTCTCTGTTTAAAACAAAGGAGTCGATAGTTTAATTGGCTATTTCTTACGTAATGTTATGTTTGTGTGTACAAATATTTTTGTGAGCACGTAATAATTTAATTGGTCGCTTAAATCTACCTGACATAACACAGTTACTTTCTTTATTATTATTTAGTATCTAGGGAACTGTTGAAAGTGTTCTATTACTTATGTCGGTATGTTTATGAATATGAATATTTGAAAAGTTGTGTCGCGAAAATAAATTTATATTTACAAAGAAAATAGGAAATCGAAAGTTGAAAATGTAATGATGAAGATGCGATATTTTCTCGAATTTAAAAGTTCTGGAAGGAAAGAGTTGACTAGACAAAGGATAGTGTTTTTACGAAAAGTATCTTTGTCTTATATCAGTAAGTTAATGTACCGATGCGCTACATTATGTATGCGTGCCGGACGCGGACGATGTAGTGGATAAATAAAATAATAACATTTATCTATCCAATAAGGTGTTATCGAGTTAATATTTAACACGCTTCGGTTTCATTTAACTAATTAAGGATGAACAACTAAATTCTTTGATACGGTGTTACTGGTATGTGAGTGGATTATTCTGGTTTAATTTATTTTCTAAGGGTCCTTTTGTTCGCCGATCGGATATAGCCATCTCTGTCGCTCGGTAAGAGCGTGACAAACGGTATTCGAATTCGACTACCGAGATTTTCAGAATAGGGTTTCGTGACTCGATATTATTTGTGAATTTTTGATTTGGAATTTGATGTTCCATATTAGTACTTATCGTTTGTTAATCACTGTCTTTTGGGTACCTATCTAATTTTATTGTGGACGTGGCTTATTTGTTTTAGCTACATTACCTACAATTACTTCGGAAATACAAAGCTTTTCATGTAAATTTCTTCTCGACCTTAAAAATAGGTTCATATTAAAAAAATATTACGTAGCATAGTGCATCACTACCGGTACAGTCGCGCGCAAATGGCACGCGCTAAAAATACAAAACTAAAAAATATGAAGAAGACTTTGAATGTTACATAATTTCAGTTCTGTAAGCTTATCAACTCGTTAATTACTGGAATGTTACAAATAAGGCGTCTAATCAAGTAATAACTTGACCCCACCCAAGTTTCGGCAGCCAAGCGCCCGAAAGAAACTTTTAATATATTATACCTATTGTGTAAGTTATATGAAACTGTGTTTTGTTCTTGGATATCTTTTTGGATTTTTTTGCCAGATGTATCCACCTAGGTTCCTAAGACGTCATACGATATTCTTCGAATTTTAGCGCGATAAATGCATTGATTTCCTTGATTGGTAATGGTATTATTACTAAGCAAGTTGTAAGTCTAAAGATTAAAAGTTGCTGTATCAGCATTAAACATTTTAAAAGTCACTAGACTAGAGATTTAACATTTCATACAGACCAATTACTGATTAAAATTCGTACTTTAATTAAATCTTTCTTTTAAGAAATTAGTTTTATTTCATTATTCCGAGAACATCTATAATAGGTACTTCATTACGATCACCGTCAATTGCAGGTGTTGAGCTAGAAAGAGATAACGCAATACGGTGTCTCTTTCATTGAATATTATAAACTTTACTGACGTGGGAAACGTGCCAAGAGCTACTGCTTTTGTTAGTAAAGTGGAAAAATTGAGCTTAAATAAAGTTACCGAACTAAATGTTTTACTTGTGATTGTTTGTTGAACAGTAACTTTTGTGTTCAGATCACAATCATTTTATGAAAAATGGCGTCATGTGATTTTTTAGGACATTACAATGCCTTAATCTAAATAATTTTTAAATTTTGCTTCAAAGATATAGCTTATTCTTACACCGAATAACATCAAGATTTAAAATCCTACAACAGTGTACATTATCTAGGTATAACAGAGACAATAAGTTTTAAAAGCGCGTCAACTACGTAGCCATTACCCGTGATTTATACGCTGCGAGCAACATCCATTGTCTGCTGTGGCCTATCAATGTTATATGGCGCTCGATTTAAACACGCAAACTATATTATATAGTGATTTTGATTACCACGTGCTGAGTTACTTGGTATTAGGCTTTTACGGCTTCCGTGGAACGTCTTAAATACTTCAAGAGTAATGTTAAAGGCTTATGTTCTTCCAATGTTTGGTTCTCTTTATTTCGATTGGTTAAATACATATAGTTGTTGACATGCATCATATTCGTATGGGGAAATTTCGAGTATAATTCCGCTTAGTATGACTTCACAGTAACGCTCATGACGCATAGAAATTACAAGTTCAAACAATCCTTGTATTAGATACCGTAAAAGGACAAGTTGTTATAACTGGCATTTGAACTTTATTACCATCACCTTGGAGCATAGGACTTGCAAACTTATAGGTACAACCACAAATCATAATTTACTCTTACAAAATTTGCATAGCAGCAGTAAATAAACGAGATTTTAAAGAAAGCACTACAACTATGAAACTTCTTTTAAAAATAAAGAGCACTTTTAAGCTGATGGAAACCCGCTGAGTAATTTTCCGAGAAGCCAAGGACAATAACGAAACGATCTTGTAACAAGGCAAAACTACAGATGATACAAAGAAAAAATCTGATACAGAGGAAGTTAAAAGTTATGTTAGGAGTAAGTACCTACTTACAGTAGAAACTGAATTAATTATTTGTTACTTGCGACCTAGAAAGTTACCGCCCATTGTGAGGTCATTACATAAGCACTGGTGGCTTTGTGCGAGTAATTGTTTTAAAAAAATGATTCACCCACTTCCATAGAAAAATTCTTTAATGAGCATCATTGATAAATGTAACGGGTAAAATGGCAGGAAAGGTGAAAGAGTAAAATCAGGTGATAGTACTGAAGAAAGTAATAGTGAACAACCTAAACACGAAAATGGAGAATTAATAAATGAAGATGAAGCAGTAAATACAAACATTAAAGATTTTTATTTAAAAAATACAATGTATTGGACCAAGGACCAAGCTTTCACCAAATTCCAGTTGAAATTAATTTCGTAGATATTCTGTATTCTGCTTTTAATAATTTGTAACAAACTGAAGTTATTGTGGTATTTATGAACAAAAGCAATTTATGTAACACCCACGGCGCAGTAATTGATGATGCAACACACAGGGACGCACAATTTCGGCCATAGACGGCAATTACCACACATTTACACGTCTACGTGATTTCTTTTAATTGTCATTACAAACAAAAACTGTGTAGATACGATTCTTACCAGACAAGAAAAAACAAACAAAAATGCCTTTCATGTATGTATATTTAGACGACATACTAATACGAAGATAATACTGAATGATAAATAAACTGAAAGTGTAGATAAAAATAAGTACAAATATATCATAAGAACAATGTTTTCTACACAAAATGGCTTATTTTGATCACTTAGATGCGGCTATAAAGCCAAAAGAGCTGATGCAATTAAGGGCATAGTAGAGATTGACGTGAAAGTGTGCGATGCGGGAAATTAGAGAAAAATGCCGGAGATCGTTAAACTATTATATCGTATCGGTAATATGTTTCCACCTACATTCGATAATTCGTCGTATCATACGTTCTCCATAAAAGGTGGTCTATCAAAACGCCTACGCGGTCATAGTTATTTAGCAAAAAATACCTTGAAGAAATATTTCTTACCTTCAAGAGTGTCTATCCGAAGTGGATTGGAATTCGATACGTCTGCAATGATTCCTAATGCAATCCAGCCTGTATTTTTTCCTGTGCCCTGAAGTCTATCAAGTACAAGTGAAAGGCTAAGTTAAGGCGATAGTGGCCTTAGGAGAGCTTCTAACTTTAAGTTAGTGAGACTACCTGTACCTATTACGAACTTCTCGCAAAATCATTTCTTTTCCAATAAACTAATATAGCTGACTGTTTATTATATTATGTACAAAAGCAGGAAAATGAGAAAGAGAACAATATTATGTTATCAGTTTGAAGCAATACATAACTAACTCAAGCAAATAAATCATCGTAAAATTGTGTGAAGGAAAAAGTTTTCACATTAAAAAGTTAACCATACGATCACGTTACTTGTGTCAAGACATGACTTATTCGACGAAAGTGAGGCGAATTGATAACGAATACCTTATTCAAATTTTCAAATGCTTCATTGTTTTGTTTAAACTGTCCTACATAAATTTCAAGAATTGTGTGGACATTAAAAGGTGAACTAGCGTCAGACGCATCATATGCGATGTCAATGTTAGAAAAAAGTCCCCTATATTATGGTGGCATTCACATATCAGTGGATTCTTGCCCCCGGCTTGTGTGGGACAGAGAAAAGAAAGTGCAGGTAGGCAGTAGCGTCGGTCGACTCCAGTGAGATTTATTAGATCGTAACTGGTGGGGTCGGCAACACCCGGCCTGCTCTGTCGCCGCGCATTCGCCACACGAAAAAAAAAACATGATCCAAGCGTGTTGTGCACATTTTATTAGTATTTTTAGTAATTTTAATTTGAAACCATAAAGACCGAAAAGAGAAAACACTTCTTCCCAATAATGCACACAATATGACAAGGAAAATACTTTGATTTGCATTCAATCCAGAAAAATGTTTAGTTTATTAGCTACGGCACGAAATTTGGATTTAAGTCCAGTCATCGTGCTTGAAGAATGGGAAAACACAGATGTGAATCAAAACCCAGAAGATCAATAAAAACCCAGAATTCATTGGAATCTTGATATGACCTTTTTTAAAAAAATGGAAAAAAATAAACTCAATTAGTCTATGGTAGAAAAAAAGTAAAACGAACTATTTCTTAAATGTCAAAGTGGTGGTGCTGCCAACGTGACTCTTGCAGTTTTGTTACATCATATTAAAGTAATTGTGTAGGCGATATCTGCAATAACAGTTAGCAACATCGATATTAGCTGTTTCAACTTTATATTACGTCACATTTAATGCTGAAATTAATATTTCGCTCATACGCAGTTCTCAACTGGAGTAACACTGAGTAATATGTATAAGGAACTTTGCATTTTATCAGGTACCCATATTTCCGAATATCATTATCATTAAATATTATAAAACAAAGTCCTCCGCCGCGTCTGTCTGTCTGTTCGCGATAAGATCAAATGCTACTGCACCGATTTTTATGCTGTTTTCACCAATAGATAGAGTGCTTCTGGAGGAAGGTTTTAGTATCTAATTTGTCAAGTTTTTGTTTCGGGAACGGGATACAAATTTCATGATTACTTTTGGTCGGCAGCTGGCAGATTTTTGTGTCTATCTATAATTTGAATTTTGAATGCGATTGAAAGCACTTTTCGATAGTTGCCAAATCAACAACTCGAAGTGGTTGCCTTGAGGTATAAAAAGGTAACACAGAAGAAAAGAAAACAGTCGCATTAATACGATCGTCGCAAATCTTTCTGTTCGCCAATTACCTTGAATAAACAACTGAACGCAACCAACACTGAGATAACATAGACAGACGGCTGTAATATTCAGAATGCAATGAGACACATTATTATGAATCAGGTTTTAAAACAAAAGCTTTGGATTCAAAGGATTCTGTGCAGAGGGCAATTTTGGTGCAAAAACACGTAGCTTGTAACGCCTTTTCGATAATACGATTGTGAACGAACGTGTTTCTTACTAGAGAACTAGTCCAGGTTTTATGAATCCTCGGCTGGTTTACACTTTTCTTGCTTTGTGTTTATATGTTTTTATTTAGTGAGCTTTTGAATTTTCGTCGCCTTACTAACTTGAAATGAGTGTAACATTTCGTGCAAGGGGAAGCGTTCATTTTTCTTAAGGGTTGGCAAGGAGTTGGCCAAAAAATTTGCCAGAAGCTGGCCAAAAATTTTATAGGGTTCTCCACAAACAGTGATTCGTTAGTACATATCTTCTTTTGTTACATTATAATATAGTCTCAGATTCTCAAAGCTTTGTTCGTGTGTCAAGTTTCTCGGCTTACTTTTTTCTTAGATTAGTAGCTCGTAACGTTAGCAATTGCAAAGGTCGAAGAGTAACGTTGTTACCTCAAGTGTCCTCTGAACGTTCGTGTTATTCTGGAGGATTCTGGTTTCAGTCATTCACCTCGTTTCAGACTTCCATAGTTAAATATTTCAAATACACAGAGGTTTCTCCAAATTAGTCTATGTTGCATACTCCATCATCCTGGTTATTCCATCACTGCAATATATGTGGGTTATTTCAATTACATTAGCATTCGTAACCTATTAATTTTGTCAAGATACAACTGTTTTATCGAACAGGAAAAAGTATTTTCCTTGTGTAACTGAATCTATTACAGTTTCAGTGACATATTTTTCACAAATTGGGCACTAGATATTACTCGTATCTTTTGTCTCGAGCACGGCGAATCATGACTAGTCAAGCAATAGCGTCTAAAATGACGGCTATGGTCTACGTCATCCGTTTCCTCTCCATACGTACGTAGCAGTACATGACGCAATTGGCTTTTTCAATGTCTTATCTACAGCGAGGTATGTTGTCATTCGTCGAGTGCTCGTGGAGCTGCGCGCACGCCGCTCACCGCTCGATTTATTTTTGTTTCACTTGTCTTTTTGCTTTTTTATAGTCGTCGAGGACAAAGTGACGAATTGCGCGCCTGTATTGTGCCAGTGTTTTGAACTTTGTGACATTGGAGTTACCATTTTTACTGTAATTAAGTTCCAGTGGATTACCGATCATGTTTATGTCAGGGTTCCTCATCATTTCCCCTGATTTATTTAGGTAGGTGTTGACGAAATGCATTTCAAGGTGTTTTTTTTTATCTTCAAAACCTGTTCGCTAATATCTGTTGTAGTTTTGATGTGATTGCGAATGGAGAGCGGATTATAACGAGTTGTGAACCTGATTGGCCCGTTCGGACTTCGATGCATTGTTCTCCGATTGACCTAGTACTTGTTATTATGAAATAATTAGGGCTTCTCCTTGACTCGTTCACATTCCGTCACAGTTTTATTATTAATAAAGTCTTTGTGATAAATGACTTAGTGCGTAGCCTTCTAAAATTTGTATAGGACTTGATTATCCAATTCATCATTTTCTATGCAATTACTTGTTACTTTCCGGTCGTCCTAATTTCGTTCCCATTACTAAAATTTAAGTATCGCTAATATGTGCTAATGTGTCCGCGTTTTTGTTACAGAATGACGCCGCAAGAGGAGCGCGAGAGCTCACGCGGCGCGGAGATCGCCGACGCCTTCGAGGACGACATGTTCGGCCCGCCACGCACCGAGCCCGCCGCCAGACCCAAGCTCTCCATGATCTCAGCGCGCCTCCGCGCTAACGAGGAACGAAAGCGGGTCATTGAGATCTGCTCGCAGAAGTTAGAGAACATTGAGGACCCCGCGCGAGACCTGAGGCGCTCAGTGTGCATTAACAACACATACTGTCGACTGAGCGAGGAGGCGCGTCGGGAGAAGGAGGCCAGGCGACGCCGGGCGAGAGAGGAGTGCGATGACTCATGGGTCGGGAAGAAGGCGAGGCGAGCTGTTGAAGATGAGTGTTTAGCCCTACTTGACGCTATCCCCGAGCTGGGCGACGCCAACCTGGGCTGCGCGCAGCTAGCGCGGCAGCAGATGCCCCGCGCGGATGTGCCCCTGCTGCCCCCCGGGCTCCTGACCGTGCTTGACTCATGACCGCGCCGCCCTGCGCATCTCCACAATTCACTGTAAGCGAACACGGGCGTGTTCGTGCTCCTGAGCGAGTCCGGCCGCGTGCCGGCCGCGGGAGTCGCCGGCTCCGGCCCGGTCCGAGCTGCCGGCGCTGCACCACGGTGGCTCGAGAATCACTGGACTATTGATTCGTGTTTAATTTACGTTACCCGGAACGGACTGTCGACGTTTAGCCAATTCTTTGTTGTTAAGAAGAGTACTTACTTTGTTAGCGTGTTTTTTTATTATTTAGTGAAAGTTGCTCAGGCGCTGCCGACGGGCGCGGTCCAATTAGTGTTCAACGATTAATTTTTATCGAACAGAGGACTCTGAGTGTACGTTGTCGCTACACTGCTACGGTGACGCGCTCACTCGTAGTGCAAGTTTAACGGTTCACAATGGAGGCATAGTTTTAAGTGATAATTATTATGTTATATTATTGTACTGTAAAGTAAATAGTGATTAAGAGATAGTGCAAAACAACTGGGAACGGTTGCATAGACGAGTGCGAGCGGTAACAAAACTTCCACGCTTATTTAGTTTTATTTGAATAGTATTATTTTGTGCTGCCTTGTGAGATCGGTTGGTCGTTACTGACTAGAGTGAAACTGTTGTTCTTGATGCACACACACGCGTCTGTGATTGGAATAATAAGGATTACGCTGTTAGCAAGATAAAACGTAGTATTTTTCAATTCGAATCTAATTGCTAACATTACTAATAGTCTGTAAGGTGATAAAGGAAAATTTGTGACGTTTGTGTGTGTCATCGGTAACTCTTGACGGCATTTTAGTTATCCTTATCAAATCTGGCGCGTGTCGGCGTTGAAGAAACGTTCGCCAACATTGGCCGCCAATGCCCAACGTTGGCTCGCGCCTCACATTTGCTAACAAGTCCGAGAGTTACTTTGAACGAGTTTTGTTGTACTTTATCGCTTTAAGTTTTATTTAAACGTTTTTTGTTTTGTACATTTTAATGTTACCCTATTGCTTATATCACCATTTTAAGCTTTGTTACCATTATATGATATTTAATTGGGTTGAATCTGGGTTTTAGAGAACTATCGTGTCATTGTTAATTTATTGTGTAATTCAAGATAGAGTCTACATTTTCCTCTTATAAGCGTTGACAATATAATTTTAAAATAATTTTAAATATCACACTTGCAACAACTGTTGCTCAATTTAAACAACGTTTATAAGTTGGGGATTGTGTGTAATAAAAAGCGTTACTTATCAAACAGTTGTGCAATAAGTTTGAAAGCAATCAATCGTCGATTGTGCAATTGATCCGCGGAACAAGCGAGTTCTTTTTCTTTTGAAATCTTAATTGTCGCAAAATATATCGGTAGTAGCCCGTTTCGCCCCCTCTGAATAGTAAATAGGTAGGGGAGGCGCGGGGCGAGAGGGTCGGGCGGCGCGGGGCGGGGCGGCGGGCGCCCGGCGCGGCGGTGGTGTGGGTCTCTGCACCGTTCCCAGCACTCCTGTGATATTAGCCTAGCCTGTGTGTCGTATTTGTGCTAGTTTCCCCAACCGACTTGTTTGGAATTGTGCTTGTAAAAAGCTTGAAAAAAAAATTAATTTCTTTTCTATATCGGCCATTTTATACGGATTAACCGAATTTTAAATGTCGTTATACCCGACGACGGTAGAATCGCATTTAGAGTTTCGATCACCATTTGTGACGAGTAGATGTTTTATTTTGTTTCAATCATTTGGTATGTTGTATGTAATGTTGAATAATCATTATTGTATTATAAAAATTTATAAAGTTAGGCGCTTGTACACTTAGCTGTTACCCTTATTAGGGGATAATGATGAAAAGATGTCTACAAAAATGAAATTCATACAAATGATTAGTGCTCTAATACATTTTGGTCACTAGTTGTTAAATTTGAATTTGCAAGCAAAATATACTTCATAAATTGAAAATAAAAACGCACATATTAACAAATAAGTAGATTTTTCAATGTACTGTAAATCGGCCACGTTTGAGAGCGCACGGAATTCTGAAATCAGACCAAGAGTTAGTCATGTCGAAAAGTTCACCAATGTAAATGAAGTTTTGTATCAATGAACTCTATTGTCCTATAACGGGTTTTTTATTTTCTAATATACCAATCGACCAAGAATTGTTTGATGTGCTTTCTAACATTCCTATATCTTTCTCATTACCGCCAACAAGTCACTGCACACGTAAGGTAGATGATTGCATCGTGGCACTTGTTTCAAACGTGGCGTGGATACTCCTTGGACGATGTGAGATTCTTAGAAAGTAAATAATTTAATACCGAGCCTCTAGCTTTAGTCATTCAATCGTGTTGATCGGAAAATGTAAGAAAAGGATGTTGCAGACTATCAGATTATTGAATCAAACTCGTGTTCATCTCACTCGCGCCTTGCGTGTGCGAGCGAGACAAAACGAGGCGATGTGTTGAAAGAAATTGTAATATTGTATCGATAATACTCCAAAGCAATTGAATAATTTTATTGGTTCCGTGTGAGCTTGAGATCTAAATAAACGTAATAGTTCAGCTTATTTGGCATTTTATTTACTTCTTGGCACTCCTGCATATTATAATAATAGATTCCCCGAGTTGTTTTTCAATATCAAACGATAGGTGAGTCAGTGAATCAGTTGAAATGATTGAGTCATCGTTGTTCAGTAAGAAACTTTACATACAACAGAACATTTTGTACGGGCATATTAATTTGGGTTAAAATCAATTTATAAATAGAAATGAAATGGACTTATGAGTGGGTGATACCGTACAAGCTGTAATAGATGAATATGACGTATGAACAAGGGTTGATATAATACTTGATCACACTTCAAGAATAGAAGTGAGTAACACAGACATGCAGAACTATTTAAGAATTACTGATGTACTAATATAGTGCAACATATGACTATATAAATACAAATCTTTATATAACACTGTTGATCCGTTATACATATTTAGTAATCAAGCTTGCACAAAGCCGTATTTAGCTAAATATACAAACAATATAAGTACAGAATCTGAATGCAAATAGAGTAATTTCTGCGGCTCGATTCACTGAATAGATTTTCCCATGAATGTACTTAGTAAGAAATGATCCATGAATGGCGATGTCGAACAGTTCTTAGAAATTATTTTATTCCCATTATTTCTGAGATAAAATATAATTCATAGATAACTTTAAATATTGAATGTGTTGTATCAAGGCATCTACAAGGAGCAACTTATATTATGAATGAAAGTTGTAAATGTGTCTGATACGAGGCGAGGTACTTGTTTGTGAAATAGTAAATTTAAGAGAACGTTTTGTAAATGTTATCATAATTTTATTATTGTGACTAGCTGCTATTTTATAAATGTTTCCTGTCTTAAGCTAAGAGATGGTCAATAAATAAATAAATATTAAATATAAACTGTATACTGGCAATTTTATTGTGTACCTACCTCTAATAATGAAACCTCGAACGATGATAAGCGAGAAATCATTTCGGCCTAGTAATTTTTAATACTTGATTAAAACAAATGACATCGCGTCAATATCAAAGAGAAACCGCAAAAAAAAACAAAATTTAATTACCTATACACATTCATATACAGAAGCAAATTGCAGATTTACCTACAGATACAAATCAAGGTTCAATATTATCCCTATATTGAGAAACACTCAAGAATGTAATGATAAACTGTCTGCAAAACAAAATGCTGTCGACGATCCCTATTCTAACGGAATAAAAAATAATTAAGTATGCATAATAAGCATTGCTATTTAGCTATTTACTGGTATTCAGCTGCATCCGGTTAGGCTGGAAGCCGACCCCAACATAGTTGGGAAAAGGCTAGGCAGATGATGATGAATAAGCATTGCTATTTTGTCTTCCATTTCCATATTTAAGAAGACATAGAGAAGAAATATTTCAGTTGTGGAAGTAGAGAGCTTATGTTGCTTTAACTTCTTGTCTTCCATTGGCACGAAATATAATAAATACTAGCTAGTTAGCAAGGCGGAAGCGGGGTTACTGATATTTTTTTCATTTAATTTATCTAATAACAATTTACATTGTGTCTGAATGTATAACATAAAAAAAATGTTGAATAAACAACAAAAAAAAACCATAACTGATTAATAAGAAAAAAATATGTACCAGTAAAAAAAAGCAGTATTCCCATTTGAGCACCGATTTCAAGAGCACCAAACATTTTTCCTTTTGAGCAAAGGGAATATCTTTGGCTCTAAGCATTGGTGCTCTTGAAATCGGTGCTCAAATGGGAATACTCCAAAAAAAATAAAGATTACAGGGCGTCAAAAAATTCATCCACATCGCCGTCAACAGGAAAGTGCCCAGAAGGCTTGCAGCATTGCCACGTTGGATGGCAATGCTGATTCTTTAATAATATGAATAGGCCCGCTCTCTGGTCACGTGAAGAGTCGCCCTACTTGGCGATTTCCCGAAACACTAGGTGGGCACTCGGACCCCATGGCCCTAGAAAAATAAGAAATAGAGAAATACACCAACACTATCAGAAATTAAATTAATAAAAATCACAATAATAAAACAATGTCATATTATTTTTGGTTATTCTCGTCTGGCTAACGGCGAGAACTTGCACAGGCACAACCAAGTAGCCAGGATCATTCACCAGCAACTTGCCTGGAAATAATATAAACTTGTGGAATCTGAGGTACCGTACTACAAGTATGTGCCCGACCCAGTTCTCGAGAAAGACCATGTTACGCTGTACTGAGATCGGGCTATCGTCACTGACTGGACTATTGTTGCCAATAAGCCTGATATAGTGGTGAAAGACTGATCAACCTTGTACCTACCACACACATAAAGTAAACATAAGTCTATTATTTACCAACATGCAAGAAAAATAATGGCTTCACATACATATATGCATGACTTAGGACATTAGGCATCGGGAATTTCCACATGCTACTTATTAAACAAATACAAAATAAATAAGTATTATCCGTTTTGTTTACGTTTAAGAAGCAACTGAATTTATCGGTACTAGTTTAATGTTTGGGTACACTGGCGCCATCTAGTTGGAGTTTGAATAACCACAAACTTGAAAAGAGGTCATTACTAATAGTTTGGTATAGCTAAAGGTGTCTATGAGATTATGTGAATAAGTAGTGAAAATAATGTTGCAGAATGGGAAGGAAACTTCCAAAGGGTCGTATTTAAAATAATTACTGTGAATTAACTACTGTATTAATGTCCAACCCAATTATTTTTATAATGAGATACAACTGACTTGAATTTCATAAACAAACAGATACAATGTTTATTTGAGCTTAATTACAAACAATGAAACACATGTAACAATGTAATATACAGCTAAACCATTCAATAAAATCAAACCACTATTGCGTAGGTTCCGTTTCATACAACTATTCAAGGTCTTTGAGAAAGTTTTGTGAAATGGCAGGTCCGTTATACAAAACTTAAAAAAAAAAGAAAATTAAACATTCACCACTTCGCTAAATAAAGTATAAAATACTATTTTACACATTTTTGTTATTTATTTATGTAAGGATCGTAGCAGGTGGCGTTCTGTGGTTTCTGCCTATCCCCATGGGAAAAGGGCGTGAGTTTATGTATGTATGTATGTATGTTGTTATTTTTCTCTGTGATGCTATTTTAATATTATTTCCATGGTAATAAAGAAATTACATATAATGGCAAAATTGGTTCACTAGCTGCAGCACACTACATGGCGTAAGAATAAATGCTCGGCCATTTTGTTCAATATAGTTTTTCAGTTTCGTTTCGCTGTCGAAGAAAATCAGACTTTTAAAAATAAATATTCATTGTGAGGCGTTTAAAATAGCGCTAAGTACTTACTGTTTTATTGCTCACATTAGGAAATCGCTTTGTATTGTGATATTTTTGTTAAAAATATAAAATTAAGGAAAATTGTGAAGAGAAATTATGAAAAATGAAGTTGTGCACGAACGAAGGATTTTTACAAATTCATGCCCTAAACGGGCTAGAGAATGAAAGTTTTTATGTAAGTTCGTAATTTTTTACATAAGGGAAAGCTCATCGGGGACACAGGCTTGTTACGGTAGGAAAAAAGTACTTAGTATATAAATATAATAGTAGTATTATTTTACTAGCTGTAGCCCGCGACCTTCATTCGCGTGAAATAATTTAAAAAAAATCCCCATTATTATAGGCACTTTTTGAATCAAATTTTGTTACTACATAATTTCATGGGTTTTAATTTTTTTGCACGGAACCCTAATTATTTCATATTCCCGTCAAAATCGGTCCAGCCGTTTCGGAGATTGGCCAGAACAAACAGACAGACAGATAAAAAAAAAAAAAAAAGTTATTGTATAAGTGCAGTATATATTGTTATATGCATTCAGTAAAAAGCTGTTATTTTGATATTACAAACAGACAGACACTTCAATTTTAATTGTTTGTATAGAAATGGGGAGGAAGGAGTGAGCCTGGGTAGGATAGAAATTTTTCATCGGTCAGAATGATGAACTGAATACGTGATAACCATTTTCGCGTCGGTGTCCCTTCTACCCCTTAAATCCTTGTAGAGCCTATACCTTACAATATATTTTCAAATTTACACATGCTTGCCTCTGCATCACCCAAAGGTTTACTGGTAGAATATGCCTATGACATTAGGTAAGTCCGCCTCTGTACTCTATGCTTGAAGTGTTAATTAGATAAATATATCTAGCATGATAATAGTCATTTAAAAGGTGGTCTTAGCTTCCTGTTGTGATAAATTAAAAGGAGCTTTATTACCGGAGACCGAAGGGTTTAGCCCTGACATGCTTCGACAAGGTTTATCTCTTGCTAGGCTATGGCACAAGGTGAAGGAAAGCGGTTGTAGGTCAGTTTTGGATGGGTTACCCCGTTACCGTGATCAATGACTAATGAAATAGTTATGGGATTGCAAATGGCGTAGATGTTTATTTTAATCAAACAATATATACAGATTGCGTAAAGTTACATAGATTGAGTTACATAATGCTTGGTTTATGGCTTCGTGAAGAGTCTGTTTACACCCTTTATTGGGTGAGAAATAATATGTAAGACATCTCTCTTTCATATTATTTATTAGTAAAATGATGCCGTGACGTCTGAAAGGGGAGAATGGAAAAATAATGAAGTTATTTTAAAGTTTAGTTTTGTTAAGTATTTAGCCGTAAGCAGATTTTCAATTTATCTAGTGTGTGTTTGCAAACCACCATTGTATTGGGTCGTCATGTAAAGATAGTGTGTGTGTTCATTAAATAAATAAAGAAAACGTGTTGCGCCGACCCCAAGTAGAATGGGAATAGGGCAGAAAGATGATGATGATGATATGGCTTGGAGATTTAGCTACAATAATATTAAATGCGCATATAGTCAGAATTGCAAAAGCATGAAGCTTTTTTTTTCAGATGGGAAATCATCAAATGACTCCTCCCGCTCTGGGCGGAGCGGAAGGGAGAGTCAGACATGTACTAACTAAAACCCATCCATGTTCCTTCCTTGCCCTTTATGTTCCAGGGCCGCGGTATCTTTTTCGGACAGTCCCGCAGCCCAAACTATGAAGCTTTGCCCAGCAGTAGAACAAAATACGCAGTATGTGACAATTTGACAAATTGCAACTATGAGACTACAAATTCTGAAAAAGCTTCGGACTCTCTATCGTTTAAAAGTGAACTTTGTAATAAAAATTATGGCTCAGTGACCATATTCTCGATCTAACACAAGAATACATATTACTTATGTATTATAATTGCTTATTATGAATGAAATGACTAATAGAATAACTATCCTAGAATAACGTAGGTACGCCAAGGAAAAATTAGAGTTAATAATATTCTAAAAGTACATCGAGTCTTGTACATTTTTTGTGAGACTGTTCTAGTTACCGGGTCGAGTGTAGGCGTTGTAAAGGCACCGATGTCGCACTCACGCGGCACGCATGCAAGTGGGCAAGAGATTCACATCTAGGTACAGTCGAACACATCGTCGGTTAAATAGTAAAATGACGTTATTCAGAAAGTACAAATTTTACAGTACAAGCATTTGAAGTTTTAAATTTCATTAAAATTCATTTTTCTTTATAAGTGTTATATTTACATAAACGGTGTAAACAGACTCTTAACGAAGCCGAAAAGCACTTGTTAAGTCGGAAATCAAATAACTTTTTCTATGCAGGAGTTCAGCTTATACTGGTTTTATGAGCACAGACGTATATACTCTACTGTATCTACCTTGCATGGACTGCCGTGTTAACTATACTGTCATGCAGCAGCGCAGGGTTAATTTTTGTAAGAAGTAAGCCGGAGTATATATCTTTAATGTGATTATATTATTTGTCTATAGAATACTGACTGTGACATATTTCAGAGGGAAGCCGGTAGGAATCGAGTTCTATGGAACCTTCGCCACTGCTGTCATGAGTTTTATCAAAAATCTTAAGCAAATTATTGTATGATAGGAACCTGTACGTCTGTTAACATGTGCCTAGTATGGTATTGCTCAATGGGTGACTATCAGCAAATTTGCGTGGACGAAGGGATAATAGAACATGAGGCCTCAACAAGTACCTGGCAGGGCTGCGGGACTGTTGGAAAGAGATACCGCGGCCCTGGAACACAAAGGGCAAAGTAGGAACATGGATGGGTTTTAGTCAGTACAAGTCTGACACTCCCTTCCGCTCTGCCCATAGCGGGAGAAATCATTTGATGATTTCCCATCCGAAAAACAAAGGCTACAACAAATAAGAATTTGCAGCAATCTATGTAGATCAATAAAAATAAATAAAATTTAAGTTTCTGTTTGTTATCTCCAAATCATGAAAAATACGGTACATAAAACAAAAAATCATCTTTTAAATTGTCGTCTGTCCGTTCCGGGTAATCCGACAGGGCCGAACCGATTTTGATGGGGCTGTTTTGGCAGATAGCTGATGTCATGAGGAGTAGCTGGGGCTTTAATAAATTTTATACTAGCTTATGCCCGCGGTTTCGCCCAAATGGATTTCGATAATTGTCCTACGGGATCATACTACCGGAATAAAAAGTCGCCTATGTGGTAATCTAGGTTATAAGCTATCTGTATGTTAAATTTCATCAAACTCCGTTCATTGGTTTTTGCGTAAAAAAGTAACAAACATCCATCCGTTCATTCATCCATGCTCACAAAGTTTCACATTTATAATATTAATAATTATACTAGCTGCTGCCTGCGACTTTTATTCACGTGAAATTATTATTAAAAAATCCCCATTATTATAAGCACTTCCCTATTTGAATCGAATTTTGTTACCAATTTCAAGGGTTTTTTTTTGCACGGAACCCATTTATTTATCTAAAATAAAAGTATTCTAAGTTACTCCCGTCAAAATCGGTTCAGCCATTTCAGAGATTAGCCGGAACAAACAGACAGACAGACAGCCAGACAAACATTGTAAAAAATGTTGTTTTGGTATATACAGGGTGTAAACAGACTCTTCACAAAGCCGTCAACCAAGCATTATGTACATCAAACCAAGTAACTTTACGCAAAAATTTGTGCTGGGAAACGACTTTTTTTTGGGCTGAAAAATCTCGTTTTACAGTAGGACTCAATGTAACACACTTAAAACATTGTGCTGATGGATGGATTGAATAGTAAGAGGGTCCTGGAGGTGTTTAAAGTAAAAATCTTACATTAAAAACATGTATTTAAAAAAAAACTTGTGAAAAAGTTGGAAATTTGACCCCCAATATCTCCGTAACTAGAAGGTTCCCAGGTATGGTCTAGAACAAAAAAACGATCGCAATTACGGGGACAGCAAGTGTCTTTCAGCTTCGTTAAGAGTCTGTTTACACCCTTTATACCGTGTATACATCCATATGCACTTAGTAAAAAGCGTTTATTTTAATATTACAAACAGACACGCCAATTTTATTTATCTGTGTATACAGGGTGTAAACAGACTCTTCACGAAGCCGTTAACCAAGCATTATGTACATCAAACTAAGTAACTTTACGCAAAAAATATTACTGGGAAACGGCTTTTTCTTTTGGGGTGAAAAATCACGTTTTACGGTAGAACTCGATGTAACGCATTCAAAACATCGTGCTGATGGATGGATTGAATAGTACGGGGGTCGTGAAGGTGTCTTAAGTAAAAAAAATAATTTAAAAACATGTATTTAAAAAAAAACTTGTGAAGAATTTGAAACTTTGACCCCGAATACCAATGATGGGGAGAACAAGTGCCTTTCGACTTCGTTAAGAGTCTTTTTACACCCTTTAGATGTGTATAGATTATGATTTTATATTTTATAAAAAGGATTAAGGTTCCGTGCACAAAAATGAAAGTTGTTAACAAACAACGATTCAAATAGGGGAAGTAATATTTTTATTATAGTTTCACGGACGAAGGTCGCGGGTACCAGCTAGTTTCATAATATTATTCATTACCTACTACCCGCATGACAATCATACAGAAGAAATAAAGAAGAAAGAAAAAAGTGAAGAAATAAGAAAAGCTTCTTCCGTAACGTTTCGTATTCTATTATGATTTTCACAAAGATTAGCATACACTTTCTGGTATCGTACTTGCGTTCAAAAGTCAAAAAACTATGAGACGGTCATAACCATCTTATAATTGTTTTGACTTTTGAATCAGTCATTATATACAGGGTGTAAACAGACTTCACGAAGCCGTCAACCAAGCATTTTGTACATCAAACTAATCCGCACTGGGCCCGCGTGGTGGATTATAGCCCATTCCCTCTCATAGAGAGGAGGCCTGTGTCCCAGCAGTGGGAACATTATAGGCTGATGATGATGACGTAAATATTATATGCAATCTAAATGTCCGTTAGTATAGTTCACAAATTCGATCTTAGTCCTTAACTCCTGGTAAGGTTTTTATTTCTCATTGTTTAATTTCTAATTTAATTTATATTTTTTTTAAGTTTATCTAGTTTAGTTTTAGCTAGTTGAACTAGTTTAGTTTAATTTCTAATAGTATGAAAGTTTATAAAAGGGGGATTTAGACTTTAGTCCACCACGTTAGTCCAAGAGCGAACATGGCCAGATATGACACAGGATAGAGAGGTTTGTCATTCAAAAAGGCAGACAAAGTACTTAGATATTTTTTTTGTTCTTAAAACCCATCTTCTGAACTAAGCTACTATCATTACTAGTTTTGTAGTTATAAGAACTCGGACAGTATTCATATTCATACTGCCTAACTGTCAAATTGAAAACTATTATCATTACGACTTTTATAAACACGGGTGTTCTACAGACTGTCCCATAGGGACATGACTCCAACATGCAGAAGCCATTTTGGACTGTTTTTAAAACTTGATAAGTAAGAATTATTATTATGAAATTGCTTTTTCATGTAACTCGGAAAACTATTATTTTATTTATTTTTAGATTTTTCGGATTCATGTGCTTATTGTATAATTATCACTTGCCTCGGTAAAGGAAAACATCGAGAGGAAACCAGCGTGCCTGAGAGATATTTCTCGACGGCATGTAAAGCCAAATCAGAGGCCCATGGCAGCATAAAACTCTGACACCAGGTTAGGCTCTAACCACACGATGAAGAAGAAGAACTATGTACCTATTCCGGTCAGTTTTTGTTAACATTATAAGAATATGAATATGCTTTTATACTTTTGTACTGTGTAAATAAGTACACACGGCGACGTTTCTAACTATACATAATCAGTATAACAAGGCCTCGCTTTGCATAGATGTCCCGTACAATGAGAGATCAGCTGATTGGTGGTTTTGTATAGCTTGATTGGTTGTCATGTGTACATACATAATGGGTGTAAAAGTACCCTTATCGAAGCCGACAGGCACTTGTTGACGGGGACGTCATTGCGATTATATATTTTTTTATTTATTTTTTCAGTTTATTTCTCTACTATATTTAAACCTTCTTTAAACATATTATGTTTTTGTTCTAGAAGTTCCCAGGTATGGACCTGCGTGGACTTTGCGTAAAACGTTATTTCTCACCCCGAAAAAAAAATGTCGTTTTCTAGCTATAATTTTTGCGTAGAGTTACTTAATTTGATGTACAGAATGCTTGGTTGACTTCGTGAAGGGTCTGTTTACTTTACACTCTTGTATTGTGGCCAAAGTCTTTAACATTGTTATACCACTGCATCTTAGTGACGAATAGTGGTATTTGTCAGTACAGTAAGTGTATAACATTCAATAACAAGACACACACACAAGGGTCATGGGGTCCGAGTGCCCACTTAGTTTTTCGGGAAATCGCCAAGCGGTTGGTCGACTCTTCACGTGACCAGAGGGCCGGCCTATTTTTTGGCCAAAGAATCAGCATTGCCATCCAACTTGGCAATGCTGCCAGCCTTCTGGGCACTTTTTCTATTGACAGCGATGTGGACGAATTTTTTGACGCCCTGTAACCCTTTTGATACTTGTACATATTTTATTACTATTATAGATGTGTAGCTTGTAAATAATGTACATAACAAGACATAATACATGATTAATAAGTACATTATTGCAAGTTACATATCGTTGAAACAAAGGCATTGCTCTTACGTTATCAGCTAATGCTGCAGGATTCCCCAATACATTTATTTTGTATGACAACCGTGAATCCCCGACATAAATTTATTATGGAGAAAATAGTTGAAATGAGTAACATTTATGTTGGTATCTACAAGTACGTTACTGTTACTGTTAGCCTGTGCCATCCCACTGCTGGGGAAAGGCCTCTCCCCATGACTTTCAAACTTTTTGATCAAGGGCCAAATTGGACCACTGGTCGTTAGTTTTGTCCAGCTAGTCCCGCCATCTCCTGCGAGGTCTACCGCGTTGCCTTCTGGGTGTGTCAGGGCTCTACATCGTGGTTATTTTGCCCCACAGCTCGTTCTGGCTACGGCAGACATAGCCAGCCCAGTCCCACTTTAGTTTATATTGATGACGTAATTACTTTTTTGAAGTTATACTTCTTTTGGCGCGTTAGAGAAAAATGATGAGAGTAAATTTTTAAGATGCGCGCGCACACCGTCACGAAAAACCGACACCCTGAAGTTAGCTAATCAACATACACTCTGAAGTTAGCTAGTCAACATTTTAGTTTTATACGCCAAAGCAGTATAACTTCTTATGTGCGTGCGTATTAAGTACACACACACTTTTTTTTTTTACCTTTTAAATCGACGCCGTAATTCGGCTCATTCTTTTTTTAAACTCCGTTCAGTCGGACCAGTTTCCAGGAAAATTATTTTTCGTGCAATCAAAATTATTAATACATCTCGTTGGTCTAGTGGTTGGAATCGCTACTATTGGACTTAGGTTCGAATCTTAGGGCGGTCAAAATGATATTGCGTTTTTACATCGGGCATTTCTAAGTAGTAACCAGGAGAATGGATTTGTGTCCGAATGATGGCAATAGGCTTGCCCCCTATTACATGGGTCAAATTTCGACACCACAGCCTGCCTAACGCTTTGAGGATTATACGTTATGTATTTCTGTATGGGTAAACACTTCAGTCCTAACTTTGACTGCCATTCATATGGGCACAATGGATGTCATGTTGAGTTGCAGGCGGGAGGCGGCAACGCGGCAAGTTGGCTTCACTAGACAGTCGTGTTAGACCAGTGAACGACTGATATAGGATAACCTGGTTTTTGAACTGATCGTAACAAACCAGAAATTGAGGTTATTAAAATCCATTGCGACATATCTATGAATTTTTGTATAGTTCTATACTAATATGTACTATGTTTGCGAATGTAGCTCTGTCTGCCTGTTAACTAAACGACTGAACGGATTCCGATAAAATATGGCACACAGATAGATCATGACATACATATTATTGTAGGTAGGTGCACATATATGTACACCTACATACAATAATAGAAAGAAAGAAAATAAGTCAAAAAAAGGACAAATAATAATAGTTAGGATATAAACTAACATTGATAAACTAAATGAAACAAGAACTATTTTACGTGTTCTCGGAAAAGATAAAAATAGGTAGGTAGACATAGATATAGTAAGAAATAAATAAATTGAAAGCCTATATCATTCTACATATTATATACTCAGTCATTTCAGTATGTGTTCACTCGAACACCGAAGAGACGTAACGGACCAAATCCTACTTTATAAAAGAGTCAACGGATTAGTAAACGCTCCTGAACTTTTAGCGGAACTAAGAATAGCTATTCGGTAGCTGTACCTCGACAGAAAACTATTAGATCTGGCCGCGAAACAATAACTTTTGCCACCACTGCAAGTCGTACTAACATTGGCACCACCGCACCATCAACCGTCTAATGAGAATCTACAACAAAATTGCTGCAGGAACCAGTAGCATCGGCATCTACTTTAAGTCTAACCCCATTTTTTTTTTCGGATGGGAAATCGTCAAATGCCTCCTCTCCTGCATGCTCTGGGCGGAGTGAAAGGGAGTGTCAGACTTGTACTGACTAAAACCCATCCATGTTTCTTCCTTGCCCTTTGTGTTCCAGGGCCGCGGTATTTCTTTCGAACAGTCCCGCAGCTCCCGCAATCCCTTCCGTCAATACCGTATGAGACTTTTAACCAGCTCGAAGTCTCTAGACGTCACGAGACATCTTCTGTGCGATATCAGACACTGCAAATTATTTGCATTCGCTTTCACTCTCTTTTTTATCAGTCTTTTAATTTTTTATTTAGTTTTTGTTCTTAATTTCATCATTTCAGCCTAAAGACGTCCACTGCTGGACATAGACCACCGTCAAGTGTCGCCACATTGACCGGTCCCGTGCGACTCGCATCCAGCGGATCTCCGCAACCTTCACAAGGTCACATCGGTCCACCTAGTGGGAGGCCTTCCAACGCAACGTCTTCCGGTTAGCGATCGCCAACCCAGAACTTTTCGGCCCCATCGGCCATCTGTTTTGCGAGTAATGTGCCCTGCCCACTGCCACTTAAGTTTGGCAATTCTTCGGGCTATAACGTCAGTAACTTTAGTTCTCTTGCGGATGTCCTCATTTCTGATTTGATCACGCAAGGAAACTCCGAGCATAGCGCTCTCCAATGCCCTTTAGGTGACTTTAAGCCTTCTGATGAGGCCCATTGTGAGCGACCACGTTTCAGTCCCGTATGTAATCACTGGCATTAATATCGCATAACCACTATGTAATCATTGGTTCTTAATTTATACATATTTTTTTATAAATTCATTCTGTATTTCCCACCTCGGCCTTTTCCGCCTGATCAGTTAAACATTTTTTCGCTTGAATCATGCGGAGGCGCCCCGCTCGTTTAGAGAGCGCTTCATGTTGTGAGTGCAAGCAAAAATGAGCTTAGTGGTGATCAAGCGGGAGTGTCCGCCATTGTACACAGCCCATCTTTAATTTTATTTTTTTAATTATAGCTAACTATCTTTTTATTGTAATACATAATTTCTGCGTAATATCCTACTTGCCCTTTTGTTATTATTATGCGAGTGCTGTGCTGCTATATGTGACGAATCCACTATAGGTAGGTACTTAAAATTCTTTGTGATTTATGTTTTTGTATGTTTTAGTGAGTAAATCTTTGAAGTGCCATATAAATAAATAAATATAATCTTCTAAATTGTAGGTCCTTTGGAAAGCGACAAAGTTATAAATTAGGTACGCTATGTTCCTGTGCTCTAAAGTTTTAAGGAAAATATTTATTTAAATGTTTGTTTTACAACATATTACATTAATACCTAACTATTGTATAACACAACTACATAATTAAACACGTCGCCACGGAGTCTGGACTTGTGCCCGGTTGATGGCAATAGGCTCGCCCCCTATTACATGGTACTTAAAACATAACTGGCGAAATGTGGGTGTACTATTAGGTACACCTCTGCCTAACCCTACGGGGATTACAGGCGTGATGTTGTGTTACATAATTAAACAATCTACTTTTCAAATAGGCTTACAAATCTTCGTAGGTACAGAGAACCGGAGTGAAGAAAAAATGAATGAGCCCTGATCCGCTGGTCGTTGTTCAGGATAACATTTTCTGTAATATACGAAAACTACTTTTTTTTTTAATTTCCAATATGAATAGGCTATTATTTATCAAGAAGCAAGAACTTTCTAACCAGAACCACAAATACAACTACATATTACAGTCCAATCTAAAACAACATAGCAACAGGGAGATAGTCAATGCATTTCACAAGCGCATTGTAATTTAAACCTTATACCAATGTTATAAAATTCACTCGTGATTTACACCACCTATATCGCGATGCGGCACGGGCGAGGCATCCCTTAATAGTCACAGTATAAAGATAACCAGTAAAGCAACTACCAACCAACTACGGTCCTTTCACAGTATTTTACCTCTGACAGCTGCAGTCTAAAACCAACCTTAAGTAGTAAGTAAATTAAAATAAAGATTACAATATTATAATTTCACAGACTTACCTTATTGTATATAAGACAAAAATCACTGTGATTTTGACTGTGTATGACCCCAGCTGCCCAGCATCCGGGCTCGTGTGGTGGATTGCAGCCAGTGGGATTACCCCAGTAGTGGTTATGTTTGTGCATGTGTCGATTCCGACCATTTGTTCCTAATTGAAATACTGTATCTTAATACTGATATATTAT
Organism: Lycophotia porphyrea; assembly: GCA_950005105.1. NCBI lineage: Eukaryota > Metazoa > Arthropoda > Insecta > Lepidoptera > Noctuidae > Lycophotia > Lycophotia porphyrea. Next base: position 12,284,790 of record OX465398.1, read on the forward strand.
GTCTACTGTGGTCGACTGTGACGCTTGACTTCATAGATATAGGTAAATGTATCGATATGAATAGGGCGCGACGCCAGAACTTCTTACTTATTTAAAAAAAAAACATTCCGACGGATTTTAACGGGACTTTTACTGGCAGATAAGTAGCTAACGTTATATGGAGTAACTAAGGCTATTTTTGTTTAACAAAAAGATTAGGGTTCAAAAGGGGATGAGGGGGCAAAAAATTAAAACCCTTGAAATTGTTAAAACTCCTATTCAAATAGGAAAGTTATATTTTTATAAATAATCATTTCACGTGGACGAAGATCGCGGGACACAGCTAGTCTACATCTATACATCTATAACATACATACAGATAAATAAAATTTGAGTATCTGTTTGTAATATTAAAATAACCGCTTTTACTAAGTGCATATGCAAAACAACATTTTTTAAATTTTTGTCTGTCTGTCTGTCTGTTTGTTCCGGCTAATCTCTGAAATGGCTGGACCTATTTTGACGGGGCTTTCACTGGCAGATAGCTGATGTAACAAGGAGTAACTTGGGTTACTTTTACTTTAGATAAATAATTCGGGTTCCGTGCAAAAAAGAACCCTTGAAATTGATAACAAAATTCGATTCAAATAGGGAAGTGCTTATAATGGGGATTTTTAATAATAATTTCACGCGAACGGAGGTCGCGGGCAACAGCTAGTTTAAATAAGGGAGATCCCGCGACACAAACTCTATATGCTTATAGAAATAGATGCCTAGTAGTGTTACGTTTAAAAGTCGTCTACTAATTCATTCACTAATACTATAAAGTATAAACTATGCAAGTTTCCTACAACGATTCTGAATGTAAAAGGAATTATGTATAAAAGGATTTATGTGTAAAAGGATTTATTAGTATTATTACATTTATTACTTTACTTTATGACTTAATTCATGGTATTAATGTTTTCCTTGTTGCTAATTGTTTTAGTGGTTTTTTTTCAGTTTTAAGACGGCGGCGGCGATGACTGTTTTTTTTTTTATTTAAACAATAATAGTCTTAATACAGGTTATTTGTTTACCATTATACCAGATATGAAAAAATAGGTAATGTGAATAATTTTACAAAATCTACAATTCAAAGACCTCTTAAGTTTGATAAGGTACCTTAAGAGGTTTATAGACAAGGTTAGATTGAATTAGCTAGCGAAACGCCGCGGACTTGATAAGGATATATACGTGGTAACCGTTTTCGCGTTGGTGTCCCTTAGCTTAAGTGTCAAAATGGTAACATCAAAAAAGTGACCTTAGAAAATAATACTTTGGGGATCTATTCAAATCACAGAAAGTATTACAAGCATATTTTTCAGGTTAATTATTTTAGCATAAAAAGCACTCAAAGTATCAACACAATCACACAGCTTCCTACGTAAAACGAGCGTGAGGGATACAACATAGCATCTAATAACTAGTAGAACTCAACTCAATAAATTCCTCTAGCACGTGTAATGAAGGCAGACGAGAGACTTGTTATATTCTGATTTGTTATGTTATGTATTAAGTTACATTGATGATTACATAACATAACAACACGCCTATAATCCCTGAAGGCGCAGGCAGATTTGTACCTAACAGTTCACACACATTTCGCCGGTATACAGAGTGTAAACAGACTCTTCACGAAGCTGTTAACCAAGCATTATGTACATTAAACTAAGTAACTTGACGCAAAAATTATTGCTGGGAAACGACTTTTTTTTTGGGTGAAAAATCACGTTTTACGTTAGGACTCAATGTAACGCATTCTAAACATTGTGCTGATGGATGGATTGAATAGCACGGGGGTTGTGAAGGTGGCTTAGTAAAAAATCATTAAAAATATGTATTTAAAAAAAAACTTGTGAAAAAGTTGGAACTATAAACCCCCAATATCTCCGTAACTAGAAGGTTCCCAGGTATGTTCCAGAACAAAACAAATATCACAACGACGGGAACAACAAGTGCCTTTCGGATTCGTTAAGAGTCTTTTTACACCCTTTAGAGAAAGTCTGAACGTGGCAAACGACGGATGGACTGTGTGAAGGATGATATGGCAAGAAAGGAGGTGTCTGACGAGATGACGAGTAACAGAGAAGTATGGAAGAAGAAGACATGCTGAGCCGACCCCAAAAATATTGGGATAAGGGCAGGAGAATGATTATGATGTAATAGGGGGCGAGCCTATTGCCATTAACCGCACACAAAAACAAACGCCGTGGCTGCTACTGAGAAATCCCTGATGGAAAAACCCAATAACACTTTGCGAACCCAGGACTTAATGATCAGCAGTCGCGCTTCCGGCCACTAGACCATCGAGGCAGTCAATTGTAAATGATTATACTACAACATAAGATACAGACGGACCGGACGGGACTCTCCCTTATCGTTCGGAGACTGGGAGTAGTTCCCCGAAGGGTTAGGCAGAGGTGTACCTTAGCACATCTACTATCAGTTATGTTTCCGCGATTTAGTCCTCTGACGAAAAAAGTCTCTCGTCTGCACAACTCATACACCTGAAATATCAAAAATCATAGCAGAGAAACTAGATGTGCTAACGATCGCGAGGATACGCTTGTGTAATCGTACCGAACGCCACCGGCGTACCGACACAGCTCGTCTTCAAAAGATTAAATTAGCCTATAACATTCCCACTGCTGGGTCACAGGGCTTCTCTCTGTGAGAGGGAGTGGGCCATAATCTACCACGCGGGCCCAGAGTGTGTGGTGGATGTCGATGAATTGTATACGCTTTTATTACTTCACCGGTAACTATGTGTAAAAAATCTTACAAGTTAAATTTGACCCACTTCCCTGTTTCCGATTGAACTGAAATTTTGCGTTCATGTTTAGCTTGGATGAAAATGTATTGTTAGCTACGTGACGTCATTCTAAATCCAATATGGCGGACTCCCAAAGATGATATTTTATACATTTTCTTTGATCTGGGTATCAAATAAAAGGGTTTGCTTGCTGAGAAGAATACAAGGAATAAAATGACGTCACTCTAAAGCTTGTTTTTTAACTAAAATATTTCAACGTGCCGTTTCCTTACGATGTTCTTCTTTACCGTCGTCATGCCAGTATTGATGACTTAAATTACACAAAGTAAACTGCACCTGGGTTGGAACCAAACACATTCAGTTATTTATGAGCGAGTCCGAACTTACTTCCTACACGACGTAATTAGCGGGCATTACTACTGGGCCGCCACTGTTCTGCACAGAACATAGTTTATCAAAAATCATAGCAGAGAAACTAGATGCGCTAACGATCGAGTGATGGATACACTTGTGTAATCGTAGCGATGGACGGCGCAGCTCGTCTTCAATGTGTTTTCATAGTAAACTAAACATTCTGCGTTCGTATGTGTGTGTATGCGCTTGCTTTCTTGCGGCTTTAAGCGTCGTGCACGTATTTCTGATACGGTAAGCAGAGATGTAAAGCGCTCTCAAAATGTTTTATTATGTTTATGTTTTAGTTCCATTACTTCTTCCTTTCTAGTCGATTTTAGGTATATGAAAAGGTCTCTTATACAGTCCCATGTCGAAGAGGTAAATTGTCATTTACCGGGAACAAATCTAGATTCCGGGTTGTCATTGCCGTATCTAGTGATCAAACCCAGGTCCACACGCTAAGGAGTTAGTTTTGCTAATTCTGGACCAAACAGACAGTTTAAGCTCGCTTACTTCAACAAGGTCTATGAGAGAGTGTGTATGTTGTATTTCTACGTGATCTAGGTCAAACATGTAACAATTTCCTATAAATCGTTTGGTCTATTGTTCGCAAGCACGGCTGCTGAACATGAGGTCTTGGGTTCGATGCCCAGGTCGGGCAAAGTTTTATTGGGTTTTTCCATCAGGAATTTCTCAGTACCAGCCACGGAGTCTGGGAAGGCATTGGGCTCGCCCTCTATTACACAGGACCTAAACATAACTGGCGAAATGTGGGTGAACTATAAGGTAGACCTCTGCCTATCCCTTTAGGGATAACAGGCGTAATGTTATATGTTATGTTAAATACAGACCGTTGTTATGTCCGCAGTAAAAAAAACTATTGAAAAAGCACTGCAATTTATTCTTCTGAGGTTACAAGAGTTCAGTGTTCTTGTGAACTTGAGAAATAAATTAGATACAACCAATCGCTTGGATTTGTTTAGCAAACTTCGGTTCTTTAGGCTGATTTAGACTATCGCAGTGCATTTTGAGAATAAATGTTTTTCTAGGAACACCGAGAAATATTTTCAACTTCAGTTTTATGCCTGGATTACTAGGGACGTGGTTGGTGTCAATAGGCCCTAGGGATGGTTGATATCAATATTCCCTTCCCCAATTATGTTGTGGTCGAAGTCGACCATCATCGAATCGAAGGGGCATCGCATCCTCGTAGCGGCAATCGTCGCCGGCGACCTATCGCGTCCGGCCCTGGTCCAAGCCATGGTCCGGAGCGAGAGGGAATAGGACGCCGTCACCTGCTTCTGCGAAGCAGTCATGTTAGCGAAGGAGAGGTGGCAGAGCGTGAGAGGGAGAGAACCTCTCGTCCCAGCCGCCGCGGGAGACGCCTCGGGCGTCGGGGGTCACGTGGTGGCTTCCGGCCACCGTAGACGCGGACCTGTGGACGGTGAGTACTGGGCTAGCTCGCCGTCCGTCCGTTTTTTGACGACAGGCCGTGTAGACGGCGCGTTCGTGTTCCACGCGCGCCTCAAAGAGATGTCAATAAACAGGGAGGGGCCCGCAAGGGCCGATGCCTGCCAGGGCTGCGGGCTGTTCGAAAGAGATACCGCGGCCCTGGAACACAAAGGGCAAGGAAGGAACATGGATAGGTTTTAGTCAGTACAAGTCTGACACTCCCTTCCGCTCTGCCCAGAGCGGGAGAAGTCATTTGATGATTTCCCATCCGTAAAAAAAAGGGGCATCGCATTGAGGGGTATTACCCAGTACTAAGTGGGTTGTGGATGTCAGAAGCAGTCCAGCTCCATGTAAAATATTGGTAGTCAGCTGCATCCGGTTAGACTGGAAGCCGACCCCAACATAGTTGGGAAAAGGCTAGGCAGATAATGATGATGATGTTCTAAGTAGTCTACCAGATGTTGTGTTCCAGTGTTTAAACCTTAACAAACCAGTTACTGGGAAATGCAACTCTTAGCAACAGATGTCTATGACTATACGTATACATCTCTGCATATTCCTTCGGAACCAGAGGCGTGAAGTTATATGATGACCGAGATGCGCTTGATCATTCTAATATCTTTAAACATTGTTTTCAAGGTATGATGTATTTGGCAGCGGGACTGTTCGAAAGAGATACCGCGGCCCTGTAACACAAAGGGCAAGGAAGGAACATGGATGGGTTTTAGTCAGTACAAGTCTGACCAGCTCTTCCGCTCTGCCCAGAGAGAGAGAAATCATATGATTATTTCCCATCAGAAAAAAAAGGTATGAAGTATTCTTATTCCTTATTTGACGTCACACAATTTGTAGGAAAAGTGAAATGTTCGGAGAATTTAGAATTTCGTGGAATCTGCGGTAGATATTTCCTGCCGTAACGTGGTTGGCACGTGACATAGTAAGATAAAACTCGTGTCTATACAAATACAGACTCGTTTCTATATAAGGTGTCACCTCACGAGTGGTGACTCAGACAATGTATGATACTAAACAATTTTTGTTCTATGACTTTTGGAAAATCATAACTTCTTTTTTAGTTTTACCATACATGTTGATCAACTCAGTAAGATCAGATCAGGTTAGTTGATCAGTTGGTTAATTCCTATAAAGGGTGTAAGCAGACTCTTAACGAAACCGTAAGGCACTTACTTTCCCCGTCATTGCGATCATTTTTTTGTTCTAGACCATACCTGGGAAGCTTCTAGTGACGGAGATATTGGGTTCTAACATTAAAAGACAAAGTTCCAATATTTTCACAAGTTTTTTTATAATATGTGTTTTTAATGTAAGATTTTTACTTTAAACACCTCCAGGACCCCCTAACTATTCAATCCATCCATCACCACAATGTTTTGAGTGCGTTACATTGAGTCCTACCTACTGAAAAACGTGTTTTTTTTTGCCCAAAAAAAGAGTCGTTTCCCAGCACTAATTTTTGCGTAAAGTTACATTTGATGTACATAATGCTTGGTTGACGGCTTCGTGAAGAGTCTGTTTACCTAACAACATTTTATCAACATACAAACAAAAATATAATCCATTTCTATTCTCCACATTTAATATTTCCCTGTTATTTCCTCGAGAAAAAACGAAAACAAAGAGAAGCGCATTGCACTAGATACTATTTTATTGATGAATATTGATGTTTTGATCAGGACTCGGTTCAAGGCTGATTCGGCACTGGAAAAAATAAAAGGCGAAGGTTTTCTTTAACACTTTGCTGGTATTGCGACGTTTCCCTTTATATCATTGACGGAAGTGACAGATAACTCCTTATGCAATAAGTTATATGTATGAAGACTGTTGAATTGAGATTCAAAGCTTCCTCTCCGAAAGCGGCCAATCTATTACAGTCTCATATAAGTTACCACCTTTATCTTCTTTGTGTGTCGATAGACTCAAATAATACCCGAGCAGATAAAGGGTGTTAAAATACACTTAACGAAGCCGAAACGAACTTGTTCTTCCCGCGATTGCGATATTTTTTTTGTTTTGGACCATACCTGGGAATCTCATAGTTACGGAGATATTGGAGGTCAAAATTCCAATTTTTCACAAGTTTTTTTTTAACAATAGTTCTTAAGGTAATAACTTTAATTACCTCTATGATTAGGGTTACTTAGTTGTATGTACAGTCAACAAAACAGATAGGTATACAGGGTCGAAAGATATAATTGATTTTATCTTATAAACCGATCGATTTTTTCGAATGAAATTAAAATTAAATGAAGAAAAATAATCAATTGGTTAAATTAATTCAAATTTCATTTGAAGATGTGCAACAGTTTCTAAAAAAACTAAAACTATATCTTTCGACCCTGCATACCTATCTGTTTTGTTGACTGTACATAATGCTTGGTTGACGGCTTCGTGAAGGGTCCATTTACACCCTGTCTGTATAGCCTGTCGTTTAAATCCTGGAAGGTGCAGGTAGCTATAGAGGATGGGCAAGAAAGGAGGTGGAGCATACCTTGCAGCCCTCTGCACCACTACCAGTTACCACCGAATAGCAGTATACAATTGAGTTGATATTGAAGATTATTCGGTGTAGAATTTTTTGGAATTCGCCACCACTATTAAACCTGTTCTAAAATGTATTTCAGGTTCATAGACCGTAATGAATTCCAAATGGAATGAACCATCAAGAACTTAGAGAATCCTCTTTCAAACGTTGCAGGTGGTTTATTCTTCTCATTACTCACAACTAATGGATATGAATGAAATCAATATTATTATGTAAGGCCGTTTATAAAGGAACTTGGGGAGATCACCGTGAGGTTTCAATAACAAAATACCTCAAAACATGAACACCGAAGAAACATTCTCATTTAATTTAGCAACAGAGCAACACGCCGGACCGGTGAACAAACCCACGGGGCCGTACTTAGCAATAAAATGGACGTGAACCGCAGTCGTAACCGGGATGCGTCGGATGCCGAGCATTCAAGTCATTCAGTGCTATGACTAACATTGATGATCCTTCGAGCGGGATTGACGAGTGTGTTTTGTACGCAAACTGACAGGAGAGAATGATAATCGACTCAATTCAGTCAAAGTATGATTTAGAACGTAGAAAATCAATTGTTCCGTACATTTTGAATATGTCTTGCATTTAGAACGACTGAAATAACCAATAAAAAGTTTTTGTCACAATGTCCCTTACACCGTGTATTTAAATCTACCACAGAGTGAATCCCGAAAGACGTCCAGCAGCATCGTCGATTCAGGCGAAAATGGTGGTCGGGCTCAACACCTTTAGCAGGTATCATAAATAGCTTGGTAAGTATATCTAGAGTCATCATAATCTTCCTGCCAGAAAACGTGTTGCACCGACCCTAAGTAAAATGGGTTATCCCATTTTACTTGGGGTCGGTGAAAGACGTTTTCTTCTTCCATTCTCCCCTGTCAAACGTCACGGCATCATTTACTCCTTTCTCTTTCATACCATTTCTCACATAATCCATCCATCTTTTTTTGGCCTCCGTGTTCCTTTCCATCTGAAGGAAGGACAGGAACACGGAGGCCAAAAAAAAACATTAATATCCATCACTCAAATGAGATCTTTGCCCAGTAGTGGCAAAACACATGCTAAAAACTAATCAATTAAAAAGGAAACCTACACAGTATTGTAATGCTCTCAAAAAACATCCGCCCTTGGACGCTTTCTAATTTCCTCGTGTAAGCTCTTAAGGGCTACATGCCAATTTGTTTATGTAACTTTTATCCTTCACCGCAAAGGTTTATGGCTGCAATTGCAATAACTGAATGTCTGAACTGAATACTATGTTGCTGTATTAAATGTTGCTTGAATTTTGAATACCACTATGTATTTGTTTTTAAAAAACGTTGCCCCACACTAGGATTTTCTCCTGTATCGTGGGTGCATTCACAAACATTTAAACTCACATACACAAACATCCAGACCCGGAACAACTATCTTTAGGCCTTACTAATATTTGTTTCGTGCGGGGATCGAACCCGCGACACGCAGCGCAGCAGTCAATCGCTCAGCCACAGCGCCAACTGTGCCGTCAAATGCTTGATGTCCTGTTATTTGCACGTTACAGGAACCGATATATGCTAAATTCGTAGCTAAATCCTGGACTGACATAATTGAGATTGCCATCGATACACCATGGTCCCTATCCCGGAAATTCACTCAAGACTCCAGCAATACTTAGCCCTAGTTTCAACTAATCAAATAGCTTGAGAAGATTGAATGCTCTACTTCCAAAAATAAAAATCTTGAACAACAATACGTAGTTACGAAAAATATCACTCGCATCACACTTACGCACTCAAAACCGACCATCAAACAGTTAACCTCAAGAAACACAACCTCTTACTTAACCGACTTCGTACATTACCTACATTTTCCGAATCCACGAACTATAATACAAATACGGAGTAAATTCCGACCGGATCGGTTGAGTAATTTTGAAGGGACAAAGTTATTTCGTACGTTAACCGTTTTTGAAACATCTCGTACAGGTAGGTCAAAGGGAATGGAAGAAAATTATTGGGATACGGCTATACGCGTCCTTTTTAGGGCTCTAGAAATGATTTTCTTTGAATGTGATATCTGAGAGTAAGGATTGTGTTTTCTTGACGTCGCGTCTTCGTCGTCGTTATCGTTTGTAAGTAATGCGGTGTTACTATGTTGTAACGGGGGGGGGGGGGGCGGGGGGCTCTAAAATGGCCAATGTGGCAATATTTCTCAATTTCACAGGTATGCTGGAAAAGAAAACTATTTAGAAATAAGCATTATATTTGCACTATTTTTCTGTATATATTTAGTGTGTACATAAATGGTTAAATAAATAAATGAGTCATGTTAAAATTCTTAAAAAAATCACAGACGCCATTTTACGAATCGTTTCGCAATTCATATTATTAGCATCAATTTTAGGCCCTGGGGGCCTCACATCAAATGGCATCCAAGAAAAGAATAACAGAACTGTTAAGGACATCTTTAATCCCACAAAAAGTAGGTGCTGTTCGAATGTAAGTTTGGATTATGTTTTGTTTGACAGCGTTTTAAGTAAATTATATAATAAAACCTAATGAAACTTAACTTGGCTGTACCAAGTCACGTTACAAACTACACCCGAAACTAGAATACGATCTATATTTAACTAAACGATTAAAGGTTAGGTTAAACCGGTACGGAAAAAATATCTGCCAGTGTTTGGTGTCCAGAGTCTGTCCGCAATCTGTCCGTACTACCTACGGTACGGACAGCAGCCAAGGGCATCTCAAATCCCCCCCAAATAGTGGTGCTCTGCAAATGTCAGCTGAGTGTCAAAAGACTGCAACATTTTGAAAGTAGAAACCGACGGTGTTCTACAAAAATTAGGTCACAGACTCACTGTATAGTGCCAGCCAATATCGGACCTTCAAAATATCAAATTCTACCTCTTAAGACTTTACTGCCAGCCAGCAGAAATGGTGAAACAAAACATAACATTTACTGTTGAATATACGAGTGGTTCTGCTCATACAGTGCCATAACGAACGCTCGGGGCATACATTGGCGTAATCTTCAGTCACCACGTTTGGCATCGGCGAGCGGCAGTACTTACGAGCCACGTTCCGTTATTAGTTCCCTGATCTTTGTTGATCGTACTCCAAGCTGAATATCTTAGCCCCTCTAATAGGTAGTAAGATACCAGGTACATTAGTTACTCAATCTCTGAAATATGTCTGGATCGAATCCGATAAAACGAATCGCAATCATAACTCAGACATAAAACACATTCTAATCTGAAATCAAAACAGGTTCCTGGGACTCATAATTGATTTCAAAACGAGAGATGCTGGCAACAAAACCGTGAAGTATGAAGTAATCCTACATACTGACATTACAGTGACTTATTTTAAGTGCTTTCATGTAGAGGCCTGATTTAAATATATGCAAAGGTCGCCTGTGAAACTGCTATCTGGACCGGCCAGTTGCTCAAGCAGAGATTATATCCAATCCGTAATAAGCGCAGTCTCTTGATTATATTTAGTTATACGTAGAAGGTACAGAGTTCTTAGTAGCGCAGTAAAACCTCCAGTTATTACAGAAATAAGGATCTCAGCGCTTGTTGCTACCTACGCGTTTATATTATAGAAAATATGCAGCTATCTTTGTTAGTTAAACGTCAATGGAGTAACGGGTTATTTAATAGAACTCGGTGGCGATAGGTTAGTAACAATTTTGCGCCAGAACTTGGAGCGTGACGTTTTCATTTTGATTTGATCTAGAAGCTTTTAGAATTGGAGTTGAGAATGAGGATTTCTGCAGGTTTAATTGTAAATTTAATGATGGCTTCTTTTTGCTTTAGTAATATTGAAATAAATCATTTGCTCTACTTTTTTTTAAATTTTGCGAAGCACGATGCATTTTTATCGAAACAAACATTAAACGCAAAAGTGGTTCTTTTGCGTGGTATTATTGTTATTTCCACAACTGTTCCTCAAGATGAAAACGAAAAGGAACACTTGTACAGTGCCCAGCACATCAAGTTACAACTAACTGTCACATTCCTCCAAACGATTTAAACCATAAAATGTTGCTGGTTTAGTTCAAAATCGAATGAGAAAATTTGGCAGTTTGTAGTTATAACTTGATGCACTAACGACTGTAAAAGAATGAGGTGTTGTTAACTTTCCTAAAAAAACCATAACCGACTCATAATTATTGCGAAGATGTGGAAAATGCAGAAAACCAAAAAACGATTAGGAATTTTGTCTTTTGTGCTCAAAAAGTCTTCCTTAAAGTAAAAAAGACGGCAAAAATAATCTTATATTTTCCGTAATTTTTATCTACGACCAACTTTCTCAGTGGATTTCACAGTGTGTTGCGTAAGATCGCCTCGATTCGTAGCTCGGCTCCACTTGGTTGAAGATAATCTCGCTCTTCTTGCATTAATCGTACTAGAGTTTGGGTCAACATAATAGCTTTATTTTGTGGTTTAATAGCATATGTAAATTAACGTTATCGCGACTCGCAACATTGGAGTGTAAATAATAAGGCTCAATTTACATTGGAAGCAAGTTTTTTGTATCGAAATCTTACAAAGCCAAATAACTTGTTATCAATTGTATAATTTACCTACAAAGTACAGGAATTCTCGTGAATGCGCGAGAATTTTTTTTCGGAAGACGGGCGGTTTTTTTGGCTCGTATCGTATCTAGTCTAAACGTCTGTAAATAGACATTTACACGGATATATTAAAATAAAAAGACAAACAATGGAGAAAACATTAACGTTAAGGTTATTAGATACTATAGGCCGGCCACGTCTGCTTAAACCTTTCGGGGATTACAGGCTTGAGGTTGTTTTTTATAAATAAGTACATTCCAAATTCAACTTACTAATAAATATCTAAGTGCTTACTCCGCTGTTAGGTTTTATAATATACATGTGGCAATAATTTGTCGAAGGCATGTTATTAAATTCATATCTTTATTGAGGTTGCAGTTTCATATTACTGAATAATGTGTGGGCAAGGAATATATTTTTATGCTTAGTGTGTGTTGCCATGCTGCAAATTGTTGGTGTATCGGTTTACAGTTATAAGAGGCTAATCTACTTTATATCTGTTACTAAGCTACTTCTTTGCGTATAATATATTACACATTGCACATCTTTCCATATAGACTGGCTTTTCATCTCAAACTCAAAGATTTTTTTTGAACTAAACCATTTACGCCACTTTGAATAGTCAAGGAGTCGGTCAGTAAGTTAAAAAGTTCAAGCTAATTGCCCGTTCGAAAACGTAGATCTCTATGGAGAGAAGCGCGGACATGTAGCTCCATGGTCACTCTTATAAAATAAAGTTAGTTACATATTCTAGTGTTGCCCAAAATTGGTCTTGGTCTTGGTCTTGCGAAAATGCAAGAACAAGGCTAAGGCTGCAAGACCAAGACCAATTTTTCCCTTTAGCAGCTCCCGCCAGTCTGAAATTACTTTCTTCTGTAAATATAAAAGCGCACAGAAAGTACGTAATGTAAAGATTTAGCGAGTTTAAAGCCCAGTCTTGCAGTCTTGATCTTGTTCTTGCATTTTCACAAGACCAAGACCGATTTTGGGCAACACTACATATTACAAAGTCCTGGACCGTTATCCGTTTACTGACCATTTTAGGAAGCTGTAAATACACTGCCGTTTCTTACAAGAAACGCACACATACCCTCCACTATAGCAACTTTAATGCAAGACACTGTCTTTTCTTTTGTGTCTTTTTTGGCACCAAAAAACTGTTGCGTTCGGTTCTAGACCTGAATCGAGACCGCTACTTTATTAAAATTCTAATGACCTGCGTTTTTATTTCTTTCAGCTAAGGTTGTGTCTAGACTAGAACTGTCTAGTCTAGTCAAAAAATAATCCATATTCCTCACCCGTGTAGGTACTGACCTACACGGGTGAGGAATATGGATTATTTTTGTTGTTTCTTTAGGTTTATTATGTCCAGAGATTGGACCCTAACCTAGTTGGCAAAGGTAAGGAAGTTGTCTAGGCTTTACTCAACTATGTTGGGGTCGGCTTCCAGTCTAAATGAATGCAGCTGAATACCAGTATTTTACATAGAGCGATTGCCTAACCGACCTCCACAACCCAGAACTGGATTATACGATACCCCTTGGTAAGATTGGTTGTTAGACTTTTGGTCCACTGAATACCAGTAACGACTGTCAAATATCTACAAATGCCAGCCGTGACCAACGGCTTTCCGAGCCACGGAGGAACCTCGGTATGTAATTGATGGGCCTTCCATCCACGGACCAACCGAGGCAAGCGCGGCACAACCTGAAGATTGACCCGAGCGGCTGTTATTATGTAGCCACGAGCTCTTCCGACCAGAGATCGGAATCGTGTTTGTTTACCTAAACTTCATGGAAGTATTCGGAGGTGTTACTTACACGTGTTTAACGCCCCCGTATAAAAACCCGGAATGATTCGTTCGTAGTTAGGTCCCCAATCCAATTTTTGGTAAAAAATTACATAATATCACGCCTGTAATTCCCGAAGGGATATGCAGATTGCAGAGGTTTACCTAATAGTACTCAACATTTCGCCAGTTATGTTTTACTGGCCACAAGTTCAGACTCTTTCCTGATCATCATTTCAGCCGAAAGACGTCCACTGCTGGACATAGGCCTCCTGATGCAAAAACCCAATAACACTTTGCCCAACCGGGAATCGAACCCACGACCTCATGCTCAGCTGTCGCTCTTGCCACTAGACCAATGAGGTAGACTAAAATATATATAAAATTGTAAAATGTTAAGGATATGAATTCGAATTTCTTGTGCTTACCTATAATGGTTTAGAAATTTCGGAAGAAGCAAGCCAGAATATGGATATGTGCCCGGTTAATAGCAATAGGCTCGCCCCCTATTCGATGGCACTTAAACATATCAGGCTCTGTGTGAGTCTTCTACAGGTACTTTACCTAACCTTCGGAGATTATGTGTCCGCAGATAAGTGTTCAGAATTTATTGTTCACTAGATAGTTTCTTCCTACAAGTAAGTTAAATTTTAATACAGTATCTAGAGGCCTTCCAGTAGTGGGACAGAGCAGGCTGATATAAAATTAAATCTGTTTCTAAAATCAATCGTACTTACTTTATTGAGTAGAAGAAACTGTTGCAGTTTCGTCAAAGCATTATTTATAGTAGCATTTGGGACTTTCTAGAACACTAGATATTTTGTTTGTTCTATTCTGTGCGCTTGGTGTAAAGGCACCTTTATATTAAACCAATGATTGAATGCCGCGTATTTAAGAATATTGATTAAAACGGCCCAAAAAATAAACAAAACAACATCGGAACTGTACTTGTAAGTGTAATTAAGTTTGTTTAATTGAATTTCTTGTTCAATCTAGGAGAGGAATAAAAAATGAAGTAAGTCGATAGATATTGATTGCTAATCTGGTCCAAGTTAAAAAGAAAATAAGGAAGAAGTCTTATACGTGGCTTCTACACTGCGTGTCCGATTTAGTTTCCAAACGGTTTTTGGAAAAATATACTTTAATGCCCATTTATTGAGTTCAGATTCCCCTGTGATACTTTAAGTAGCCATTCTGAAATCAAGTCAATTTACACTGTATACAGTTGTTATTCGTTTAAATATAAATTACATCAGTTGGAAACAAAGATTTCAACAGACTTTACATTTGTAACGGGTTTCTTAGCCTGTGCCAAAGTACGAGCCATTATTGCAACTGTGCTTAGGTTCTCCGTTGGAATGTTTGATAGTTATATAATCATCATCATCATCACACTTCACAGAAATACCCGTAAACGTCGACTGCTGAACTGCCTAGGAGCGAAGAAAGTGAATCCCAGAGACTACTACCATCATAATCTGCCTAACCCCAACCTCCGACTTTCCCAACGATGGTGGGGTCGGCTTCCAGTAGCCAAGCTTCCAACCGGATGCACCTGAAAACCAGTATTTTTATTAAATGAACCGACTGCCTATCTCCCATGGCATGCTAAGACAGATCCCAGAGATCTAATTGTGTGCTTTGTTTAAGTCTACTAACTTGTAATTTATAAAATAAATAAATAATCTATCTATAAATAAACTGAAACTTGTAATTTATAAAATAAATAAATAATCTGACCTGCACAACTCAGTTACTGGGTAGTACGATAGGAACCACTTTTTTTTTGGATGGGAAATCATCAAATGACTCCTCCCTCTCTGGGCGGAGCGGAAGGGAGTGTCAGACTTGTACAGACTAAAACCCATCCATGTTCCTTCCTTGCCCTTAGTGTTCCAGGGCTGCAGTATCTCTTTCGAACAGTCCCGCAGCCCTGGTAGTACGATACCCCTTAGTCAGACTTCCGAGCTTCTCGTAACTACTATCTATAAATGACGGCTACGTTTAACTTCCCAGAAACCGCTAGGTCTCTTGGTCAGTTGGTTGGTTGGTCCCGGCCATCATTTGTAGAGCTCCGATTTCCTTTTGTTTCATCAAAAGGCCCTGGTAAGCTGGTATGGCAGATTCGCAGTTTATTGACGAATACATGGAAGATGTTGGAGAATACCCTGTGCGAGACTTGAAGGTGGGTGTGTTAAATGATTATCTGCCATGCAAGTCGCTAAACTATCAGTTCCATTAAGGAAACCTAGATCGAGACGCACAACCATCTGAAAAACCTTTGAAAAAGGTAAACGACATACTAATTTAAGCACCATGGACGACCATCCATATGGCTAAAATTTATTTAATAAAAAAGCATTTGACGTAAGTAGTTAACGATGTCCATATATAAGGAAGGAAGTTCTTTACCGGGAACCATGCACCACATACGATAGTATGTATTAAAACATTATCTAAATTATGTCATTAATCCGATGACGTTCATGTGACAATCATAGTAATAGTGGCACACGATAAAACGAGGAAAACTACAAATCCAATACGAACTTTTGTAATTTTAAATGGTTAAACAAAAGTTATCCAATGTATAAACTAATAACGAATCATTGCTACTCCGGGTGGAAGGGTCACCGACGCGATAACAGTTACCACGTATTCAGTTCATCATTCTGAGCCCACATAGAAATTTTTCATCGGTTATTAAAAACCAATCAGCTGTTTCTTACAAAATTGCAATACCTACACGGTCAAATTGTATGGAATGGGCAACTGCAGTACTTTCACAAGTTATTGTGCCTTATGTCTGTGACTGAAGCTGCGCCTTCTTTATTTTTCTGACATTCAAAAGTGCCTGTCTAATTGAAATAAATGTTTTTAGTTAGAGTTAGAGGTATTGGTATGGCTTCAGACTTACATACAGTTCTCAAAAAAGCCATCTCCGTTGAATTCTTTCGTGTGAGTGAAATTCCTGCATCCGTTTCGTTGCTTTACGTTTTCTGTTCTAAAATTCTCTGGATTTTATCAACATTCTCGCTTCCCTCTTCTATACTGGTTTAATTGAGCTTCTGCGAATTTGGGCGTTGAATATTTCAACTGTATTTGCACCAAAAACGGAGATTTGAAGTGCATAAAACTCAGTACCTGTTAGGTATTCAGGCTATTCGTTAATTTGAAAGTAAGCTTTTTCATGTTTTTTTTTTGGAAAATTCGAGAAGAAGAGGAACAAGACAATGCGATCTGCAATTCTTCTGGCAAGTATGTTGATTACAATAATTTAACGCATTTATAGGTGCGCTAGGTGTTAACATAGCAAAAAAGTACTTTTACTTCTTTTGTTGGCCCAAACATTCGCTTACACGGATGAGCCAACTCCCACCAAAGGCAGCGCAGAAGACATTTTGTGAGAGTTACTACCACATCCTGTCAGTCTTGAGATATATAAAAAAAACAACTTATCGAGCCCAACTTTATATAACTAATATTATAAATGCGGAAGTAAGTTTGTTTGTTAGTTACCTTGTCACGCCTAAACCAATCATCCTTAAATTTTGCATAAGTATACGTTGTCAGGTGTACAGAAACGAAACTATTTCATCCCGAAGAAAAGTACTTTACCCGAGATAAACCACAATAATGTTCTTATGATGATAGAAGGCGCAACATGGCTTTCGAATTATTATTGAATTATATTATTACAAGCAGGGTACAACTCTAATTGACTGTCAAATTCTAAATTAACGCGAGCGAAGCCGCGGGAAAAGCTAGTTGTTTATATAAATAACTGTTTAAGCCAAGTCAGAGGCTCATGGGCGGCATAAAACTCTGGCAGGTTAGGCACTAACCACACGAGAAAGAAAGAAATAACTAATATATAGTAACCTAAGTAACACATTAAAATATCTGATTTCAACGTATTATCCATACCATATCCATCCAATTAGTATCATTTGCCCCTCCCCCTCTGTACTCACTGGGTATCGATAAGAAATGTAAGCCTCGGGCGCCCCAATTTGCAACCGAGACGGCGTTAAAAACATTATTATGACACCATTGTATACGTGTTTTTTTTATTATCTACCTGGATTTTCCAGAAATAGTCTAGAAAGTGGAATAGTACCTACCTACGTCGTTAGTTGCCCAGAACTTCCCTCGGGTGACCTTTGATAAAGATCAAAGGTAATTTTCTTAATCCCCAAATTCAAGATGAGATGTTTTCATTGTGTTGTTGTTTTGTGATGTAACTTGGTATTTAGGAAAGGACAGTGGGCAGATTGGTACACGTTGGAAAGGACTATTTCACATCTGAGTGTGAACTGAGTGGCACAACATCTAGCTATTCCTATCACTTTGGTTTTGGCTTAACTAGACATTTCACATGGGTAGTAACTAATCATCCAAAATATCGGAGAAATGCAATTTTAAATATCGAAAACGGAAGTAACATTAGCTAATAGTAATAAGGTTGCAAGAATAAACAATTTAAAGTATGCATTCAATAGAAACTTAACTACAAACCCAAATATAGAGATACAGGAATTAGCAAATTACCAATCGTCACTTTCACATACGTACGCCGCCATTTTGTTTTTTCAAAACATTTTACAAAACAAATTGAACAATGATCACCAACACCGCACCTCTGTGGACGTCATTCGAGCAATAAAAGATCTGCACTAATACATTAGCAAAAATCCGCCATTTTGTTTTTAGCAAAAACATAAGTGATAGATGGTCTAAGTTGACCTGCTCCGTGCAGTGGCGGCTCGTGCGTGAAAGTGGAGTTCCGTAACAAAGTGGCACAATCAAATATATGACTACACATTATTTAAAATACTTTTATACTGTCTACTTCTACATGTAATCGGTTATAGTGGCGGAACTAGTCGGGGATATTAAACTTTTTGTGTGTCGAGGAATTGATGTTGGCTGATTATGTTCTATTGCTGTCCAAAAACTAAAATTTTAGAAGATCAAATTAAATTAGCTAGGGAAATTTTACAGTCGTGAAGGGTATCGTATTAATATCTAAACAAAACGAAAAATAACGAATCCTTCAAGTAAAATACACTTCCTACGGTTGTTGACCCCTTTTTTTATTTTATCATGTTCAGATATCTGTATGTTCGGTATCGATCCTGTCTGTAGAGTTTCGCCAGGTTATTTAATTTGAGTCTATACAAGGTGAAACATAATAAACGCAAGACCTCCCGTGTGGTCTCTTGGACCAAGAACTTGATCAACTTTTGTTGTATGAGTTATTGAAATTCGCAAAAGAAAAAATTGGACTTTGTATAGGAATTGACGCGATCAGCTGATCAACATGTATGGTAAAACTAAAAAAAAAAAAATTAATTTCCAAAAGTCATAGAACAAAACTTGTTCAGTTTCATGGTCTGAGACACCACACGAGAGGTCTTGCGTTTATTATGTTACACCTTGTATACGAATATGTAACCTCTTTCTACTTTAAGAGTACCTTCCCAGTTATTTTCAGATACTACTAAGTAACATTTAAGGCAATACAAGTAGTCTTAGGAAACCTGAACTTAATAGTCTGAAATACCCTCTGATCAACAATAGGAAATCTCTAACAGACAGCAAGCTTGGTAATCAATGCCCGTTCGTATTCTGTATGAAGAGGCTACTTGGTAATAGGACAGTTAGTGTCTGATATTAGAAGTAACTGGTTTTAGTTAGCTTTGATCAGATTTTACTTCTTCTAAGCCGAGTTCAAGGGCTATCAGTGTCGATGCTCAACGCGCTCGTGGAGACCAACCTTGTACTGGACTTTTTTGCAGATGAATGGCTGCTGATTATGTTACAATGATTATTATAGATCTGTGAAAAGACAGAGTGAAAGGATTTAGCTTGATTTAATTGTAATGACTTGTACTGTACTGGTTGTTTCTATTTATACTGAGGAGCTCGTGACTAAATAATAACAGCCGATTGGGTCGATCTTCAGGTTAAGCCGTGCTCGCCTAGGTTGGTCCGCAGATGGGTGACCACTCATCACATACTGAGTTTCCTCCGTGCCTCGGAAAGCACGTAAAGACGTTTGTCCCGGCTGTCATTCGTAGATCTTTGACAGTCGTTACAGGTAGTCAGTGGTCCGAAAGTATGACAACCAGTTTTACCAAGGGGTATCGTATTACCTAGTACTAACTGGGTTGTGGAGGTCAGTTAAGCAGTCGCTCCTTCTAAAATACTGGTATTCAGCTGCATCCGGTTAGACCGAAAGCCGACCCCAACATAGTTTGGCAAAGGCTAGGCAGATGATGATCACTTGTGCTGTACTGAATGTATTAAATAAAAACTGTTTATTGTTCTAGAATATTGATACTGACAGTTTTTGAACTAGGTTAAGATGTGCTGATCGAGTTCAGTTCCTATGCTACCAATGTGTAAAACAAAATATGAAACTTAGTGAAAATAATTTGGAGACTATGCAAACATTACATAATATCCAGTCACATAAATTTATTTATTAGCCCACTGTATGCTAGCTACCGTTATGTCAAAACCCATAAATCAAAAGAAATAGTAGGAATAAGATCTGTTCTGTGAATGGAAGATGAAAGTTGGCCAAAGGAAAGAAAGATAGATATGTACAAAGTACCGTGTGCCTTATACAACCCTGGATTAAAAGCCGGACTACATAACAAAACTGAAAAAAATACTTTGCATTCTGCAAGAACGATGTAGATACATTATCTTCTACTCAATAACTCTTTAATTTAAGTATTTTTTTTTTTAGTAATTTAAGTTGTTAAGTGATTTCTGAGATTAATCGACTCGAAAGATAAATCGGGTGATCGAGTGATGGAGGACTTTTTAAACTGGCTGGTAAGTAATATGTATAAATAGGATACGTGTAGGTTACGTGTACGGTTCGTGTGTGTGTCATTTGAAGGTCCAATTGGTATAAACAATAAAATTAACTACAATTATATTATACTATTAATAAACTATAAATAATTCACTGTCTCCTTGGTGGCAAGCACAAATGCTGAGCATAAGCTCCTGCTGGGTTCGATTCCCGTTTGGGCAGTGTTATTGGTTTTTTCCATAAATAATTTCTCTGTAGCAGCCTGGAGGAGTCTGGATTTCTACCCTGTTGATGGCAATAGGCCCGCCCCCTAATCCATGGGCCTTAAACATCACTGGTGGAATGTGGGTGTACTATTAGGTACGCCTCTGCCTGACCCTTCGAGGATTATAAGCGTGATGTTATGTTATATTATATAATTCATGAGTCAAAATTACTGGACCGTCTTCATCCATTTGAAGGAGATCATTGCTTCAAAGGAAGTATTTAATAAGGCCTCCTCTGGATAACATACTTCTTATGCGTCTTCTTATAAGAAGATGAATGTAAATTTGTCGCATAGCCAACACGCCATACGAACTAAACACTACGACGGTAGCTCCATCTTCACAACTCATTTACAAAAAAAAACAACGGGCTGCCCTCCGGGAGTGCCGGCAGAAGTGAAAACTTGAAACAACGCCATCTAGCTTAAACTACATGCACACTCGTGCAAGCGCCCTGCGCCGCCGATTCAATCTGACGATCTGACGCGAGTTTAACAGTTTTTACCCATCCCAAAAAGTGCACTTGAAAAAAAAACTAAATCGAAAATCTAGGTAACGAGGCTAGGGATCGTATCGTCTGGTCAAAACATCCGACACACAATAAACTAACAAGTTAAAACCCAATAACAACTAGATATACAGCTCATGTTTTGATCTGGTGTTTTTTTGTGACTACTTTTTCGATAGGAATAAATTGGACTGCGATTCCGAGCTTCGCTAGCGTTTAAGAGTAAAAAATCATACAGGTAAACTTGTTGAGCTGCATACTAGGGATGGCAAACAATAAATATTGTAGGAGTATTTTTTCAGTGAACGATCGTAGATTTTATCAATACATCTGCCATCGATTCTTTATTTACAAAAATAAATTCAAATAGAAATGTAGGTAAATTGAAATTGAAGTCGAGTCATGGTAAAGGTTTCTCGTTTTTAATTTTGATATTTGTTAAAATATTTATTGGTTTATTTTATTTATTTAAGTGTGTTAGTATCAATATAAGTATATTTTCGAAAACAAGGAGTTATTTTTTAGATATTATTTTGTACCCTATCACAATGTGTTCTTATTTAACCCATAGGCTGACTGGTAGCGAATGCCTTGTGGCATTAAGTCCACATTATGTACCACTATTGTATATGAAGTTTAAATAAATAAGTGTCCTCTCACCAACATTCGACAACAGGCCGGAATGTTACCGTTTGTTTGTCAGCCATCTTTTTTTTTTGGTTCACGAATGTGACTACAGTTATTTGATAGCTAGAGGTAAAATAACTGCAAAAGTACCTACTGTATACACAGAAAAATGCATAGTAACAGCCACCGTTATTGCTTGCGTCCAATCTGAATTTAAATTCCAACATAAAACCCCAAAATTATCCCACGCCGTTCAACCCTATTTTTCCTAAGGGGTTAAACGGGCCGCGCTGCGTGAAACCAATAGTCGTTTACTAATTAGCGCATGACCAGTCCCCTTTGTCGGTGGCAACCCTATCCGCGATAGGGCGGGAAACGATCAGGCATAGTCGCAGCTTGACCCTTGATAGGATAAAAAGTCATCAGAGCAACATGTAATTGTTTTATGGGGAATATGGGGCAACTCATTTCCTCAATTTTCCTGGTACAAGGCAGATGTGAGGGGAAACGCCGGGAGATCCCCTCCCGGGGTTTCCATAGCGTCCTAGAAGGACATACACTGACCTTATTGGTAATGTTCGTCAGAAAGGTCAGGTGCGTAATATATACAACCGGCGCGCGGCGTGCTAGTCTGACCAGATGTATGAAGGTGGACGGAGCATCAGGAGTATCTTGGGATTATAGCAGGTGATATAGTTTAGTATTTTTTACCTACCCCGATGGGTTATAGGTGTGAATTTATATGTATGGATGTGTGTTGCTCGTGGTATGTTAGTGAAATAGTGATGTTAATAAATAAATAATATATAAAATAAATCCCCTGAAAGGATATGGGGCATGTCTTTGCTCAACAGTGAGACAAACAAGGCTATTAAAAAAAATGAATAGCAGTTTAAGTGAGAGACAAAGATACACTTCGGTAGGGATATATTCAGTAGAATTACTGCAAACGGAAACTTGGCCGACAGATGCCATACTGCAATGGAATTCGTTTCCATTGCAATATGGGCTCTGTGTAGTGTGTACTCATAGTGCAAGTGCAAGAGGATTTTTATTCAATTCTATGAAGACCCCTTTCTCAAAAACTACGCACCAGGCAAAACTACATAAACACTGGCTGAATTTGATTAACCTAATACATATCGAGGTTAACCAATGAGGTCAAGGCTATTTTTCCATAGCTTTACGTTTATTGAAACATTATTCCTTACTATAAGTTCACATAGTATTATTATGGGACCTCTATGGTACAGCGTTACAAATAACCCTGTCCCAATGGAGTCGTTTGGGACGACTGGGGGTATACCTGGATTTATATGGTGAATGAGATCGCGCGAAACATGGTACTCTTACACATACACGCGCGATCTGGCCTTTTTCTTCATAACTTGCAAAACTGCTTTGTATAATTTTAAATTACCCATTTATTTTTAATCTTGCATGTTTACTTACATAGTCTACAGGGTGTAAACAGATTCTTCACGAAGCCGTTAACCAAGCATTATGTACATCAAACTAAGTAACTTTACGCAAAAATTAGTGCTGGGAAACAACTTTTTTTTTTGGGCTGAAAAATCACGTTTTACGGTAGGTCTCGATTTACCGCACTCAAAACATTGTGCTGGTGAAGTAAGGGGAGGAGGTGTTTAAAGTAAAAATCTACTTTAAAAACATGTATTTAAAAAAAAACTTGTGAAAAAGTCGGAACTTTGACCCAAAATATCTCCGTAACTGGAAGGTTCCCAGCTATGCTCTAGAACAAAAAAAGGATCGCAATGACGCGTGACGGGGAGAACAAGTGCCTTTCGGCTTCGTTAAGAGTCTGTTTACACCCTTTATACTCTATACTCAAATTCAATTGCATAAAAATTATAATGTGGAAGTGCGGAGTCTCCTAATACAAGCAATCCCTTGCTTAAAAGGTGATCTCCAACAATATGTATCGAAATGCCCATTGTAATTGAAATAAACATTTTGTTTATTTATTTATATTTATTTATTTTCTTAAGGGTTGGGGAGGCTATATTGCAATCGGTAGTAATGTGTGAAACCGAGGGCTTGCAGGATTGCTATGTATAAAGAATGGAAAAAAAGTAATCGGTAGTTTACATGTGGAGTCTTTTCTTTTTACTCCATATCAGTGCACACACGAGCACTGATACAACGTTACGTGTAAACGAATCCTTCACGAAGCCGTCAACCAAGCATTCTGTACATCAAACTAAGTAACTCTACACAAAAATTGTTGCAGGGAAACAAATCTATTTGGGGTGAAAAATTACGTTCTATGGTAGGAGTCAATGTAACACACAGATTTTGCTGATGGATGCATTAAATAGTACGGGGGTCATTGATGTTATGTTATAACATTAGGTACTTGTATTTAAACTTGTGAAAAAGATGGAAGTTTGACCCCGAATATCTCCGTAACTAGAACAAAACAATAATGCAATGACGGGGACAACATGTGCCTTTTTACACCCATGATGTATACACACTGCAACTTTTAAAACTGTTTTCTCTTACCTACTGTATTGATTGAATTATGGTCAAAATCAAAATCAAAATATTTTATTTCACATGGCCCAGTTGGGTACTTAGGTATAAAACGTCGACAAAAAGGTGCACGGTTCGGGTTGGTCGTTTCCTATGGAGAAGAACCGGCAAGAAATTTCACTCTTTTCAAATCATCGTAACTCTACCTAGTGAACCAGACTGAGTAGTTTAGGTATTAATCATACTTGCGTGTTTATACATATACACACTAATGTCTGTCTGTTCAACAGTTCCAAAATAAAGTACTCAGGGCTGCTGTAAATGCACCCTGGTACATAAGAAACGATGACCTCCACCGTGACCTCGACATGGAATTCGTCACAACCATCACACAAAAATTTGCTGAAGCCCACGAACACAGACTCCATCGACACGTGAATGTTGAGGCAATCCAGCTGTTAGACAATACAGACATAGTGCGTAGACTAAAGAGAACTAAACCATTTGAATTAGTGTAGTGTAAGTGAATCAATAATAGTAACAATGTTGTGCTATTTATATAACACATGAAGAAAGTGTTTTATCAATTTTACCAGACTCTAAGGAAGTGTTACGAACGTGTGTAAAAGTGCATACCTAATTATGGACACTATTCTTAGCATTAACATAATTTTTTTAACGTAGCATAATAAGTTAGATTTAAATTGTTTATTAGTCTTTTTAGGCTAGATTGCAATTATTTAGTAAGAACTTGGTTCTTTCTAATAAGGAAAAAAAAAAAAAAAAAAAAAAAACTAATGTCTCAAAATAATAGAATTGTGAACAACTGACAGGACCAAAAACTGAAACAAATAGTTTTTCTCTGAATTTCAGTACGACAAGTACCGAAATTCAGAGAAAAACTATTTGTTTCTATTGTGTGTGTTAAATGTTTGTTGGACAAAAAATTAGGTACAGTAAGTACTTTTAGTAGGTAATCAAGTTTTGTTGTAGCAAACGAACTTTCAATTAGAGTTAGCCAAAATAAATTTAAATAAGGAACAATCGAATGCAGATTTTACTTTTTTATTCGCAGTTCTCTTTTCAAATGAAATGTCAAAGTGGACTATTAACAAAGAAATCTAACACGTCTTTGTTAGGAAACTTTATGAACATATTACTTGACCTTTATGGTGTCCAGTTTAATTTAAATGATAGATAATGGTTAATGGGACTCAAAGGTTGATAGGTAATATTATTAGAGTAATTGCACCAATAATTAAGATACTATGAAATATTGATGTCAACTCATGGATAAATGTCATAGTCGTGTTTAAATGAACAGTATTTCTGCCAGGATGCTTTGGAGCATGGCCAAAAGGGGAACTAACCGCACTTCTTGTTTTATAATCCGTAAATTACATTTCACAAAATTAAATGATTACCAATAGCGCCCCTTGTCAACGTCATTCAACCGCCAAGAGGTCCTAGCAACACTGTAAATATGTAAGTACTAGCGAGTTCACTGACGGCGAGGTTCTTTTCACTCTTATGCCGTAGGTAATAGGGTTGAAAAGTGGTCGACCGTCAGTGAACTCTGTAGACCTACCTACTAAATCGCTTAAAGTACAGGAAACGAGGTAACCAACCAAACGTGACAGATTACCTACTCCGAATTCCGGTATCCAGAACTATGCTCGAATATTGTTTTAATTGTACCTTCAGGTTTTATAAATTCTATGTTTCCAGGTCTTAGAAAACAGTGATATTTTTCCCGTGCCTAATACCTAACCCCACAGACTCTTCAAAGAAGAATATAGAAAGAAACAAGCATAAAGAAGCTTTATGATACACCATAATAAATATGAGCTACAACCAAAATGCAATATGAGTAGGTACAACATCTTTTGTAAATTTAATCCGTACACGGCGCTCCTAACGCCATCTATTGAGCGCTAGTGAAAAGTACCACGCTGAAAGAATGAAAGTGACGGAGTCGCTAACCCTCCTAATAAGGGTGGCGATTACGAGTGATATCTCCTTAAAATTATTAACAGAGGATATTAAGGGATATAAAAATGTGTATAGGGTAGTACAATACTTGAATTAAAATAGTTTTATTGCATCTATGCAGTCACCAAGACGATTTAGGCAGGTTGTACTTAAATTACTTATTTATTAGAACAGACAGTCTATGTGAGATTTTATAACTATTGGATCGCGTTCAAACTTCAATTATTATCAGAAAATTGTGGTCATGTTTAAGATGTGGTAAAGATCTTCAAAATGCACAACTTTCTAAATGGGACCAATATCGGAATCGCGAACTAGCAATCAGCTGGCCACAGTACAAACTTCACTTAAAGAACTTTCAGCCTTTTCGGTTAAACTGTACCCGACATAACGTAACATAACATCACGCCTGTAATAGAAGGGTAAAGCAGAGCTGTGCCAAATAGTAGACCCACATTTTGCCAGTTATATTTAACCTTACACTGTCACTAACAACCTCAGACCAAATAAAAAACTAAAACACAGCACTTTCAACAGTGACGTGAAGCCGGTGTCGTAAACATGTGTGCACTGTGAGCTTAGTTTTTGAGTGTAGTTCAATAGTAGTTTGATGTAAATGTGTGTGCTACGTCTTGGTTTTTTATTTGGTCTGAGCTTACAACGCTGTTACAAGCACCGTGATCGCAGGATATCAGCGTCGAAATATCGTGTTGCTCACAGTAATTGATAATCGCGGAAGATATACCCTAACTGACAGTGATTTACACTGTGTAACTTTAGTTCAACTGTGAAAGCTTAAAACATAGTTATGTTTAAGTCCAATGTAATGGGGGCGAGCCTATTGCCATCAACCGGACACAAATCCAGACTCCGTGGCTGTCTACTGAGAAATTCCTGATGGAAAAACCCAATAGCACTTTACCCGACCAGGGAATCGAACCCGGGACCTCATGCTCAGCAGTCGTAAGCGTACCCGAGTAAAGCAGTAATACGCAGCAAAGGTTAAGATTCCAATGAAAAGTACGTGACAAACAAAGAAATACGGTTCACATTGCATAATTATATGCATTTGATTATTTGTTTTAACTACATTACATTGCATGACATTACGCTTCATATAATTTGGACTAATATGTTTATATTAGCGTTTTGAATTAATTAAGGATTTGCTTTTAGACAAATTCATCAGCCTGGGTCTCCGCAATTAAAATTGAGAAAAAATGTTAGCTATATACGTGTTTTTGGAGTTCATAAAATTCAGTTTGCGCTGTCATGCTATTTTATGACTTTTGCAATGGTACTTACAAGGGCTTGAATATGGAATACCTATAAAACGGCTCTTTTCTGTATTGTAAAACTCTTCAATGGTTGCAACCGTAACTATAATATATATGAATTATACTAACTATTTATTAAAATCTCACTAAGGTAAAACGATTTCATAATGTTATTCACAAGACTCGTGCCAGTAATAACAAAATGGTAAAGAAACCCTTTTTCTTAACTACTTAGGAATCGAATTATAATGGATTCTTAGCTAAACGAATTCTAAAAACCCATTTTTGTTATATTTGAATCTTCTGAAAATTCAGAAACGCAACGCAGTAGTCATGGCCTCTTTCAAGCGTTTCTTCCACGTTGTATTTTCGTGTATGTATACATAAGTACCTATGTCAAACTACTATCTATATCTACGAATGTACAGCTACGCAAAAACTATTTGACAAATACGGTGTTTATTGATTTGTCTAAGGGACGCGCGACCGTACTTTAAGAAGTACTGCTATAGATATACTATACTAGACTACTATAGATGCTACTGCTATAGATATACTATACTAGTATTCCTATATACCTTTACTAATAGTATTTTATTAAAGAAATACTATGTAGGGTTCATCACTTTGGGGGAGAAAAAGATAGCCTTGGAAACAAGTAGGTAATGGTTGATGAAAATTATTTTAAATTTCAAGGCACCACACTAATTCATCATGCTTAGTAACAAAAATATTTTAAATAATTAGGAAGGGAGCCTATCAGAAGTCATGGAAAAAGTGCGATTCCAAGCACACCCGTATCTATTACAGTGAAGTTAACGAAATTACTTGATTCTAAGTAGTTACTTATGCAACCATTTTTATGCAATATACACGAATTAAAACCGTCAACGGGTGTATTCCCGTCGACACCACTACCATCGCCCCACTGGTGGGACCAACGGGAAAAATCAAAACCGTCGTTTCGTTGGCGTTGGCCCCACTACCCTGCCCCACCTTGAGATCAGAAAAATGAAACAGTCAGTTGGAATTAATAACAATTCCGATCCATACAGTACGACAGCTCTGATCACGGTATGTACATGGTCAAATATATGGATCGGCAGATTTTTTTTTTTAAATTAGGTACCGATAAATAATTTATATGTGGAGGGGTGCAGAATGAATTACTGAATACGTGGTAACCATTTTCGCGTCGGTGTCCCTTCTACCCCGTATTGTAATGTCTTAGTTCATACCAATCCGATCTATAATGCATAGGAGCAAACTCAAAAGCATTTATTTCAATTAGACCCTTACAGGCACTTTTGAATGACGGAAAAACAAAGAAGGCTAAGCTACAGTCACAGTCACAAGGCATAATAACTTGTGAAAGCACTGTAGTTGCCCATTCCAAAGCGTAGATCTCTATGGAGAAGAATGGGCAAGAAACTCCATGGACACTCTTTTCAATCAAAATATTATTACAAAATCTTGGTTACATCATTCATGTTGAGATTATATATGTATGTGAGAACGATGTAAAGAGGCGTGCGAATTAAGAGCGTCCAGAGTAAAAGAATTAATCAAAAATAATTTAAAAATAAAGTACTTAATTAAAATAAACCGTGACAGCTAAGAGATGACCAGAGCTACTGCTAAATCATGTTTGCACCAAATGATGCACACCCACACATGTTGGCTACATTATCCCCGTTCCATTACTTCGATCCCATCACGTGACGACCAACAAATACATCGCACAAGTGATTCCAAACACTATTTCCTCGTATGACAGACCCCCGTAATCTCCAGCAAGGGTAGCAGCCCCTGCACCATGCATTGTACTTATCATGGGGTAACTTTTATTGTCGGCCAATTTACCTAGATATGCGTCGTACCATTCAAATACCCTTCGAACTACCTCAAACAATGACGAAGCGGGGGATGGTTGAGCTCTTTTGAAACTGGTCAAGGATAAGTATGAATGCGATACGAGATTTAATGGCTCGAGTAATAAATTGATTTTGCAAATGTGTGGAATGTAGTGTTTTAGGTAGATGCGACTAATTATTAACGTAGAGTATGTATGAGGTGTAGGTATAGTTAACTGCAAAGGGCTTGAATAATTCAGTGACTGCCTGAAACGGGGAATATTTCTTGTTGCTAACTCGATTCGAAATGATGTTTCTATGTTAGTTAACTCGCTGGCATTTATTCTTGTTAAAACATATTTTGATATCACGCCTGATTTTCACAGCAGGACTAGGCAGAGATATTTCTACAGTAGGTACCTACGTAGTACACATTACATTTCGACAGTTATCTATGTTTAAGTGCAGTGCAATACTATTGTCATCAAACTAAATAACAAATATAGTTTTAGGACTACTGGGATGGTGCTACTAACTAAGGTGCTACTGGGATATTCGCAGGGTCCGAAGTGATAATTATCATGTTAAGTAACTATCTTGATAATAATACCTTCGTAAATCATTATTATTTTGATAGTACCAAAAGACAGAAAAATTTAACGACGTACCAAACGCGATTTGCCGCTTCTACACGTATCTAAACGTGCTATGTAAACTTCGTTGTTATTTAAACTTCATAAAAAAACGGGTTGCACTCCGGGAGTGCCCACAGAAGTGATAACTTGAAACAACGCCATCTAGCTTAAACTACACGCAAACTCGCGCAAGCGCCCTGCGCCGCCGATTCGATCTGACGATCTGACGCGGGTTTAACAGTTTTTTCCCATTTCAAAAGTGCATAACGCGTCTAAAGAAGATTTCACTTCAAAAATGCTCTCAAACATTGCTTTTAATAAAAAAAAAAACTGAATGTTTAGTTTTGTGTTTATTTTCTAAGTATATTACTATTTCACTATTTAGGACCAGAGCGGTAGTTACAAAAACACCGAAAAATAAAGACCCTGTTTGGACTGAATTCGAGTGAATGAAGTTACGAATCAGTATGGATAATTATCCGATAATTCATGACAATTATCAAAGTAAATAATTCTCTTGATAACTTTAAAAGAAGTAACTAAAAAAGAATACTTGTCTTGTAATGCTGCTGTACTTCGATTATCAAAGCAATAATTTGATAATTATTTTGATAATCACGAACCCTGGAATCTAATGGGAAAACCAAATAACATGTTGCCTGACCTGGAATTCGAATCTGGGAATCTAAGGCCTAATGCATAGTACCGCTCGATCTACTAGCTAGATCAACAAAGTAGGCATGAATTTTTTAGTGTCGAACATTTTGTTTACGTATCTTGTATTGACTACGTTTCTGAAAAATCGTCGATAATCTTGCACGTCATCGTTTGGAGAATACGATACGATTTATGTAGCTACCTACGTATTAAATGATCATGTAACATAATTATAATAATTCATGCTTAACGTGCACTGTGCATCAGTCGCGAAGACTCAATTTTTATAAGTGGTAAGTCGGAGTACATATATTTAATGTGATTATAATGTTTGTATAGAGAATACTGACTGTGCCATTTTCAAAGGGAAGCCGGTAGGAATCGAGTTGAATGGAACCTTCGCCACTGCTGTGCATAGGGTTCCTAGGTGATCAGTCATGTCCCTCTGACTCTTGAGCATGATGTTATATTATCCTTTATTCATCTTTATACATATTTTTTATATTCTTAAATATTTAAATATAAAACGACTTATTAATTTTATTATTATAGCTAGCCCATATTGTCCCACTGCTGGGCAAAGGCCTCCCTCCATCACGTTATATGTAGCCTTATTCTTTTACCTCATGTATGTCCGATTCCTGTAACTTACTGATGTTTGCTATAGGTACTGAGATACTAGTACGAGCACACAGTGAAAACGTCGATTTTCTAATACAATATTATCCTATAGCATTTTAGTTATTTATTTTGCTACGAGCACAATCAATATCATCCATAGATGTGAATACATTCTTAAAATTATGAAAATATTATTTAGGATGTGAAACAAGTATCTTCAATTTTAAAATCGACTTAGGTACCTATTTACGTTAAGATTACACCGCGCGCCTTTTTGTTTCCTGTGGTTGTATTTGTCGCGATATAAACCTAGCATTTAGTAGGTTTGTGTCCGTTTCCTTACTAGCAGATTTTTATCGTTCGGGTCAGACAAGAGAGTTCAAATTCCAACAGTGCAATATTATTTAGGGATCGTTTTTGGGGTGCTGCTTAGACAAAACCGAGTTTTTTCAAACTGACGGTTATAGAGTATAGGTTGGATAGGACACCGACGCAGAAACAGAAACGATTATTACGTATTCAGTACATTCTTCCGAACCTCTATCGAATTTTTCATCGGTCATTTAAGAAAAAAATCAGCTGAGGCATACGAAGTAAATACCTAAGAAGAAAGAAGAGACGCCAGAGAGAAGAAGCGACAAATAAACAAAGACATATGAGGTGCATACAAAATGACAAACAAATAAACATACAACGCATAATAAATACATATTAACAATAAAAAAAAGTTGATAACTTGTACGTCGTGACATTAAACTATTCAGTCTAGGTCTGAATCCTGCAATGCCTCAAAACTTATAACGAGTTTAATCAAGTGCCAATTAAAACGCGGAAATCCCCGCCTGCTTTTGATGTTATTTTACTGGTAATAAAGGGGCAAGTTCTCTCGTCTCTTGGATAAATAAAAGTATCTGCCCGATATATGCAAAAAACCGTTCTAACCCGGTTTAAAACGGTTTTTTGCAACTATACAAATGTGACTTAAATATAACTGACAAAATGTGGACATACTCTGCCCAACCATCATCGTCATTCTCTAGGCCTTATCCCAATTCATTCATTGCGGGCTTCCGTCGACCACTCCACGTTTAGTGGCATGGGGTCTTGCCTCCCCCCAACTCTCTCCCCCATAAATCAGGTTTATACTATCAAAAACAAACTACCCAACCTCTCGAAAACAGGTGTGAATATAGAGATTATCGGCATGCAACAAAATATACCCTGACACTGATCAAAGATGACCTCTGACTATCATTGTATGAAGGTAATCGAAAAGTCATTAAGGTATTGTTACCAGTAGGTAAGTATTGTAACATAATAGTGCTTAGGTATAGTGAATTGTTAATGTTGGGTTACATATTATCTTATAATGTCTATCGAAGTATCTACTAATGACACACTAGGCTAGGCAGTATTTGATAAGAATTACAGAATAAATCAAATCAAAGTGACCTACATTTTAATATTTGAAGAGATAGACATAATTACATTAAAGCTATAATAATCTAAAAACTAGCTAGCTATACAGAGAAAAAGCGAATTTAATTTAACACGTTGTCCTAATTTTTGGACTCCACAAACTTAAAATTCAGTAACCATAGCAAAAATTTAGTATCAGTATGACGTCGTTGGGCGACTAAAATCTTGCAGTATTGACGTCTGCACACGGCTTCGCCCGCGTGGAGTTCGGTAAGTGCCCACGGGGTCGTACTACCGGGATAAAAAGTATCCTATGTGTTAACAGGTATCCAGGTTATAAACTATTTATGTGCCAATTTTCATCTCGATCCGTTCAGCCTTTCTGGCGTATTTGAGTAACAAACATCCTTCCAAACTTTCGCATTAATAGTAGTAAGATTACATGGTTTTAGTTAGTAATTAATTAGTTAGTAAGAGTCTGACGGTGAAGGAAAACATCGTAAGGAAACCGGCATGTCCTAGAACCAAAAATTCGAAGACATGTGATATCTACCAATCCGCACTGGGCCCGCGTGGTGGATTATAGCCCATTCCCTCTCATAGAGAGGAGGCCTAGGTCCCAGCAGTGGGAACATTATAGGCTGATGATGTGATGTGAAGAGTCTGACGGACTAATCCACCTCAAGCTGGAGGACATTCATGAAAATTTTCACAAGCAAGAAGAGGGTTTAAAATAAATAATTCGAAGGTTTTCTTCTCCTTCGTGTCGCTGGCAAGATATTTTTTATATTTTTTTAGCCCAGAACTCCACCATTTCCACCGCGTAATTCGTAGGTAAACAGAAAGAAGTGTTTGAAAACACTTTAAATTCTATCTCTGAAATAAACATAACATCACGCTTGTAATCCCCGTAGGGTTAGGCAGAGGTGTACCTAATAGTACACCCACATTTCGCCAGTTATGTTTAAGTCCCATGTAATAGGGGGCGAGCCTATTGCCATCAACCGGACACAAGACTCTGTGGCTGCTACTGAGAAATTCCCGAATACTCTGAAATAAAATATTAATTTTCTGACTGCGGAAAGAAATATTTTGATTATAAAACTAGTTTTCTGCGGTTTAGCAGGGATAAGTACAGTCCTATTTCAGTAGAACACAATAGTTTTCTGAACTACCGTGGTATAGTCGGCAAAGGAGGTGGGTATGCAGACTGGACGATGAAAGTACCTAATATCTTCTCATAAAATAAATTAGCAGGCCCGAAGGCACCTAAGAAGCTGATTCCTGCCGCCTTCCCTTCGGCAACAAGGCACTCTATTTAGTGTTTACTGCAGTTAAATAGTATATTACATACACATCTCTGGGTATCATATCACACTAGTTAGCGATTGATGCGATTTCCATTATTTAATACTGGACACTTTTTCTCAACCACGCTTGCAATTATCCCACGGGATAGTACACACGGTGGCAAATTAAGCTTTACATTTCCAGTATAACATGGCCTGGCTTTGTATATATTTTATGTACAATGAGAGATCCGCATAAACTGGTTTTGTATAGCTTGACAGCCGTCGTACGTACAGCAGGGGTAAATAGTAACCTATGGTGTAAAACAGGTTTTTATACAAGGTGTAAACAGTCCCTTCACGAAGCCGTCAACGAAGCATTCTGTACATTAAACTAAGTAACTCTACCCAAAAATTATTGCTGCGAAACGACTTTTCTTTGCGATGGACAATCACGGTTTTCGGTAAGTACCACACTCACAACATTGTGCTGATGGATACTGATACTGATACTTTTAGCCTGCGTCATCCCACTGCTGGGCAAAGGCCTCTCGCCATGACTTCCAGTTGTTTCGATCCAGGGCCAATGTGGGCCACTAGTCGTTGGTTTTATCCAGCTCGTCCTGCCATCTTCTACGAGGTCTGCCGCGACACCTGGCTGTGTCAGGGCTCCAGAAAGTGGTTATTTTGTGCTGATGGATGCATACATTAAACATAAAGCTGGCGAAATGTTGGTACACCTCAGCCTAAGCCTTCGAGGATTACGAGCGTGATGTTAGATTATATCACATCGGTAAAACTATAGCTATATACCTACCAAGTTATGTGCATAGCATAGGTATACATTACATTTGTCGACTGTACCCAGTTACCCACCTACATAAATACATATAGAGTGCGAAGTGCGGACCACTCGTAGCTGCGTTGATTAAAGCGAAAAACAATCTTTTTATTGTACGCGAAATAGGTTTGATATGAGTAATATGTATTTTCTCTATTTCTGGGCGTTCATTCTGGTTTCAAGGATGACCTAGATTTCGAGCTACAGTACAGGCGATAGGAACGGTATTATCAGTCTATGGAAGTACACTTGTGCACACCGAGGAAATAGGTTTTAAGTAGGTTGAATGAGTTTGTTATCAGGCGTTTTTGTTTTTGGAAAGATGAGATTTGGAGAAGTGGTAGATGTACAGGTTACTAATGTCCTGGACAGGAACTGCAGTGGCCAATCTGGAAATCTCTTTCGTTTGTGGGCCCAGGTTGGCTGCTGTAGAAATAATCTGGCCAAATGGGGTATCATCGATCCGTCCCAAATACAATGCAGTGTGGAGCCCTTCTGCAAGATTTGCCCCACCGCCTTTCATGCCCATCCTGCACAGACATCTGCACCTTCCAGGATTTAAACGAAGCCAACGAAAGAGTTGTGCAGGTGGCTATAATATATTGGTCGGGTATTATTTGAGTCCATCGACACGCAAAAAAGAAAATTTATGCTGTTAAACTTCATCAGATTCAGTTTCCCTACTGACCTTCTCATGGTCATAACATAGCAATAATAAGGAACCTGCAACTGTTTTGAAAGTTAGCCGCATTGCATAAATAATCACTAAATTATAATAATATAATTACTGACTGCCTCGTTGGTCTAGTGGTTGCAACTGCGATTGCTGAGCATGAGGTCCTGGGTTCGATTCCCGGGTCGGGCATTGTGATTTTGGATTTTTATATCAGGAATTTCTCAGTAGTAGTTATGGAATCTGGATTTGCACCCGGTTGATGGCAATGGTCGCCCCCTATTACATGGGACTTAAACATAACTGGAAAAATGTGAGTGTACTGTTAGATACACCTCTGCCTAACCCTTCGGGGATTACAGGCGTAATCTTATATAAATAAATTACAGAAGCATTTAGAACTACCTACAAAAAGCGGTTCTGCACTAGAACTAAGCACCAAGCTTGAGATAAAGCTTTGTAAATAACACTAAACGTTTCAAACTAATTAACTGCATCCCATAAAATATTGAGAAAAAAACCAACAGAAAAGCACTAAAAACATTTTCATATCAACCGTTTTAACTTCACTCCATATTCGCTTCCCCAAACATTTTTTGCCCGGAACGTTGGTCGTGTAACAAACTTATTACCAACATAGCCAATGTTGGTGGACAAAATTGGTAGCCATGTCGTACAGTCAGAATAGTGTAGTTCTTTAACTTAATTGGGAAAAGGCTCGGATGACGCATATCATCACTCATCACTAAATATTATAAAACAAAGTCCTCCGCCGCGTCTGTCTCTCTGTTCGCGATAAACTCAAAAACTACTGCACCGATTTTTATGCTGTTTTCACTAACGGATCGAGTGGTTCTTGAAGAAGATTTTAGTATATATTGAGTTCGATCCCCAGGTCGTGTAGTGTTATTGGGTTTTTTTTTACGCATGGGAAATCATCAAATGACTTCTCCCGCTCCGGGCAGAGCGGAAGGGTGTGTCAGACTTGTACTGACTAAAACCCATCCATGTTCCTTCCTTGCCCTTTGTGTTCCGGGGCCGCGGTATCTCTTTCGAACAGCCCGCAGCCCTGGCAGGCATCGGCCCTTGCGGGCCCCTCCCTGTTTGCTGACATCTCTTTGAGGTGCGCGTGGAACACGAACGCGCCGTCTACACGGCCTGTCGTCAAAAGACGGACGGACGGTGAGCTAGCCCATTACTCACCGTCCACAGGCCCGCGTCTACGGTGGCCGGAAGCCACCACGTGACCCCCGACGCCCGAGGCGTCTCCCGCGGCGGCTGGGACCAGAGGTTCTCTCCCTCTCACGCTCCGCCACCTCCTTCGCTAGCATGACTGCTTCGCAGAAGGAGGTGACGGCGTCCCATTCTCTCTCACTACCATGGACTGGACCAGGGCCGGACGCGATAGGTCGCCGCCGCCGATCGCCGCTACGAGGACACGGCGGAGCTCCGCCCAAGCGGGGCAGAACTCCACCGTGTGCTCCACCGTGTCCTCTGGGCGATCCTTGCAATGGTAACACCCGGGCGTTTCCTCCAGCCCGATTCGGTGCAGGAACTCCCGAAACAACCTCCACGACCCCTTACTATTCAATCCATCCATCAGCACAATGTTTTGAGTGCATTACATTGAGTCCTACCGAAAAACGGGATTATTTGCTCAAAAAAAAAGTCGTTTCACAGCACTAATTTTTGCGTAAAGTTACTTAGTTTGATGTACACAGTGCTTGGTTAACGGCTTCGTGAAGAGTCTGTTTACACCCTGTAGGTACAAACTCTGCCTAACCTTTGAAATGATATTTTGTTGCTTAGATTGTTTTCTTACTTAGATATTACTTTCATTTTCCACGGTAATATTTCCTAATCATTTCTGTATGAAGACTGTTAGCTAAGTATATACCGATAGCGTTCGCCCTTGAGTGGAGACCGCGAATCGGTAAACGTTGCGTGGGAAGCCCCCTAGTTAGATGGGACGACGACATAAGAGAGGTTATGAATAGGGCGATACTTGGTAGGTACTGGCAAGGGCTTTGTACTGTAGTAGACTAACGAGAGCAGCGGTGGCCCAGTGGTAGCGACCCCGACTTACGAACAGTAAGTCGTGGGTTCGAACCCAAGCAGGCGCATTACTTTGTGTAATTTATTTCATCACCACTGCTCTCAAAAACGGTGAAGGAAAACAACGTGAGGAAACCGTCATGTCCTCGAACCAAAAAATTCGAAGACATGTGACATCTAACAATCCGCACTGGGCCCGCGTGGTGGATTATAGCCCATTCCCTCTCATAGATAGGAGGCCTGTGTCCCAGCAGTGGGAACATTACAGGATGATGATGAGACTAACATAATCAAAGAGTATCAAAGAGTATCAAAGAGTATCCATTAGGATTTTCTTTATAGTTGGTATTTGTTCTACTTTATGGAACACTGATTGGAACCTTAAAGCTTCTTCAAACTGCTCACCTATTCAGCATTTTACCAAATTATTGAGATCGGCTTCCAGTCTTACTTAACACCGTAATACCAGTATTTTACATGGGGCGACTGCCTATCTGACCTCCAAAACCCGTTTTAGTAACATAATTGGGAAAAGACTAGGCAGATGACACCCCATCCCATATGAGTACGTGGAAAATACAGAATTTGATCTACTACTCTGCTTTTAAAAAGATACTTACAAAATATTTATTTATTTTGCACAATTCAGCACTCAAATACCTATCTGAAATTCTATCTACATTTATCTTAGAACGATAACGTGACGCTTTTCTCGGAAGCGATAAACTGTATTTCTCTACCCCATCGTATCTACCGAGAATTAATTCCAAGAAATAGCTACGCAAACTGGAATTCTTACTAACTGAAGGGAGACACAGACTACTGTAGATGTCAACCACTGAACCAAACGATGTGGCGTGTTGCTGATTAAAGTAGGAAGTTTCCATACGCTGTGGTAATTCAAGAACAGTGCATCAAAAGCTTGTCTTTTCATGCTGGTGGGGAATGAGGAACACTGGTTGAGTTTCTAATCAAAAGTCGAAATATGCAGAGCTAGAAAATGGCCTATCGAAAAAAAAAAACTTTACTTCAATTTTCACAAATTTTCCTTTGCACCATACAACCGCCCTGCGACTACCACGTTGGTCGAGTGGTAGCAAACGTGACTGCAGAGCATGAGGTCCTGGATTCGATTCCCGGCTTGGGAAAGTGTTATTGGGTTTTTGCATCAGGAATTGTTGATGTGAACGGTTGATGGCAATAGGCTTCCGCCCTTTTACTTGTGACTTAAACATAACTGGCATAACTGCCTAATCTATTGTTGATTACGTTATACCTCATCTAACCGATTTGTAACAACAACAACATACATTTATTATCAGGCTACTTTGGCCCATAGATATTTTAACAGACTAACATACATATGATATACTAGCTTTTGCCCGCGACCTTCGTTTGCGTGAAACTATTATAAGAATCCCCATTTATAAGCACTTCCTAATTTGAATCGAATTTTGTTACCAATTTCAAGGGTTTTATTTGTTTGCACGGAACCCTAATTTATTACCCTAATTATTTATCTAAAATAAACGTAGCCTAAGTTACTCCTTGTTACATCAGCTATCTGCCACTGAAATAGCCGTCAAAATCGGTCCAGCCATTTCAGAGATTAGTCGGAACAGACAGACAGACAAAAATTGTAAAACATGTTGTTTTTGTATATGTACCGTGTATACATCCATATGCACTTAGTAAAAAGCGGTTATTTTAATATTACAAACAGACACTCCAATTGTATTTATCTGTACTGTATGTACTGTTGCTACTGTGTCTAGATGTATAGATAGATGTATAAACTACAAATAGTGTTAGTAAATAAAACCTTAAAACTAGTAACACTTCACACAACACTCACTTCACTTCACTTCAAGTAACAAGAATTAATTTATTGTTAAGGGAGTCTTTTAAAACTACCTTTATTTAATCAGTCTGAAATTCTTGACCCAACGCAAAAATATGACTTATTCCCTATTAGTAAATTTTAAAGTGCCCTGAATCATCACTTCGGTTACGATTGCGGTCAGTGACGCATCTAGTAATGTGTCACTATACAATTACGGCGCAGACAGCTGTTCCATTCAGCCCAGAGATAAAAGAGCTTGAAATTATTAAATATATATATGGCAGGGCTTTAGTCACTTCACTATATAATATTAGAACTTTACGATTGAGTAGCAGAGAAATCTTTACGAACTTTCGAGCCCTATAAAGGGTGTAAACAGACTCTTAACGAAGCCGAAAGGCACTTGTTCTGCCCGTCATTGTGATCATTTTCTAGTTACAGAGATATAGGGGGTCAAAGTTTATTTTTTATTTATTTTACTATTTACGTACACACAGTAGACAACACAGGAGAATAACATTATAAAATATGAGTACAAAGGTACTGCTTATTTCTTAAGAAATTCAAAGTTCCAACTTTTTCAAAAGTTTTTTTTTTAAATATATGTTTTTAATGTAAGATTTTTACTTTAAACATCTCCAGGACCCTCTTACTATTGAATCCATCCATCAGCACAATGTTTTGAGTGCGTTACATTGAGTCCTACATAATGATTGGTTGACGGCTTCGTGAAGAGTCTGTTAACACCCTGTATATGATTGTCCTTGATTTGGAAATGATGTGGTTTGTGGCTAAATATAACAGCCGCTCGGGTTGGTCTTCAGGTTAAGCCGCACTTGCCTAGGTTGATCCGTGGATGAGTGACCCATTAAATACCGAGTCTCCTCCCTGCCTCGAAGAGCACGTTAAGCCGTTGGTCCCAGCTGCCAAATGTAGATATTTGACCATCGTTAAGTAGTCAGTGGCCTGAAAGTCTAATCAGATCAGTTAATGGTAAACTATCACCCAATAATAATAGAGTATTTGCTATAGAACAGTAAGTTTTATTAAACTCATTCACTCCATTAAATAAAAGTATTCACCTGTATATTTGTATAAAAACGAACGCAGTAACATGTTTAATATAAATTCTCGAAGATTCCTGCAAAATATTGCATTTATCAGGAGTTCAGGATTTCCAATTCTACTAATAGAATTCAAAAATATTTATACTTATACATATAAGCGCACGTACAGTCGACCAGCTTGAGCTCTCCTAGGCTAGTATAGTTTCAATAGATTAAGAGACCAACTTACAAGTTTCGTTACCGTACTAATTTACATAATAACATTGTTCAGATCTGAGTCAAACTCGCGCATCAAAGGTTCCGTGCTATCAAAATTATTATAATTGATATCATCTTAATATTTTAGCCACGGTCTTCTTAGCAACACGTATTCTGCGAAAGTTTCAACTTTTATATAACAATATACATTCTTATGACAGACGGGTGTATGGACAGATAGACTAGGAAATAGATATACGTCGTAGGCTTAGTAATGGCGCCCCCTTTCGCTCATAATCAGCTTAATAATAATAATGACCCATATCTCCTCTACGTGTGAGAGAGTGGAATGTAATTTCGAATTCAACATTTCGAATTTAAGGTTCTAGGACTTGACGGTTTCATTAACCATTTTGGGAACAATGTTCAAATAACACAGAGTGCATGCCTGGACTTAAATCCATGTCCCGTAAGTCGGTCGTTACCACTGGGCCACCAGTGCTCACTTATTGGGTACGGAACCCAAATAATTAAAATACACGTTCATTTGCAACAATTACATACGTTCTCTTTTATAATGAGAGGCGAAGAGATATCGGATTTTCATTTATGATAATGTGATATAGTTGAAATACGCCATTTTTTTTTATTCCCTACTTCAATAAATAAATAATTGGATGTGTGCGCCGTAGGTTTATGAATAAAGATTTCACTGCGATCGGCCTTTACTAGACTGCGCTGAAATTATACTAAAGCATCTTGCATATTGTATTCATAAAATATTGGTTTTATCTATAAATTAAGCTTTTATTTTTTTTTCATCTAGGAAAAATTCTGATTGTCTAGTGTGCGGCGCTTTCTAAGTCATTGATATAACTTATCTAGAATCTTCTGGCTAGGTTTTTCCAAAAGATCATAAAACCTTCATGCATTATGTAACTACCTGGGCGACCGAGGTAAGATGGATGGTTTGCGTGAAGACTGATATGAAAGAGAAAGGAGTAAATGATGCCGTGACGTCTGAAAGGGGAGAATGGAAGGTGAAAACGTGTTACGCTGACCCCAAATATAATGGGAATAAGGGCAGTAAGATGATGACCTGGGCGACCGAGGTCTGCTCGAGTGAAAATAGAGAAAATGATAGATATGTGACTAAGCTAGATCGAATTTTCGCCCTCGTAAACCCCCATAATGCAACTTTCATCGAAATCGTTAGAGCCGTTTTCGAGAACGTGATTACAAAAATACGTATATTACATTTAAAAAAAAAACGTATTTAAAAAATCTGCTTTTTGTAGGAAACAGTTTTTTTTTAATATCCGATGAAACATGTCTTTGTACCTCAGAATGATCTACTGAATTATTGGTAACCGTTTTCGCATCGATGTCCATTCCA
Source organism: Lycophotia porphyrea (assembly GCA_950005105.1). Taxonomy (NCBI): domain Eukaryota; kingdom Metazoa; phylum Arthropoda; class Insecta; order Lepidoptera; family Noctuidae; genus Lycophotia; species Lycophotia porphyrea. Next base: position 12,326,892 of record OX465398.1, read on the forward strand.
CCCTGTATGTTGCTCATTTAATAGTACATGTAATTTTTCCGGTCCCTTTGACTTGCGAAATGATGCCTGCTGTCGATCTCACGGTGTATAACTTCAAAACAGACCAGACATCACTACCGTTAGAGGAATATCGTTCAAGCCGCGTTACATAGTACCTATGTTATGACGTAGTGACGTCGCCATCCAATCGTTGGCCACCAGTTGAATTTCATATTTGTTTTTTATTTTTATGACGGAAAGTTGCAGTTTGTTATCTCATTGTAAAAGAATATTCAGAAGCGTTGGTATCAACATCTTTCTTTACGATAATCTTACTTCTTCAATGGTTAATGTATTATTGTTTTTTAAATTAATGTCGCGTTTTTTTTTTTTGAAAATTGAACAGTGTAAGTAGTTATTTGAGTCAAACCTTTTTGTAAAATGTATTTTCTTTCTGTAATTTGGCACCACCTCATTAAATCCTGTGTTTTGTTCTAATTTTGAATTATTATGCCGTCGTTATACTCTTATTATAACCAACTAGGTATGCAAATCAAAATCTCATTTTAACAAAACACAACACATTTCTGCCTCAATATTCCCTCTAACTTTTGATAAGATAATCGGGAATAAATAAACAAACTACTCCGTTACTGTAAGTTGGAGTTGATCGAACAAGTTCGGAGTCGGACAGTCGGGCCCAAACCCACGCACCTGAGGCCACAGGTAGGTTGATAGTTCCTGTGGTACACTCAACCATAAAAGTGAGTTGGGAACTGAGGGCTTAGTACAAGTTTTATACCTATTCCATCGCTTTAATTTCTACCGCAAATGAACTCGCGCCGTCTAGTGACAAATACAGAAAACACAAATTATACCAATCAAATCGAGGTTTAGTCGAAACGCGATTGAGTCGGTTATTTCGGTGATAAAAAAATCGCACGGCCCCGACGGCGGGAGGAAGTTAATATACAAAAATGTTAGGAGAATAAAAATACGCATGCTGCAGATTTTTTTTTCGGATTATATATTGTGAGATCAGTAGTCGATTAGTTGATATTGGAAAATATTATTATAATTATGTATATAGATTATTACAGAACTAGGTTTATTCTATTTTCCCAATTTTACTTTTGACTAATGAATCTGCAAAAATCTTGAATAAGTACAAATAAATGTCTTTTTACTTACGTATTCAAAAGAATATCAATAAGTACTTAGTTTGAGATAGGCAATTGTGTTTATAGCAAGTGGTATTTTCTGTGAAAACAGACTATTTAAATAAATAAAACAAAGTAGATATAGCCTTGTTAAGTAATACCTAGTAGGTTATTATTTTAAAACTACACGATCGGTATAACAGGTCAACGATTCAAACATTTTGTCAAATTGAATTGAATTATGAAGCGAGCGGTTGGCTGCATTAGCATTCGCTGAATTTTTTTTTTTTAAATAATTAGTTTGTTTTCAGAATACGTTTTCCTTCTCAATTATTTATGAATGGCTCTATTCCTTGACAACTAACCAACTGGGTTGTGAAGGTTAGGTAGGCAGTCGCTCCATGTAAAATACTGGTATTCAGCTGCACCCGGTTAGACTGGAAGCCGACCCGAACATTGTTGGGGAAGGGCTAGGCAGATGATGATGGCTCTACTCTTTAAGTGAAATTCATATTGTAGAAGCCAGTGGTTGTAGGTCCCGCACATTATCACTTTGTTTGTTGGTTTAGTAAATGTGTTTTTTCTGAAATAAAAATGTATTATTTAAGTATTTATAATCCTAATAAAAATTAAAAATTCTAAATCATGATTTTGTACTAACTATACCTATTTACTTACTTTGATCCCGTACTATGATAACATCCGTAATATGATTGTTTAGTTATAAGTACTTAGTTATTTAGTACTTGCTTACCCAGTCCAGTATAATGTTTATCTCCAAAGAAACCCGGCCCTTTCGCGTCCCCGTAGTGATCAATAGCTGACACTATATGTAAATACTGTACTTATTCTGAAAATATTATTTCGATACCTACCAATACAGATTGAATATCGACTAGTTCGCCAGTAATCAAGTTTATTCGCTTAATCGTCACTAATTGCACTGATTTACTTGAATATCATCATCACATTAGGTGCGTTGAGTGGTTTATGTAGCTCGGTACAGGTACCTACATTATAGTTATGTTAAACAGATATATAGGCTCTTGTATAGTTCTGAAAAGTATAAGTACCTATCTTAAGTTTTAAGTCGTTCTAGCTAGTCTATCACTCCTCTAAATAGGATCTAAAATCGTCTAATATCTACCAATCTCCAAAGACTATCCTATTCTACATTAAATTTGAGACCGTTTAGTTAAATATTACCTACCTATAAAATAATTTACGGCTAACGGTAAATACATTATTAAAGAACATAGACTACACATACTATGCGCCACTAAACTCACGCTAAAAAAACAAATGATAACCTGAATATGTAAACATTCGAATCGGAACCAAGAAGCGAAAGTGCAACAAGAAAACACACAAGAATTGAAACCGATAAGCATTGTTATTTAATATTACCTATATTACAAAGTAAGCAGTCGCTGAGTGCATGTTACAATATCAACAGTTTGTTAAAGAATTTAAACACACTGTTTGTAAAAAGATCCTATCGTAGTAGACGCATGAATATGAAACGATCGTAAAAGCTAGCGTAGGCAATAATAAGTTAATTACTCAGTCAATGTTTATATAGGACTAGGGTAGCGCCATCTATGGAACATTGTTGGCAATGTAGTAGAATTATGTGTCAATGGAACATGGTTTGAATTACAAGACCATGCTTTGAAGGACGTTGACATTTAAGTGTAGGGAATTGTTACTAGGTGGCGCTTCTTCAGCTTCTTGGTATTTTTCAACAGACGTGTAGTGTTGCGAAAAAATCGTTGAGTAAGTATGAGTTTTTATTTCATTACAGGTACTATATTTTTCAAGGAGATTTATGTGGGTAGTGAAAGATACTGTTTTGATCAAACTTATTTCTGGTAACTCCAATGGCGAGATGAGACATCACAAGTACTCATAAAACATTCTTATTTTAAGCATTTTATCTCATATTTCTCTTGATCCTAAATAATCCAGTGACCAATCAAGTTCGATCAACTCGATTGTTCGCCGTATTTTTCAGCTTCGAGAAATATTTTTACTCTTATTATTATATATTTTTACTCTTTTAAAATTTACAGAGGCACTCTCACACTCACAATGCAAAATACACTCGTAACGCCTCCTGTCCTGTGCGATTCAGTCGATGTAGCGTAGGACTGTGTAAATTAGAAGTGCACAATTTTCAAGGTATTTGCTACATCACGTAGCATCAACTCCGTAGCAGTGTCGTAGCTAGCTACGAAGTTGGCGCCTACTCCACTAGATGGCTCTTGTCTGTGGCTTCAAATAGTTTCCTGTATGCGGTTCCTTTTCGTTTGGCAGGAGAAATCTGTATTTAAAAGGACAGGCATAGAACTATTAATAACCTGTGTTACTAAAATATATACGGATTTAGGCAAAACGTCACTAATGGGTGACAACGCCTCAGATGAACATTATGGAGCTGTCTCTATGTAGAGTCCACTAGATACATAGATTAATATAAGTACTGACGACTAGATAGGTCTACGTACCTTTACTATGAGTTTATGTAAATCGGTGTATGATCTGGTGAATGCGAAATTATTATAGAGAGCGGGTATCGGGAGTCGAGTGTCGCAGGCCTCCTAAAATAGTAGTTTTTGTTTGTATTTAAGGTTAATTTACTGAATTCAACGTTAGCCTTTGTATTCAATCACTAATGTGCATTGTTTTTGCGTTAAAATATGTTTTTTTTTCACAGTGGTGTATATTATTATTCTGACTGAACCAAGAAATTTGAGGTTGAAACAACGGCAACTGACGTTGTAAAACAGCATAAAATTACCTACGTCTTTTTATGCACTTATATTTGCCATCATCTTTGTATTTACAAGATTTCATTCACATAGAGCCCAGGTACACACCGGGAGACCGCAGTGTTATCGCATAACAACGCTTTCTCGTCTAACTGTCCAGCGCAGCACTTTGATATCAAACCAGTGGCGATGGTTCCATACAACTCGATTCGACTGGGTTTCCTTTGAAAAAAGGCACAGTCAGTATTCTATAGACAGATAATATAATCACATCATGAAAGACATGTACTCCGGCTTACCTCTTACATAAATTGACCCTTCGCTACTTTGTGCTTAAATCAAGATGTTTTACCCGACTTCTTACTGTTGGTGAAAACGCGCATTAGGCATTCAGTTAGCTGTCACTTTGTGTTGGTGAAAACAGGCATTAGGCATTATCTTAGAATCTTTGCCGCAGCAGAGACCAAGCTATTCCTTTCGGAATAACTTTCATTCTTGTCGGCCTAAAAACTGAGGAGACGGCGACGCCGATGTGGTAGGACCATGTTTTTAAAATCACTATAGGTCAATAAACACAAAGAAAAGTAATAAAACGAATCTTGTCTAGGTCCGATGTGATGTTAGACTATTTGACATTTTGTTGAGAAGATTTTGAAGTAAAACTTCTTTAGGCGCGACTAGGGAGTAACTCAGATTTTTTTTCTGACGGGAGTAACGCTTAGTCTGTGTAGTTTCCGCCATTTAAAATTAATAATTCTGATTGGTCGTAAGTATATGTCATATACTCCACGCTTCTTGACTTATACGCCAGCTAGTGGCAAATATCATAATCAATTAGGATTATTTATTTCCAAATTTTCAAACGGATCAATTGTGAATAGCAAAGTGAATGAAAAATTCAACAGTTTTAAAAACATTATTTTAAATTGCAATTTTTTTTGAAAATCTCTAAATATACTTGTTTATTTATTACTTTTAAAATAAGTAAATTAATAATAAATTTTCTGACGATTGCGACATTCTATAATATTCAATAACAAGATTATATTGACATGTGCTGATCTAACCTTCAATTTGCTACTCTCAATTATTTTATTTAACAAATGAATATATAACAATATATAACAAAATTACACGCACACATTTTTTTTTTTTACCCCCAAATGTCAAATTATCGTCATGCTTGTAGACTTTTGTCGACTGGAGAATAGAAACCTTTATTTTCTACATTTTTAAAGTAGCCATACTAACGACGATAGAAATCCAGTCATTTACGCTATGTGTCAGTGTCACGTGGCAGAGTCATCAATATCACCTGAAAAGGTTTTCCTTGCTTCGGCCAACTATTTAAGCCATGACAACTCGTATCGTGTATGATTTTCGGCAAGTGGTACACATGGATTGGGAACGGAAAGATTTCAATTACATTTTTGTTGTCTTACTTATATCGACACAAGTTGATTTATTTATTTTCCTCTAGCTTCGCAGCAGACAAACTCGTATCTACGGCCGGGCCCCACGTTTGGTCCTTTAGGATAATAATTATGTAGTTCGCATTCATGTAATAATCTTGTAGCAGCCCCGGAGTCTAATTTGTGTTTGTTGATGGCAATAGGCTCGCCTCTTACTGCAAGATGTTGGGGAATTTTCTTACTGGTGAGCTAGTACTTCGGGAATTAGGTACAAGTGTGATGTTTAGTTGAATTATTCATGTAATTATCTTTATTTTTTGCATCATATTTTTGCATCATATTTTTATACCTATCTTCTAGAACTACATATATGTAGGGAGAGGAAATGATAGTGCAGTGCACCAATAAGAACACCGATATTTAAATTTCTATTTATTGATTCAATTTGAACTTCGAACTCACAATAAAATGCAGCACAGTAAACACAAAAATCATCAAACCATTTATTATTATGTAGAATACTTATTAAAATACGTGAAACAGTGATTGGTAAAAGATACAGAAACCAGGTTTTAGGTACTACTAACATCCAATATTGTTGACGAACGACAATAAGTTTAGATCGATTGAAAGTAGACATCCAATATCGACGAGAAACAGTTGATTTTGAGCAAAAAGTTTTGTTAAAAAAATAAGTGGTTGGCTCGTTACCATCATTATTAAAAATACATAGCGGTTACTTGATGCGGGATTAAACTTACGTTATACACAGTGAGTAACTTACGTAAATGCCGTACGATAAGCACGGGCGGGCGCCTACTCGCACCTCTTTCGCTGCGAGACGAATGACTAACACCGCCATCTGTTATTCGAACCCCGTACTACGTTGGTGACAACGCCATCTATCCTCATCGCACGAAAACTACCTTGCGCAGCGAAATAGGCGCAACAGAGCGCCGTGGCGCATCTGATATGACTTCATTTGTAGTAACGCCACAACACCCGTAAACAAATAGAAATAGTGTATATAAATTAGCTTATGTAACAAATAAGCTTAAATGTATATAATACTGAGGCAGAATTACATCTTAACTACGACGTAACATTAAGTGTGGTACGTGGGATTAGACACGAGCGCAAGCCCTTACTTTATACGGACGAATGCGATATATAATTATATTTTGCTTTATATCTATGTATCTGACGCTAAAACATCTATATAATGTATTACTTTTTGTACATCTACTTATATATTAACCGTACATACACCCACTAAGCTTATTTGCTTCGCGACCGCGTACCCAAAGTGCGTACACAACCGTTTTCTGAAAAACTGCCAAAAGTAGATGCCCCTGTTGCCTTGACTAGATAAATAGATGTCAACTCGACACGACTGCTGCAGGAGTACAGGCTGCTGGCCAGTACTCCCGCGTGGTCGAGTACTCTAATACAAAACGCACGTTGAGTACACGGCGGACTTTCACGTCGGGAACTTGAGTATTGTCCCACGGGCGAACGGGAAGGATACATAGCGACCATGAGAGAGAAAGAGGCAGATTCATCGGCAACTTATCGTCACTAAATAATTATGAAGGAATGTTTCAGAGTAATCAAAGACTGAAGAAGATCGTTCACCCGCGCCGGCTATGCCGCCCGTCCCATCGCTAAGTACACATTAATTATTAAAATATATTTTCGCATTTATTACATAAAATTCACGTTATGTTCTACCTACGTTAGAAAAGTAAATGAAAGCGGGCATTAAGTGTAAGTAATTTAGGTTCAAATTTGTACGCGGAGCCTATATACACAGCGTACCATGGACGTTTGTTCCACTCGCCCCAGTGGTAACATTCAACGAACCATACAGGGAAACTATAGCTAAACGATAGAAAGACTAAAACTGAGATCATTCGAGTAACGACTAACAAAACGCACCAAAGGACTGAGGAGTCCGTCAGACGTCACCACTGCGGGAGCGGCATCGAAAACTTAATTTAAAAAACTCGACTACAGTGACACTTATGAATTCTAGGACACTAGACAAAAAAACTTAGATCTAAGTCCTTAAAATAATAATAAATATTTTGGTGCAAAGTAAACAACAAAAAATAAACCGTTATCACTTCTAACCTTAACAGTATGACTGACCGCGTTATCGCAAACGAATATTCCCACTAATCACACAAGCTTTATTAAAAGAATGTCTATAACAAAGGGTGCCCCCTCTGGGAGTGCGGCCTCGCCGAACAATATATAAGTAACACACACATTCATTCCATAAAGAATTACGCTGAGGACAATAGATAAAGGTGTAGGGTAGAAAAACACCCTGTCTCTAGGGGCATCTAGCACACATCACAAGAATTTGGAAGTCTGTCTATTTCCTTTGAGATTTCATCAACGGCATCTGCGAATATTCTGTCGATACTGCTCTGAGATTCTATTCCTGAGATTCAAAGTCCAGGACGCTGAAGACTAATTCCAAAGGAAATAGACTGAAGAGTTGGCCGAATGGACACCACAACAACCTATAACACTCCCGTCCAAAGTAGACCTGACGCTACATACAAGTCAGGTCACCTTTCTGGACTTGACGAGCCTCGCACTCCTAGCGGGGGTGTAGGAGGAGGGAAAGGAGAGGGGAACGGTAAGAGGTGGGAATCTACTCTTTGACCTCGAAGTACTTGTAGGTCGGGTTCTCGTAGCCGTTGATCTGCATGTTGGCTACGTGTCTCTCTTCAGGAGTGGGGGCGACGGCGCCGGTCTGTTCCACCTGAGAAAGTAAGATAATGTTTTGTAAATGATTCTTGCTGCGTTTTATAATGCATAATTTTTTAGTACCCCATCAGAAAGCTGAAACCGGAAGCATTTTCGAATACTGTATTTCGAGTAGACTGCCATCAGCCTTTCCAACGATAGTTTTTGATTGAATTATCTATTGGTTGTGAGTGTAACTGCTAAGTTTGGGTATGGCTTTGCCTTTAATTTTATGGATGCCGTACAAACTGGTTAGCCCACCATGTGGTGGGCAAGGTTTCCCTGTAATCATAGACCTGCAATTGTAATTACACCAGCAACGCTGCTTGGCTGCAAAAAAAAATATAGTGCAGTTCTTTATGGCGCTTGAACGAAATTGTCAAGAAGGCCCCTGTTGATAAAAGATAGTAAATTGTGCGTGGAAATGTTATTGAAAAAACTAGATGGCGGCGTCGGTTCGTATCTAAAGAACCGTACCTACTCCACTACATAAGCTGGTATTTGATCGAAAGACCTTGTACTGACCTGCACGAAGCCCTGCGCGGGCGGCGCGCGGTCGCGGCGGCGCGCTACGGCGAGCGCCACACACGCGGCGGCCGCCAGCGCGGCGCCGCCCACACACAGCGCGGGGTACAGCGCTCCAGCCGAGCCCGCCGCGCCCGCCGGGCCCGCGCCGCGCACCGTGTAGCCCTGGGATACATAACCACGGTAAGAATGAGCCTTACATAATTCTCTGACACAGAATTTACAATTTTGATTTGAATTTACTAATTACTCGTGGGAACAAAAACAGAATGAGCAATTATAACCCTGAAAACGAACAAAAATTACATAAGAGTTACCCAAAAAGGATGACCCAACAACTTCTCCACAAAGGAATGTTCATAAATTGCCCAAGATCAAGTTCCTTTGGTGGAACAACCAATCAAGGGAACATTGAATTGGCAGATAAAACAGCTGAAGATTCTGAAGAACATCTGTTCACAGAAGTTCATTATAGCAAAAGGCAAAGATCCAGTCCAGATGCAGTCATGCGTAACCAAAAGCAGGTAAAATTAAATTACCGTAGTAATGGCTTGCAACACTAGCAGTACCAACATCCAATAGCTTCGAAGGGTTAAAGGCTTTAAGGGGGTATATAGAGCAAGTAGACAAACCTGAAATACAAACACCGAAACCTCACTATTTATTGACGGAGTCAAGAATATACAACCTTTACTAAAATTATTAGAAGACGTAGCAAAAGAAGAATATGAAAATATTAAGGTATGACAAAGCGACAGAGTTAGAATACAATCGAAATCAGCCGAATCATACTCCACCATTTACAAAGAACTAAAGGCTGAAGATATAGAATTTTACAGTTACTAGCCAAAACAAGACCGCAGTTTTAGAGTTGTGCTAAAAAATCTACACCCATCTACAGACTAAGAGGATAAAAAAAAGATATTGAGGAGCTTCGCCATAAAGTAATAAATGTCTGGAACATCCAAAACTCAAGAACAAAACAGGCGTTATCAATGTGGAACATCGAACTAGAGCCTCTTGAAAATAATAAAGACATTTACAGCGTTAAATATTTACTACACCCAGACCAAGGCGAGTAATCCCCCAATGCACTAATTGCCAAGATTACAACCACACACAAAAGTTTTGCAATAGAAAGCCCAGATGCGTCAAATGTGCAGGTTCGCATCACACTTCAGCTTGCTTACGGAAAGACAGATCAAAAGAGGTTAAATGTGTCCTTTGTGAGGGAGACCATGCAGCTAACTACAAAGGCTGCACAGTCTATAAAGAGCTGTTGAAAGTCCGATATCCCCCTCCAATCACCCAAGTCAGAAAAAACCCTGGATACAAGAACCTAGAACAAGAACCTACAAAGACGATCTTGCGCTAGCCGCCCAGACCCCTACTTTCGAAGAAGCTGAAGTAAAACTGACGGTAGCTCTTGAATCATTTGGAAAATTCTACGATGAAAATACCTTACGGCCAAATCCATGCAAGACCCAGTCCTGTGTTTTCCACCTTCGCAACCGTTAGTCAAATAGGGCTCTCAGCATATCGTGGCAAGGCGCTGATATGCTATATCACCGCCTTGCTCCCAACCTCGTTACCTGGGTATAACCCTAGACAGATCCCTGACATATAAGTTTCACTGGCGGAAAACAAAAACGAAAGTCGGGAATAGGAATTATTTTTCGTCGCCTGACATCCACCAGCAGGGGGGCATCGCCACAGGTTCTCCGGACAACTAGCCTATGTCTTTCTTTTTCTGCTGGGGAGTTCGCATGCCCAGTGCGGCATCGAGATGCCCACGCTAAAGAGGTTGACATAGCGCTCAACGATACTTGTCGCATCGTAACTGGGTGCTTAAGACCTACCCCCCTTGCGATGTTGTACCCGCTGGCAGGGATAGCTCCACCGGATGTACGCCGCGAAGTAGCAAGTCGCATCGAAAAAGGGAAACAAGAACGGTACCACCGCCACCCCCCCTATGGGCATGAACCACCTGCACGCTTAAAGAGCCATGCCATAAGATATGCGACCTCCTTAGTAGACGGTGCGTCAGACGAGAGACGCGAACTTTGGAGAAATAAACATCCCATCCCTCCACATTTCATCAACCCGAAAGAACACCTGCTGCCCGGATACGAACTGCAGTGGCCAATCTGGAAATCCCTTAACCGATTGCGAGCCCAGGTTGGCCGCTGTAGATTTAATCTGGCCAAATGAGGTATCCTCGATTGATCCCAAACAGATTGCCAGTGACCACCTCTTGTTCTGCCCATCCTGCACAACCACTTGCACCTATCAAGATTTAATGGAAGCAAATGTTATAGCTGTGTAGGTGGTTACATACTGGTCTAATACAATTTGAGTTCATCGATACGAAAAGAAGAAGATTACACCGTGATGTACGCCTGCCCACTGTGAAAGTGAAACAGGAAATTGTACGCCATACTAGAACCTATAAAGAGCGCATCGAACGACACCCAAATACTCTGCCCCGGCCACTTGTGGCAAACCACAACAAAGCGCAATGTTTATAAAGTAAAATACCTCAAGATTTAATACAATCGCAGTAAACACAGCTACTGTTTTAACAATGAAGATGTGACACAGGCCACATACCGAGCGCGCCAATGATAGCACTAACCAACATACTGCTGAATATCCCACAAAGCAGACAAATTGTAGTAAATAAAGAAAACATTTCATACACGTTTCATAACTACTTAAACTTCGAAAAACAATAGTTATTAATGAAATACTCACAGGCTGCGAGTGCTGCAACTCATGTTTGAGTGCGTGCGCGGGCGGTGGTGGCGCGCGTTCCTCTGCGTGCTCGAGAGCCGCGCGGAGACCTTCGCCTTCGGTCTGTAAGGTAAACAAAAAAAAACAAATATTAGTAGAATCCAAGAGTAGAGTAGAAATACATTAATTTAAAAATAAATTGACGCCTGTGTAGTTGTTTCACCGAATGTTTAAGTAAAGTAAAGCCCACCTCGCTAGTGGATCGTCGGCTGGAAGTCTCGCTGACTTCGCCAGTCTCAGCGGTCTCGCTCTCTGGTACATCAGTTACAGTGGTAGTGATAATTTCCTATAACAAACAATCACTGTTAACTTTGCCCAAAAAGCCATTTAAACGTATGGTTGCACAATTGTTTGATTTAACAATGTCATAGAAATTGTATCCTCATCATCGATGGCTAAAAGAGATGTGTAGAAAAACAAGTCATGTCAATTCTGCACAAAATTGTAAGAGGTGGTCAATATATTGAGTATAAACAAAGGTAGCCAGATTTTATACCATAATCAAACGATGCGGAAGCTGAAGATGATGATGCAAAGGAAATTACTGGACTTGAATTGGAAAGAATTTAGCATAACCAACCTGGCCAGCTGGGACGCAGGCCTCCTTTCTCTTAAAGGGACTGGCCAAAAGCTACCACGTGAGCCCAGAGCAGGTTGTTATTTTTTTCTACTTACGGTAGTAGTAGTATCCAGTGAGAAAGCAGCGCGGGTGGTGACGTCATGCGGCGTGACGGATGCGGCCGGGGGCGCGGGGGAGGCGCTGGGGGGCGCGGAGGGGGGCGCAGAGGGGGAGGCTGACGCGGAGGGGGCGGGGCCGCGGGTGCTGCTGGATGACGGCTCCTCAATCTCAGAGGCCTCGCTCGCTTCGTCGTCGGCTTCCAGGCTTTCCTTCACGCCGTTGGAAGTCTGGAAGGTGGTAGTGGTGAGGTTATTTGGTGATTCTTTAAAAAGGACATAGCTAAAAAATATTTTTTACAAGATACATATGCTACCAGAGCATTCTTGGATAGTTGTCTTGGCCAATAATATACCTAGGGCTAAAGAATGTCTTGCTTACCTTAGCCCGTTCATTCTGGATATCCTGCCGCTGTCGGGTGCGTTGGTCTCGTTTAGCATTGAGCTGGTCGCGAGCTGCCTGTTCACGCTGAACTTCAGCCTCGATGCGATCCAGTAAAAGCTCCTCAGCTTCAGGTGTCATCGACATCAGGGACACCGCCATATCGTCCTTGGATTGCATCGACTAGAATGTTAGAATTTATCTTGTCACCAAGAGTAGAAGTGTTTACTAGATTTTTATCATAATTTATTCAATCAATGAGGAACAGAAAGTGGAAATATTTTTGATAAAGATCGACCCCAAAGTACTTAAAATCTTTAATATCATTAGGTAATTAGGGAATTTAAAGGAGACTCTTGCCCAATGAAGTTTCAGTGTGCCATCCTGTCGTAAAGTTCACTGGTTTGCTGTCAAGGCTGTAACTGCTGTAGCTGAACATCGAAGCGGAAAGTTTTATTATGTATTTAGGTTAGAATCATTTGTATTGAATTCGGGTTGGTAAGATACTTATACCTACCTGAATGAACACTTAATGATTCTCAAATTATTCACGGTATAACTGTTACCATATGGTAACAGTCAACAGTGTTTAAATTATACCGTGTATTATAACACAATTGTCAACCTACATTTCTTACCTGAACGTAGTCTTCAATAGCAGTTCCGATGTTGGCATACAGATGAGGGCGGCGGCGGAGGGCGGAGAGGGCGCGCTGGAGAGCACGGTCGGCATCCTGTGTGAGAAGAAAGTAATGAATTTATACCTCAACGTAGAACAGTAAGTATTGAATCGTTTATGGAGATCGATAAGTAGTGCCGTCACATGTCGGCCGCGATCACAACTGTCCATATAAAATATTTTTCGTCACGCCACCAGTACCATGATGGCCATTGCTGTCTTTGGATATGTGGGAGCCACTGTCGTGTTAAAAATATCCAAGCGAAATTGACAATGCCTACACTGGAAACTCAAGTTAAACGGTAAATGGGCATCTGAATGTTCTCAGTAGTATACCTGCAGTCGGTCAGCAGCGCTGGAGCGCTCGGCGGCGGCGGCCTCGCGCCCGCTGGCGGCGGCGCGGCGCCACGCGGACAGCGCCCCGCCGCGCTCCGCCGCCAGCGCGCGCACCAGGCGCTGCAGGCACTTCTGCACGCGGTGGGCCTAAGGACATACGAGAGACTTACAACACTTAGTCTAAAATGTCGACGAGTAGTGCTAAAGATCGAAGTGGCATGATTTAGGACGCAAGTTTTAAAAGGCCATAGAACTGATTAGTTGAGTTTCAAATTATAATCTTATTCTAAATTATAATCTTATCTTATTATCTAAAACAATGAGAACAAAGACATAAAGATGGCGAGAGCCTATCAGCAGAAATGTAATGAAAAACAATGTGATCTCATATCTCAGTCGAAAATGATATGATTGCTGATTTCTACTACGTTACACTAGAATTAAACAAGCGAGAAATGTCTGGTTGGCTCGAAGATTTCCTTTGCATTGTCCCACCTATTGTAAGAATATTTTAATGTCTTTGATCTGAACCTAAAAAAAATATAGCTGTCCAAATAATATCCGAGGATCATAAGACAGGCTCGCAACAAGACATCTTCACATCACAGTGGAAAAGAGAACTAAAAAGGATATTTTACAAACTAAGTTGAAGTTAATCCTACTACTTACATTGGGTGGGGTGTCCCGGAGAGAGCGAGTGTAGCAAGCGAGTGCAGTGCGGCGACGTTGAGCGAGGTGAGCCAGCACACGTTGTTGATGCAAGGCGGCCAGGCGGCGACGTTCAGACACGCCTTCTTCTTCCAGAGTCTGAGAAACATTTTTTTTAGATTAGTGACGATAATGATGGTAAAAGGTCCACTGCCATTGAATGTAATTAATTACATGTAAAATGTGTAAAGGTAATGCGTATTATACAACTCAGTTGTATGGTGATATGGAGAAAGAAATTCAAAATTTAAAATATTTGACTAGTTTCTATAAGTCATTAGATGGATATCTGAACACCTAAACATTTCATTAACGCCTAAAAATTGAAATTTGTGTAATTACCTGAATGTTAGACTGGAACTTAGCGGTCATGCGTTGGCGGAAGGTCTGCGCGGCGGCGGGGTCGTTGTTCATCATCTGCTGGTACCGGTCCTCGAGCTCCGACCATTCCTTCATCACCTTGGTAATCTGCCAAATATCAAATACTATGTTACCCTCTTGTTTCGTCTGTTACTAAGTTCTTTTTGTCATTTCAATGGTTTCAACGACATTGAAATGTAACCAATTTCAATATCTATCGTTATGACCAATTCTTGGTCTCTAAAAGGCTATATCATGTCATTTGTGAAATTCCTATTTGTTTTTACTCTATCAAACAACCTTACAATAGGTTAACTGATCACTGACTGAAGTAGCACATTATCTTTTATTCGGAATGATTCGTTGAAATTGTGGCCTGCCGACCTTAAACCAATCCAACATTAACATTTCGTCATTCCATTCTATTAATCATTAAAACTATTAAACTAAAATAAATAAACTAACTACAAACTATAAAAGGGCATCGAAAAACTCCTCTTCAACGCTGTCAGCTGGTAATGTTCCCAAGAGACTGGCGGCGTTGCCACGTTGTATGGCAACACTTAGCCTCTGGCCAAGGTAAAAGGCAGCCCTTGGGTCACGGGAAGCGTCAACTAGGCGTTTCGAAATTTCCTTAAATAGGCTATGAGCACTCGGACCCCACGGCTCCAGAGTTTCAACCCCAAACGGCTTGAAAATATAGTAACCACAAAGGTTTCTATATTTACGCCGCTTGAGGTTCTCCTGCAGCCGCAGCGGCAGCACCAGCACAGCACGATGAGCTTGGAAGATGGGATGGCGCAAGAGTATCGATGCATGTTGCGTCCCACACTAAAGGCCTACCCATCTTCTAAGGAAACAAAGACATGCCGTCCGGTCTCTTGCCATCGTCGCGTGCCAAGCCATTGGGTTCTAAATCAGCTGGGACGCCGACGGTGACAAGAGCTCGTCGGATGATGTCGTTTATATTAACGTGCCGTGCAAAACGGCCCGCACTTCGGCTGCATGACAGGCCGTGGTGACCGAGGTTGTTGACAGCTTCACCGCAGTGACAGCGATGAGGAGAATAGCAGGACGGTAGGACGCCATTCCAACTTATCATACCAAATGACCGCAAATGTCCCACTTTATCAGATCTTCAGACACTGATATTAAATGTTAGTTTCTGAGGCAGTTCTCACCTTCTCGCGGTGAGTCTCCTCCAGCCTCTGCTGCGCATCCTTGTAGCTCTGATGTTCAGTGCGAGGGTCGAAGTGCGAGAAGTAAGGGTCAGAGGTAGCGGAAGAAGCCTGCAAACAATATAACAATCAGTCTTAACATTAACGTTACCACGCAAACGGCTCCCAAGATGTGAGACAGAGAAGTGTTTCTTGGTGGTTGCAGAAAATTGCATTTGAAATCACATCAGTAGTCTTTAATTATAATTGTGTTCCTCAAATTATAAGTAGAACAAAGTTAAGTTTTCTACACAGGTCCTTTATAATTTGGTCGTTCAGAAAATAAAAGTGCCGATCGCAATAAGTTTTCTACACGCTGTTAGAGATACAACACTGTTATTGGTATAATACAACTTACCGTAGTGGTAGTAGTAGTGGTGGTTGTGGTAGTAGTCGTTGATGGTTGTGATGAGGTCTCAGGACGAGGCCAAGAATTGTCATCACCATCGGTATAATCGTCATCCTCGGCATCGTCGTCACGAGACAAGTCGGCGTCTTCGTCTTCATCCATGTCTGGAAATTGGGGAGCTTTATATTTATGTTCTAGATTTATACCTATAGTGTTATTCTAGGCACCAGGCACAGGTAGGACCGGTGTACCATTTACTCGCTCTAGAACTCATTCAATGGATGTGGGTCCCGTGTAAGTAAAAGATATACATATATAGGTATATTGATTGCAGACTGTTCACACTGCTGGCGAAGACTGTCCACTAGTTGGTGCTCACACTAACTGAAAACTGATCGTTTATAGTTGCTAGCCATACTCGCTTTCGCTAATTGTTTACGGCGGGAAAAGTGATTTAGAATCTGTCAATGACGTAAAGTTTTTTAGGGTGATCTATCAAATAACATTAAATCTTTCAGATCAGACCCTGTCCAAAAAGAAATTAAAACGAGACTAAACAAAAAGATCTCTTACCGTCATCCGCATCATCGTCGTCGTCATCATCGCTGAGGTTCAGGGTGTCGTCATCATCATCGTCATCCAAAGCATCATCATCGTCCAAGAGATCATCATCACGCTCATCCATGGCCGCTGAAGCCGCAAGCATCTCTTCACCTCCGGGGTTGACGGGCACACCGACATCCATGGGCTTGTGCATCTTTACGTTTTCTGAAAAATACCAAAAATAATGAGCATTTTAGGTAGTCTTTGGTCGATAAGTACCTATTTACATATATTATGTACTGTGTTTTATGCAATTACACTTGGTCGATAGCTCATTCAAATTAATATATTCGAATTTGGCACATCATTGGCTGTCTATTTCGTATCTGATATTGGGTGGTCAACCAAATGTAATTGGGTCACAACTTAGGCCTAATGGGACCAATTTTGTTACTATAAAGGTTACATATTGCCAACTTACCCTTAAAATGCTTTGGGCAGCACACAAACTCAACGCCAGAGAACAGGCTAATTCCACAAGGCAGCAGCATCGCAAAGGTCCTGAGCTTCAACCCGCGTTGGGCGCATGCACGTCCAGCTGTGGCGTTCCACCTCGCGAACTGCCAGCACCGGGATTGGTTGTGGATGTGGTCGAAGAGACAGCTTTCCGGCACCAGGAGCGCGTCCGATTGGAATGGACCTTCTGCCGCCAAACACTCTTTGTAGTTATGCATTGTAGGTGGGCGTAAGTAGTTTGGGGGAATGAAAATCGGAGGAAAAGGGGTTCAAACGGTAAGTGCGAGAGTGGTTCGTTTTATGTGCGATTACTCGTTTATTAGATAACAAAGGTTGGGAAAGTGTTTTGAATAAAGATAAGCGCGGCACATGGTATTCCAATATAAAAAAAAACGTTGCCTGAGGTTCATATAAAATGTCCGAAAATGTAATAGGACGGATTTTTGTAATGCGGCGTGGTCCGCCCAAATTAGTATAATCCTAAACCCTCATTTACTAAGAGAACAAAATGATAAGCTATATATTATAGTTTTCTTTATCAAAATTAACCTCGCAGTTCATTTTCAAATCCCAACCTTAGTCGCCTACAGAATATTTAATATTGTTCTTCCTTTTGAACAAGTGACCTTATAAGTCGACAAACCCTATCAAATGACGAAGTAATCATATATCAGTAATAGATACGTACCAAGACAACGGAAAGGCTTCACCCATCGAGTGACCTTGCACTTGGCCGCGTTGGCAGTACCCAGCTTGCACCAGTTGCTGACCTTCACGTAGTGGGAGGCTTCCACGATGTTGGTGATGTCGTGGCTCGGGTATACCTGGAAGGATACAAAGGATTTAGAAAAAATATCTACCCGTACTCATTGGCTACTTAAGGAAGATCCAGCGACCTTAACCACCAACATTTTATTTTTAAATAGCCAAGGAGATTGATGAAATCATTGCAATGATAGTGGATGAAAATAAAACAAGTTAGGTGTTGACCATTAGAAAGACTTTGAGTATGACACTATAAACTGAAACAATAAGACTTGAGATGAGGAGTATATAGAAACCAAAACCAACATGGACTATAATAATATTTGAGTTACGGGCTTGGCAAAAGCAAAATCATCGATACCCAACCAATGTTAATATTTAACAAGGCTGACTAACAACGCAGGGGTGGCCAATTTTACAGACATTACTCCATTTAATTAGGGTAAAATTGAAATTGTCTGATGGCAGCCGGGAGCAGTAACATCGTCCCTTTATAAACTTCGCCTAGACACATTCCATCCCAAATCAGACATACCATTAAATAAAAGAATTTGGCAATTTAAAAGGGGCCTGCGGACATACCTTTGTGCGTAGGTTTTAATCCTGTAACTCTCTAATTATTTGAATCGTTGCTGTCCTACATAGTTTTATATTTTTTAGATTTAAATATTTTACCCGACTACGGCGAAGCCAAAAGGGAGGGTTATGATTTTAGCATGTTTGTTTTTACGTACCTATGTTCCTCCGTAACTATTCATCCGATTTTGATGAATAAGGTGTCAATCGATTCGTTATTATGGCCCGGGTAACAAAAGCTACATATTAACCGACTTCAACAATAGGAGGAGTTGATTTTACCTTGATTTTAATTAGAGCGTGATTTTTCAGTACCCGTTTTGTTTATTTGTAGTATACCACAAAAATATTGTTTAGTGGCTGGGTTCCATGATTCAATTAAGTAATTCTGCGATAGTGTGATTGGATATTAAAATAAGTCTTTTGAAGAATGGTATTATCTCGAAGTTAGCCCGATAAACTGTACAAAACCAAATCTGTGTTCCATGATTGCAAGAACTGGAAGTCAGGAGAAGAGGCCTTTGGCCATCAGTGGGATAAACCGTACTTTATTGTTAGTCTGTCAGGTTGGTACTCTGTAATATTTTGTGAACCAAACCATAACATAACATCACGCCTGTAATCCCCGTAGGGTTAGGCAGAGGTGTACCTAATAGTACATCCAAATTTTGCCAGTTATGTTTAAGTCCCATGTAAAAGGGGGGGGGGGGGTAGCCTATTGCCATCAACCAGACTCCGTGGCTGCTACTGATCAATTCCTGATAAAAAAACCCAATAGCATTTTGCACACCGGGAATCGAACCCAGGACCTCATGCTCAGCAGTCGCGCTTGTGACCACTCGACCAACGAGGCAGTCCAAACCATAACATATCGCACTATCGACGTTTAATAAACCCAATAGTTAATTACGTACATTTTAAGGATCAATTACATAAGATACCGTATATGTCACTCATGGAAAATAACCGTGGGTATTAAAATACGAGTAGTTAAGTTAGCAATTAGTTATCGCGAATTAGTTGTTAGTAAGTAGGAATACTGTTTGTTAAGCGGCAGGGTAATGGGATTAGACGGTATCATCACTAAGTCGTGGTCACGGAGGCCAGCACGAGGTTGTCACTGGCTACTAGTCTATCATTTACGTACGATTTATACTAGTGTTAGGTTGTTTCGATGTTGAACCTTGTTTTGAAAAAGGGCATTAGTAATGGCTAGGTCACTTCACTATCACTACATCACTACATATTATAAAACAAAGTCCTCCGCCGCGTCTGTCTGTCTGTTCGCGATAAACTCAAAAACTACTGCACCGATTTTTATTCTGTTTACACCAGTGGATAGAGTGGTTCTCGAGGAGGGTTTTAGTAAATAATTTGTCAAGTTTTTGTTGCGGGAACGGGATCAAAATTTAATGTTTACTTTTGGTCGCAATAACCGACATATAAGGACTAAACTAAAAAATAAATGCCTAGGCCTTTTGCCAAATATGTTCGGATCGGTTACCTAACCGGATTCAGTTGAATTCCAGTGATTTACATGAAAAGTCAGCCTATCTAACCGCTTCAAGTCAGTTATTGGATAACGCGCTACCTCTTGGTAAGACTTGAGCCCTCGAACTATCCGCACTGCCTGAGTGTGGGGGTAGGTAATGGACGCTCAGTTATCCACGGAACGACCTCGGCAAGCGCTGCTTAACTCTGAATATTGTTCCAGTTACCTTCTTGCAGTAATCCAGTATTTCCATCTTGTCCTTCAGGCAGTTGTGGGGCTTGGTGGTGAGGTCGGGTGTCCATCGGCCGGCGGCTGACATGTACTGTGGATGGTAGGTGCCACCTGCCTCGCAGAGAACTGCTACCTGGGGTTCAGCCCCGCTGCTAGCCTGGAACAAGGGAAAATAAACAGATAAGTTTGGATAACTGTGGTAATTCTAGAGTTGATTCATAATATGCAATCAGAACCAGTGATGGGATGAGTGCATTTATTAGATCAAAACCAATCGACGGAGGGCCCCGCGTCATCAACGTTACTTAAGTACGTCTGTATCGTCGCCAATGATAAGAAAATAACCGAAAGAAATGAAGTATGAAAATTATAAGGGCATTGATTTACCGATAATAATCCATAAAATTCACATCACATACTGACTTCGTTCTGCCGAACGGCCGATTCCAAAACCGTGTAAGAAGACTTTTGTTTTTATCACCTTAAGTATTGAGCTAAATAATTAGCTGCTGTAATCATTAACATGCAAAAAATATTTATGAACTAGCTTTTGCCCGCGGCTTCGTTTCAATTTCAATTTCATTTATTGCATCAAATATGGTAGGTAAGTACATGAAGTTCTTATAAAATATTTAGTCACACCCATTTGGCCAAAATATAGCATGCAATAGTCCAAGTTTGTACACATAAGGTTTAATTATTCGGTAACTACATTTTGCAGTTAAATATGTCTGTGCTTTATAGTATAAAATTTACAGGGACACTTTTGGAAAAACTCATATATCGTATAAAAACACTCTTGTAACAACCACTTCCGCAACGAAACACAATACTTATTGAAGGGTAGTTGAGTAATTGACCTAGGCAAAGCATTGTAAATTAAGGGAGCCATATAAACGCAGCTCCGCCGAAAAAGTTCTAGTTTTGGAACGGGCATTTCAAAATCTAAATGTGTAGGTTTCCTTTTATTTGTGTTATCTTTCCGTTCAAATACATAGTTCAAGATTGGATCGTTCGCGTTAATTAAGGATTTGACAATCAATGCGAGTTGTATTCTGCTTGTAATAATAGTACAATTCAATCATGATTCGAAAGACACGTGGCGCCATCTATTATCATAAGAATGTTATTGTTATTTTTACTCGGAAACAGTACTATTTTTCGAGATGAAAGGTATGTCAGTTTCTGTATATCTGACAACGTATATGCAAGATTTCAGAATTATCAGTTCAGTGGTTTCGTGAAAAGGTAACAAACAAACAACCTTACTTTCAGATTTGTAATATTATTATAGTTTGGAAGTTAGGATTGAATTTTTAAAATTTATTGACTTGTAAGTATCCCAACTCAACTATGAGAAGAATGTGATACAGCGAGATAAATTAGAAATCCAGTCAAGACCCTCATCAATTTGCTAATTACTCTCTAAGTTACATCATCGTCATTATCCCAATATATTTAGGGTCGGCGCAGCATGTCTTCTTCTTCCATACTCCTCTATTACTCGTCGTCTCATCACACGCTCTCTAAGAACAATTAGACTAAAAATACTCAAATCCAGACCAACAAAGTCGCAGTTAATATTAAAAATGTAATTACATGTGTAAGCACAAAACTACAAGACAAGAAAAAGTCAAATATGAATGCCACCAATCAATTGTCCAAGTTGTCCCAACACTCAGACGCAGTCTACCTGTCAGATTAGTCTAGACAGACCAAGGGGGTGAGGGGGGTGAAATGGCCTAGACTCCCCCTTTACCCCTCTAGACTGGTTATTAAAGAAAACAGACCGGGTCATTGTTCGCTCAAGTGATTATTATATTATCTCTGGTACATTAAAATGGGCTTTCAGATATTAGCCGCATAAAAAAGATAACACCAAGTAATAAGGTTTAAGGCTTTTATATAAAACCATTTTTTGTATAGTCATTTAGTAATTTGGAGCTCTATGAAAAGTGAACAAACTTTTTTTGAAATTAATTAAAAAATTGATCGCGGTTTCTAGAAGTTTTTAAGTCAATTGCCAAATTATGGAAAGTGTGTTTTTGATATTCTTTTTAGCCAAAAGGAAACAACTAACATAAAGTACAATATACTGGATAACATTTAAAATTCAAATGATTTAAAAATGAAACAACATCGTCTGCATGAAACAGAAGA
Organism: Lycophotia porphyrea; assembly: GCA_950005105.1. Lineage (NCBI taxonomy): Eukaryota > Metazoa > Arthropoda > Insecta > Lepidoptera > Noctuidae > Lycophotia > Lycophotia porphyrea. The sequence continues at coordinate 12,349,281 of OX465398.1, forward strand.
AGCAAAGGGCAACAAACCCGTAACCTAATACACGTCAGCCCTACCAGCGGTTTTCCATTAACTTTGCTATACATTGCACTTTGAAACCTATTGTTAATCGATCCTTCGCAAACAAAGAGGGCAATGTACAGTCAACAAAACAGATAGGTATGCAGGGTCCAAAGATATAATTGTTTTTTTCTTAAAAACCGATCGATGTTTTCGAATGAAATTAAAATTAAATGAAGAAAAATAATCAATTGGTTAAATTAATTTAAATTTCATTTGAAAATGTGCAACAGTTTCTAAAAAAACTAAAACTATATCTTTCGACCCTGCATACCTATCTGTTTTGTTGACTGTACCTCGATACCAGACCAAGCGTCGATATAAAAAAAGCTATTTAATGCTAAGCTATTCTTGAAATCTAAACAATGAAAGTAATAGCGAGGTAAAGTAAACGCAAGTAAAAAATAAAGTTGTTTCAAATTCAGTAAAGAAATTGTTTCAGTAATAATGTTGTTTTAAAAATATTTCTTAGTTAACCCTAAAATAAGTCAAAGTTTCTTGTTAATTCAGCCAAAAGGTACGTTTAACCGTTCGGCAAAGTCAATTTACAAAAACAATATTATAAACGGATTAATTTTCGCTTAACTTAATATAGCTTCTGCTTTTCATGAAAGCCGTAATAATAAAAATATATTCTCTGCCTGTTTTAACGAGAAAGGAATCGTTAAATCTCGTCATAAAGACGAAATATTCGCGTTTTTACAGTTTTTATGCAAAACTGGAATCGATTTTTCATAAACGTAGAAAGATTTGTCTTTATCAGATCCTGAAACAGTGAAATATTATTCTGAAAAGACTTGTTTGATTTTTATCGATGAAGAAATATTGGTTTCTTGAAAAACTTTGTACATTTTACGGCAGCAATTTTTTATTCCGGAATTCAATTCCGCAAAGATACGGTGGTTTTTTTACCCAAAAGGTACAATTTATTTCATGAATACAAGATATCCACTTTTACAAAGTATATAGAGATATATTTAAGTACATATCTCCTCTTTCTTCGTAAAACGTATACTAAGTCTTTGGATTGTGCTACTGCTATGTCAAATCGTATTTTTTTTTAATAAACCTATGTTATTCATTTACACAACAACACAAATTAAACCCATCCTTTTCATCGTCACCATTTTACACCAAAGTTTTTCCATCAGTTTTCAAGACGTTACCAGAATTCCACTTGACTCGTTTCAGTTAATTACAGACTTTTCACTTCGCCATCCCTCGGTTACTTAATTAAAGCAGTCTAAAATTACTGTTTTGTATGAAGTCAGAGAGAAACTGTTGGTTTTGTTTTGGGTACCAGTAAAACAATAAGAATAAAACATTTAGGGTTTCATCAAAATGTATTTTGTAGCTTCAATTAGGTAAAATGTATTTTAAATTGACGGCCAGCCGATGAAATGAGCAGAGAGATGAAAGCTGTATGCAATAAAATTGTAGGTATGTCCCGATTAATTTGGTGTTATCCAATACCAATTTAGTAGATACCTTTTTTTTTCAAAAAAAAGTCGTTTCCCAGCAATTATTTTTGCGTAAAGTTACTTAGGTCGATGTACAGTCAACAAAACAGATAGGTATGCAGGGTCGAAAGATATAGTCTTAGTTTTTTTAGAAACTGTTGCACATCTTCAAATGAATTTTGAATTAATTTAACCAATTGATTATTTTTCTTCATTTAATTTTAATTTCATTCGAAAACATCGATCGGTTTTTAAGAAAAAAACAATTATATCTTTCGACCCTGCATACCTATCTGTTTTGTTGACTGTACATAAAGCTTGGTTGACGGCTTCGTGAAGAGCCGTTACACCCGGTATAGGAGGATAACTGATATTGACGACAGTATGCAAACAATACTGGTATAACAAATAATTTCAACCTACATTTCATCTAAATCTCAATTCTATTACATTTCCCAAATACCCCGGCCCACGCGTCAAAACAAGCCACAACACAGCCTAGTAAATAACACCCAAACTTTTAGCATTACAGTTTCAATTGTACAAACTTGTACTTAGTACAAATGATAGCTAGTTTCTTGAATAGTTCTTAGGCATTAGTTTGGGCACGTCTTAGGAACTTAGAACTTGGCTCGTTAGTACTCTGAGTGACAAGAGCCATCCAATGTAAAGTTAAAACTGTAGGTACTGGGTAGGTAGGTACAGCGAATTTGTCATGCTAATACTTGAGTTGGTTTTATGTATTCGTTGCTAGGTTTTGATGGTAAAACTTCGGAGTTTATAGATCATAATTTAATCATTGATACCTGTCAATTTACGACGAAATTTGATGACTTTTCGTATTTGTCTTTATTGAATACTGAGGGTTTTTTAAAGAAGCCTTAAAGATTTGGTCAAACTGGTACAGACAAATTTCAATTTAGACTGATCGTTTTATATGAATGCTAATTGCCCAGCATTTTATCTCGACGCCAACACAAAAGAAAAACAAAAAGCGATCAATTTCTTTTCCCGAACCACGAGAAAACTCTTGAACAACTTGACGTTCCTATTTTCTTACGAATAAAGCTGCCATTTGAAAATAGAACAATAAACATTGAATAAATACAGGCTGCTCCATTTAAGCCGGACTTGTCGACTACGAGTCAGTACACGATAGCTCGAGTCGACAGGAGAAAAGCCGAAGGGGAACGAGGAAGGAGAGGGGGTACGGAAGAACGCTAAGTGCAAACTCTAGTATTGTAAAACGGAAAGTTTTAAGAATTACGTCCGTACGGAACAGGGTTGTTACTAGTCCATTTAATTCCCGATATTTCGCAAAAACATCTTGGTAAGAATTTAGGAATAATTTTAATAAATTGAGTTTGGTTCGGTTGAGTTAACTTCTAGCTCGGTTTCGTAGGGTTAATTAGTTAATGTCCTTCTGTAACTATTATTTTGGTTTGGAATGTTTACTGTTTAAATAGACTTACAGAATCGTTCTTGAATTCAATTCCGGATTTATATTCTCTTGTTGAATTTAGGTATCATTGTAGAAAATGCCATGAGTAATTCGTTCCCCTGACTATAAATATTCCCAAAAAGATATTTATTAAGCACTTTAGTATTGAAAAATAATTCGCCTGTGAAAAATGTTAGGAGTTTTCTTTAAAATTGAGACTAGAGGTTAATGAAATGGAAGGTAATTTAATACCTCGTAATAAAACTACAAAAATTCAGTGAGTCATACATGGTAACCCCACAAAGTTATAAACAACTGCGTGTATCAGGTTCAAGACTTTACGCTTTCCACAGCACCCTGTATGTAATAAAAGCTAGTAAAATATAGTGGGATACTTTACCCGTCATACTTACTATACGAGATTATGTTCAGAATTAAGTGCCCGCCTGATTTATGATGTTAGTACTTATTTTTATGAGTTGAATATTAAGGGAACTCTAAAATATTATGACTCTTGTAGGCTTTGGGTAGGTAATCTGATAGCTCTTGAATTATTTGTGATATTTTGTAAGTTTTCAGAAGTGATTGTGGATGTCTGGTGTGCATGCCCGCCAGGGCTGCGGGACTGTTTGAAAGAGATACCGCCGCCCTGGAACACAAAGGGCAAGGAAGGAACATGGATGGGTTTTAGTCAGTACAAGTCTGACACTCCTTGAAGGAGAAGTTATTTGATAATTTCCCATCCGAAAAAAAAAGAAGAAAAAAATGTCTGGTGTGCCCGACAACTGTTATCGGGTTTTTCTATATACTTTAAAAGCGCGATTTGAATTTTTTATGTCATTCTTCAACCTTTTATACTATGTAGCTGTAGTAATACTACACACACACTACTGACACACACACTCTCACACACTGTTACACTACTGTAATTTACAAATTAATCTAAAATCACTGTGACAGTAATTTTAGCAGAATAAGTACTGTAGAGACCTTAACCTTCGTGATCAATTAGCAACTAACTTTGGCACACTGTAATGTAAAAGGAAACAAACAATAAGGTTCAAATTAAAATACGAAAAGTTTAGACAGTTGAGGCGTCCGTTTTTTTTTTATTTCATCTCTGTTGTCTACCTTAGGAGGTTGTCGTCTGCTTAACTATCCTTTGGGTGCTATGAGTGTAAGACCAACAGCCAGGGGCAGAGGCATCCGTCAGTGTGACATGTAATTGATATGATTTTCTTTATAATAATTATTTCAATTCATCGTCTAAACGCCTTTTATTCATTAAACTAAACACTAAAATCGCACACAACACACACTAACACAAAGAGTCTCGAACATTGTTATTAGAAACAAGGTGCCCTTACTAATCTGCCATTATGTTAAAAGCTTAATTAAGAGCGTGTTGACGTATTAAATTAAATCATTTCGTAATTAACGATCGCTAATGTTGGGGTACACTTCATCACCTGTGTTTTGAAGAGGGTTTTATGAGTAAAGGTAATATTTATATGACGTTCGCTTTTAACAGCTCTTTTATATTAAAGTACTGTTTTAATGATGTTGTAAGTAACTTTTTTATGCGGTGAATAAGTTGGTTGCCAGCTTAAGTTAAGCGGTCTCCACCGTCTATGCATATCATCAACATTCTAATTTCTATGCTAATCTACATAATTATACTTCTATACTGTCTATACTGATAATATAAAGAGGTGAAATTTGTTTGTGTGTTTGTAAGTATGTATGTAGGGGGTAATCTCCGGAATTAATGATCCAATTCTAAAAATTCTTTCATGGGCAGAAAGCTACATTATTCGCGAGTGTTTAGGCTATAAATTATATTTATATAATGCATATTAGCCAAGTTATCACAGTTTTTGCGGACGAAGTCGCGGACGAAGTGCTAGTACAATATGTTTCAGCCGCTGCGTTTTTTATAATCCGCCTATGTACCACAATTGCACATGAAGTTTAAATAAATCAATAAACATTTGGGGTTGATACAGCATGTGTCACCCCCGTCTATGCACATCCAGAATGGTTTTGTGTAACCTTTATAAACAAAATGGCTGGCAAAACTACCTGTGCGTTACCATCCTAGAAAAATACAAAAATATTTACCATACCTATCATTACACTAAAATCTATTCTTCAGACTGCAAATCTAGAACATAGCTATACTGCTTAACACCACAAAAAAGGAAGATGGAGAAATTCCTCTTGCTCATTTGCAAAAGCTTACTTAAACCTAACCTTAAACTAGTAGTAATAATTACACGTGAACTATTTTCTTCCTTTTCTGCTACTGTCACTCGTCTCTGTCCACCTATTAAGGACATCCCTTCAGGGTATACAGGCGTGAAAATTACATCTATCCGCCTAATTACTTCACTAGCGACCCCCCTGTTGCTTTTATAAGCGTAAAATTAATTCTACTGAACCTTTTTTCCCCAAAATGATTAAAATGGTTGGCAGTTTTTTGAATGAACTTACATAACACAGACATTTAGTAATTGAGAAAGTTTTTAGGTAGATGCTGGTGTTATATACATATTTTACTAGCTCGATAATTGTCCCACTAGAACATACTATCGGTATAAAAAGTATCCTATGTGTTAAACCAAGTTATAAACGGTCTGTGTTTCAAATTTCATCCAAATTATTTTAGCAGTTTTTGCGTGAAAGAGTGACAGACATCCATGTATCTATACATACATACAAACTAGTAAGGATATCACCAAAATATTATGTACTTTATATATATGCCTTGCCTTTTTATGGGGTCAGCTTCCAGTCTAACTGTATGTGGCTGCATACCTGCAGTATTTTACATGGACCGACTGCCTATTTGAACCTACCTGACAATATCGTTATCCATTCATTGGACGTAATACAACAACTTAAAAAGGGAACCGATAATACCATATTTAAAAAATCAAGCAGTTAACCAACATCTTAATTCAAATCCACTTTGTAATAACAAACCAGACACAAACTTTTCAGATTCAGTTTCAAAAATAGCTTTCCGAACCGATTTATAAATCGTAGACTTATAAACTGAGCGAGATATAAGTTAGAAGTTACATCGTCCTCAAGTGTATTTAATAACGTATCGAACGTACACTGGAGACCGGTGTCGGCAGTGTCGGGGAGTGTCGCGAGTGTCTGAGTGTCGGCACTGTCCGATATTGCTAAAGTTGCGCCTTTACAAAATTGTTCCGGCTTATTTAAAAAACTATTTCGATTTCAGAGCGTTTCCTTTGTTAAGTACTTTGATTGAATTTCCTATCAGAGGGTGTGTTGCGGTTGTTTTTTGTGTTTAAAAAGGATTTCGATATGTTTTGGATGAAAGGCAGGGTTGCAAATAATAGAGAAACAGATTCCTGTATTTGATAGTTTTGTCAAAAACATTTTTTCTTGCCTTTGTCATTTAAGCGCTTCTAGTACCAAATGATCGCGTGATAAGACGGCCCATTTTTGAGCTGTTTTGGATTAAAGGAAGAGATGCAAAAAATAAGGAAACCGATTCTGTGTTAGATGGTTTTTCAATATAATTTTTTATTGTCTTTATCATTTAGGCGCTTCTGGTACCAGATTATAGCGCGATAACACTGCCCATTGTGTGACCCTGTGTAAAATGTCTTCTTTAATTTTTCATATTCTTGTTAAAGAGTACTCTATGGTTTGGTACTAACTATGTTTCATCCATTAAGTTTCTAGTTAATCAAATGATAAGAGAGGTCGTAATCTACAAGTAACAAGCCCTATCTTATGGCCCCCACGGCTCATGGTTTACGACCCAACATTTATTACCCGATACAAACTTTGGACATAACAACATCTTAATTCGGTAACATGTGGCAACCATCCCGACTTGAGCAGTAAATATTTGGAGTGGGAAATTAGCAAACAAACTCAAAATTAAAGTATTATGTTTAATATGGAAAACAACAACCCTTGTCACCCAATTTTCATGATATTTTATTTATTAGATCATATCAAATTGGAATCATTTTCAAAGCGTTTTATGATTCTACGACGACATAGAAAGATTGACGTAAGTTTTTTGGAAACTTACGTCAGTTAGTTGACTTTACTATTATTAAAGCTGATTGAATATCCCTACGCCCTCTGTACAATTCAGCACATAGCAGAAAAAGTGGAACACAAGAAGACATATTACTATCCATTGAGTTTCGTATTCAAAACATCATTATTATTTGAGTCTCACTGCAACCACACAATATAAACATGATACCACCAAAACCTCTTTCCTGTATTACATAAAGGAAATAAAAGAAACAAATGCTGTAAACACAATCGTGCATTGTTGGGTAGGCCCGGCAATGCTGAACTCCTGCCAGTTGGCACCAAAAGTACCGCCCGGCCCTAAGTACTAGCGAATAGTCGCCAACACAAGTATTTATTTTTATGGAACATGCGAGCTTGGTAGTCGGGTTATGAGCCTCTTATCTGGTGAGGTAGCGTTTAATTCTGGATAGATGGGGTCAACGTGGTTTGAGAGGGGACTTGGCAAAAGAAAGGTCATTAGACTGAAGTGTATGGCTTCTACATTTGCGTGCGTTTAACAATATGTTTATTTTTGTGATAATTCTTTGATGAACCTACCTAGTAATAAATATATAACTAAATAACAGTAAATCGTTTTTTTCGCAGTTATTAAAGCATCCCAAGGGCTCATTGTTACTTTTCGCAACTTAAAACAAGTAGCCAATTTTTAGTACTTCAAGTGCCAATGTTCCCTTTGCCCTCAAATTAGTCCTTGGAGTTATAAGTTAAGTTTTAACTTTGTGTTATGAATATTATTTATATGACTCAATATAATATAATAAAAAACACGAGACTAGAAACCCTTTTGGAGACCTCTTTTTTATGTCAATTCACAAGTGTGAAATGACACAGTCGTCCCAGACATCCTTTTAATACGCAAGTCATACGAATAAATTCAATTACTTTTGTAATAATAAAGGACAACGTTATGCTTATAATATAAATTAATGAAGAAATTCTTGTAAGCTGGGTATTTTTATTATTATTAAAAGTATTATTATTATTTTAAGAAAATGATCTAATAATATAGAGAGACTTTTTCGAAGAAATATGATAGATATATGATATTTCTTAGTATTCTTAGTAATTCTAACATCTTTAATACATGCTTGTATATATAATTAAATATGTACTAAAATAAATGTTAAAGCTTATCCAATAAAGATTTTCAAGATATAAATATATAGATGCGCAAAATAGAATACTTAGTAAGTTATTCAAGTAGTTAGTTAATTAGTTATTTGTTAATAAAGGCAGTTTACATAATGTGTTTTTATTATTATCTAACGTTAAATAAAAGGGATCAAAATATTGGAAATTGTAAAATACTAAATAAGTCACAATAACTATAAAATCAAATTAAAATTGAAATATTTCAACTAAAGACGCTTGCCATCCCAAGAGATTCTCCAAGAACTTTGAAAGTAAAAAGAAAATTAAAGTCAGGTAGATCGCCGCGCCGCGCCGCCTCGGAAAACGCAATCGCTAGACAAATAAAACCACTAGTGACAGGCACCGAGCTCCTCCACAAGTCCCGGAAACTTGGCACTTTATGCAAATGCATGCAGATCCCGCGGACACTTGTTAGTACGCCAGTAAAGGATCGAGAAAAATAGGGCTGTCACTACTAATTAGTTGCCTCGGTGAGTCGGTGCTCGCTGTTAGTTAGTTATGTAGATAAATGACACGAAGAAAAAGTAGGTCTTGTTCGTTACTTTTTTAGTGGACAGTATTTTTACAATGTATACAGAGTTTTTAACACTTTACTTAAAACTCGTAGAAAACAAAACCAGATAATGTATTATGTAATATTTATTATCTATCATCCGTCATGTGCATTTTTATTGAAAACTACAATTATATTTACAGGAGGAGCCCGTGGCTAAATAATATTAGCCACTCGGGTCGATTTTTAGGTTAAGCCGTGCTTGCCTAGGTTGGTCTGTGGATGGGACCACCCATTACATACCGAGTTTCCTCCGTGCCTCGGAAAGCACGTTAAGCCGTTGGTCCCGGCTGTCATTTGAAGATCTTTGACAGTCGTTAGGTAGTCAGTGGCCCAAAAAAAGTCTGACAACCAGTCTAACCAAGGGGTATCGTATTACCCAGTACTAACTGGGTTGTGGAGGTCAGGTAGGCAGACGCTCCATTTAAAATACTGGTATTCAGCTGCATCCGGTTAGACTGGAAGCCGACCCTAACATAGTTAGGAAAAGGCTAGGTAGATAATGAATTATATTTACAATTGCTGGACAGGTCCACTCAAATCTATATGGTTCTTTCTTCAAAACACCATCTCAGACACTAATCTGCATAGTCTTCATATGACTTGACCCAGATCATGTCTAGATCTAAAAGAAACTATGACGTCTGAGTTTCTTTCAGGTACGCAACACTGACCTCATCTAGTTAAAAAAAATTGATGAGTAGTTTGTAAAAATATATTTACAAAATAAACATCATTTATCAAAGTAGATACAATTAAATATGAAATAATATATTTGGTTTCATATTAATATAAATTCAAACCACGTCCCAGTTACATTTCAAAAAGAAGATCACACTCAGTTTACACAAATCATAAAAATACACTTGACCCTTGTTGATGCTTAAGCATAATATATCACAATTTGAGCTGTCAAGTCGACAGCCCTGACACGTCCCGGGCTTGGCAAGTCCCGTACTTAAACGTCCTCAGCACTCGCTTCCGAAGTCCCGCGTTTTTTACTTACACGCTCCTTCAGCGCAACTCGACGGGGAAATTAAAAAAGAAACTCATGCACAGACTGAACGAATATCTTTTTAATAAGGTTTAAATCGACGACAAGTCACGTTCTTCTTTAAAGTGCGATTCAGATTTATTATATTGGAAATCAACATTATATGGGAGATGTTTTTGCGTGATTTGCAGTTTATGGGATTAGTGTCGTTAAACGTTAGAATCTGCACGCGTGCAATCAATCGCGGTGGTGGATTTGACTATAAGACCTTTAGATAATTTATTTTTAATTCAAAAACCGATATATTTACGTTACGTTTACACCGCGCGCTCGTACTATGTCCTCTGACCTCTTCACTTGTAACTGCCATAATATCTCCATTGTTATAAGCCCAAAAGGTAAATTCCCATCATTCCGCACATAAATCTCCCTAAAAATATCTATTCGGTACGTGTGGCCTTCGCGCCTGACTCCTCTCACCTATAGATTCCTTACAGCCATGATAAATGGCACCCTCTGAGTGTCTCGACGCGAGAACCATTTGTCTAACAGCCTGAATACCGAGGGCGACGAAAAACTTCCATATTTACATATCCCACCCTAATGTTGCCAGACAAACCAGGACTTTAGGCGATGTTCGATATTTGGCTACAGAATTTTTCGTAGATAGGTTTTTAGAATTTTTATAAAGCGTTCAGGCGCTGTGGACGCTCTAATGTCTCGTTTCTCGGGAGAGATATTTCATTTTTTCTTCAGCACGCACCATTTAACTTAATAGGATAGCGACGAACACAAAGTCCTAAATAGGTTGGCTTAAATTCCGTAAAAATGTTGAACTTAACGCTTACAATTTTCTAGTAAAGAGACAATTTATATGTTAAGACAGAGTTAAAATGCAATGTAAAAAGAAATGAAGCTTTAACTTGACTCATTGAATACTTATAACATTAATAATTTCCCACGCCATGTTTTTCTATTCCTAAAGATCTGGCCACACTACACTATAATCAAACTCTGTGCCAAATTTCATTCAGATCCGATCAGCCGTTCTGGCCTGATTGAGTAACAAACACCCGTCCTACCTATTCAGGCAAAACTTAAATATTCACTCACCATATACTTAGCTTCGTGAAGTTTCTCTCCGCCCAACTCAGGAAGCCTTTGTAAAGAGGTTTTAATTTTTAAAACAAATTCCTTTATGTAGTACCTCCCAATCGCCTAGCCTGCGGTTATTCTAAGAGCTAAATTTCTTTCTCATAACTTATAAATTTCCCTGGGATATAAGGAGGTTGTACGGCAGAATTTCTCTCTAGAGAACCTATGTTTTATTTTTGAGTACCGTTGTAAAGGCATACGTATAAATTGTAAAGTGTAGAAGATTTAATATCAATTCGGAGCTGTTTCTAAGGTTATTTAGGAAGTTATTTAATCGGAAATAGCTTTTTTTTGATGCATAGTTATTACAGCAATTCTTGCAGCTTAATTGTTTGCAGAAATAATTAGTAACGTACAAACATTTCGAGTATTTAAAGTGCTTTGTGTAAGTTTAATGCTTTCCTAAAACTGTTTAATTTATAGTCCGCGTTATTAGCTTTAAATTTTCTGAATAAGCGTGCTGAAATATCTTCCATGTAAGTTTTATTTGCTCTAGGTATACCTAGGTAGTTCTCAAACACTCAATTCTTAGGTACTTAAAACAAAAGAAACTTGAAAAATGTGGTAGAGAATTTTCAAAGTATTTTATAACTTTAATCAATTTTACGAGGTAGGCTCGGTTTCTATAATTTAGCGTTAGTTGAAACTCAAATTATATTATGACTAGCGGATGCCCGCGGCTTCGCCCGCGTGGATGTCGGTTATCGCAACCTAAAGTAATCATGAAATTTTGACCCCGTTCCCGCAACAAAAACTTGACAAATTATATACTAAAACCTTGTTTGAGAACCACTCTATCCATTGGTGAAAACAACATCAAAATCGGTGCAGTAGTTTTTGAGTTTATCGCGAACAGACAGATAGACGCGGCGGAGGACTTTTTTTTGTAATATGTGATAGTGATTTTAATATGTACTTAAGTTTTGCGTAAAAGGAAAGATTCACCATTAAATCATACAATTTTCTTTATCGGATAATTTCACACTTGTCTCTCTCTATCTCTTCGCGGTCCATTTTTCACATGGATTTTCTCGTAAACCAGTAAACATGTTGCAAAAACATGTTGATTACTTACAAAACAAAAACAAACTTTCTTTAAGCCATAAAACATTCTCAAACACTTTCGATTAGTTAGGAAAACGTCGAGGTATAAAAGTAACAGTTACCGGCAACAATTTGTTATGTAAACATCGATATAACTCATGATGAGTACCGGTATATCACTCGGGTCCTACCAACTATAAATTAATTTGATCGCCACATAAATTTTATGGGGCGAACCAACTTCATTATAATTTTACGAGGGCATTGAAAAAATCGATACTAAGTGCGTACGGAAATTGAGCTAGGGAAATTGATAGGAGGTAAAAGCAATATGCTTTACAAGATAAACGTCTGCTTATAGGTTACATAACATAATATCACGCCTTGCAATCTCCGAAGAGATAGGCAGAGATGTACCTAACAAGTGCACCCACATTTCGCCAGTTATGTTTAAGTCCTATGTAATAGGGGGTTGAGCCTATTACCATCACCCGGCACAAATCCAGACTCCGTGGTTGCTACTGAGAAATTCCTGACCTGAAACTTTGCCAGTTTGCCCAACCCGGGAATCGAACCCAGGACCTCATGCTCAGTAGTCGCGCTTGTGACCACAAGACCAATGAGGCTTACAGTTTCTGATAAGATATTCATATCTTTATTTGCATTACATTTGACCCTCGTGTTTGCCTAATAATATGTGAGAAACAACGTCAACACGTGTATGAAACATGTTTTTGACAACTCTGTTACATGACTTGTCGCAAACAAGTATCGCAACTTGAACATGGTCATGGACATAACATACATTTTGGTAAGTATTAAAAGGTATTCTCATCAATAAAGGTTTAATTAATCTATTATCATATCTGCCAATACTAACAGTGTTTACTCTGGTATTATATTATTTGAAAAGAAAAAAAAAAACGAAACAAACATAACAAAACATCACGCCTCTAATCCCCGAAGGGTTTGGCAGAGGTATACACCCAGATTTCGCCAGTTATTTTTAAGTTCCATGTAATAGGGGGAGGGCCTATTGACATCAACCAGGCACAAATCCAGACTCCTTGGCTGCTACTAAGAAATTCTTAATGGAAAAACCCAATAACACTTGGCCCGACCCGTAAATCGAAGCCTGGACCTCATGCTCAGCACTAGACCCGTAGGTCTAAACGAAACAAAACACTATTCAAAAAGTCTTCATGACATCCCTATACGTGACGTGCCAATAGAAAACAAAAAAGAACGCGTTAAAGCTATTGATTTCCCATCAGTACAGAGTATGGTGTATTTGTCACGGCAAAGTTTCTAAGCGTCGAACAAAGTTGACAAGTTTGCCCCAATATGTGCTCCAACTAAGTTTCCTCAAACTAAAGCAAGAATATATATAGGATTTACGTATGTATACATGTATATAAGTATATATCCTGGCTTAACTTGAGGTTTTCTTCGGGATTAAAGTTACTAGCGACTTGATGACTTTCTGTGTGATTATAGCAACATGTTTTTAAGCTGCAATACTGATAAAGTTGTAAAATCTGTTGTAACAATATATCAGTTTTGAAAGTACATATTTTAATGTCGTATAGCCTGGAGGCTTTAAATTCTTAAAGCACATGAAAGGCAGTTATTTTTCTCTGTTTTGTATTGCGTATTCGTGTCTTAAGTGTTTTCATGTAAGTAGTGACGGTCTTTCTAAAGACAGTGTTCAATCAAGTCTACGTACAGACAAAAAGGCACTTGATGCTTCATCGACCTGAATTTGTTTTAAGTACCAACACTCGTATGGCTTCAATGGCCATTATTCTATTTCTGTTCAAGAGGGCAATCAGAATATTCAGAAATACATCAATTCTCGATACGATTGATAAGGGGATTGAAGGCTGGTTTTCTTTCCTACTCACTCGAAGTATTTCGATTAATTTCCGGGTGGGATTCAGGACAGTTGAGTCGTTTTCCAGAAACTTGCAAGGCTTTATTGTCTTGGCTCTTTTTCTGGTAGCAGTGACAAATAAATGTAATATAGTGAATGTAGTATGTGTGTGTGTCATGTAGTGTGTAATGTGGTAATCATAACGTTATATCACGCCTGTATTCTCCGAAAGGCTAGACAGAGGTGTACGTCCAAATTTCCAGGAGTTTAAATCTCATGTAATAGAGGGAGAGCCTATTTGGATCAACCACGCAGAAATTCGACTCCAGGCTGCTACAAATTTTTGAAAAACCCAATTACACAAAAACCCAATTACACAAATCTTAACGAAGCTAACGAAAAGCTCTAGTAAATGCTGCTAAAAGTCTTTAAAAAAATACTTAACGCTTACAACTTATCTAGGCTTGCGATTTTAAAATTCATACAACGGTAAATACCTTAACATTTCTCAAGACATATCTTCATTCACGCCTGAACGACGCACTTGAAGCTACCCAAATTCCCTTTAACGGTAGCTTACAGTCATAAAACTTATCAACCAAACTTCCACTTCGTTACGTATATTTGCGTATCTACCACGCTGTGTATAGGCGCAAGTATGGAGGCTTTACATCTCTCGGTATTTCGCAGGGCCAATTTGTAGCAGAAGGTACATAGGTGCAGAAAGTCAGATTCACACAACGAGGGAAGACACACACTCACACTGAAGTACACCCTAAGTTTATGCTCACATTCGCATTAGTCATCACGAGCCACGTGCGATTAGTAGCATTTAATACCGTCGGCGAAGTAATCCTAATTTCCTATTACGTTTCAACACAGGCACTTACACTAGTATACTAGGACACGCGTGTTATGCGAGTGTCCCTAGGAGCTCAGACTCTTTTGGCGACATCTGCAAAATTTATGGCGTCCATCTTGTTTGATTTGTATCGACAAATGCTACTGATGTACGACTCAGGCGAATTGATTAGATTCAGTGCCGCATTATCGTAGCATCTCACTCACAGTGAGGACAAGTGTACGCTTGGTTTTTTTTCGCCGTACGTATACGTCTATTTGTGCGTGCGCCTAGTTTTCCTTGTCGTACGAAGTGGGCCTTCTGCGCCTATCTATTTTTGAGTGTCAAGTAGTTGAGACACCGCCTTTCACCACTTTCCCCGGGCGTCGACGAAGTTGTTGAAACTTCGGTATTATGTACCTATCTGTCTTACTTATATATATGTAGATATATAGGTGCTCGACTATGAAACAGTTTGTCCCAATTGATTTACAGAAAGTTGGCGAGTTCAAGCGTTAGTTTTGGTCATGACGATGAAGTTTCAAGAGTATGTGTGAATTATAGGAGAGGCAAATCTCTGAGCACATGGTATTCATATCCAATGATATTTGGCAAAGTGACGGGGGAGGCCTGTCAAAACTCATTGTAGGGGGTGTCCATAGCTGGAATCAATCTGACCAATGAGGTCAAGTTATTTCAAAATATAAAATAACTCGAGTCGAGTCGTGGTCGAGTGATCGCAAGTGCGCCTGCTGAGCATGAGGTCCTGGGTTCGATTCCCAGGTCGGGCAAAGTGCTATTTGGTTTTTCCATCAGGAATTTCTCAGTAGCAGCCACGGAGTCTGGATTTGTACCCGATTGATGGCAATAGGCTCGCCCCCTATTACATGGGACTTAAAAATAACTGGCGAAATGTGGTAGTACTATTAGGTTCACCTCTGCCTAACCTTACGGGGATTACAGGCGTGATGTTATGTTATGTTATAAAATAACACTGACAGATTTTCAACTAATGACGATGCTTGGAACTAGCTATGCTAGCGCCATTAGTTTCACAGTTACCAGTGTCGTATATTTTTCATAGTAGACTTTCCAGACGGTATTAAAACTTTTTTGAAGTCTCTCGAGTGGCTGACTGAGGTTGAACAGGTCTTAAACTCAGCTGTCTTACATGTGTTGCAGTCGGGAACCAGCTCTAGTCTTAAGAACTTGTTGAGGCTGTAAGACAACAAAGATTTTGTCGTAAACAGAGTAGAAAGTGAAGTTACTACGAGCTTTTTCAACCAATGTTTTTTCGCTACTGCGAAAGCCTTTGGTTGGAGGTCTTTTTTTCCGGATGCAAAATCATCAAATGACTTCTCCCGCTCTGGGCGGAAGGGAGTGTCAGACTTGTACTGACTAAAACCCATCCATGTTCCTTCCTTGCCCTTTGTGTTCCAGGGCCGCGGTATCTCTTTTGAACAGTCCCGCAGATCTGGCAGGCTTGGTTGGCTTGGTTTGATTCTTAGGACGGAAAGATATTCTTGAGTTTTCATCAGGAATTTCAAATGAAAACAAGGTAGTCGGGAGTACTATAGATAGTATTAGGTGCTGTATAACCCTTCGGAAAAAATCATGTTTTATTTTGTGCTCATTATTTTTCATTTTCTTTTATCTCGCAAGCAACAAACGGTCAGTTTGCGTCTATAACTGCAGTATTATAAATTAAGCAATTAATATTGTTTAAGTGGTTTAGTTAGCAGATTGTTAGAGTAAAGTTCAGTTATAATAGTTGCTTCAGCTGTACCTATATTAGATAACTTTCCTACGTTATAACTAAACCTGGCTGGGTTACATTAGATTATCTATAATTGTTTTAATTCGTTAAAACGTGAACCTTGTGTATAAATGACGTCACCAGCTTTTGAGATAAAAAGTAAAAGAAGGAATATTACTTCAGATGTATAAAAGCGGATATTATCAGTAGACACGGTTTCAGCCGTATCACTCATTCTCTGAATTTGTAAAATTGCGTAACAACCGTGAAAGAAGAAGTATTTTTCCATAACTTCGTAAGCTTCTTCACATCGAACCACTTTCTATATTAGATCGATACCCATTTACAATATCTTTCCACCTTTACAATCGAAAATTATTACTTAATAAACAAGGTTATATCATGATATTCATCTAGCTAGTTATGTTTAAGTCCCATGTAATAGGTGGCGAGCCTATTGCCATCAGGGATCGGGCATAAATTCAGACTCCGTGGTTGCTACTGAGATTTTCTTGATGGAAAAATCCAATAAAGACCTGGGAATTGAACCCAGGACTTCATGCTTAGCAGTCACGGTTGCGATCACTAGACTATTAACAAATAACAATTAGTACCTCATCAGTTAATACAAATTAATAGACTATACACAGTAGTCTATCAGAGCGTACGTAAGTAAGAGCTACCTACGTTATATCATAGAACTGAGACACTTCGCCAGTGATTAATGATGATACATCATCCAGCTCATCAGAGTTACGTTACGTTGCGGTGCGACGTGTATGATAGATGGATGAAAGTGGATGAAGGGGTGGATGATACTGACTGGTAATGTTTTGTGTGAGATTTTATTGTCTCTGAATTAGACTTTCAACAAATAAAAACGTAGTTATTATGTTATAAACGCTTGGAAACTGAAGCTTCAAGTGTGACTGCGCAAAGTGATAGGAAATCATATGATGAGGAGACGGTAGAAATCAAAATATTGTATTGTATTGTGTATAACGGGCTGGTATACGCAATTCCACGTCCAAAGCGCGTATTTTGAGCACGGTGAAAGACAAAATATAAAACGTTCCATCAATCAAATCATAGTATTACATAGTCTAGCTTTTCATGCTTGCATGCATGACCGGTAAATAAGAACTAAGCGTTATAAGAATAACACAACGAATTTTGATGTGGTTTTCACCAACATACAGACAATTTATTCTAGAAAGTTTATGTACTTCTTCTTCTTTATTGTGTCTTTAGTGAATAACCTGGTGTCAGAGTTTTTATGCCGCCCATGGACCTCTGACTTGGTTGGTTATGTACTTAATAATAATCTTTCTTTATCGTGTGGTTAGTGCCTAACCTGGTGTCAGAGTTTTTATGCCGCCCATTGGCCTCTGACTTGACTTTACATGCCGTCAAGAAATATCTCAGGCATGCAGGTTTCCTCACGATGTTTTCCTTCACCGAAGCAAGGGATAATTATACAATACGCACATGAATCCGAAAAATCAGAGGTGCGTGTCTTGGGTTCAAACTTGAGACCTATCTATGACTTGGCAGTCCAACGGTCACACCACTAGGCTATCACTGCTAAAATATATGTTTAATAATAATACAATGATTATAGTCAATGTCGACTTTTTTTCGAAATATAAATACTGTGCAAAGTATCGACGGGCCAAAGGGAAAACAAACGAGGATTGTCACCAAAGCAAACAAAGTATCCAAAACTGTAATCAATTTAAACAAAAGCGCTCGTCCCCCTAAACCCTCCACCAAAATTCAAACAAAACAAACCGCATACAGTCCTCAACAATATTGCAATCACTGATTGAATAACAGCCCTTCAAAAGTGTTTAACGTAACCATATCACCCGAGGCGGAAGGCGGCAGGTTTTACACGCGCCCCTGTAGCACCGGTGCGGGGGCTTGGTTCACAGAACAGGTGACTACAGAAGAACTACTGGGTTCATGGGAAATTGAACCATGCCGCAGTTGAATGACCCAAAATCGTTCTTCCTCTTACTCTTAACTTTATCTCCACGAGTATCTGTACTGAACTTCACTAATTAGGTATGATCAGTATAGAAGAAGAAAACGTGTTGCGTCGACCCCAAATAGAAAGAAATAAGGGCAATTGTATTCAGTACAATTTTATTTTGTGTCCTAACAAATATCGAGACCTGAATGAAAACTAGTCTCTACTCGTCTACAACTAGTTAAGTTACTTGTAGACGAGTTTCAATAATGTGACTTACTTAATAAAGGGTGTAAACAGACTCTTAACGAAGCCGAAAGGCACTTGTTCTCCCCGTCATTGCGATCATTTTTTTGTTCTAGACCATACATGGGAACCTTCTAATTACGGAGATATTGGGGGTCAAAGTTCCAACTGTTTCACAAGTTTTTTTTTTAAATGCGTATTTTTTATGTAAGATTTTTACTTTAAACACCTCCAGGACCCCCTTACTATTCAATCCATCGATCAGCACAATGTTTTGAGTGCGTTACATTGAGTCCTACTGTAAAACGTGATTTTTCAGCCCAAAAAAAAGTCGTTTCCCAGCACTAATTTTTGCATTAAGTTACTTAGTTTGATGTACATAGTGCTTGGTTGACGGCTTCGTGAAGAGTCTGTTTACACCCTGTATAATGTGACTAACTTACTTATTTGCAATTTGTATGTATATTTTTAATTTATGTGCAATAAAGAATAAGAATAACTTCACAGAATCAATGGTTCTATCTTCGACTGCTGTTAGCAAAATAATGCATTGTTGCAACTGCACAGCTGACCTCGTGGTCACTATGCTCCTTGTAACCGTAAAGGTTCATATGAGAATCAGCGACAGCATCTGTCTGGCGAAATTGTCCAAACCAAGCGACCGTGAGGCAAATAATCCCATTTATATTTAAATTTTATGTTAATTGCTAAGTTTTTCTAGAATGCGGTGCCAAATAAGCGTTTGTCTTTCTTTGTATCCGTCTGTTTCAAAAAAATAATGTGTTAATGTGAGTAGTTTATCCATAGATGAAGCAGAAGTTCCTTAAAAGTCTTATTAGGTTTTTCCATCAGGAATTTCCCAGTAGCAGCCTCAGTGTCTGGATTTGCGCCCGGTTGATAGCAATAGGCTCGCCCCCTATTACACGGGACTTAAACATAACTGGCGAAATGTGGGTGTACATTAGGTACACCTTTGCCAAATCCTTCAGAGATTACAGGCGTGATGTTATGTTTATCCGTAGAAGTAAATCAAATCCAAGCCTTCTGAATGCCCTGTTCCACAACACCGGCCTACCGGGTGTGCCCGTCGGAGGAAATCCAATTGTCACCCACATTAACACTCTAGATTGTACTCGCGAAATAAGTCAACTTTTACTTATTTTAAACTAAGTGCCGCCATTGGGGAGCTGGCGTAGGATTATTTTACCTTTTTGTGGCGGATACGAGGTCGTTTATTTTTAGATAGGCTTCAAAGAAAGGTAGATAAGCCGATAATAATAAGGAAGCTGGTAATATGAAAAGGATAGGTAATAATATTGCTATCACCCGTGGATATTACCTGGATTATAATAGTACATGTATTTAGAATATCCTTCCTTACTATATATAATATTATAAATGCGAAAGTAATATGTTTGTTTGTTTGTTTGCTACCTTTTCATGCGTGAATCACTGAACCGATCATCCTGAAATTTTGCCAGGTGTACAGAAACGGACATAGTAGGTAACAGTACTTTTTTTCGTGGGTACCTTTCATCACGAAAAAAAGTACTATTCCCGAGGAAAACAACAATAACGCTATTATGCTCATAGATGGCGCCACGTGTTTTGCGAATCATGATTGAATTACAAGCAGAGTACAACCCAAATTGATTGTCGAATTCTAAATTAACACGAGCGAAGCCGCGGGCATCTGTAATAAATTAAACATAAGGTGGGTCTGGATTGTCAGGAGGTTCCTCTCTCAAGAGCCCTGACCACCGCGACCGGTAGCTCGGACCCTATTCCCAATGCTGGTGGGCTACTATTTTTTATATTTTTAAATGATTTTTTTATGTTGATTTTTTTATAAATAAAGGAAATAATAAAACATAAGGTGGGTTTGGATTAAATTTTGTTGACAGTACACGTGCAATAATTGATCGTAAATCAAATGCACTAGGGACGACATTTGTCAAATCCAAAGTTGTATTTCATGGTTACATGAAACATAACATTGGATTTGTTAGTCGTAAACAATATCGCATAAACTTTGCTTATGCCGCATAAAAGATACTGATAGTTCCATTACAAAAATGTCATATCTTTTTCCTCATAAAATGAACCTACACTTTTACCCTACATCATACAATGCATATCAGAACTGTTACAGGAAAAATACAGTAAGAAATTGAAAATGTACTACGTGTTCTCGCTGTACTCCGTGTAGGTACTTGTAAAATGTACTACGTGTTCTTGGTGTACTTGAAACGACAGTTTTTTAAATTTCCGACTTTAATGTCAAGACGTTATTGCGACGTCCTTTTCCCTCCGTACACTATTACAACTTTTATAGAATGATATTACATTTTGTCAAAAGGAATTATGAAGGCAATTCCTTGCTTGTAATGAAATGTCAGACTATTACGTTTTATTACCAGTCTAACTTTTTGTAAACTAGAGTTGAATTTTAGGTCGAATAAATAGCTGAATATCTATTTTTCTTGGGGAGGGACTACTATCTATCTCATTACGTATATCTAATATGATTGATACAAAGAAATTTCAAAAATTATAGCGAGGCTATAAAAAAAAAACTGTAATCCCCATGACTTAAATAGTACAATGACTAAAAAGGAAAATGACTTAACTAATAATTGCCGAGTTTGCCTCGTTACACTAACTTTCGCTTTCTTCCGTAAATATTTTGGTTAGATGTGAATTTGATACCGATACTCCAATATCGATACTCTAACTTTCGGGCTTCCTACCCGACCTTCCTACGTATTCGCCTGACAACCGGGACCGACAGCTTAACGTGCTCGAGGCACGGAAGCACTATCTACACATATACGTATCTACGTATAATTCAGTCCAATATTCGCTCTTGAAGCCAACAGCCGACTCCACTCCCGAAGATAGCGGGTAATGGATCTTTTTTGTTATTTTAATCACGTCTCGGCGAAAGCGACACTCCCGTTAAATTAATTGGATTTTATGGGATCTCTCGCCATCCCTCTTATCGCTTGTTTTCAAAAGTCATCCGACTGAATTAACAGCGAAATATTTATAATTAGACATTTCATAAATGAAATGTTTACTGCTTATTTGAAACTCTCAATTTGCTCTGAAAAGCAAGCTTCAGTGACAATAATGACCGTAGCCACTAAAATAGGCAATTTAGGTAGTAATTGAAACCTTTTTGTATTGTCCTGCAATTATCAGCTTATAATGGTATTGCCGAACGATTTCATGTTACTGCTGCTGTATCAATTCATATACAAAGTACTTTTAATTGTCAATTTATAATCCGAGGGCATGCGACCCGGGTAGGCGAGCACTAAATATGATAAAAGCCCCGACAGGCTAATAACACCAAAGAGGTCACGTCACAAACAGGCTTCCAATATTAACGCTTTGTTCGAAACTTTTTACAACGCCCAATAGATGGCGATCCGATCACGTTTATTTAAGTTTCCCCCTCTATTGAATAAAACAAAAACGTTTTAATTTGCAAACACCATTTAAATTATTGGATTACAAATTCAAAATAGGAATTGTCGTGGTAAAACGTGCGAATTTCGTAGTCATTAATCATGGTGTGCAGAGAAGAGAGATGTCAATAGGGATGGGGTCGCTGTGACATCGATAATTCAATCCGCCACGTGCCTATTATAAGTCTATTAGTTTATACTACGTTTGTTCGGCGCTAAGTGTCCGGGCGACAAGCGTTATTGATAGGAGGCCTGTTTTCATTAACTCCTAATGAACACGTAGACCCGTGTTGTTGGTTAGTTTGTAAGTGATAGGGTTCGCTCTACACTATTTGCATATATGTTGTTTCATACATCTAATTAACAACACGACAATTCTCAAATCTCCATAGAATTAATAAGATCATGAATCAACTCCATTTTCTGTGGAAAAGTCGTAAATTACGCGAAAATTACTAGCAATAGTAATAAGCGTAGCTAATTCAATTAGCAGAGAACAGCTAAAGAATACTAATTTTGTGAGAAAAGTAATTCGAACGTCAGAACAAAAATCTATTAGGCTGTTTGTTATTGCGGGCCACTGAACTGAAAATGGCTGTACAAATAAATATGAAGCCAACCAGCCAAGTACACCCTCGGCTATTTTAACGGCCACTGTAAAGTGTCCGAAACTAATTAATATCGATAAGCTGACCATGACATCTCTATTCGTTGCCACCGTATATTTTGTGCGTAACACGGACCGTATTGATTTTGTGTGCGCGCGCACCGCACCCACCCCGTGGGGATGGGGTGAACGGGAACAAGGGAGACGCCACGATTTGAATCGAACATTTTTATGAGGGCGCTACAATCCCTAAGGTTAACACACCGATGTGTCAGCCACTGAGGATGTTTGAGCAAACTTTTTAATTTACGACAAAAAATATAAAACACGTGCGAGAATCCTGTAAAAATATGGTATCTTTATACCCTACATCAGTTGATACCGTGCCGTGGTAACACGAAATTGAGGTAGTTAAAAAGGCGCAAATATTACGTACTTTATATACGGTCTATCGCGTGAGCTTTTCACGGTTTTGGAAAAAAAATGTTGGCTTTTAGCAATTAAAATATCCGGCTACGACTGTTCAAAAGTGTATTAGTAACGCCAGTTTCAAATAGCCGATAGCAGTAAACAATACATACGTTCCTCGCTGAATAGGAGAAGTTATTTTACAAGTTTGCATTGCGCCAATGGGTAATGCAATCTAAATTATAGTGTAAGCCAATATATGAGTATTGGAGCTATTTGGTTTCCCGAGGGAACCTTTTGTTCATGTTACTTTGTAATTATTGTTATTAAAAAGTTTTATTGCTACGTGGACTTAAATTGGATTAGAACAATAATACTCTTTTCAGTAAAATAATTCTTATACTTTTTAATGGAAACCCATCTAGGTTTCCATTAAAAAGATCAAGAATTACTTATGTGATGTTTTTGGGTCATACTTATATCATTTAGCTACTTAAGCTTTTCAACGAACAGAAAATTTCTTTGAAGACACTTCTTCAAAACACATATATGGTTATTTTTTCGTCACATAAATTATACTGTAAAAAAAAAACAAGCTCAGATCCTATCATTCAAGGAACATTTCCTAGAAAACGTATAAGCTTTATTCAAGAAATAAAAAGTATTTTATGACATGAAATGGGACAGGTTTCAGCAGGCGATGTGAAATATTAGAGAAAACGCTATTAGAATATTAAACATTGCAAACATAGGGCAAATTTGGTTATTTTTTTGTTGGAGCTCCCCTAATAAATAATTTTAAGGTTTGTTTAGGTACGTTTTTTATTACTTCATGTCATTTTTTTTCAATATTTGTACTCTTAAGTAGGTTCAATGACTTTAGGGCTGGCTTTTTATACATTATAGTATGTAAAAAAGAGCCCTCTCCCCTAAGTATACCGCAATACTTATGTTTTTCTTGATAAATGCTATTTGTCAGGCCTAATCTGTCCTTTCACACCTAGTTATAATCGAAAGTTATCACTATAATATGGCAGCATTGTGAAATATGAATGTGTATTTAAAGTCATTTTAAATAACCGTTGTCTTGCTTGCCGATTTTTCTACATAAAAAACGGGCAATTGAAACTTTGTATCTAACATCTGAAATTTCAAAAGTGCACATTAAGGTTTATTGTTACTTAAATATTTTTAATTAAATTAAACATTATTTTTGGTAAATGCATATTACAAACTAATATTTTGTGTTGAGACACAATAACCCGTCTCATACCGAACGACCCGACTGTAATTAGTCTAACAACTAATAAATTAGTAATAATGGTAACAACATTCATCTGTATTCCCAAATTATTCCTTATTATATTCAAAACAAGCATCTCACTCATTAAAACGACTTCTTCATTCAAACCTTCATTCTCGTTATCTGAGCTACCCCGTTCTCTTTTGTTTTATCGCATCAGTACCTCGTGTTTATTCTCCATAATATTCCCGTCTTGAACTTCGTTGAACTAGTAAACTATTGTTTCTTATACTCCGTAAGTCTTGGATACATATTCATGAGAAATAAAGAAGGGAAAGTACGCGACGTGGATGACACTAAACTTATAAGTTAGTTTTTTTCTTAGCTTTTAGAAGGGTTAACTTTTAAATTGGTTGGATGATTCTGAAAGTTTAATCGTGTATAAATAGTATAGAGATGAATTTGGCCGTCAGTGTGGTCACATACTTATCACTTAAGTCTCATTGACCACGATGATACAATAAAGTAATGTATTACAAACTCATATCACCAAAGAGATCAATCAAATCACGGAATTCACGGATCAGAGTTCCATTAACAAATTTTAACCCATTGCCGACATCATACTAGGCTCATTAATGCTTGCACTCACAATATGAAGCGCTCTCTAGCCAGGCGGGGCGCCCCCGCATGACGCAAGCGAATATTTTTTAAATGATCAGTCGGAAAAGGCCACGACTGTACAGCAGCTTGTATTCTTTGAAAAGCTGTTACGCAAATAAATAATTTATAAAAGGGGCAAGGGACTAATTAAATTAGGACTGAGTCTTTGCCCATATCTTTTTTCACCTGCTGTAGCCAAGCCAAGCCAAGTCTTCTAGCGATACTTAGGTAAACGTAGATTTGGTGCACCTCAGGCAGCTCACTACCACATAAATGACCTGCTAAATCATTCACAGCAGCATGAAATATATTCTTACGTAATTTACGCCTCCCCTTGACCTTCAAGGTGAACACAACACCGTAAACATCGCTGTTTATTATTACACGATATAGTAGCTCCCTTATTAGCGTCAAGTCTTTGATCACGACGCGTCAAAAGCCTCCAGAATTCCTAAAATAACTATCAGATATTAATTTAATCTTCAATACCATCAGTGGGGCTGTCGACACGACTCATGACACGATCAAAGGAACCTTCATACCTAAATAATTTAAATACGACCGACCCTGGATTATCAATTCCGTAATTTTACCTGTGAGAGATTTAAAATTTAATGAAAATGCCCTTTATATTTTGGTTCAATTAAAGGTGACCCCCGCTTGGGGTGAAAAGTGTTAAAGTTATGATTTAATCAAGAGTTCTTAGTAACAGGTGACTTTCGAACAAGTTACACAATTTGTTATTTGTCATTCTGTCGAGTGCAGAGTATAAACAGTTCAGTCTTTTGTTTTGCCTTTTATCATTCTTTAAACGTCAATTATGTAGCGTTTGGTGTTTTAAAACAATGAAACTAAACAAAAGTTTTTTAGGATAAAAAGATTACTTATATAGAAAATCATGCCTGTAATCTCTGAGGAGTTGGAGTGAGGCTAATAGTACCTTGGGCTGCGGGACTGTTCGAAAGAGATACCGCGGCCCTGGAACACAAAGGGGAAGGAAGGAACATGGATGGGTTTTAGTCAGTACAAGTCTAACACTCCCTTCCGCTCTGCCCAGAGCGGGAGAAGTCATTTGATGATTTCCCATACGAAAAAAAAAGAATGGCTAATAGTGCCTACCTACAACCACATTTCCCCAGTAAGTATATTTAAGTAACATGTAATAGTGGGTGAGCCTATTAGCATAGACTGGGCACAAATTCGGACTCTTCGACTAGTACTGAGAAGAACTTATTAATACTTTTTCCGACCTGGAAATGGCACCCAGGACCTCATAGGGCTTGTAAATCTTGTGATCACTAAACCAACAAACTGACTTGGAACGTTTAATAACGGCGCTGCTCTTAAAACTAATAAAGTTGGAAGTTCTGCTCAAACCTCAAGAGAACACAAGCGTTATGATACTGGATATTAATTTTGAACGGCAATATCTTCCACGCCAATAATGGCCAGATCATTCGTGAATAGAGCTGCTTAAGTTTGCGCTACGGTTTATAACTTCAACGACTTCATACGGTAAGGAGCTTCTTTCATAGAATACTTAATATGAACTAATATTTAGAAGATAATTAGCTAAGTTTTGTTTTAGTTTTTATAACGCCAAATATACGTAAAACAAGAAATATACGTAGTTTTTAAAGATGGAAAACAGTTTTGAAAAAAAGTAGTAAAACTGTGTTTTAAATAACTTGTTGACCCTGAGTTTGGGCCCATAGTTCAGGATAGGGTTGTTGAAATATTATAAAGACATAAATTGATGTTGACCGTCCTCTCATCAAACCTGCCGTCCTATCATCCTACCTTTTTTTTTTTACGGATAGGAAATCATCAATTGACTACTCCCGCTCTGGGCAGAGCGGAAGGGAGTGGCAGACTTGTACTGACTAAAACCCATCCATGTTCCTTCCTTGCCCTTTGTGTTTCAGGGCCGCGGTATCTCTTTCGAACAGCCCGCAGCCCTGGCCTATCATCCTACCTGAGCTGAAGATTGATTGTGGCCAATATTTGTATTTTTAGGACAGCTTTAAACCTCGAAAGATTTTTAAAGCATTGGTCATCAGTCTTACTTATTTTGTTCACAACACACAAAACAAAATTAACCAGAAACAGTAAAATTGCCCTAGCAGCAATATATCACGGTAGTACCAGTTAATATCGCTGGCACTAGCCACTGTTGGCCAATCAGAGCGTAGGCTTTACGTGCAAAACCTAAATTTATCGAGTAAAGTACGAGTGATTGGCTGCCTGAGCGATATATCGGTGGCGCCAGTAATTGAATAGCTGCCCGCTGGGATTTAAATTGATTTTCTTTCGTTGTTTTTTAGTTTTTCTCCCTTTTTGTTGTGGTCGGGTTATAGCGGTTCTCTTGTGGCTGGGGTAGTAAAAACAGACTTGCAGGCTTTGATTAAGTTTTTCATCAACAATAGACAATAGTCAATACCAAAAAGGCTTTGAAAACTTATCACGCTCATTTACATTTGAAGCTTGAGTCTCCAAAATCACAGAGTTTGTCTGTATGGTGCATTCAGGGAGAATGCAATGAAGTCTTATTATTTCATAACTTCTAAAAAAAAACTTTAGCTGCGGTATTTTCTCATTACCCCCAGGAAACGGCCCGAGACGTGGAGTCCATTAAATCATGGAAAAATAATTAACTAGATTAGAGCTTGGTATCGCACGACCCATCCACCGAAGGCTGTAACCACAATCATGAAGAAGAAGCTGTAATATAATTTACGTCGCATAAGCGCTTTACTTTGGTACTGTATATTGTTGGACGTAAAGAATAGCACCATCCCATATCTTCCCGTGGGAGTCGTAAGAGGCGACTAAGGGACTTACCAGAGAATGGGCAGTTGTGCGTTCTCTGTGCCTTTGTAACAACTGTACTGCGATCGCCAACCCGCCTGCTAAGCGTGGCGATTATGGCACAACCCCCCCAATGAAAATAAGCGCAACACAGAGATGGCCCTACGGGACCGGTCAATGTGGCGACACTTGGGGGAGGCCTATGTCCAGCAGTGGACGGCTTTCGGCTGAAATGATGACTTTGATGATGAAGCGCTTTACGTTGTCCTGGCTAGAGGCCTTACACTCAAGGCACCCACAGGATAGTCTGGTTTAGCAGACGACAAGCTCCCAACCCAAAAAAAAGGTCTACTTTGTGTTTTTGCTGTTTTTTGTATCCAAGACGCAACGCCCTAACTTCATTAAAGTCTAGACATTGTCCCTATTAGGACGTCGCGCTTAGCTATTGCAATCACTTTAGGTTCCCCTACCGGATACCCGCACTCTGTGAAATTAGATCCTTTATTAGTAACATTATTTTTCAGATTTTATAGCAATAATATCTAGCCAGTTTTAATCTAGTAAAATTTTAGGGTACCCAATCGACCGAAGGTCTAAATTGAAGCTGGAAAAGCCAGACATACAAATCATACAACAGATTGTATGAACGCTCGGACTCTGGCACAGATTGGATTGCGAACCTAATGTTCTAAAATTGGGTCGTACTGTTCACAAACACACGCCTAACTTTTATTGGCACCCTGTGTCACCTGGGATTTGTGAAAAACAGGGTTTTCTAGATAAACTAGAAATCTAATCTACCTATGTATAACGTAGTATTTAGTATTCTAAACCATATTTGCTTACCTTAGTAGTTAACTATTATTTCAATAAACACCATTATCTAGTGAAAGATTAATTGCCTTTTCCAACTATATTGGGGTCGGCTATCAGTCTAGTGAATGCTGAAAATGTCCAGCTGAATGATTTACAAGGAGCGACTGCATATCTGTCTGACTACCTTTAACGAATGTCAAAGATCTAAAAATGACAGCCGGGACCAACGGCTAAAAACGTGCTTTCCGAGGCACGAAGGAAACTCGGTGTGTAATGATTAGTCACCCATCCACGGACCAGCCTAAGCAAGGATCGATCCGTGCGGCTGTTATTATTTAGCCACGAGCTCCTTTTTTTACAGTACAGGCCAAAAAAATTGACCCAGCGAAATAATTATCCAAAAACGCAATTCAATCTAGATGTAATTACACTGGCCGCGTGTGTACGTGTAATTCAATATGGTCGCGGAAAATTGCGTTCCGATAACGAGAGTCAATATTAGTCGTGCAATATTATAATGTAGTGACAGCAAAACTTGTTATGTGTTATTAATTATGTTTTTGTTTACAGTGCTGTTGGTATTAATTTAACGTTTGTTTTAGTGATGTTCATATAATAAACGCGTGCCTATTCCGCAGTAACTATTTGTTCTGTTAAATTGATACTTCGAAATAAATATGCACTTTTATTAAAAGCATGTTTCATTTTCATTGTTTCATTCTTTATGAAATATTCCGTTAAAAGTTATCAATTTATCTTTGTTTGGTGAAAACGATTTTCTTTTCTATTTTATTCCATTTTTCATTTTCCGCGTGCAACTGAAAAATTCTCTCTTGATAACTCTAAACTGATACTTGTTAATTATTATACGAATTAGCTGCCTTTAAATTTATATAATTTTTCTTAGGAAGGCAGTTCAAGTGCCAACAAAATAACAAGATTTTTCTTTAAAAGTCAACTTATATAACATTACCTGGAAATATTTTTAATTCGCTGTGTTGGCACAGACTACTGCCGAAATAATCTTTTCCAAAATTTCTTCTATCTTTTTATAACTAAGTTTGTTATTGAAAGGTCTTACAAAAGATACAATTATAAGATAGTGCTTGATACTTTAAGTAATGTCGTAAAAATGTCTGGCAGTCAAGTAAAGAACTCGTAACTCTAATTTACTTTTTACAAATTGCCTAGACACCTAAGGTATTTTCTTCATTACGATGTCTTGACGTATTTAATTTAATACAATTAGCTGCAGGGTTAAATTAAATTCACACTAAGTATCTTTATTAAATTATATTGTAGCAAAACTTTTAATCAGCATCGGCATGCGCCATATTGAAATAAAGAAGAATGATTATTAAGTAAAGTAAATTATGGAAATACACTACAAGGGGCCTAAAATGACCGCATATGCAGAATCATAATAAGATAATAATATGAATTACGTTACCGTTCGCAAAATAGTCACTAAGATAATATTAATTGCTTCTGTGGCCATTTTAAGAATTCAAACGTAATTCTGCTAGAACGGTCATTTCAGGCCCCCTGATAGAAATCATCAACCGCGCCCCAGCAGTGATAACCTAACGGGCTGATTGTACTACGTTTGAAAAAATAGCATACAATCAACCAAACACTAAACGACAAAGCTAAATTACACAGACAAAAAAAATATCAAAAATATTTCCCTATAAAATATGCAGTAACAATAAATACTGCACTAACTAACGGCACAAAACAAAGCTCATATTTCCAACTCAATAAAGTGAAACCGAAATACCAATCATAAACTAAAAACTGTAAAGGCTTGTAAATCAACCAAAACTACGTGCAAATTGGTATGAAAACAAATTATTTATGTATACACAGTTATATGGACTGGCACTGTGGAGCCAGGAAATTGGCAATTTCTCTGCGAAGTGCCAGCGATGAGGCTGGACGGGATATTGTGAATATTTATAGTTCAAAGTATAACGGTTAATTGCTGTTACAAAATTGTTAGGAAAGGTGCTTTAAATTAATTCGCTGTGGAAGTGGAACGCCTGGGAGGCTCAAAACGGAGGCTCGTTTAGTGTTTTTTTTTTTGTTTTTGTTTAGAGAACTACTTTTCCGAACGTTTGACGATATTTTTTTAAGCAAAGTGGAGGCAGTTTTTTGAAAATAGAGGCTGTTTTAGAAGATTATCGCACTGGTAGGAGCGTTATAGGCTGATGCTAATTGCTATATCTTGGTAAGAATCGATCCTCACATCAGTTTCTTATTTCTTCTTGTTTGTTTCCACCAATCAAAAAATAATAATATAAAAAAATCGAGAGCTACTAAAATCAAAGTCAAAAGTCATTTATTCAAAGTAGGTAATAATCAGCATTTTTTAAAGCGTCAAAATTTACAAGAGACAGTCCGCCAAAACGCCCAGACTGCGACACTTACTAGTGTTTTTAGCTGGGAAGTGGAAGTGGCGGCACAAACTATCTGTCTGTTAGGTACTGAAGGACCTTTAATACTCCTCTGTTATGCCGGGTAAACCTTGGCGTAACGTAACATGAAATGTAACACGAATGAGCCGTCCAGACTTATGCAATGCAACTTGAAATGTAACCCAACGACAAGGCGAATTTGTTTCATTGCGTGTTACATTTCGTAAGTCTGTACATGGCTTTAACATGGGAGCCAATTGCGTCAGTAAGTATTAGAAGCACCAGCCTTATAAATATAGGTACCTACATTAATGACGTCACTCGATCTAAAAATAGGTACACATCCCTCTTTACTTTTACCTTTCATCGAAGAACGCTCTCGAGGTTCTTCATAACAGGTATCCCAACGGAAAATATGTATCATTTTTTTTGTTCGAGAAAAGAAAGGTTTGAGAAGCGCCAATACTCCTAAGTCAATACGGATGGAGTGACTTATTGATCTTATATCAGAATAGATACAGGCTTTACAATATAAAAGGATATTAAAGAGATTTATTTAAACTAGACTGACAATCAGCACGTTTCTTCGTTTCTCAAAACGTTTCATGAGTACAACCACGTGTTTAATTATCGGTCACTAATTAGTACCAGTCACCCTATATGCACCTACTTATACTTTCAGGATCCAAGCAAGACTTCAATAAGAATGAAAATGTGGCCTTCAAAATATCAAGAAACTGTCAAGATTATTTATAAAGAAAACAGGCAAAGTTTCAACACCGTTCTCTGCTTGTACTGTTGAATTTCCTGAATATTTTATTCAGTAAAATTCAGTGGTCCTCACATATCGTTTCTATATGAAGTAAGACCCGCGAGTCCCACATAATTGGCACGTGATCAGATTCGCAATACGAGAGGATCATTAGCGGTTTATCATTTACATTACGTCACGTCTCTTTGTGTACATGATAAATGTACATAATATGTATATCGTGCATATTTCGGGTTCATGAACTCGAATTTATGAACCTTTTGAGGTCGAGTTCAAAAATTCTTGGGAAATAGAAAGAGGAAAACGTCCACCGTGATAAGTTATTATAATATGAAAAGACAGAAGAAATTTGTCTGATTAACTATGCATAACCAAAGACAATAAAGAAGAAATATCTCGTATTGTAAGTAAGATATAAACAAAACCACTGCATTATACAGCTTTATTGAGCTGAGATTTTACGCAAGACACAAGAACAGATTTTTTTGTGTCTTACCGTGGAATATTCTATTATGAGAATATCATAAAAACTTTTTGCGCAGTACCTCATGCATAGTGCAGTGGCTATGAGCCGCAGTATCCGCGGTATCCGCCGTATCCGCAGGTTGGACGTGAGTCTCATGCACAATGTGGATCATCAACGTTATATGTCCAAATCATAATCCTTTTATGTGGGTC
Organism: Lycophotia porphyrea; assembly: GCA_950005105.1. Lineage (NCBI taxonomy): Eukaryota > Metazoa > Arthropoda > Insecta > Lepidoptera > Noctuidae > Lycophotia > Lycophotia porphyrea. The sequence goes on from OX465398.1 coordinate 12,381,793, forward strand.
AGTCGTGTGGACGCCGTTAGTGACGTAAATGTTTTAGTGTTATTGTTATTTGTTTTTATTATCTTGTTTCTTTATTTATGTTATTGTGTCGGGGTACGTTTTATTTCTTTGACCTCTCGGATAAGACTGGAATGGTGCATATGTCGTGTCAAATCTCTTATTGTAGTGTAATTCTAATATAAGTAGCTTATTATAAATTCAAATAGCTACTATATGATTGAAAACGTGCCCACAATCGACATATAATGACCTTTTCAATTCCAGTGAATTCGCTTTGACATTTATGCGGAACGACAAAAACTTTTATTTCACATTTCCACCGAAAAATATTCTCTGTAACGAGAAAAAACCTATCCCACGCACTCTATGAAACACTATCAAGTGGAGCGTGGGACGCATTCTCAATTCGGATCATCGTCTATTATATCCGCGTATTCGAATAGCCGAATATCCGAATATATAGGTCGCGACTTCAGGTCACCGTTTTTGGCTGCATTGCGGTGGAGCCTGACTGGTACAGAGCTACTGTTTAGCGAATGTGGAACTCATCTAGGTAATAGCTTCGTCTTGTTTTACTTATTAGATTAAAGACGGAAGGGGGGGGGGGGGTGGGGGGGTTCCGCGGCGGCGGTAATATCGTTTGCTTTTATTGCAGGTACGCTACAGACAAATAGAGTATGTTCTACTTGTGAGTACTGTAAGCATTGAACTAGAATGTAAGGAACTGATACCTACTTGCTGAAAGACTTGACAATCATCCATGAGGCTGAGCTTGGTGATTTTCCGTAAATGGTTCTACGTTGACACCTACGTTGAGAACTATGGTATGTTTGCTTCATAAATAAACTATACGACAAAGTGTGAAGGATACGACAATATGTACCATCAACGCGTGCACCGACTATATTTCCGTATGAAATATGTACCGCCCATAGAACGCAACGATTATTGCGGCATTAGCACTGAATAATACAGCATGGTATGAGGTCACAGAAGTAGCTTTCAAACTAGTGCTGCACTAACGCAATACGTGATGAGAAAACTAAACGCCGACAATACTGGCAACATTCGTCTCGGCGTGAACTGGCAACACCAGCAAACTAATGCTACATTCAGTGCAGGGATTTAACAATCCAACGGTAGCTGAGTTTCGCATATAAACTGAAGATACGTGGAATACCGGATCGATTACATTCACTGTAACGAAATTAGAAACTAAACCCGGATTTGCCGAGTTTCCGAGAGCAATTTGTACTGAGTTTCCGAGTATCTATACGTGCGTTTTAACAAAGGGTGGCTTTTGTTTAAATAATGTTTTGGGAATGCTTTTGTTTCTATTCTGAGAACTAAATTGAGCGTTGTGTAATACTCTTGCAGGGGTTTTGTGTAGTATAGATACCGTTGAAGCAGTATTAACAATATTGGCCGAGATGCTACATGATGGTTTTGTTTCGAATTTAGGCTCTTTTAGCTTTTCCACAATCTCTGCTAACTTGATTAACTAACAAGCTGGCTTCACGCTTATGCTGCTTGCTTTCTTCGCGTTTTATGCTGTGGTTAAAAAATGAAAAATTACAAGTAAAAAATGCCATCTTTATCAACACAATCCATCAAATTAAATCAGTTAATTTGTGAAAACAATTACGTGATTCATCCAAACAACAAATAGGAGAGTTCCAGGCTATTTAAATATTCACGTTTTCACATGGCTTATTTTTGGAGCAAACACTCTGGGGCCGAGGATTTTAACAGGCGTTATTTTCGCAAAATAAATATTCGACCGACATCAGGTGCTTGTCAAAGTGTCATCGGCACACGTATGAAACGTATCGGCGTATCTGACAATACGCCGCGTTTGGATACGCCTTTGAGCGTATCGCTTTTGATCGTATCATGTACTTGTAGGTAATTTAGATGTCGATACTTCTATTATATTTTTAGTGGTTCTTTTATGGCGTACTTTGGGGTTTACCTAATTCTATAAGTGGTCAGTTCTCACTCATTTAGATTTTCATTTGCTAAATGATTTTATTTAATATATTTTCCTAAAATTATATTTTATAGTGATCTTTAACGGATGAGTCAGATACCTCAATGTGATTATATAATGATATTATATAATATTATAATGAGATTGAAAATTTCAAGCAGTACCACAAAATGTAAGAACGAAGAAATTGGACAATAAATACAATACAATAGATTTAATACGACACTGTCTTGCTCCATCTTACAAGCTTTATATACTCCATTCAGTATGCTACATTTAACTGCAGCTATTACTCACTAAACAGCTATCCCAGATTCCTCAGAATCTCTCAAGAAAGGGGTGTTACCTTCAGCACAAGTAAATGAGGCAAGCGAGTGATGAGTGCTTTCATCTTATTATTTCTGCAGTCAGATTACATTATAGCCACGCGGATGGGCGAGTGTAATACTATGAGAGGTGTTGTAATATTATTGTCGGGGTTCATTGCACTTAAGTATCTTGGTGTAGATAGGTGAAGAGACGGGGTTCCTTTATTGTGGTCATAAGTGAAAGGTGCCTGTTGAAAATGTTAATTGAACTGAATTCAGGAGAGGCTCATTCTTTAGAATTGCCAGTCAACGAAGCTATTTGGCCAGCTATCTCGGCACGGAAGCGTATGATAGCGATGTACTTCGGTAGTACAACTATTAGAATACGTATTTGTTGCAGTAAGCACCACAATATTATAAAACTGTATTATTTACATAAACACATCTACGGAAAAAATAAAAATAAAATAAAGTAACTAACTTAACAATAAACTAAAAATGGCGTCAAAAAACTCCTCCTCAACGCTGTCATCTGAAAATGTCCCCAAGAGACTCTCAAGCCTCTTGCCAAGGTAAAAGCCAGCCCTGAGGTCACGAGAAGTGTCAACTAAGAGTTTTGAAATTAGAATTATAAAAAACCTTGGTGTCAAAATGTGGGATATTAAAAAAGAAGTACCAAGAGTAGGTTACTTGAAAAGACATGACGGAGACCTTTGTCCAGCAGTAGAAAACACTCCTAAACATCTAATGTACTAGTAAAATCCACGATTGTTCCTCATATTTGATGAAAGCTCCCCAGCAACACATCACGTCATACATATTTGCGAGTTTTGTTCAGTATAGCTACCTAATAGCTCTACTCATATTTACCAGAGCTAATAACCGTAATCCTGACGGAATGTACCTAGCCCTAGGTATAAGTCCCCTCGACAAATAGACCATTCATCCGTCTAGACGATATTTGTCATAGCGTGACGTTTTGTGGGTGAAGTCATGTGAGGAAGGGAGTATGTCAGGAAGATGGATGGTAGCAGCATATATCAAATGCAAGTTCCAGTAGGTTCGCAAGCTGCTGAGTGGTTCTTTGTAGGATGCAGTGACCACGTGACTTTGGGTTTTATAAGATAAGTAGCTGATGCTCGCGGCTTCACCCTCGTGGATGTCGGTTATCGCGACCAAAAGTAATCATTAAATTTTGATCCTGTTTCCGCAACAAAAACTTGACAAATTATAACCTGCCTCGAGAACCACTCTATCCATTTGTGAAAACAGCATGAAAATCGGTGCAGTAGTTTTTGAGTTTATCGCGAACAGACAAACAGACGCGACGGAGGACTTTGTTTTTTAATATTTAGTGAAGTGATGAATTTGTCAAACACATAGGATGTAGTATTCTACGCGTTAATGCCTTCGTTTGTGATGTTCTGTTGTTAATGCCTCGTTGGTCTAGTGGTCGCAAGCGAGACTGCTGAACATTAGGTCCTGGGTTCGATTCCCTGGTCGAGCAAAGTGTTATTGTGTTTTTACATGTAAATTTCTCAGTAGACAGCCACGGAGTCTGTATTTTTACCCGGTTGATGGTTACAGGCTCGCCCACTATTACATGGGACTTAAACATAACTGGCGAAATGTAGGTGTACTATTCATCTCCGCCTAACACTCCTGGGATTACAGGAGTGATGTTATGTTATGAAAATATAGATTCGCAGTTGGACGAAGTCTTCCAAAATCAACGTTGTATGATCATGTTTTCAGAACTTATAAATGAAGAGCACGCCTTTCTCATCAAATATATCATACATAAGACAACACGAATACGCTGCACCTGTGAAAACTACTTCTAATTTAAAAGACCTTACTCTAAAGGTATTTAAATCAGAAGTATTCTGAATCATACGCCAAAAAGTACAAACTTTTCCAACCCCAACAAGAAGTTCGACTAAAAACCCCATTAAAATAAAATTTACAACTGCGGGTGCAATTAAACGACGGGGTATTTACCCATAATCTGTTTATCGGTGATTCATTGCCGTAGTGTCACCAGCAGAGGGGGTAGTGATCAATACCAGACTACCAGTTGTCTAGACTGGGGGTATGATTCATTGTGCCAAGTACTTGTGGGGGAGGTTGTAAGTAATGCAATGGGTAGGTACGGGGTTGGTAATTAGAACTGTTCGGTAGTGAAGCGGGTTGGTATCGTGACTTTGGTTTTGAAGGGGTGGTAGTAAGTTCAAGAAAATCAATAAGTAATTTACGTTGTCTAGAGATTTCAGTATTTTTAGATAGAGGTTTTAAATCCTTTAATTATGATTATGTTAACGTGTTGTACAGTCATTGCTCAAAATCATCGAAAGCTGAGTATTTTTATTTCAGTCAGATCTTAATTATTTAAAAATTAATTGAATTTGCTTACATTTCGTAATAAAATTCAATCACTTTATGTTTGAATCTTTACTTCTTGCTTCATTTACCAAAGTATACGTATTCGTAACTACCATATAAGTATATGTAATACACAACAACACCGAATACGCTTATAAAGCCGACGTTTACTCTACGCGTAATCGCTCCATTCTCGGCAACGTTCGCTCGTTAAGCGACGAGCATCGCATCTTCCAAGCGACTCGTATTTGAACACTGTATGTAGTTAATAGCTTAATATCTGTAATGTACTTGCTGCTTTGCTAACGTTATCTGTATTTAAGGAAACCATGTGTAGCTTAAACACACAACTGTGTCATCATCATTAACCGCCTAGCCTTTTTGGCTTCTAGTTCATCCAGATGCAGATAAATACCAGTATTTTACATGACGCGGCTGCCTATCTGACCAAGGTAACTAACTGGATACACGACACGTGACTTTGACTACAACTGGATAACTAATATTCGAGGTAAGCAATTCTTAAGTAATTAAGTAGGTAATAAGCATTTGTTCTTCCGGAAGGTAAATGTAGATTTATTCTCCGTTTGGCCCACTGAGTTTTATCCCACATAAAAAAATCCTTGGGTCGTCCCAAGCAATATGCTTCCTTCGTCCCAAAATATTATTTTAATTATTTTATTCCCGCTTCGTCCTATTTTATATTCCTTCTACGGCCCATACTGATTTTGTATATGCCAAACTTACTTTTAATGTGTTACAGTCGTTGAGCTCTATTTTACCTCATGCAGACGTCCTGCTTTCCATACAGAGAGAGTGATATCTCTGTACAGCACCAATCAATACTGAACACATGCCGTACATACCACTTACGGCAGATTGCATCGACCATAGATTACAGGCATACAGACATACTTGGCCGCGACAGGCAGCCCCTTGAGACGAGGCACGAAATATCAAGCGCACTGCACGATTTATTGGAGTTCCGGCTATAAAGAGAATATCGCATATAAATTAAATGAGTACAACGTGTATCGGAAATACATGGTCTTAAAGAGTGTCAGTTTGATGATCTTCAGTCATCAGGGATTAACCTAGTAATCGAAAAAGTAAACAGTTGTCCCATACGTGAAAGTTATTCACCTCGTTGGTCTCATCTATACTCTTAAATCTGACTACGCATTTCTCAAACACTTGTATACAATAAAGCAACATTGATACATTGCCGAAACTATCGTAAAGAAACAGTAAAAACAGCACATCAATTACAAAATCCCAACTGGAATTGGTGGAACGAAAACTCCTTTGCAATTCAAATTATTGTCACCGATTACTCGGCGTACAAAAATAATCGAAAATAAAGCTCCCGATTGCTGCAAACACATTAAAAAGCAATAGATTGCGAGCAATTAGCGCGTTTCGGTGCCATCGAGTGAGGGGAAAATCGAGTAAAACATCACGATACAATTTCCGAACGAACGCTCCGCTCGCTTAGCTCGTGCATCGCAATATGATGTCGGTGCCGCACTAGTGTTATTGACGATGCGCGGAAAACCAACGGAAAAATTTCGGACGGAATTACAAATAAGGAGACTTGCAAAGTTTACAAGATCCCCAGTTTGAACTTTTGAAGATTCTGTTGGGAACACGTTAAGTTTTAAGAGTTTAGTCCGGGATTTGTTATTATTTTCAGCCTGCCTGTTTAAGAAATCGATAACTCCAGGATTTTAATACATGTAATCTAACCTGGGCGAATACTATGACGTCTTAAAGCAGTAGTGATTCCAGTGTGGGAAAGAGACAGAGCTATACCTACAGGTCGTCTAGCTAAAAATGCAAGAATATAATCATAGGTACCCACTGCCACTTTCAGTTTCATACTAGTTAAGGTAGCAAAGGTACATTTGGTACTAAAATATATACAACGAAAAAAACCAATAAGTAGTAATTTCATGAGAAGTAGCTTCGTATTCCAGTCGTTACACGTAGACAATATGATTGAAATAAATGTTCCGCCATTAGGTTGCGTGATAAAATTTAATATTCTGCATTATTTATCGTTCACAATGGCGGCAGATAGTTTAATTCAATTGGTGCATTGTTCACTTACTCGGCTTTACGTGAATGCGTCTGCTTTTCACAGGACACCTCGGTAAGGGAGTGACCGCATTATCGATGAGGAATCGGCTAGAACCGATCACGTATCATCGCTTGCAGTTCGGTGTGGTGTCAAATCTTGTCGTTCGACCGAAATAAAACTAATGACACCATTTACGCTTTTTCGAGATCTTTGTAGCAATCTAATGCTATTGATTTTGAAATTACATCAATCGACTACATTCAGTGTGCACTTAAAAATGCATCGAAGAATTTCACAAGAGCATTTCAACAACAATTTTAGGAACATAAACATACCCCCACAAAACTACTTTCCTTAAACGTTGAATTTCATTTCACTCTGTTCAAATAATATACTCGTTCCTCCAACCGCATGCAATTCCATACGACCGCAGAAAAATGTCGTAGATATTCTTGCAGCCATATAACCCGGCTGATTGAAAACAGCAATCACCTACGAACGACTGTCGTATTGATTGCATGCTCCCCGAAATTGCAGGGTTATCGAAAAAGCCGTGTAACTGTCGAGTGCAGATTGGAGGGTTTAGGATTTTTTAATAGTGGATGAAGTCAAGTGGAAGGATTTTCTAGTTAAATCTGGTTGGATGCCGGTTATGGTGCCGTATTTTTTGGTGCCAAAACTGAAGAATTAACAAGTTTAGAAACTTTCTTCTGTTAATAATACTTTTACGAAAACAATCATGATATAATATCACAAAATTTAAGCTTATTTCATTTTTGATTATGAATGTTTTTGGCTATAGCCTATAGGTATAAGAGTAATCAAAGAAACAATAGATGGCTTTGTGAAAAAGGGTTACTCAAGAGATGATGAATTAAGGATGAGAAGTATGGATGAAGACATGCTGTGCCGACCACAAAGAAATATGGTTAAGGGCAGAAGACTATATTTTATCAAAGTTAGTGCATCACGCCTAAATTTCCTCAAAACGATAGGCAGTGGTGTCTGTAAATCCTAATTTTGCCAGTTAAGCAATTTTTGGGCTGCTACTGCGAAATCTAAGTAACTATGTATCTACTATTGATTTAACTAAATCACCGTTGAACTAGATCCTCTACGGGGGTGGTAAAAATACTTTTAAAGGAAAGGGAATCCTTCTTCTTTTCCTTAAATACTTTTTTTGTTTACTTAATAAATTCAAAATTACTAGAAAAACACTAACTCCGTTTCCTATCTTTGAACTTTTACCTTCGGGTTTATATTTCCGCCAATTTCACCGTTTTTATGAAAAGTTCAGAAGGCAAAAACCCCTTTACGTTTAGAAGTGTTTACTGAAAAGCCTCCGTGACTCATTCCATTATCCTTTCGTCTTCACTAACAATTATCGTCAAGGCTTACGTTAACGCTGGTACAGTAAATTAACACTAGGTGGTACTGTCAGCAACGAAATTAGGTTAGACTGGTATTTAAATTTAAGTTTTTAATTGACGCGATTGTAGGAAGTGATGAGAGTACTGACTGGGTTGTGATGGTCAGATAGGCAGTCGCTCGATGTAAAATACTGATATTCAGCTGCATCCGGTGATGGTTGATGGTACACTGCTTTTCAGTATCTCATTTAAATAAATTCAGTACGTTGTTTCTATTATTACAATTTTTTCAGGAACGTAAGATATGGTTTCAGTTATGTTTTTTTTTTACCAGCCTGCTCTGTCCCACTCCCGTGCAAAACTGGCATGATTTAAAAAACTTAAATTTAAACCGATTTTCCTTGCTAACCGTACATTGCATTCACGCTAGGTACAGATAGAACGGAAGTCGCGTCATCGAGTAGGCAGCCCAGTGCGGGCGGAAGCGGGTTTAATTATATTTTTATTAGAAAGCTTTCTTCCTGTCATGTGTTGAAGTTTTTTATGGAAGAGAATGATATAGGAATACCCGCAGTCCCGTAGTCCATAGTCCCGTTACAGGCAAAAACAAAAAGATGAAGCTATAGTCCACTTACAAGGCAAAATAACTTTGAAAGTACTGTAGTCGCCTAGTTCAAAACGTAGACTTCTATGGAGAAGAATGGGTACTCTTACTGGTTTTATTCAGTCGTCGAAAGATCATAACTGGATTCTCAGGCATAAGTTAGACCAACCTATAGACATAAGCCTGCACAATATTCCTGTATCTATTGTTATAATGCTTTTAATAGTCCACAAGTCAGTGTTCCGGAATAGGCATGTCTTCTGCTTGACCGCAGATCGTTACAGAATGTTACAGTAGGTATATTGTACACAGGTAGAAATTCACTGGCACGGAAAATCATAGGATCTATCCCTGCTGAGAGGGATTTACAATATAGGCATTCAAGTTCATGTATATTGTATTGTCTAGGTAAGTAGTACCTAAAAGTAACGAGTTTTATGTGCGAATCAGTTCACACGAATGGCTGGGTAATATGGGTTACTAATATACTGCTGGTATGAGTATTAGGTAGCAGTGAGGAAACATATTTTCCAGAACTTTTAAAGAATTTCAACAATGCTGGACATAGGCCTCCCCCAAGTGGCTGGTCCCATGCGACTCGCATCCAGCGGATCCCCGCAACCGTCACCAGGTCATCGGTCCACCTAGTGGGACGCCTTCCAACGCAACATGACTACTATGTCATTACTATTTGTTCACGTTACAAATTTACTTTTCGGTTTCTGAATGATAGATAGAATATTCTTCATTATGTACACCATACAAATTTCCATGAATGATCTACAACTTACTATCTTCGCGGATACTGGCTTACTCCGAAGCGACTGATCTCCCATTTGTCGGTGTCATACGATGATTAAAATATGCATGTACAAAAACCCTTAGAAATGTATCCCTCAAACGCAAAAAGAACATACCGAAAATAAAATTACCGATTATTTTTCCGGTAACCATTGCCCAGAACGGCCTGGAAACTATGAGGGATGTAATTTTCACCGCCGGAAGTGACCTATGTCGGCGACGTCGCGTATTTCCTGTCAACATCAAGTTTAATTGGTTTTCCGTCGAGTTGTACACTTTACTGATGTACGTAGGCTGGGTGGGGGGAATGTTGTCCAAATAAATTATGTGCATTAATATCATGTACACACGGCGGCACATCAAGCTTTACATTTCCAGTATAACGTGGTCTCGTTTTGTATATATTTTATGTAAAATGCGAGATCCGCATAAACTGGTTTTGTATAGCTTGATCAGCCGTCTTGCGTGCGAAGCATTTTTGAACCCTTATTTTCTTTTTCTCTGGTTCCAAAAACTACAAAGAAAAATCCAATCTAGCACAAAATACGTTTATATTCTATGACAATGTTCTGCAACATATCGATTTTCATTGTCAACTGCACCACCGTTGTGGTTATTTGTTACTACACAAACCGCTCAATAGGGTGGGCGCCCCAGTTGCGTGCCAGCCCGATTGACTCACTCACCTGGAACAAGGGGCATGCGTCGTATGTCTGAGCAATTTATCGAGTTTACATTTTTATGTTGAAGTGCTCAACAAAATATACCACATATTTCTCAAGGCAGCCATTGATTTGCATGTTTTTAGACATCGTGTCACGTTGCGTATAGTGATGTGATATTTTTTGTACGATCGCTTCGGCTCTTCTATTTCTATGTAAATGTGATGTACGTGAAAAATATACGTATACTGGTAAGAAAAACTTGATACTAGGTTTTGCAGACTGCGAAATTATTTTCATCGAAGTGACTTTAAAAGCTTTAAAAAACTCACACTTAATTGACTCTCTAACTGGCAGCAAAGATAAAAAAAAAACTAGTGACCATAAAAACACAAGAGATAAGACATCCGTTCTTTAACTGAGCAATAAAAATAAACCTGAGTAACTCACGGCACGGGTGTGGGCTTAACGATACACGCACTTTGACCATGAAACGCACCCTAACCGTTTACTGGTCACGCAAATCCCATGTTAGTAAATACCCAGATACTTATTCACCACTTAACTATCCCACAAACTATTTAAACTTCTGTTCCTAAAACAAAGTTATTGATGGCAATAATTTGTTAAAAGTCAAATAGTAAGTGCAGTTTTGGTGAAAATCCTGTGAATTTACAACTGGAGTCGATAGAACACTATTTATTATGTCCGTTTTCACGTTAGCGCCGAATATATACAGCGTGAGGCTTTCGAGAGGCTGCCTTGAAAAATGTGCGCGCTGACGGCTATTTATAACTGTACTTTCGACCACTGGCCGACACATGGGGGATTTTTTTTTTTCTCTATTGGCTTTTTGGGTCTTCATATTACTTATTATGTAAGCAATGAAATGATGTTATCTTCCACATTACCTTTATTATATCTACTGATATAAAATTACAATGTGCGCGTGTTCGTAATTCTTCTCTTCCTATAGTACTTGACCGATTCTGTTTTTATGTGTGTGCTTGTGGTGTCACCTGGATGATTTTAACTATAGTTGGACCCAGTGGGTGGGGCTATATGAAGGAAAGAAAGATTATCGTTTTTAGGATTCCGTACCCAAAGGGTAAAACGGGACACTATTACTAAGAATCTGTTCCCTGAATCGCTGTCTCTCTGTTCGTCTGTCACCAGACTATATCTCATGAATTGTGATAGCTAGACAGTTCAAATTTTCACAGATGATGTATTTCTATTGCCGCTATAACAACCAATCCTAAAAACAGAATAAAATGAATACTTAAGGGGGGGCCCCATACAACAAACGTGATTTTTTTGCTGTTTTTTGCTCGGTATTAATAACGGTGACAGCTAGACGTTTGAAATATTCACAGGACATTTAGTTGTATATTTCACTTCAAACATAAATAATTAAATTAAAATAAATGTTTAAGGAGTTTTTTTGCTCTTTTTGTCTAATGTTATATAGATAATGGTATGGAAGCCTTCGTGCGCGAGTCCGACTCGAACTTGGCCAGTTTTTTAATCAACTTGAAACTTTTGTTTATCCTTTGTCAAGATCATTTAGTATTAAACAATATTGTCGCGACTTATTTAAAGTAGCACAGTGCCACATAATTTTAATCTAAAGAACTTCTGTTAAGCTCAACGGTACCTAAATTTAGCTACAGAAGTCACACCACAATGTTTTAATTATAACTCCAAAACGCTGCGTATCTCACAGTCGTAATTAATTAACTAAGTACATACTTAGTTTGTGAAACATTTTTGTAACAGTAGTATTTGTAGAGTGGAGTTATTATTAATATTAAGTAGTAGTAGCTCCTTTAGATGGAAAGCTCTAATAGGAAAAGGCTGAGATGAGCTGTTATTGTTGCCTTTGTTGCCTTATTTACCTAAAAAGTATAATTAACCAAACATCATCTGCCTGCGTTTTCCCAACTATGTTGGGGTCGGCTTCTAGACTAATCATTTCTAGTATAAACAGTCTAACCGGAGGCGGATACTAGTACTTAAGTCAGTTAGTAACTCAGTTAGAACTGGATTGGTTTTCAAGCTTTCGGGCCATCAAACCTGTAACGACTGTCTGACTGTCATCAGATCTACAATCGACAGCCGGGACCAACGGCTTAACGTGTTTTCCGAGGCACAAAAATAACAAGCTTATTTTTTGCTTGTTATTGATTTAACAAGGTTTGCTTTTATGTTTCAACATGCTCTTTCCAGTAATGATTAAGTATATCTAATGTAACTACACCCCATATAGATCAGTTTACATATTGACTAAGCGTGGTTCGTGCCTGTATACCTATTAATAAAAAATCAATGTGTTCAGTCGCATGACGTGTAAGTTATGTTATTACCGACCTGCATGAACATTCATTTTCTATGCTGCATTATTAGCCTAATTATTGGTTTGTTTTAGAACGAAATGGTCGATTTAACAGTTAAGAAAGTTCATTAATAATTTAGATTTACTTTCTTTTTAAAACACCACCAAGCCTGAAAGTCATTACGCATTTAATCCTTAAAGGGTATCCTTAAGTTCTGTAGTATGCTCCACATTTCGCCAGTTCTGTACATACAGGATCTAAACAGACTCTTCACGAAGCCGTCAACCAAGCATTATGTACATCATACTAAGTAACTTTACGCAAAAATTAGTGCTGGGAAACGACTCTTTTTTTTCGGGTGAAAAATCACGTTTTACAGTACGACTCAATGAAACGCACTCAAAACATTGTGCTGATGGATGGATTGAATAGTAAGGGGGTCCTGATGGTATTTAAAGTAAAAACCTAACATTAAAAACATGTATTTTAAAAAAAAAAAAAAACTTGTGAAAAAGTTGGAACTTTGACCCCCAATATCTCCGTAACTAAAAGGTTCCCAGGTATGGACTAAAACAAAAAAAAATATCGCAATGACGGGGAGAACAAGTGCCTTTCGGCTTCGTTAAGAGTCTGTTTACACCCTTTATGTTTTAGCCCCATGTAGTAGGCTCCACCCCGAGCCTATTTACATCTACCCGGCACAAATCCAGAAACCGAATGGCATTGACTGATTCAGACTCAAATATAAGAACAGATTTAAAGAGAGGGTACCTAATTAACGGAATTTGTATTGCCAAACCATAGACCCCACTCTTACTACTTAGGTGATCGACAAAGATTAAAAAAACCAAAGATTCAGGTGCTTGTCTGTCTGACAATAATACAATTACAATACAATTTTCCATTTTATTATAAAGAACCACCACGAAACACCAAAAATAAAACCTTAATTACTAAAATCAAAAGTTGACACGTTCAAAGACTTAATTTCAGATCCTGGCAACAAAATGGCATAAATAGTGTCGGTATCATGCGAGCTTACTCGTGCCTGTCCGTTACGTGTCCGGATTATATCGTAATAACACTATTCCGGACAAAATGGCTGTCGCAGAAAATGGCCGCCGTAATGAAGGATTCAACTTAATTACGTAACTTGTGATCGCTGATCACAGTTGGTATTTGGGTAATTATTTAACTAGGAATTTATGAAAGCTTTAGTTAGGTGGAACAGTCCTTTAGTAATTAATGAAATTAGTATTAAAAAAAACCCAAGTGAATTGGTAATTAATCTCTTATCAAATCACATATTGTCGGAAATTGGTTCGGGATAACCAAAGATTCGATTGATTAGTTATTCTGTAACCGAATAAGTATCACGGCAAGAAAGTATATCTAGGTGTCTGATGAAATGACGAGTAATAGAGAAGTATGGAAGAAGAAGACATGCTGCGCCGACCCGAAATAAATTGGGATAGGGTTGGAGAATGATGCAGATGATTCTATTTGATCCAAAGTTTTCAGATTTATGCCACTTTAATGATTATGAATATATCTTGTTACTCAAATACTAAGGCTAAAGCCAGCAGTAAACCAATTTAATTGGTTGATTAACCCAGGAACTTAATTAATCTGATTGAGCTATTAAGAGCTATTGTAACATGAATGCTTTTGTATTAGTTTATAGTTAGTTAGTTTATACGAGTATTTTACCCGCAAAGCTAAAATAAGAGTAGAGTAACTTAAACCAAACTTTCATCAAAAATACCATAGTTTAAAGAATAATGTTTGAGTGAAGTTCTACTAAGTTTACTCGTTCCTCACAACTTTTCAACTAATTCAACCAGAAACCATTTTACGAGTAATCATAAATCGTAGGAAACGCAGCTTCGAGAGGAATTTTCTTTGAGAAATGTTACCCTCTTTGGTGAAACGATTTTATTTTATAGTTCGTAAAATATTATTCTTGAGGTAAGTAGATCCGTATAAAAAGTGGTTCAGTTGAAGTGAAGTTTTAGTACAATCTTTTGCTAACTCAATTTTATGAATCATTTGGGTATACTTAGTATATATAACTATAATGGGTGGGTGTAATGGGTGTACTATTAGGGTCACTTCTGCCTAATCCTTCGGGGATTACAGGCGTGATGTTATGTTAATAACTATAATGGTAACATAAGGTCGTTCGACTCGACAAGACCACAGTGCCGATAAAATAAGCAAACATAACATCGGAAAGATTACAATTATCATTACAAAAACGTAACTGTACGAATCCCATCCATATATTCCAAAGAAAACACGCCCACAAACAGTCCATCACACAAACATCCTAACCTACCAGTTCGATAACCGAGACGTCATTTGGTTGAAACCAAATCACGTACCACCCAAATCTGATCACGAAATATCTAACCTAACTAATCTTCCTTAAACAGCCGTATTACAAGCCAATATATCTGAGGTCACAGGTCAAACTATGACTATATTACTTGCCTAAGATGCCCATCTGATAAATAAGGCCACTTCCAAAGCTATTATGTAAACTGGCGATCCTTTGGAGTACATTATTTACGAGGACAACGCTTTGAGCCCTTTGCTCGTAAGTCTCAATAAAGGATCGTTGAATATTTGTTCGACAATTTGTTCTACCGTCGTATGCCGCCGCCTTTATTCTTTGAGGAAATTTAATTTTAGGTCAAAAGAAAGGAGCCTGTTGATGTAGTTTTGTGAGAAAAAACATGTTCTTACGCATAACCTAACATCACACCTGAATTTCCCGATGGGTTATGCAGAGCAGTACCTAATAATACACCCAAATTTGTCCAAGTCAATGTTCTTAATCATTTAGTTACTGTGTGAGCACAAAATTTGTTGCTAAAAAAACAAAGGTTGGACAAGTAATCGCTTTTATGAAAACGTATAAGCGTTTCAAATCGCCAGATTACCAGAAAGTAGGTACAGTTCCAAAAAAGAAACGTACAAAAAAACCTGTAGAAGGTAGAAAGTGATTCGTAAATAAGAAAACAAATGATCCGACCGAACCTTCGGAAAGATAATCTCTATTTACGATACTGTAATCTGGATAGCTTACCAGCGAAATGGGTTACGAAAACAATGGGAGATATTTATTAGAATTAGAACTTTTAATGTAGACTAGTAATGTAGAAAAAGGCTGCCTCTTTGGTCTAGTGGTTGCAAGCACGACTGCTGAGTATGAGGGCCTGCATTCGGTTCCCGGGTCGGACAAAGTGTCATGGGTTTTCCCATCAGGAATTTCTCAGTAGCAGCCACGGAGTCTGGATTTGCGCCCAGTTGATTGCAAAAGGCTCGCTCCCTATTCCATGGGACTTAAACATAACTAGCGTAATGTGGATGTAAATAGGTACTATTAGGTACAACTCTGCCTAACCCTTCGGGGATTAAGGGCGTGATGTTATGAAGAACTGGCAATAGGTATAAGTTCTTACCTAAACACATAGGTGAGTAGGTTGTTAGTAAATAGCCAAGTTATAGGGTGTGTTTATATTTATAATGAAGATCGATGAAAAAGGTTTACTTAACTTTGACCCCGATTCAGGAGGTTACCTAATATGATTTTTTTCCGGATTTTCCCGGATTCCCTCCTGTAATTTCTTATCACAAAACTTACCTACCCTGTATAAAATCTACCCTGTTTAAAGGAAGCAGCTGTAATGAATTACTTATTTTGATAGAAAACCAGTTGTATTCGTTAAAGTAATGACATGGGGCAACAAAATACTTAAAATACAAACAAAATAAAATAATGACTTTGCTAACTAGCGAACAGTTGTCGTACTTCGTGATTAATTAAACTTCTGCTTGACAAGTTTTGGTAAAGTGCAAACTTGTAATAATGTTGTAAATGTTGACAATGAGCTCAGAGGACCTTGACGAAAAGAGATTCTATCAGTGTTAACGATGATAAGTCAAACATATATCACATTCCAGCCAACTTATCTGTGTAGACGAAAACGCAGAACTATATTAAAAGTTTGGTACATTACGCTTGACATGACAAATTTACTTGACAAGCAACGCCACCTTGAACTACACACTTTATGTGGTCATACTATATACATTGACAAAAGCTACCAAAAAACTTATGTCAATCATAGTGGAAGTCATTGTATACAGGGTGCAAACGGACTCTTCACGAAGCCGTCAACCAAGCATTATGTACATCAAACTAAGTAACTTTACGCAAAAATTATTGCTGGGAAACGACTTTTTGTTTCGGGTGAAAAATCACGTTTTACGTTAGGACTCAATGTAATGCATTCAAAACATTGTGCTGATGAATGGATTGAATAGTACGGGGGTCGAGAAGGCGTTGAATTAAAAAAAAAAATATCAAAAACATGTATTTAAAAAAAAAATTGATCCCCAAATATCTACGTACCTAGAAGGTTCCCAGGTATGGTTTAGAACAAAAAAATAATCGCAATGACGGGGAGAACAAGTGCCTTTCGGCTTCGTTAAGAGTCTTTTTACACCCTTTATAGTAATACAAAACTAATTGAAAACGATTTTTGTCTAGGCCTTCGTTGTTGATTAATTATGACCAAGGGCAAGCCAAAGTACCTGCCAGGGCTGCGGGACTGTTCGAAAGAGATACCGCGGCCCTGGAACACAAAAGGCAAGGAAGGAACATGGATGGGTTTTAGTCAGTTCCAGTCTGACACTCCCTTCCGCTCCGCCCAGAGCGGGAGAAGTCATTTGATGATTTACGATCCGAAAAAAAGGGCAAGCCAGGGTGCACCAGAAGATATTTTAGCACCGTAACTTTTAGAGATAACAGAAAACATGCTAACATTTTTTTATCAAAGAAAAACATTAGCGTAAACTCCACACTAAAATTAACAAGTTTCATCTTCAGCCAGAAAGAGACACAAAACTCCTCGTGGAACTGACGGGGCAAAGGAATATTAAACGTAACGAGCAAGTGTCCTTCGATGATCATAGGTTTACTCACAAGAATGTTTTCTTTGAAAATCGAAACAGGGTTCTAATGTTCCACCTTCGTTGCGAAAGAGAAGATAATGCTGTTTAATATTTTGGTAGGGAGAATGAAAGCAGGTTATTTATATTTAAAATATGTATGGACTAATTAATTCGATTCTTGTTAATTCTTGTTTCTTATCAATTAATTGTTGCCATTGCAGGAATATCCTGGATAAGGTTGACACAAGAACGTGGGGCTTGGCACAAGCAAAGAGAGGCTTACATCCAGCAGTGGGTGAAGTCGAGCTGCGGATGATGATGATGATGAATTAGATTCTCAATAAATTAATTCTGGTGGCGGCCTTGTACATTACAGTCGGAATTCCTATATTACTTCTTTGTCTCGTATTTTGGACTTACACAAGTACACATTAAACCAGTAATTGGCGTGGCTCTGTCTAGACCCAAAAAATAAATAAATAAATAAATGATACCCCAAGAGAATCACAATAACTGTAAACACTTGAAATAAATACGAGAAACTTCTTAAAAATTCTATCGCACATTGTTTTCATTGTCTGCTATTGACAACATTCTTTATTATTTCACTCAAACAAACTCCGTATTTTCATGTACTTACTCTACATAGTTTTTGAAAGAAAAATTCCGGGTATTTTTGCATGAAAATAAGCGCCATGCACTGTGCAAAAATCCACCTCCAAAGCTTCCTTTGTTTCAGGTATTTTAGACTACAATATGCCAAAACGGAGTTCTGTATGCTTCGCCATTTTTTTTAAATTCGTACTTTGTGTTCTGCAGGTAAATGCATTCTGGAATATCTGCTGGCCTCTGAAAATGGGCCAAATGGTGTATGATAATGTACCTGCGCTTTTATTTTTAGTAAAAAGTTTAAGCGAAAATCTCTCGCATTTTATGATAAAAGCATTTTTGTAAAATGGAAATTTAAAATACCATTCAATAAAAATACGTTTTAAAATAGGATTTTTATTTACTACAAAAAAAATATGTGCCTGAAGGTATTTCACATGATATCCTGTGTAATATCGCAAAACAAAATAAACTCAACGATACTTCAATATTTAGGACTTTGAACTTACTTCGATAAATTCAGAGTTACTGAGATGGAAAAATAAGCACAAAACACTTACGTACAAAGTGTAGAATCCTGTCACTTGAAGAAAACTTAAAAGAATCGCCCCACATAGCAAGCTGGATGTGAATAGAGGCCGTGCAAAGTTTTATCACAAGCGTATTCTCCGAGGAGGTTGGTGCGAACTCCGACCTTCTCCAACTTCTAGTGGATTTGTTGAGCCACACGTTGTAGCCAACTGTTTGTCTTCCAACCAAACTGTTTTTGTTTTGTTAGTCTTACTCGCACTTGCTTTAATATACATGTGTGGCTGGAGGGTAGGGACCAAAGTTGCTTTATTTTATCCGGTTTCGTGAAATATTTGGTGATAGAAAAGCAATTTTCCAAAAGTTATTGGAGTCTTTCTGTAGCAATTTTTCAAGCTTTATTTATTTGACACTATCACAAGAAAGCTTCATTATGTATGTACCTCGATAAAAGCCTTGGGAGTGAAGTTAAGTTACTGTAGGCCTCAAAATCATTTTGTCTGGCCTTTCTCCAACAATGTTAGCGTCAGCTTCTAGTCTAACCGGATGCAATGAGCCAGTATTTTACATGGAGCGACTGCCTATCTGACCACAACCCAGTTTCTGGGTTCAGTGCCTCTTAGTTTATCTGGTTGTCAGAATTTCGGGTCTCTGACTACAACAGTAAATCGAGGACGCAAACATTGAGTGATAGACATTAAAATATCATATGATCATTTGCCTAGCCTTTTTCCCAAATATGTTGTCAGTCTTTGTCGTCACAGTCTGACTGGATGCAGCTGAATACCAGTATTTAACATGGAACGATTCCCTATCTGATCAACACAACCTAGTTAGTACTGGGTAATACAATACCCCATTAAAATATCATATCATGCTAATTTCATAATAGCATAACTTAAGCTTTTAATTTCAAACTCAAACTCAAAAGCATTTATTTCAATTAGACCATAATAGGCACTTTTGAATGTCAGAAAAACAAAGAAGGCTAAGCTACAGTCACAGACACAAGGCATAATAACTTATGAAAGTACTGTCGGTTAATTTTAGTAGGTTATCCGCACCCTCAATCAAAGTGGTCTAACTTTATTATTACATTTCCTGAGGAACTTATAACTACCATTAACTTATCAACTTGGAAATCCCGAGACCTGATACTTGCAATATTTCAGGTTTCAGTCTAACGATCAAACTTAGTTACCTTTTCAAACACGTAAAAATAAATATTATACCTTGTTAATAGTGCGCAAAATATAAGCAAAAAGTACTAAAGAGTTTTGAGTGCCTAGGGAAGCATGAAGGTTTTATGTTCTACAAAAAGTTTCGCGGATCTGCTTAGAAAAACCTATGGATACTTGAATATTTTGTAGATAGAAGCAAGTATAGCTGCCTTATTGATCTAGTGGTCACAAGCGACTGCTGAGCATGTTCGATTCGGTCGGGCAAAGTGTTATTGGCTTTTCTATCAGGAATATTTTATCAGGAGCAGTCACGAAGTCTGGATTTTAGCACGGTTGATGGAATAAGCTCCCTATCACATGGGAATTGAACATAACTGGCGAAATGTGGGTGTACTATTAGGTACACCTCTGCCTAACTCTTCGCGGATTACAGCCGTCATAAGCAAGAATTATTGATAGAGCGAGAAATCAATATTTGTATAAATAGATTGTTGGTATTCATGTGCTTAACAGGCAGAATATGTTTTAACCCAGCATCAGTATTTGCACACGATAAAGAAAAAACCAATACCTTAAAAACTAAGGACACTTCAACACTTCCAATCATCAAAACTCCCGCTTTCTGTATAAGAAACTCTCCAATTATCATCAATATTAATTTTTGCAACAATTTTTTTTTTTTTTTCTCCGAATACCCTAAATACAGCTGCTTCATCCTCGCAGACTAAACCCTCGATTAAAAACCTTTGTCCTTTTCTTCAAAACGATGTTCATCAGAAAACTGCTGTAATTTTTCCAAACAATCTGGACCCGATCGTCGGCAGACTAGAAAATACTCTGTCATTGCAAAACAATAGGTGACTACGAACAATGGCCGCCTTTCTATAAAATATCCCCTTTTCTTTCTTTTATCGGGGCATCGTTAATTAAGATAGGATTCTTTACTAAGATACTCTTTGGAAACTTCGCTATTTTTTGTTCAGGATAAGAACTAGAAGTTTTGTGAAGGTTACGTTATGATTTTTTGACGTAGTAACTTTGTACCCATACCTCTAAGTTCGCTCTTGGATGCACTTTGCGAATGTCTTACACTTCAAAAATTTGAGCTGTAAAATATTTGAACTTTCACCGTCTAAATTGAATAATGAATATTAATATTTTTAGGAAAACTTTTTACAGTATGATCACTTACTGTGCGGAAACTTAGACCTAAGCGAAATCTATTTTCATACGCAAGGCAAGAATTTTGTTTAATAATAATTATGATTGAAAAACAAAAACACGCTTTCTCGCTTTCCCTTTCATTTGATACCAATATCATGGGAACGCATAAAAGAACTAGGCCAACATCTTTGGGAGTCCGCCATATTAAATTTAGAATGACGTCACTTAGCTAACCATGTATTGTAATCCAAACTAAACATGTATGCATTTCCGCTCAATCGGAAACCGGAAGGTAGGACAAATTTAACTTTTAAGATTATTGTACATAGTTAGGTTACAGGGGACACTAGTAAAAAGAATACAGGCACAAAAGCAGCATTTTATTTAGCCAAGTTTAGGACTATTCCGTCTATACAATCATGGCCGCCGAGGGATGGAAATAAAACAAAGCATCGTTATTCCGTGTCTTGGCTACCGGGCGCCAATTAGCAAAACCAATTAAAAACAACGACAGATGCGTTGCTATAGCAACCGTACTTTTTGGTTCGAGGATTTTTGCAATCGATTTTTCTGTGATGCAAGCCTTTATGGAAATGACGAGGGATAAAAAGAAAAGAAAATGTGCATATACGTGCCAGGTTTCAGTTTTTTAGTGCCTCTGTTAATTTTAACTCGAAAATACTTATCCAATTTACATAATTATTAAAAAAAATATCTTTAAATAAATATTAGTTAGTATATATACACAGAGCCTGAGGCAAATTTGAGTTTAGAATAAAATAAACGTTGATGAATACAGGCTGTATATTTTGTTTATAATATACGAATATACAGAGCGACCGAGTATTCCCAAGAGTTTGAGGCCTCTAAAACTTGAACGAATAAAAACAACAAAATTGTATAAAACAAGAAAACAGACCAGAATATAATTGATGGCCCAGGTATTGTTGTTGTGTACTTTACTCTCATTTTACAAACAACTTTACAGAAAGGTACTTTTTGAACAAAATAACTAACTTCTCCGACAAGAGGCCTCCATGTGTAATTACAACAGCTGATACAACGAAAAAAGATTACGTCCTGTAGACTTTTCTTAGCAAGATAATCGAGACAAACAGACCTGTGACCTTAATTGCCTTTACCTTTGAAATAAGTAACTAAATCTCAGATGAAGAATATAGGGTGTAGCTACATATCTTTAGGTAGGAAAATCACTGTTGCGGTACTACAAAGAGTACTACAGCAACATAGAACAAAAAATATTACAGCGCTATCTATGACACAGATGATGAACTAAACATCGAAATACACCTAATTCCTAGATCGCGCAAGTAAAGTTATCCGCGACTTATGACTGTATATAGAAGAAACCGACAGCAACTGTCGGGCAGTAGCCCACCAGACATAACACCCGTCTGGTCGGCGGATGCTCCCTTTTCTATGGGAGATGAAGAACTGTACACCCTGTTCTGCATACACCCAAATTACTTTCCATCAAAATTGTTATAAGCCTATAAAACCATTAAACATTAATTTTCCCATTAGCACGGTAACAAACAACGCCCTTTACAGAACTCCTACAAAAGCACACAAGCGAAGTTGGAACACTAAGAGACCGCAACAAGGTCCGAATTAGACGCAATATAACAATGACATAGACGGACCACGCCCCCTGTAGACCGCTACAGGGTCTTTGTGGAGACCCTTTGAGGTACCTACCCAAAGACATTTGAATATCCTTAGATAGATGGAAAAACGCATACAAAATCGTGATCTACTTGTGTTGGTTTACAACTGGGTGCTGTTGGTAAGTGTAACTTGTCAATTAGGTATGTCTTCTGATAACCTCTCATTAGTACCCTAATCTCTTTGACAAGAAATAAACCCTTATATCATCATTCTTCTACCCTTATCCCTTTTTATTTGGGGTCTGAAGAAGACGAGCTGTGTTCAGTGTGATTACAGATATACCTTTTAAAAATAGAAATTTGCAATTCCAATAATCTAGTGGAAGATGTTTAATTTTAGCTAAATTACCATTACGAAAACCGTTTTTTTTCGGATGGGAAATCATCAAATGACCACCCCGCTGTCGGCGGAGCGGAAGGGAGTGTCAAACTTGTACTGACTAAAACTCATCCATGTTTGTTTTTAGCCCTTTTTGTTCCAGGGCCACCGTATCTCTTTCGAATAGTCCCGCAGCCCCGGCACCCATCGGCCCCAAAAGTGCTTTTTAGCCCTTTTTGTTCCAGGGCCACCGTATCTCTTTCGAATAGTCCCACAGCCCCGGCACCCATCGGCCCCAAAAGAGCTTTTTAGCCCTTTTTGTTCCAGGGCCACCGTATCTCTTTCGAATAGTCCCACAGCCCCGGCACCCATCGGCCCCAAAAGAGCTTTTTCTGCAAGCTTAAAACGCAAAGTCCTATTTAAACGCAATATAACAGTGACGTAGGCAGACCACGCCCCCGACAGACCGCTACAGAGCCTCCATAGAGACCTGACCCACACCCCTTGGCGATACTTATTTATAGGTACCTTATTCAGGCAAGCAATCAACCTACAGACCGTTCAACCAATGCTTAATTTACTGCTTTGGCTTGATTTAGATCTTAAGTTTGTTATTCGCTAAGCGATTGTTTATTACAACTATGTTAATTTACTTACACTGTGTAGTGAAAGAAAAAAAGAATATGATTTAATATACAAGTAATGTGTAAAAACAAAAATAAAATCCAAAGACAAGTGTTTGATTGTTGCTACCAAAACTGTATACAAAAAACCCATTAAGACGAGAGAGCCAAGTTTAATCATCTTGAGGCGAAATCGACGCAGAACAAACCTAACAGAGCCTTTGTTGCGACCTAACCTGTTTGTGATACCTACCTTGTTTAGGTAAGCAAAACACAAACCTACACTAAAGGTTTCGGCCATGTCGGTACGAACAAATTACTAGCGCGGCTCCGGATGACGGACTGTGATGGCTAATGCACCTACTGATGTGAGTATCAGTGTCAGTATCCGTAGACGGTCCTCAGTAGTATCTGATTGACTGATCCTTAAATTACTATCCAAATCCATGTCACAAAATTTCAAAAATATTAATTAATATGCATTTTTTTTATTTTTTTATTTATTTAAATGTATAAAGGGTGTAAACAGACTCTTAACGAAGCCGAAAGGCACTTGTTCTCCCCGTCATTGCGATCATTTTTTGCTCTAGATCATACCTGGGAACCTTCTAGTTACGGAGATATTGGGGGTCAAAGTTACAACTTTTTCACCAGTTTTTTTTTAAATACGTGTTTTTAATGTAAGATTTTTACTTTAAACACCTCCAGGACGCCCTTGCTATTCAATCCATCCATCAGCACAATGTTTCGAGTGCGTTACATTGAGTCCTACTGTAAAATGTGATATTTCAGCCCAAAAAAAAAATCTTTTCTCAGCACTAATTTTTGCGTAAAGTGACTTAGTTTGACGTACATAATGCTTGGTTGACGGCTTCGTGAAGAGTCTGCTTACACCCTGTATAATATTTTTCCAATATTAATCACTTTTTCAGTCCTATATATAGTAGTTGAAATCAAGTGGTAACTGTGAGTAATTGGGTTGTGGAGGTCAGATAGGCAGACTGATTAGACTGGACTGGTTGAACTGAAAAGGATAGGGAGATGATGATAATATGTAGTTGAAATCAGCCATACTCAGCATTCAACATTGATCAAGCCTATGAGTTATTCTTATGAGAATTTTGCTATAAAAACTCGTTAGTTCGTATTTAACCATCAACACAAACAACAGGAACTTCATACATCTACTCAACAACAAATATAACATGTCATCATCATAATGGAACACGTCATCCACCAACCATGGCGCATAATGCAGTGTAATCACTTAGTTCGCATAACCGCCACGTCACGCGCGTCTAAATCGAATAAATAATAGAGATGTACCAGAATCGATAACCACTATCGTTAATCGACTAATTTTCATGACAATACTCGGCTTTGTTAGGATTTATGAGTGTGATATTCGAGTTAAATGATGCGTGAAAACAGCTTCTATTTGAACGTGGTCTAATTTACCCAACAGTTCAATTATATAGCAAATATATGTAATGTAATATTGGTCGGATCATGAATATGTTAGCAGAATTAAATAGGTGTACTGACATGAATTTTTCAGTTCACTGATTCGATCACGGAAAAGCAATTATAAGTAATTAATATGCTGTGGAAACTTTATAAATTATAATTTTGCTGACTCGTTAAAAACTGATAGGTAAGCCTGTTTTTTATCCGATACCAAAGTAAGTTAAAAAAGATAACATAAGTACCATTTTCAATATAAAAGTACTATGAGGTAATAAACAGGACTAACCCTTTACCAACAAAAAAGTTAATACAACCATTAACCAACCACACGACAATAAAAGTCAGGTCGCATAAAAACTAATTCCTTATTCGTATAATTCGTATTACCAGTCCACATACCAACCCTAGCATATAACAATCACACAATGGCTCCGAGCGTTCAAACACACATCGAGTGCAATTGCCCAAGTCAAATTAACTGAATGTACACAAGAATGCTTTATTAAACGAGGCATATAGTCGGCTTAATAACTTTGAGGTGCCGTTTATATGTCAGTTTACAGCCTTGAACATGCTCTCAACACACTCAAAAGCTCATTTTGATCGCAATTAACATACTAGCCTTTGTGGAACGGAAGGTTCTGCTAGTGATGTCACTACGAACACTTAAATAATGTAAAACTAATTAAAAACTGCGATGTAGAGACTTCTCCAACGAAAAGTTTTGCAACTTTTTAATTTTCTCGCGTTTTCAGATTTTCTCTGCATAAAAATATCATTTCGACGACATAAAAAGAACTTGCACTCGACATTTCAGGATTTTTCAGACCATTTTTATTCAGACTAAGCTAGAGCGTCGACTTGTCAGTCATAATTTAAAATAGATCTTGCTCTCGTAGCAGACTTGTTGCTACGCCGGGCGTCTACGAGAAAGCGTAGGCGTTTAATCGTAGACGTTTGCTGACGTCACCATTTATCTAGCTAATAGGTACATTATTCGTGGTGTGTAGCAAGTAATATGCTTTTAAAGCGACACGACTAATTGCTGACATTAAGCTCATGTACATATGTGTTACTAGGGAATTACTGTGAAAGGGGTATTTAGGTTGTCTCTTAGGTAATTGGGTCATAGATGTAGGAGTATGTGTTAATCTCATTAAAACCGTACTTAACGGCTTAATTAAATCCACATCAGCATTGTGTTCAATACATTTGCAAAATCGAAACCTCATCGGGTCTCATTAATTTGAAATCGAAGTCCGACAAAATACAAAATCGGAGCAAACAATGACAATACGACCACTGCAGAAGTCATCAATTAAAAAAATCCATATTTTCCGAACAAAAGTTAATTCAATCGGAATGAACAACGGAATGGTTACATTTTCTGATGAAACGAAGAGTATTCGCCATTCATTATCGGATTGCCTTCGTCGAATGCAACCAAAAAGGGTTTCATTAGCAGAAAAGCCAATGCTGCACGTTTCTTTGTTTGAAAAAAGAAAGAAATACGACGAAAATACGCGTTCCACTTTCCTTTCTTCTTTGCGGGATGGCGGGGAAAGGGTTGAGACATAATGAAGAGACATGCAACTGCGGGTTGAGATAGTCTCTTACATGTTCTGTTATTTTCATTGTAAATTGTAGGTTTCTATATTTTTGGGAACGTAACGTTTTTTTGAAAAGGTTTTGAGTTCGTGGAAATAATCAGTGAAATGTTGTTTTTTTTTAATACAGAACCCGAGAATCGCACAGGCAAATTATTCACTTAATTAAAAATGTTTTCAACATTTTACGAATCGTAACTCAAAATTTAATTACAAATATTCATTTACCAAGATTAAATACCAAACAAGGACCAAGATCCTAAAAATATACCTATTATCCGTAGAAGCCGCGCGCACGCTCTAAAATAAAATTCAAATTATTTTCGATTTTTATATCAAACATTTTTTTCTGTGTGCCTAGAGCTATGAATAAACACATGATTACAATAAAATTTGCACATATTACCTTTGGAAATCTTATCTCTTTCATCAGCTAAAAGGGGCAGCGGACGGCACATTGACTATGTATGACTATTCACCCCCTCGAAATAGCTGGGTTGATATTATGCACGCACTCTTATGTATATTAGATGACGGATTTTATTTCGGGTCGTTTTGGTTTTGTACTGATAGAGAAAGCATTCGTGTTTCGATTAAATGATCTTTTACGAATATTGCTTCATGACCTCGGTATTTAATTACATCAAATCTTTTTAGAGAAAAAAAAGTCTGGTAGGTAAATAATTTCATATTAACAAAATAACGTGAACTTCATATTCATGACGTAAAAGCAAAAGCGTTATTTAGAAATTGCTCTTTACTTTAAGATCTTATACACGAAAAATATCAAATTACTTTCTTAAGATTTATCAAAGCAAACTATTCAAGGAACATACAAGTAATATCCTGCGTCGTTTACGTACAACATTGAAGCGACGAACCGTTTTTCTCTCAAAGCAAAAACACATACTAACTGTCGGAAAAAAACAGGCTCCATTACTGAGACTTCCGACACACGCCACAAAAACGTGGTAAAGTTCGACAAAGATAGTGTCATTAACATCAATGGAGGCATTTTGGCCCGCTTTGTACACCCCTCACGACCACTACGGGGCATGGTAGGCAGACAAAAGAATCGCGCGAACAATACTCTGCTCAATGAATCTGAACAGGTTCGTTTTCCTGCCTACCTTCATCGATAGAGATGTTAATAGGTCAGCTCTGAATAGTCAGGCAATTAGCCCACGCTGTTATTCGGTGACCTAGAAACCTTTGAGGGTCAACCACGTTAGAGAGTGTGTAGAAAGCCATTAGCATATT
The DNA here is from genome assembly GCA_950005105.1 of Lycophotia porphyrea. Classification (NCBI taxonomy): domain Eukaryota; kingdom Metazoa; phylum Arthropoda; class Insecta; order Lepidoptera; family Noctuidae; genus Lycophotia; species Lycophotia porphyrea. The sequence continues at coordinate 12,409,734 of OX465398.1, forward strand.
CTGCATAAATACGCTACACTAATAAACCAAGCTAACTTAGCTCTGCCATTAAATCAGAAGAATTACTTGATTATTCCAAGAATTATATCAAAACTCCGCTTTGACTTTAAACAAAATCCGACACTCTGAAAAAGTTTATCTAAAACCAACATCTAATCTTGAAAACTTTATTCATAAAAGTTGAAACTTTTAGATATATATCTTAAAGACTCTCTTAGGAGTTTGAAGACCTCGTTCAAAAAGAATAAGAAATCAGCATCAACAGACGATAAAACGGACTGTGAAATATATGTGGGTGACTGCGAAAAATATAATTCGCTTGATACGCCTTTTACATTTTGTAAAAAAAACCCAATAATTTATCTGAAACTGCCCGCATATACAGGGTGGAAATGACACCGACGCTATAACGGTTACCATGTATTCGTACATCATTCTGAACATACAAAACCGCAATACCTACACTGTCAATGTATGGAAGAGAAGTTTTTTTTTAAATTACCGATGAAAGATTACTAGCGTTCAGAATGACGTACTGAATACGTGGTAACTGTTTTGACGTCGGTGACACTTTTTTTTTTTTTTTTGACGTTCCATTTTTTTTGTATATCCGTACCTGCATTGAGCAGTAATAGAATGGTAAAATTATAATTATGCACACTTTGATCATCACTCCTTAGGCTCCGAACATTACTACCGGTGGCGGCCACTCGCTACTTAGTGTCCGCGACACGCCACCGGTGGCAAATTATAAACAAATACCGACAGTCGTGGCAGCCACTGATCAACTTCGTTTGCGCGCTACCAAAGGATGTGGCGCGTGACAGCCACCAGTGGCGGCCACCGGTGTCCCGTTTGCGCGGAGCCTTAGAGTATTCTTAATTTAACCTCAAATATTTGCATCCACTATTCACTCCACATTAGTACCCGATATTAAGCTGTATCAACTGAGGTAGATAAAGCACTAGTTAACCTGAGAAGCCAGACAAGTTAGCCAATCCGACAGCAGCAGCACATTTGTGTAAAGCAATCCGACGTGCCTACGCTACACCGATATATCAGAAACGGTGCCTTGTTCACTTTCTGCCTAAATGCACAATTTCTACATGGATAAAGGTTTGAAAGTCTTTTTATTCCACGTGAAACAACCGGCGATAAAAGGAAAGGAAGATTTACCTTCTAAAAGTGGTTACTTGAAATAGACGGTATAATGATGATATTTATACACTTACTCGAAAGAGTACATTGTAATAAACCACAATCAACCAGCTCATCACTAATCCGATTACTGATGTTCAATATTTTTGTAATAATCTGTTAAAATGGTTTTTCTTATACTAGTGCGTATTTTCCAGGAAAAACGTTTCTTCGAGATTTCAAGAAAACCCCGATTTAGAAAAACTCATGCACCAATCAAATCAGAGCAGAAAAAGGGTTGGCAATTTCGGTTTCCGAAAAACGTAACTTAACAAGTGAAGGCCGCAGCTCTTTGTAGCACCGAAAACAATTTCATGCTACCATTTTCTGTCCCAATTTTCTAATAATGATCCCCGTAAGTACTGACCAGATATTCCTACTACCACATAACCTTTTACCCATTAACCCGACCTTTCCGAAAGCCCCTCTACAGCGATGTCCAGGCCGTACAATGCTCATTATCTTCCACATTTCATGGGGTATTTTATACCCCATACGAATCCACCACAGCAAATACTCTAATGAGTTACATTACCAACTAATGGGAACTCCTTTACGGCGTTTGCAACATTTTTCCGCATTATCCGGTAGTACGATTTTTTTTTCCGATTTTATTAGGTTACTTAACTCCCAAAACGTTGCGAGTGCGGCCGAATGTACCCAATTTGCAGTAATGTAAGATATTTTACGGCACAGGTGAAAAGCAAAATGAAGCTTATTTAGGTTTCCGTTAGATACATTAGCTTTGTTGTGGAACGAGAATGGTAGTGGTTTTTGAATATATTTTTTCTATTTCTAGTTTCGGGTTATATTTGCATGAGAAAATTCTCCGTTCTAGACCACGTACAAAAGGTAACCTCCATATTTTCCAATACATGTTTATACTTGTAAATTGTATAAAATGTGTTACAACACTAACGATAACTTGCTACTCTTTTTTACAAAAAGTCCCTACACGTCTCATCAAAGGGTTAAACAACACGCGCATCAACAAATAAACAAACTGTAAAGATAAGAATTTATTCCACTACATTACCCTCATACGTAAAATATTACCTATCAATAACATCCATCCATAACTCAGCCAATGGGGACGGTAGCCCTATGGGGGATACGTCATCGTATGAAAAGTCATGTCCCCCAACAAAATAGATTAGGTATAGGTGTTTATCTGGAGGACGTTCGTGATATATTACCGGTGAACTACCATGGGTACTTGGATGCCGGGGGGTTGCCTGTAATCGGTCCCATGAGTGGACCTGTCGTTTCAACCTGAGTGGCCCCTTTTCCCACTTACCAAACGTTTTTGTAAACAGAAATTCTCTGGAAAATTAGTTTCCTTGTCTCTTTGTTTATGGGTATGTGATGCAGAGGAATGAGGAAAATGTTGAGTATGCATGTAGATGGTTATATGAATAAAGAAAGACCAAAGAAACGATGGGTGGACTGTGTGAAGGATGATAAGGCTAGAAAGAAGGTGACGAGTAATAGAGAAGTATGGAAGAAGAAGACACGCTGCGCCGACCCCAAATAAATTGGATAAAGGCAGGAGAATGAATGAATGTCTCTTGGTTGTGAAAAAAACAAATGGCTGCGATTCATATTTTTCAATATAGAACTATACGAATTATGATCCATGTGAAATGCAATAATTAATACTTACACTTAACAATGATGAAATGATTAATACTGTATTCATAATCATCAATCATGTTTCTGTTTTCATATTTACAATTATTATTATTATTATTTTCTGGACGTAAAATAACATCAGTAGGTAACAAATTAACCATACAAAACAGTCTTGTTCGACTTCCCACAAACCGAATACAAGTTTTAATTAGTAACATCACATTCAGTGCACGTTGAAAATATTCTGTATTTTGTAACAAAAGCTCTGTTTAAAAGCCAATGAACATGATACTTGCATGATACTACGAACTAGTTCGCGTTTCCAGTTCTATTCATTTAATGTTTCCTTGTTATCTAACTTTTGTTCGGAACCAACCAAACTTACAGTAATTTTCGTATGAAATAACATTTTCGATTCAGAGGTTTTAGTGTAATTTTCTGCTTGTCCAGTCCTAACACGAATAGTTTGCGGAATAGTTTAATTAAGAAATAATGAACTAAGTTCAGTAGCAAAAGCATAGACTACCTATCATATTTTGTGTTGCTGGGGAGCTCATTGCGCCACTTCGTCATACCAGCTAAGAAGTGTGAAGTTGTGAAGGGCGTTTCAGGAGACTGACTTATGTTCAAAATATGCTGATTTGCAGCCGAATTTGGATATATTTTAACTTTTGATTTTTACAACGCAATTGCCGATTTCTTACCGAATATAGCGTCAAGTTTTACGAATACTGACGCTAGCCATATCTGGTGGTAGTCATCTTAGTATGTTTCACAATGTATGTCCATAAGTAAGCTCAGTGTTTCAAAGTTCAGCATCTACAGACATGTCGTGAGACGCTGGCGCTGCCAAATCCGATCTCAATCTCAAGCCAGGCGTACGTCAACGTCAAATTTATTGCTGGACATAAAATTTTTATTCCATCTTCGAATCGGAAAATAGTTAGACGTCGCTGTTTCTGATGAGTAAGATTAAGTTTTTTATCAGTTAGATTAATGTTCGAATTAGATAAGAAGACAAGGCCAATAAATCTGTCACCTATAAAGTATTTCATGTATATTTCATCATTGAAAGTAACACTAAAGCTTTTAAACAACATCATTAAATACAAACTTTTGACAAATAACAACGACACGACACTCCCAAATGGAAGCCCAATTAAATACACAAGGAGGTAACAAAAATCATATTTACATAACAACAAAACACGGAAATGAAACCAAGAAACCAGAACACTACAATTTACCTAGCACACGTAAAACAGAGACCGACTCCACAGATTCAAAATGAACCTGTTAGCTCAAACTTAGTTATACAGGGTTATTTGTTTTGCTTATTCCATCCCTGTAGAGTGTAGTGGGGAGATAAGACGCGCTTCTATTTCATTGTAATAGTATGATGACGCCCCAGGGCGTTCGCTAGGGGAGATTGGGGAGTTTGGATGCACAACGCTCCGTAATAAAGTCTTTGAAATCGCACCAAACTGCGCCGAGTGTGGATAATGGCAGTCGAATTGCATTTGTTGCTTGATTCTCGGGGCTTTGAAGCAATTAAATGAGAAAGGGAGATAGCGGAATGTGAGGGGGTGTCGGTTTGCGAGAAAATTGTTGTTATTTATGGATATGCATGATGAGATTGTAATGTGAACAAAACTGTAGCAAGACAACGCTTTCTTGAATACCGTTTTCAGAAAACCGCAAAATATTATCGTAAAAATGAAAGAGACAAATCATTGAAAACTTCCTTTACCTATGGTCCTACCCACATTTTCCATTTCACAGACAATTTTCTCAGAACAAAGTGACATGATATATAAACGTGTAACCCTCAGCGGACCAGTCCTAGGTACTAGGAGCCCCATAATATCTCGTAAAAACCGGAATATGTTTAAACATTATGACTTATCACTTCGGACATTTGATCCTTTGCTTTTGTCCTGATCTCCTGGTATGTGCGGTTGATAACAAGACTCAGCCTTAAGTGTCCCTTTTGTCGGCTTTTGTTGGATTATTAGCTCATAAACGTTTGTATGTAAGCTGTAAAATATGGTCTAGTAGTCAACAGATATAAGTAGAATGAATATTGCTTGAATTCGAAACTTTTGATGTAGAAAACCATCGTCGGTCTATTTATTTTGTAAATAAGCTGAAGGTATGGTGTTCAAAGAAAAAAAACAAAATTTATTTCACGTATGGCAATAGCTAAAAGAGTTTCAATAAGCGCCAACCCTAATAAATCCAGATTGATGGCAACCCTAGATACGACACGACGCAATAGCGAAGTGGCAATAGAAAATTTATAAAGCATTGTTACCCTACGCACGCAGACTACCAACAACATACTAAAAAATATGGTCACAATAAAAAATATGTACCAGAAACATTTACCATTGTCGGGGTAACCCTAGTTTCCGTTATTTAAGGCCTTAAATCTTTCCTTAGATTTATAATCCGGGACTGGAATTTACGCAAAATTTATTTATGTACAAACTGTTTTATGAAACCCTGTACGTGATCAATTATAATTTATAGTCTGTACCTGTAATGGTCATGTTGGAAATGTTTGTTGGCAGTATTATAAAAATTTGTACAGAAAAATAAAGTTCTATATCAGTGCTACAAAAACAAATTCGATAATTATGACAAACGTTGTTCTTTCTTTGTTGGTGCTTGCCATTTGTCTATCGTGGGATGGTATATGCCGGACGAAGTTTGTCAATCGGCTTGAGCTGAAGGAGAGCAGAGTTGGTGTAAAAGTGCTGGCTTTGTTTCTAAACAAATCCCTCCGACTGGAATGTACCGTTCCAACGAAGTGTATATTTATTTTTTATTTAATACTATAAGCACACATAATGTACAAAAGCGGACTTAATGAGAGAGGCATTCTCTACCAGTTAACCTTTGCGTGATGCAGAGACAAACTATGGAAGTTGCAATTGAGATTGTAGTACCCTAAGATAAAAACAGGTACCCCTATGCAACTCATATTATGTTTAATAAGTCCTATAACAGCGTTTCTCTTTGTTCTTTTGAAAGACAATTGTAGAATCAATCCAACATAACAACGCTATAAATAAAAGAGGAAAGGATGAACTTATAACAAATCTAGGAAAGTGTTTCTTTGTAAAGTGGACGTAAAAGAATTCCTGTGTCAGTCAGCGGATTGTTTCAACTTCGTTCCTTTAATTAAAACAGAAAGGAATACTTGGAAAACTTCTTTGTTCGGCAACTCCTTACCTGGAACAATGGAAATTAATATGATTATTACTTTAAGTACTTTTCATTCACACACACGTCCATAATACTGTCAAAGATTTTTATTAAATTAATTGTTCTCGCGTTACTTAACCACTATAAACCAATGGAATATAAGTATGGGTAAAAGCATTAACTTAACTTAAGTAAGGCCTGCATTACGTTTAGCATCGCTCTAGATTAATGATCGCATCTGCATTTATAACTTATGTGTGGCTCGAAAGTCTGACAAACAGTCTTATCAAGGAGTATCGTATAACCTAGTATTAACTGGGTTGTGGAGGTCAGATGTGCCTATCTCGTTCCATGTAAAATGTCGGTATTCAGCTGCATGTGGTTAGACTGGAAGCCGACATCAACATAGTTGGGAAACGGCAGGCACATGATGTTAAAAAAGTCGGATAATTTCAGTACGAGTTACACTACAACTAATTGCTCCATAACCAAATTAGTAATATACCGTAACAGCCCATTACTCAACCATAACCTAAAACCTATTTCCTTTTACCATAACTCGCGGAACATACATAATGCATGGACTTTCCAAATTACATAATTGCCTACAACGAACAATCATCGATAATTTAACACGCCAACGTGACCGGATATCGCGTGACGTCACATCCTAGTCGACGCTATTTGTCAGAATTATAAAAGCCATCATGTATAGTTGAAAAGGGATCTTTTCGCCTGTGACCGAAAATCGGAACTAACATGGTCTTGTTGTTTTTTCCGTACATTTCACTTTTTCTCGTTTGTTTAATGGTAGTCGGAGCTACAGCTCCTGAGCTAACTGAGGTCCTGGGTCGAACAAAGTGTTTTAGTATTATTCTATCAGGATTTTTACAGTTACGGAGTCTGTATTTATGTCCCGTTGATAGCTATAGGCTTGCCCACTATGACATGTGACTTAAAAATAACTGCAAAATGTGGGTGTACTATTAGATACACATCTGCCTTACCCTACGAGAATTACAGTCGTGATATTATGATCACAAATCGATTTAACAAATATATAACACCATCGTTATGTGTGACATTTCGTTTTTTTTGTTTACTTTTAATATCATTTTACTGCATTGCTAATTGTAAAAGCATAATCTTTTTGTGTGTTTTGTCCTGTGCGGGCTAATAAATACTTTTTCTTTCTTTGACATCGCCGCCCTGTCCTACGTCATCCACACTCTAACAAATTCTTACAGCACGGTAATACATTTTTCACTCAAATTCACATTTTGAGAGCAGTAGGTACCTCAAGCTTGATAAATTACGGTGTGATAAACGAGGTTCAAAGTTTAGTCGTGTGTTCGTGAGCTAAGTGCCTTTCCTAAGGCGACGGGAGTAAAGACTTATTGAAGGGGGAAGCATTATGTTTTACCTGGGAAAGGAAATTTCTAATCTAGTAGCGAGGTTTGTAACTAGTGTGATAACGATTCTTGCTATTTCTAAAGAATAAATAAAGCATATTTATTCTTGATTGCTATCTGCACCCAGTCTTGGACGAGAACTTTTGGCCGCAGGGTGTGGTGTTCCGTCGCTTCCACGGGCAAGTGCCACATGAACGCGAAGTGACATAGTGCAAATGTGAAGTTACTAACATAGCTTTAAGGTTTTATTTACTAATACAATCTGTATTATATCATATGTATGTTAGTCTGTAAGGTTTGTAAGGTGCGATCTATGGGCCAAAGTAGCCTGAAAATAAATATATGTTGTTGTTGTTGATTCTACATGTTCTTTTGATGAGATACTTAAGTGGGCGAGGAATATAAAAGCCTATGTGTGGAGAGATAATTGAGTACCTAAATAAGAACCTGGGCACGTACAACCGCCACATAACAGTGTTAATTTGATGTGACTTCGGCGTGAAAAAAGGATGGAGCTAGACGTCATGTGTAGCCCCTTTTCTTTCCCACACTGAAGTAGATGAAGGTCATGTTAGGTCACTTAAGTAATTGAGAGTTCCGACAACACTGTCTCCTAGATATTCAGCTATTCAAACGAAGATCTCGCTTGGTGATACAGTCCTTACCTATTCAGCAATTTGGAGGTAAGTGGACTCCAACAAAAGCACAAGAACAACCAAACAAACGATGTCCCAACTTGTTGAATTTATGTAAAAATATTCATATGTCACCAACATAAGCAATCTTCACTCAACTGTAATGCTAATATAAACCTTATTCCTATTCAAAGAATCCCGTTACAGAGCATTTTACTTTGTGGAACTCAAGACCCGCAAATGACTTTATAATACGACCAAATTGCAAAGACATCTGATGATACCTCAACATGTGGAGAAGCCAAATATTACCCGGTGCTTTTTAAATTGGCCGTTAGGAGCCAAAACCATGCGATTACGTAATCTCTAGAATTTCCAGCGGAATGAATGGATGTAGCGAGGATTTCGTTTTGCACTAAATTTTAGAGCGAATTTTGCTTTTGCCTCTTTCGAAGGAAGTTTTAAGTAGCTGCTACGCCGTAGCACTCGTAGCGTAGCGTTCGTAGCAAGCATTCTTTGTCTCGCTTTTTTTGTTAATTAACATTGTACTATTGTGCAGTGTTCTCTGTTCGATCAAATAAATAACGAATTAATTCTCAATTCCTTTCCCAGTTATAAACTTTCAGATTTTTATTGAAATAGTTGAACGAAGAATAGTGTTTTCGGTAACCTGTTGAAGACAATCTTACCTCGATTTTCTAGAAGCATCATGACACCATAATCACCACACAAAGCGGTCTCAACGAAACCTTTGAAACTAAAAACTTTTACCTTACAAGTTAGCAAATCATTTCCGAGCACCGCCCGGGAGCAGGTTTGCACAGGATATTTGACTCGGTCGTGTTACGTAGGTGTTTTTATTCATTTTTCCCTGTGAAGTTGATACCTAGCCCCCCTCCTCCATCCCTCCCCCTCCTCCCCCTTTGTTATGACAGAACGCCCGGCGGGAACCGCTCTGTTGCCTTAAGATTATAACTTTTTCTTGAAAACGAAGTTACATTTTATACGGGCCATTAATAAGCCCGGATTTCGTTCGCAGTGTACTGAAAGCATTATTCTTTGTTAATTTAAATCGCCTATTTATCGTGTTTATTGCGTGTAATGGAATTTGAAACGAAAACGTTGGAATTTTCTTTTTAGTTGGACGGGGTTACGGTTTGAGGTAAGTATTTTAGTGGTTCTGAAACTATGTTACGAGGTTTCGTTGAGAATTCAAGTGTATTTCTTAATAATGTAAAAGGTTCTAAGTATTTTCATTGCGTGGTCTAAGTATAAGATTTTTTCGCTATGAAGCCCTCATTTCAAGTAGAAAATTTGAATGCACTGCACCCGAAACGACGTGTGTACCGATTGATCAAATAAATGGACTAGTAAATGTCCAAATAATGTTATTGGGATCTCAGTAGACTGCTAAAAAGACAAATAAAGTGAAAAGAGACTGAAATAAACACAAATTTATTTCACTAACAGAAACTAAAATAAAATCTTTTAAAACAACTTTCATTCACAATCGCAAACTGCTTACCCACCGTAAAGAATAAGCGTGAAATAAGCTTTGACAGGCTAAGCCGTAAGGAGGGGGTGGGGGCTTTTAGTAAGCCATGGTAAAGAGATCGTCGCTTTTTGGGTATTCTCCTTTATTTTATCTATTTATTACATGCACTTTATTCTTCTTCTGTCACATCAAAGAGGGGTAATTTGTAAGAAATCTGATTGTGAAGCCTATTCAGTTTATGAATAATTTTTTGTCGGATTTCTTATAATATTGTACCTACTAATAAAGCGTGGAGGTAAGCGTACACAAGTAAAATACAATTTTATATAAACTGGGCTCACATTAAATTCCATAAATATGACCAAATAGTGTTTTTGGAAAAACAATTTTGGAACTTACACATAAAGTTCATTTTTAATAGTTTAAACAGTTCTTAATTTTTTTTATGACTAGTTCAATAATAGATGAAATAGTAATGACAGTTGAAATTGTTAGTGGATAGTTAAAATAACATCAGATAAACATTGGTAATTATGTTGCTCGTGGATTCCATTAGAAACTTTAGAAACTTTAAGCAAAGCCATCCCCATTCCCATTTTTAAGTTCCCTTCAAATGCGCTCTCTATTCTGAAGTGTTCATAATTTGGAGAGTGCATTGTAATAATATTAGTTTCCATCTCTCGACGCTGCGCCGAGAGTTCAAAATTCAACAAAGCATAATGTACCTTCATTATGGTATTTCATAGTACTTCTCTCTACTAACACAATACCTCTTTCTCAGAAGCTCTAATATACTCAAACACAAAGCATTCCAGCGTAATACATAATGTAGCATGTCTGCTCAATATTCGCCTGCATAGTGCGCAATGCCCAGTATCCGTCAGTATTCGTCTGTATGCACTAGCGACTACCAATAATGTGCAATATCATATTAATATGGCACTCGACCACACAACCGCTGCGGTGACGTACACACTTTGTGTAACTATACATTTGTGCTTGTGCACGGTATGTGTAGTGTGTACATTAATTGTGCACTAATGTAGGCATTGTTGTGTATTGTGAATAGTGTGTTTTCTCTTCAGAGAAATTATATTACTAAAACTACGTATGGAAACTGTTTGTATCAGAGACTTTTATTTACTGAATTACAAAAATTGAACATTTATTTTAGTACCTACTTCTGTATCATAAACACTAAATAAAAACTGTTACAATAAACCTTTGCCTAGTGTCAAAACCGAAGATCATCATTTCGTATTTATAGTGAAGTACGTTAAAGTCTTAAGCAAAACCTTAGGACCTATAAATTGACATTTCGAGCTGACCTTTTCAACAAAGTTAGCAAAATGTACTCTAGTCTAGCTCTAAGTTAGGCAATTCACTCTAAAGTTCAGTCAACGAACCAAAGCCATTCAGTTCATGGATAAATTGCTACCAGAAAATTATATTCTAAAACACCCGGGTACCAAACATCGTTTGTCCTGTGAAAAACGTCACACTGTCATATAAATTCGATCAGGCCCGCCTATTCCAGGCACATGCCATAAAAAACATTAGCATACGTACTTGCGACACTGGTTTGGGCCATATTTTATGTGCAAATAACAAAAAGCACGCGTCGCGGACAAACTTTAACATACAACCTTGTATAAAAACATCGGTCGAACAAATATCAACTTTATGTTCTAAACAGCTACGCCTGAACAAGTAGCGGGGTAACCTTCTGTTTTACGTATTAAACAAAACACAACCCTAACAACGTGTCGCTGAAGTTCAGTTTTTATTAGCTTCTCAACAGTACCGAACGTGATCGATTCCAAATTGTTTCATTATGTACCTAATTACAGTAGCTGAAGGTAGCTTTTACTTTGCGCGTCTGCTAGAGGAGGGTGTCGATGTAAATTGACTTTCATTGCTTTGTCGTTAAAGTAGTGAATAGTGTGTATCGTCGAAGTAGGCTCGTCTACCACGGGGAGTGTGCCCCGGGCGCCCTGCGGCGGCCCCCGTAAGGTCAAAAGCAAACTCTGTACTTCTAACCTCTGAAGGGAAACAGCTATTACGTCATTTTATTGGCTTAAGATAAGTGCTGTTCTTGGTAATTGTGTTCACAAATGAAGAGCTTTCGTGATTATGTTATAAACATGTTTATGATAAGTAATCACGAACGCTCCGAAAAATTTTCTTTCAATGAAAAATATCAAAATTATGAAACGATCCCCGAAGAATTAACGTTTGAAATATTAGTAATCAAATATTTGGTCTCGTATTAGTATATTTTATAATTTGGTGGCAAAATCAATAACTTAGTAGTAAAATACCTTAGTCTAGTGTACGACATTGCCCTCCATCGATGTCTAAAAATCTAACTACTTGAAATGGGTTAAAATGTTTATATATAATTCTAGACCTTTCGTATTTTCCAATGCTCGATAGCATTGGAAAATACGAAAGGTCTAGCGGTCTCGCCACAATCTGTAAAGTTATTTCCTCAAAAGCTACGTATTTCATGCCAATTCTATACCTTCCGCTGATAGCATCATTGAATCCGATACATAAACTAACCTCACTTAATCTATCGAGTACCGTTCAAGATTATATTCAACAAATTACCATAGTTAAACGAGTTGATATAAATCTCAATCCCATCTAATTTATCTACGGCGGGGTACCTCCATGTCAGACGCTATTGCCAAGTCCTAAGCTTTAAAATGACTTGGTTTCTCGGGCCGGGCAAATGTACTGTGATTTTTCTTTGTTCGCTCTGACATCGATGGATGTCAATTCATCGGGAAAACGAAGGAAATGGCCTCCTTTGATAGAAAAAATACTGCTTTTTAATGTTGTCGGAGGCTGCAGCGGAAAAGGCAAGACGTATTACAGAGATTTTTTGTTATAAATATTGATGTTCGGATCATATAACGACATCATGACAATAGGGTATTGGGGACTTTTGAAGATGCCATTATAAAAGAATTGACATGACCTATAACTTTATACTTTCCGTCTTATATTTGATTTTCAATTTATGTTTTCCCTCTTACTCAAAAAACTTGTGGTCTTGGAATAATCATTGTGCATACAAGCAAACAGGAACCAGACGTACTGGCAATTCCATCTGTTCTCAAGCAATATCTATAATTACGATCTGTTGCCTTTGATCGTGTACAATTTAATGCAAGTAGCGTGCTATCTATCGATCGCGACGTCTGTCCTCTGCGAGACCAAACGCCTGAGTGAGTGCTTAATCGGCTGTATGCGTCTAAATACCACCACACCCTTTACCGAGTACCCACATTCTAGACATTAATGGACTAAAGCCAACTAAGATATTGGTCATTCCACACAATTGGTAATTAGGTCTTCAAGTATATTACTAGCAAATTCGATAAGAGAGATTTCTATTTGCCAAAGAATTTGTGTCTCATACTTTATCTACTTTACGCAAAATAGACCTTACCGAAGCAAATATTTTATCATAAAAAAGGTACAAAATACGAAAATGATATTACCCATCATACCTACACTGGCACTTTTCTGGGCTCTTCAATACTACATCTATCTCTTTCGTTTGTATAGAAATCTTGACGTAATGAGCAGGACACGTATAGATAGGTTCGGTATTGTGCTTGTACGGTTCGATAAGTTGACATAAAAGCCGTGGACCGCAAAGAATCTTGTTGAATAGAAGCTATTGGAAAATATTAGAGGTGTTCTCTGGAAGCTCGACAAAGTTGAAACCGATAAAGTTTGCGCTGTAAACCAGTTGGCTTTTAAAGGTTCTTAAATTCTTTGAATTTTTTATATAGGATTGTTCAGACACGGTGTTTGTCATAGATCAGGGTAAATGAAATGTAATCAAATGATGTTGGTAGTGGCTGATAATCATCATCATCATATTGGTGTGTGTTCAATAATCAATTATTTTCATCATCATCATCATCATCAGCCTTATAATGTTCCCACTGCTGGGACTCAGGCCTCCTCTCTTATGAGAGGGAATGGGCTATAATCCACCACGCGGGCCCAGTGCGGATTGGTAGATGTCACATGTCTTCAATCAATTATTTTAACATTAATTTATCATTTTCATCATTCTCCTGCCCTTCATCATCATCATCATCATTTCAGCCGAAAGACGTCCACTGCTGGACATAGGTGTTGGGAGTATGGACGCCTGCGCTAAGTAAAATAGCAATATGTGATGTGCATGTCTATATATGTCATCGTGTTTTATACAGGCGTACTCTCGTCCATATATTTGTGCACTGACAGTTACGTTTGAATTTCTTTAATTGTATTAAATAGTTATATCTCTCAAATTGCCTTTCGCCTTATTCCATCAATAGGCCTCCCCCAAGTGTCGCCACATAGACCGGTCCCGTGCCACTCGCATCCAGCGGATACCCGCTCTCACTTTATTTGGGGTCGGCGCAGCATGGGTACGTCTTAAATACTTCTCTATAACTCGTCATCTCTTCAGGCACCTCCTTTCTAGCCATATCATCCTTCACACAGTTCAGCCATTAATTTATATTTTACCAAATTAATAATTTTTTTTAATTGACTGGCCCTTCTACCATTCTCTTTGCTGCCCCTTCCAACTCTAAATGTTCTAATAGGTCCTACCTATTATATATAAACGGGGTGGAAGGGACACCATAGCGAAAGCGGTTATCACGTATTCAGTAGGTACCTACATGATTTCTACACAGACATTTTTCATCGGTTATTTATTGTGATAACCGTTTTCACGTCGGTGTTCCGCCCCGTACTATAAAATAAACATCGATAATGAAACATCTCCATTACTGTACATTTGTATACATTTAATAGTGTATAGCTCGACTACGGTGGTCTCCCACTGATTGAGTCTTTTGATTTGATTGAAAGCCTCTTTTAATTTAATTTATATCAACAAACGTAAACGTAACCTTATCTCTTAACAGGGTCAATAGATACATGTACGTATAATATGTGTTTACTATATGCTATTAGGTAGAATAGAATATAGAATAAATCAATATTGAACTACCTGTACACCCTCTTATGTACATAACATAATAGGCTGTATACGTAGTTCGATATTGATTTATTTATTTGACTGTAACACTAACCTATGATTTTTAAACGAATTTGTTATTTACTTTTTTCTCGTTATATTACTACCTGTCACATTAATTGGAATTAAATAAAAATAAATAGTCAAAATGTTTCAAACATCTCACAACCATCCAACCAAGACATGTCATCTCATGTTACAACCAAGAGAAAAGCATTTTCCTTTGGAAAAATCAATAGTAAAACAAATAACATATAATTATTTTCTAGATCAAGAGTAAAGAAAACCAAAAATCAAAATCAGCTCTCAATCGAATCACCGAATGAATTGAGAGGAACGGCACTCAGTACTCTTAAGTACCTATATTTGAAACAGACTCAGTGGACCAGTCACACTTGCTAATACATGTTTTTTCCGAACGTCCCAGATAACTCTAGTTTTATTGTGTTCTCTATATGGAATTAAACCTATGTCTATTGTTAAGCATTGCTACAAAGAGCGACGAGTACCATGTCTAATCGTCAGAAAAACTAACTAATCTGTAGTAACCCACAAAGCAACCAGCAAAAGCCTCCCTTTGTCTTTTCCAAAGAGAGCAAACATATTTACACACACCTTTCTCTTCTAAGAAAACAAGCATATCGGGATAAATACACCAAACGCAACTTCCCACATTGCATATAACAAGATAACGAGACCGATTCCCGAACAATCCTTTCACGCGATGGCTTAAATAAATTGGTGGAAGGCAAACGCGGGTTTATACCTATTCCATCCTTTCCGGGTACAATACCTATCCCATATGATTTATTTCTGGCTATCCGCCGACCGAAATTGGGCCTAAGTCAAACTTTTCGACCGTTTTCTATGACGGATATCGGTTCTCGGTAATTTGCGTCCCGGTATTCCCGGGTCCCGAGACCCTTTAGGGTTTTGTTCGGTAAAAATGGAACTCCATAACGAGTTTGTAACCGTTCGATTTGATACGGTTTGCGAGTTATTAAGGGGTTATGTTTGTTACATAATTGTTTTACAAATTAATTTTGGGAATTATTGAAATTTACTGAAATTAAGTGATAGGGATGGAATGGAAGATGTTTTTATTGACTTTGAGCATAATTTTTTTTATACAATACTACACGGAGGTTTTGGCGCTTAAATGACATTGACAGGAGAGTGCTGTCAGTAAATAATTGTGGGATTGTATTGCAAAAAAATTCCTCCTCTCATGGAGAGGAGGCCTGTGTCCCAGCATTGGGAACATTATAGGCTGATCTTCCACGACTGTGAGTAATTCACCTGTCTATGTGCTTGCAGCATTATTTCTTGTGATTACTCGAAAACCTGTAACTATTCCTGTTTCTATCCTAACACCAGAACACGAAGCAGCAACTTGGTTCACTATTAATCAGGAATGTCGCAAGTACTTAAAGCAGAATACCTTAGTTGACGAGGTCGATATCTCGACACAAACAGGGTAGCGTGCCCAGCGGCCGGCTCATGCTAATTTAATCGTTCTGCTTACCCACGCGGCTCCCACGCGACTTATAAGTCCTGTGCCTCGTTTAGAACGTAGGCGAGTATACCTATGCTGTACTAGAATGTTACTATTTTTATAAAAAATTCTGCATTTTGTTGCATTAATTATAAAAAAAAATAGATTAATTTGCAAGTATACAAAAATAAAAATATACTTATTCGTCAGGGTACTCTTCTATATCGCTGCCATCCGGAAACGTCCCCAGAAGACTGGCAGCATTGCTACGTTGAATGGCAATACTATTTCTTTGGCCAATGAAAGTGCCACCCCTCTGGTCACGTGAAGTGTCGACTGTATCATCCCAATGACCAGAACGTTTCGACTCCAAACGGCTCAAAATCAAACAAAATATTTTAAAGTCATAATTTAAAATGAAATATTCAAAGTTTCATCATACTATTTTCAGACACTAAAACCAGAAATGGAATTCTAATTAACATTCCCATTTCGTGTGCATTATGTTTAAAACATGACACCAAGAGAGAAGAGTTTTAGTCGGCTACATAACCAATTCTATCTGACTTCCAGGGGTACTTAGAAAACCAGATTTCGAACTCGTTTATCATATCAAGGTACCTACGTGATTTGATTGAGTAATAGGTACCTAATGTTTTCATACCCGACAAAAATAAAGCGAGAAATTATTTCACGAAAAAAATATATTAGATATAATTTTAGAGAAATTCTTCATTAATATTAAAAAAGAATCCATTTATTTATTTATTAATAAAAAAAAGTCCAGTATGTACGTGCTCACATTTGAATAAACTCACATTCTGACGCCACTGCCATTTAGCGAATACAATGACATATTAATAACAGATCAGAATGCTAAGCATTTTAAGAATCGGGCATTATTCGACTAAGCCATCCGTTGCATAAAATCAAAGGCTTTTTTTTATTTGAAACACCTGTATATGTTATAAGCCTATAAAGTTGCCACTGCTGGGTCATAGGCCTCCTATCTATTAGGAAGAGTGGGCTGAAAAATAAACCACGCCAACCCAGTGCGCGTTGGTAGATGTCACATGTCGTCGAATTTATGGTTGAATGACATTCTAGTTTCTTCGCGGTGTTTTCCTTTATTGTTTTAAGAGCAGAAGTGATGAAATAAATTACATAAAGTAACGTGTTTATTTCGAATCAAATCCACAACTCAAGCATAGTTCAGCTTAATAATGTCACTGTAGTTTGCAAGGGAAACTGGAAACTATGTAGCTAACGTCGCCCGGCTGTGACGTTCGCTTAATACAATTCCTTCGACTTAGCATTAATTTGTGCTCCGTTTACTGAACGATATTAGTTTATTGCATAGCTGATATTGTGTTGTTTATTGCATTTACAGTGGTAGAAAATTAAAGAGCAAACTAGCTAAGAGAATGTAGTTTTTTAAGTACAAAATAGAAATAAAGATTCTAAATGATTCAATGACGATATTAGATTGAAGAACAGCCTGCAAATCCCCTTCCCAATCTTAAATGTTCCCTTTTTTAATATTCTAACTACAGCCTTTTTTGACTTAATTCCTAGCCCACAGCATGTATTCCACATGTGATGAATCATATTGTTCCATCAGAAAATATGATCCAATTCATACTAGTGGACTAGCAAAAAAAGAGATACATTTCAATGCAAAACGACGACTCGACAGAATAACGAAAAAACTGGAAAATGAGAGATATGAAATATTAAATTTTAACTACCATGAGAGCTAACGAATTTCCAAATGCAGAAGCAATTAAAATAGCGAGCCGTAATAGGGACAAGTGAGATGAGTCCGGAACCGAGGTACGGCGTTGAACAACACTAAAAAAGACGGTTTAGTTTTAATGGGATTCGCTCCAAGACTTTAATACATTTTTTGCAACGTGCCGCTTTGAAAGCAGCACGTATTCAAAGAATATATTCAAAAACTTGCAGTCTTTTAAATGCAAAACATGCAGTTATAAAGTACTGAAATTCGAGATAAAATCAAAATTAAGCATCTAGCCGCTTCTCTGAAACGGCGCTTCGTAAGATTGTTACAGTGTCTTTAGTAGAGTAGATGTTCCCGCTGAACCGCAAACTTAGATATTAATACAGAGGATTAACCCGTAGTTTGGGACGTAACGATCTTATTGACAACAGAGGGCCAAATTGATTGCGACAAACAGATTTAGTTAATCGATAAAATTCATCTGTTTTAAAGTAAAAGAACATTATCGAAAGTTCAATAAACTAATCTCCTCACGTCGAAATTCAACAAAAACTATTCCAATTTTAATCGAAGTTAGTCAACAACTCGTGCAAGTAGCTCAACTCGTTCTAAACGCTCCACAATCCAATATAAGGCGTCTAAGACCGGTCCAGACACGTACCAAGTGAAAATCTAGATCGGAAGATTCCCACACTCAGTTCCGAGATCCGAACAACTCATTTAAACGGACCATAGTAAGCGAACTTGGAACTGGAAATTAACAGACAAAGTTTTAAATAAGCAATTGGTTCCGTAGTTACAGATAACGTAACTTTTACACTTTTGGGCCTCATATTAGAACATCCTGAATTTATAGAGGTCCAAAAGTTTGGGAAACTCAGCAAAATGTGTAACCGACTCTAGTTTGCGTAGTACCTTTGTCAATAAACCATTGTTCTCACGAAAATATTCTAATTAACAAAGTTCATTTTGGACTGTCAAATTTTCCTAAGTAATTAATTACTTTAGCGAAGTTCACGAAGACCTTCTGACATCGTATTAAAAATTCAGTCATTTATCACTTGGAAATGCTTGATTTTGAGAGAAAAAATCAAACAATGTAATTTGGTTTTTGATATTAAATTTAGCTACAAAACTACTTCAGTGGTTGAAAGGGTAAATAAGGACATACCGGCAACTTTTTGGTCGATCCTTGAATAAACTAAACACACCATCAGACCCTAAAAACATAGTTACAAAGAAAACTCTATTATCAAACTTCAAACTGGTTAAAGTCACGATTCAGATAAATAACTAAATCATTTATTCATACCACCAGTTATACCAACTAAAACACATTTAGATATTCCATATTCAAATACGGGTACAATGTCCACTGCCGTCCGTCACGACATCACGCTCACGACATGTCGTGTCGTTATCGTCAGAAAGACGGATGAGCCTTTGGCGTGACGATATCCATTACTTTACCCCCCTCGACGGCTGCCAACGTTGGCCCAGCATTTGAGATATTAACCCAACATTCAATGTATTGAGATATTGGCCCAAACCAAACGTGATTTAACGGATATTGATGGAGGATCTGCTGCAAATATGTTGTTAAACTATATTGAGTTTAGCTTAAATTAGTTTGTGCATGGTTAGGTTATTGCCTTGGCTAAGACTTGTAGAAGATAGCTTGCTTAGTTGGAATTAGACAGATTAGAATAAGGTTCTTCCCCGACTTTATGACATGACGACAAAATTACAATACGTAGGTCCTTTTTGGACAGAAAAAAATCCTACTCCGATAATAAAAGGAACAGTACCTTAAGCTACTCCACATCAAATTCTTACAGATTTCAATCAACGTATCGGTACTCAAAGTTTTATTACAATTCTGTATTCTATACCACAACAAGAAAACTTTACGATTTCTTTGGCCAAACCATCCTATAAGCATAACATTTTAATTAACATACCTATAAAAATAAACATAAAACCCTTCAGAACAGCAGAAACCTAACAATCCATGTCTATCTAGATAACAACACCTAGAATACGGGTCTTAGATCCAATCCCAGCCTTCGGCTATAACCCGTAGACTATAAAATTAGAACCATCTGTTTACTAAAATTACATTTTATCGCCCATGTTATACAGAAACTTGATGTGGACAGCAGATAGCGACCAATAACGGGTAAGTTATGTACCGACTTGCCTTGTGTAGTACAATGGGAATAAAAGGAAAGCTAGATAGCTCTAATACCTCGGGCTATTCGCTTCGCAGTCGATATTAAAGAGGAGGCTGAGATACACCCTGTACTGTTGAGCAATATTGGGTAGGATCCATGATTGTATTAGTGGGTTAAGACGTATAGGTAGACAACTGTTGTTTCCGACTATGAATAAAGTTTGTCGAAAATTAACAAACATTTTGCAACTTATGATAATAGAATTTATATAAAGTATAGACAAACACCTACATAGTTTGGAGATCACAAAGATCTACTATTGGACCAACGTCTTGGCATGCTTTCCGAGGTACGGCGGAAACTCGGTATGTAATGGGTGTTCACAAATCTACGGACCAACCTAGGCAAGCGCGGCTTATGCTGAAGATCAACTCGATCGGATGTTATTATTAACCTCGAGCTCCTTTGAGAGACTGGTTCAAGAGGAGTTTCAAAAAAACAAAATTGATTGGCAAGCTAATAAGGTTTTACAAATCAAAAATACTTGACGACAACTCCATCCCTTTGTCAAAACCATAGAACATCGTCATTTAATTAATTAGGACTTCCAAGTAGGTACATCACAATATAAAGCCAATATAAATTCCAATATCCCAAAAATTCCTGGAGACACTTTCAAGAGACACTCATAAAAAGGCTACTTATTACATTTCGCGGCCGCCATCTTGGAACGTTGGCGTTGGAACAAATTAACTTCCGACGAGTATAGGGTGAAAAGTGCGCGAAAAATTCGAGTCTCTTTAATAAACTCCGTATTATGAAGCTCGAATTAATACACACACCAAATAGCCTCTTTCGGCTCCTTTGGAACTCGGTAGGGATGTCAACAGAAATTAAATCATCGATATCGATGAGATTTATTGTTTATGCACAAGTTGCTTTCGATAGGTACTGTTTACGATGCAATGCAAACAAAAAATAAAAGCTTATAAACTTGAATAAATACGCTGAAGCGAGGGTTCATGTTTAGCAAACATTTTGAAGTTTACGGAACGGATACAAGTGCTCGTTGTATTTGATGCTGAAGTATCGATAAAGTAACAAGAGTAAGTATCGAATATCGATGTTTTGTAGGTAAGGGGTGGACAACCCTATCGTCGCTACCCGTGCGGTGCACGTACTTCAGGAATTTCTCATTTAGAGCGCGCTACCCTATGCACCTTTTGACGCCAGTAGCCAAGTAGAGAGGAGACAGGGAAAATGTGAGAATTTTATTATAACACAAAACGTGCGGCGTCAAATGACTGTAGTAAAAATGTATGTCATGTGATATCTTTCTTGTAAACATACGTAACGTAACATGTAATAAATTGTGAAAAGCAAAAAAACCTGTTGTTGTTCGCTTCTTTACTAAGCCGTCAAATCCGCTCTATTAATTTAGTTAGATTACCTGTTTGCACAAACATTGTAACAGGCGAATCACGTCATTAATATTAATATGGATACAGTATAAACTATTAATTTAATACATCAAACTGTCACCCATTATTGCGTCTACCCTCAACCCTTATAGGGATAATTCCCATCACATCACTCAGCACTAGAAACTCCATGCGTTTCACATTTCGCAGGACTTCCCAACAATTCGCACCCGACTTCAATCGTGCAAAGTTCGACATCAGAATTCGGTATGTCGGGTCCGGAATCTTTGAACTAGAGGGTGTAAAACAATATGGAAGACGCAGATTTATTACTCAGCCAATAGTTTTACGGAAGTTCTAGTAATGTACGAATACCTATAACTATAAAGGTACCTATTCTAGCTGTATACGGAAATCGAATCAAAGTGTTGACATTGAATCCGATAAGTTGGATTAACTTGAGCTCGTTAAAGTTAAGCCGTGACTTCGGTTTGGATTGCACTGGGGAGCAAGAGCATGATTTAAATGGATTTTGATAAGACAGCTTTATTGCAGGAAACTATTCAATTATTTCGCAAACAGAAGCGTGTTTGCGAAATAATTAAATAGCTTCCTTTACTGTAATGTGTATATTTTGTGTCGTAGAAAGGGCCGGAAGTCATGGAGGTTATACTTTGTTTAGCAGCTGGATGATGCAAGATTAAAATAACCACTATAATTTTGTATTTAAACAGTAAAAAAAGGGATCTACTGCATTACTCAAATGGGCATAACAGAAATATTTTCAAAATCACACCAGTGATTTTGAAAATATTTCTGTTATGCACCTCCGTACATTCAAAGGAAACTCATATCTCACACGAAATTTATCTTCAGTGATTTATATTGAATGTTGTCTGTCAATCAGTCGACTGGTTATTTCCTAAATCGTCCAGTATAGATTCTTTTCCTTCCACTGGAAATAACAGTAACAGAGTAATGTGTAAACAAACCCACATAAAACCACAAATTAAACATGGCCACGTCAGTTGGTCTGTCCGCAGTTTGTAACAGATTTATGGTGACAGCAACATTGCGACATGGAATACGCGTCGGCGTCAGGGTGACCATAAAGTACAGTCATTTGTGGGATGCTGATGATGACAGGTGATTGCATTTGGCTGGTTTTAATAACCGGTTCATATATTACTAGGAAATTCATATTAAAGGGGAAAAAAAGATGCCTGCCCGGGCTGCGGGACTGTTCGAAAGAGATACCGTGGCCCTGGAACACAATGGGCAAGGACCACAAACCACAACGAACATGGATGGGTTTTAGTCAGTACAAGTCGGACACTCCCTTCCACTCTGCCCAGAGCGGGAGAAGTCATTTGATAATATCTTATTTATCCCTTTTTTAATATTGTGACATTTGTGTACTGAACAACTTGAAAAAAAATAACTGCGTGCTTGTTCGGTTTGTTTCTACATAATCTAAACAACCATAATAAAAACTCGAGTCGCCAGTTCATTAATAACTTAGCATAATTTACATCCATGTGCCCTTCAGATGTAAAATAAAAACACTAGAATAACTTCAAAAATGTTAGATCTGTAACTAAGGGCATTTATTTCAAAAACAATCTCTTAGAAATCCCTAAGGCAACATACCTCGACGATAACCTTTCCATATTAATTTCATGTCTATGTCTAGACGGCATAAGTCATAAATTATAGTACAGCTATATGTACCCAGTAAATCCTAGTATACCTTCACGTTTGGCAAACTGTACCTACCTCTCTTAAGGGAATTACTGTAACTGTACATTTTGAGTATTCCCAGTGTTGAACGAAGATAAACGCAAGTACTTTTATTTATTGTCCCCAGTGTATGGCAGCAGATAAGATAAAAATATTCTTTATTTGTTACATTAACTAGCAATAAAAATTAAATAATGCACTTTAACCTCCATTTTTGGGATCGATTACGGAGCATGGTCGAATAGATTTCATTCTCTATCTGCTGCGGTTCTAAGTCTATTAATTCTGTGATACATAAATACATACATCTACTCAGGTAGTCAGTGGCCCAAAAAGTCTGACAGCCAGTCTTACCTAGGGGTATCGTATTACCCAGTACTAACTGGGTTGTAGAGGTCAGATAGGCAGTCGCTCCATGTAAAATACTGGTATTTAACTGCATCTGATTAGACTGGAAGCCGACCCCAACATAGTTGAGAAAAGGCTAGGCAGATGATGATGACTTACATACATATACGCACGCCTTTTACCATGTGGGTTATACGTAAACACTACAAAACGCCACATGTGATCTGACCAGTGTTGTGACAAGGGGCCAAAAATTGGCAAGCCCATACGGCAAGCAGTAGTAGATTATAAGGGCAAATCAAACTTGTAGGCTTGTATGAAAGTACAGCCACATGTGATCAGGCAATCTCTATCCTTTTGATTCGTCCACGCTAATAAATCTTGTTATGCATGCACGCGGATTGTAGTAGCGCTTACTATGCATTTGACCTTTCTGAAGGACATCACCAATAAGGTCAGAGCTCTTCTACAGCAAATATCAACCATAAATATTAGAAACAACAATCCTTGAATGCTACAGTCTCTACCAATCAATGTCATTGTAGTAGCGCTTATGAGGTCAGGCTACGCACCTGACCTTTCTGAAGAACATCACCAATAAGGTCAGAACCCTTCTAGAGCAAATATCAACCACAAATATTAGAAACAACAATCTTTTAATGCTATAGTCCCTACCAGAGATGTTATAGATATTATATTTTGGATCTGGATACGGATGGATATAGGAATAAAATTACGGATATGTAATTATTTCGGATTTTCCGTTAGTTTCGGATAGTTTCGGTTACGGATACAATAAAAAACTAACTAGTTATGAAAAATGTTATATTATGACTAGAAATAATAAACAAACTGCAAGATTGACGTGGCGCGCGAGTGGTGAAACAAAAACCTATCGAAATATGTCGTTTTACGAAACTATCTAGAAACTAAAACTAAGTAGAAATTTGTGAAACGGATACGGTTACGGTTACGGAAATATTTTTATTTCGGATAACTGATAGTTTCGGTTACGGTTATGGGGCTCCATAACATCCTTGGTCCCTACCAATCAACATCTTAAGACAGCTGAAGCTATTGAACGCCATAGAGCAGAGACAGACAATACCTAGAAAGTCTTTTGTTTACTGTTCTACCGTCAGGGCATTATGGCATTTGCAATACTATACCTTCTTATATCACATAGATTGCATAAGTCATAGAATGGACCGAACCTATAATACCAGCAGTTTTGTTTTAATCTTATTTCAGTGTGGGAAAGAGATAAAACTAGACATCCTGTATAGCTCCAACTCTTTTCCTCACCGAAGTGACATTAATGTGCTGAGTACGGGCCTAGTCCTATACGGGGTGGAAGGGACACCGACGTGAAAACGGCTCCCACATACTCAGTACATCACTCTAAACCCCTGCACATCTAAATTCTTCGTCGGATTTTTATTTAACCAGCTGATTCCTACTAATGTGCAATATCTACACGGTCAAAATGGAACGGCTTTCATGTCGGTGTTCCTTCGACTCTTGGAAGGGACACCGACGTGAAAGCCGTTCCATATAGGTAGGCATATATAGGGGTCTATGCCAACCTATGAGGCTATGCCAGTCGTCGCATTTCAAAACTGATTGATTCAGAGACGAGTAAGCTTAGCGATCGATTCATTCTTTTTAAATACTTGTTTCCCTCGTAATATTTAGGGTTTTTCGTATCTATGTGGGTGAAACCCATTGTTTTTTTTCCTAAAATCAAAAATCGTACAAATTAACGTGACGTTAATTCAGCACATTCGCGCTAGAGTCTAAGATTCCTATAGGTCCTTGCAAATGATTAATTACTAGATTTTACGCGCGGTTTGCTTGCCGCATTTTTTTTTGTTTTTTTTTTTCAAATGGCTTCTGCCGCTCTGGGCAATGGAAGAGAATGTCAGACTTATACTGACTAAAACTCATCCATGTTCCTTCCTTGCCCTTTATGTTCCAGGGCCGCGGTATCTCGACCCAGAGACACCAGGTACTGCACACTGTGTTTATTGTCTATCAATTTTATCAAATTAACCTTTGTTATTCTTTAAGACTAAACTAAATTTCAGAAGATAACAATATTAAAACATGAATAAATTCAGTAGATAAAGTAAAACAAAACAAAAAATATATGCCTGATTGATCCGTGACACGCAAGGCAATATTATACTTTGATCTATCCACTGCCTTTTGAGGTCAATGGTCGATCGGTCATATCTTAGATACTACTAAAACTGATTAGATTTTATCAATTACTACTATCCTATCGGAAAGGTTACGAACCTTAAATCTAATCTGTACATAAAGTGACATCGTAATGTGTCATCACATGATGTACTCTATTCAGAAATACAGAAAATAGGGATTCATAGTCTTGTAGCAGTCAAAAGAACTGTTATTTATTTAGGTTTTTTTTTACATAAGGAGAATTACGGTCCCTTCCAATATTGTCGTCTTTTTATTACATACGTCGTTTTAACTACTATTCAGCCTCTTATATTTTTATGACAGATTACTTAGACCTACTTTCCCCCAGAAGACATCAAAAGTTAACCTACTTAACACGAAGATAAACGAGAAAAACATAAAAAAGTTCATCAATACATAACTACGGTATTGGCTAGTAGATAATCCGCCCACCATCATCGACAGCAATATCAAAGCTCAACAAACACATCCCACAACAAAACTCCATACGCTTTCGATTCCACGCTCTAAGAGACCACAAAACCGAATGAATTTACGTTAAAAAACAAAGAAAGTCCATCTACTACGCTAACTGAAACAAACAACGCAGGAAATCCGTTGGAAACAAGGACCGTTGAAAATGATAAAAAAACCGTGTAAAAAGGTGGAAAAACCTGGCCGGTTCCGACACCGGGAATGCTGTATGCCAACTATTTGGGGCAGGGACGTATTGTAGCAAAAACACGGCTTTTTTATCACTGAAAACTGAGGAAAACGTAGCTACTGAAAATTCTTCAAAAAAAAGAATCATGTTTGGAAACAGGGGAAATTAAATTAGAGTATCTCGTTTATATGGTGGGTGACGGTTTTGTGGTGTCAAGTTGATACGAATACATCCCATGGGTGTAATATTGTGTCCTTTAATGTCACATAGTAGCTTATTTAAGAGGAAATGTAATCCATATCTCAAAAGCTCACGTTTTATAACTGAAATTACCCACTCAACTTGTCGTTTATTTTGAATAGTAACCACATAGTCGAATTTAAGGGATTCTTCTTCTTTTCGTGTCGATTGGCTACTTCCAGTACTTCCCAATTTTTTTCGACCAATTTGCTACCTGGACAGTTTCGTCATAGCCGTGTGTGTTGCGATATGTTTTCCTGAAGGGTTACTCCTAAATTATGCGACCACGAAAGTAAACAGAGACAATGAACATTTGGAACAAATAATTACAAACATGAAACATGCATATCTTCAAACTAACATGATATTGGAACGCAGCTGTAATCGAAACCGTCGCATCTCCTAATGGTCCTATATCGTTAAATTTTACACACACTGTATATGGCAATCGCTTGAAAATACACCTAAGGAACGTATTAGATTACGACCACATGCAAATTATATAGAAGCTATTTTTTTTTTTTTTTTTTTAGCAGCCTGTACTGTCCCACTGCTGGGCAAAGGCCTCCCCCAATTCCTTCCACGTGCTCTTTATACGTGCCTCCTCGAACCAGCCCTCGCGGTACGCGTCCAGGTCGTCTCGCCACCTTTTTCTGTGCCGGCCTCGGCGGCGCCGTCCGTCTTCCGGCAACCATTGTGTGGAGACTTTTGCCCAGCGGTCATCGTGCATGCGGCTGACGTGACCCGCCCAAACTCATTTTAGCCTAGCGGCCTTCTTGCCAACGTCCACTATGCCCGTTTTGGAACGCAGCGTGGTGTTTCGAACCCTGTCTTGTCTTCTGACACCCAGAATGCTGCGTTCCATTGCCCTTTGGCAAACTCCAAGGCGGAACTTCTGAGTCTCGGTGAGTGACCAGGTCTGAGCACCGTAGGTTAGGATGGGCAGAATGCACATGTCGATGAGTTTTCGCTTCAGGGAGATCGAAAGATCACCCTTCATTAGCGTCTTCATAGACCAGTAGCTTTTCCAAGCGTTTTCGACTCGGCGGTCGATTTCTCTTTCTTGCCTGTTTAATGAGACAAAAACAATACATCCAATCAGTTGCATGTTGTACTCAAAGACAATTCAAGGCTTTTAGTTTAGAACATTAACTTAACAAGTGACCCCGATCATCCCGAATCTTAACGTGTAATAAAGTCTCTTCTTCATCATCATCACCATCATCCACGAACCGCCTATCCTCTCTTTTCATAAAGTTTATTATTGTATGTTTAGCATCTCTGCCTAAGCTATAAAACCAGTGTCTGAATATGTGTTATAAGAGTACGGGAAGACCAAAGAAACGTCGTCAAATGGACTGTGTGAAAAATTAATTCAAGAACTAATTTTCGGTTTTCAACAAAAATCTAAACATTATCTAAGATACCAGGTAAATCTACCTCTCACTGAATCCCCTTTTAATCACCAATCTTTATTTCCGAAGGTGTAGTATGATAATTTATTTATAGTGTTCTCAACACGCATCGATGTAGCCCATAAAGTGGTACTCATGCAGGATATTATGCAGGCTCACACTCGTGCGGTGCGTTTACACGGAGATAAGTATCTACGCTAACGACGCCCCGCCTATTTTATTGAGCTTGATGTTTTGTGGTGCAAGTGATGTAATATCGCGTTTAAAAGAATAATTTAAAAGGGGCGTTTTATTATACATTGATAATATGGTTTATTTAAGAATTAATGAAAATAAAACACCACATGAATCCAGTAGTACCTAACCTTCTGAATACGGCCAAAGACGTGTTTCCTTCATCAAGGATAACCTATGTATGTATTTTAACAAATATATTTAGATTGTTTTTTTTTTTTATCTCAAAGATTCCTGCTTCAGTTTCTAAACACTAATTTAAAAAATATATATGAATGCTATTGCTTTCTGATGCTTTAACTATTGTTTTAGAAGGTTTTTTTTCTGAAGGATATTTACTCGTAGGTAGGAATTGAATTTACTCTGAATTACCATTAATAACAACCCAGAGTTTCAAAGCATTACATTTACCAGACTAAAAAAATGATTTAGTCCCTAAATCACTCCCACTGTTAGTTTGTGGCTTACACCAAGCCTCACTTTATCGAGAGAGCCGTGAGATTTATGATCTTAGTTTCAGTAATGAGGAGTATTCACCAAATACATAAATATTGCTCAGCTAATAAATGTAGACTTATTACGGGGTCGTAAATTGCTTGACTATGTTGAGCAATCATTAGTTGCTTACGAAAGAGGAGATAGAACACAGAAATAATGTCAATATGATAAAACTTTGCGTCACTACCAAACAGATGAAACAATTCTTTGACTGTGGGTGCTGTTAACTGACTGCCTAACTCATGGGTTCATGACCATGCATAATATAAAGAACTCAAAATAAAACATAAACGTATAAGTGAGAGATCTAAGAAACTATTATGGACGGTACTTAAAACTTAATGGCGAAGTGTATTACAAGCACACCTCTGTCTAGCCCTACGAAGATTACAGTCGTGATGTTATGTGTTATGTGATTTCTCGAAACTAACCTAACCATGTTTCAAGTATGTATCCGAACGAACTCACAGGCAACAATTTCCGATCGTGTTTTACACAAAACAGCTTGTTCGAACAACATTTAACTAGCGTTACAACTAAATTATCACTGTGATGCTTTTAAATGCTCTCATGAAATCCATTTGGGCGCCAACCGAACATGATAAACTCGTGCTCAATTGAATTAAGTCGAGTCTCCGCTCTGGCGCTCAACTCGCTCAAATCGCTCAACTCGCGCAGTTTTGCTCGCGTCGAGCGAGCCTATCAGCCTTTGCGAACCATTGAGTGAGTCGGCTTTAGTGTTGATAGTCAATAAATTGTTTTTCATGTGTGTTTTTTTGGCAGTGAGTGGAAGGAAGTAGGCAGGCAGCAAGATACCAATTATTGGACGACATCTCGGTAGTTTAGTACACACTCATTTCGCGATTTATGTATAAGTCCTATGTAGAAAATAAAGAGCCAGCTAATGGATATCAATAAGGCACAAACTCAGATTTAGGGCTGCTACTGCAAAAGTTCCAGAAAAAAACCCCATAAAGCCTTGTACGAATTGGGGATTATACCCAATTCAGTCTTATAGATCAATGACGAAAAATATGACAAGTTAACCCACTACAAAGGAAAAATAATCATGAATCTATACATAGTATAAAACAAAATCGCTCCCATTGTTTGTACGCTTCTAAACTACTCACAGATTTTAATGCAGTTTTTAGCAATAGATAGAGTGATTCAATTAGTGAGAGTGATTTATATGTATATGCTACATTGCATCCGTGCGAAGCCGGGGCGGGTCGCTAGTTGATGATAAGTACGAAATAATTTACTAAATTAATAATGATATAATGCAGAGCTTCTCTTTAAGAATCAGTTCATGTTACCTAAAACAGCTTCTACAATAATGAACTCTTTGACTATACTGGGCGTAACAAAAAAAATTCACTATCAAAGTTGGCAGTCAAAAGCTTTTTTGCCGGTTCGCAATAAGGCTATGTTAGAGTTAGTAGCATAATTTTCGTATCGTTCTATTTTCTTTGAAACGGACGTGTTTCAAGCCAGGATTTTGTTTCGCCAAAAATCTGGAGCGGAAGCCGACCGACAAAAAACGAAGTACGCACCGCCCTCGTTTTGCCTGAGGAAGCGAATTTTTATTAAGTGGAAGAAGCTACTACAATATTATAGCTATAGGAGGAAAAAGTTCTTTGTTTTAAACTTGCTTAGATTTCAACACAGTGTACCGGTGGCGAAGGTTCCATTAAAAAGCGATTCCTACCGGATTCCCTTTACACAAATAATGTAATAAAATTAAAGATACGTACTCCGGCTTACCTCTTACAAAAACTGGCCCTTCGCTACTGCTGTGTACCATCGTTTATTATTCCTCACGTTCTATCTGTTATTGAAGTAACATTGTACTACCCAAATATGACCATTCGGCGACATAAATTTTCGATATTTCTTATTGCAGTTCTGTATTTTAACTTTAGGTATGTTGAACATTGAAGGGCTTTAAATTTTTAGATACACAAACAAACATAGCTAGCTATGTTTGTTTGTGTATCTAAAAACTTAATTACATATATTTCTATCCAAAGCTTTTGTTTCTAAATCAGTATTCAGTTGTCTTACTCTTGTCCTGCCCATCCTGCACAACCACTTGCACCTATCAGGATTTAATGGAAGCAAATGTTAGAGCTGTTCAGGTGGCTACATACTGGTCTAATACAATTTGAGTTCATCGATATGAAAAAAAGAAGAAGAAATATTCAGTTATTCACACCTCTTTCCAACTCACCTATTCAGTGCAGCACTGTAAGCTAAATCTACTTTAAAATACCTTTTCTACAGACAAAGCTCATCTAAATCCTCAATCTCTGCGATCATGAACACGCTATCACTACTCTGTTAACTCTTAACATAATAAGAAAGTCAGGGATAATGAATGAGCCACTAATAGGATATAATGCCCTCGCAGAAGCTTCTCTATTTGGCGACAGAAGCTCTCATATAAATTGAGAAGGAAATTCTAGTGTTATTACCCTGAGGTACCTTTCTGCCCCAGTTAGAAAGTAAAATTGGGTTATAGTAGCGAATTGTATTGTCAAAGTTGTGGTAGGTAGTGTTTTGACATCTCTGTATAGAGTCCGATGTATTTTTGGATTCTAGAAAATATATTATATTATTTTTACTAAAAAGGGAATTCTTAAAGACAAGCAAAGATTTTAAAATTATTTATTTCTGTAAGGCAATCTGTTGCATTAAGCATCGTCCATTTCTTATTCTGTTTTTTTCAATACTGGCACGATTTTCCGCATTATCAATAGATCAAATGAAAAACTGAGCTTTAATAATGACAATTTTCCCAAGCAATCACAGCAACTTGTTCAAAAACGACATCAAACAATAATGTCATAATTAAAACACAACAAACGCCAAAAACAACACATTTGCATTTTTCAGAAAAAAACAAATTTAAATTCCGCCATTTTTTTTAAAGGCCACCATTTTTTCTACCCCCCGAGAGGTGAGGAGTCTCGGATATGTAAATAAGAGGAGCACTCTAGGGGTTGAATTAAAAAGTGGCCGGCGGTTGAGATAGGGCTGTGGTTAAGATAGGGCTGCGCTGACGAGAGCCCTACAGAGTACAGATAAGCCGCCTGATTTAACGGTACAGATTGTAGGCTGCTCTGATTATTATTTTTAATAGTGACGCTGTGAATTATTTTGTACATTTGACTGAGATTAATCAAAAGAAAGATAACGATTTAAAAACGGTTCTATGGTTAGTAAGAAACATGTAAATGTTTGGAGTAACTCAACTACAGTTCTACACGCAGAAGGTAGGATAACTGTAACTAAAATAATTATGTATTTTTAAACGACATCAAGTTCAATTAATATCCCAAGCCCAGTGAAGTTGAGCAATAAACCCCGATGCCAAACGAGTACTTAAATAACTAAAAAAACGATCAAGATCCCCTAAAAACCCAATACACCAAAAACTTCCCTGTCCCTCACAAAACAAAAGAAAAACAACAGTTCAAAAACTTTTAATTACGAACTAACAGCACCGAAGTTTTTTTACGTCCGAACCGATTAAAGTAACAATGTCGCAACAGATTTCAATCAGAAAAGGTTTTTAAGAAGAACGGGGTACCGGGTACGGGGAAGTACCCGTTTCTTCTTCCCTTAATGAATACAATCTTAATAGCGTTGCCCTTTTCTCTCGTAAATATTTAAGTAGGTCGCAAGGTGCTCCTTTAACGGCTTAATTGCTGAAAATATGGCATTACACAGACGTTTGTTGCAAGGAGAATATTCTAATTTTGCGCTAAATGCGGTTATATGGCGCGTGTCATTTTACGATTTGCGTGGGATTTGACGCTTGTGTGAATGTTAAGTGGTGATGGCGTTGTAAAGGGATAGTGTTCAGGAGATTACATAACATCGCGGTGGCTGTAAGTGTACACCCACACGTTCAGATCAAATTGAATTAGTATATAGATAATTATGTTTTAAATATTTAGGTCACAAATGGTTTATTGGGAAAGCTTTTTGCTATAGATCCTGTCAGCTACTAGGTACGCTCTTATTGAGAAACCGCTCAATAGTCACGCTTGTGACTTGTCAAATCGTTTTAGCTGGCAAAACAATTGAATGAACAAAAACAAAAACTCGCAATGGTAAACGATATTTATCGCTACCCGTACTAACTGTCGTTAAATATCATATCTCATGCGTATCATTAATACAGGACCTGTTTGCAATCTGATATTAATATAAGCAAAAGTTAATATGGGTAGCGATAGCTATCGTTTACAATTACGGATTTTTCACATTCGTTCTACCATATTAGATCAACGAGACAGTAGCAGATAAAATGAAAACTAAACAGCAGTCTATTATGATTAGGTATTAGCTTTTGCCCGCGGCTTCGCTCGCGTTAACATAGAAACTAACAATCAATTCGAGTTGTACTCTGCTGGTAATAATATAATTCCATCATGATTCAAAAGACGCCATCTATTATCATAAGCATTAAATCACTCTATCTATTGCTGAAAACTGCATTAAAATCCGTTGCGTAGTTTAAAAGATCTAAGCATACATAATTACATAGGGACAGATAGCGGGAAGCGACTTTGTTTCATACTATGTAGTGATATATAATTATATATAGTAAGGATTCGAACTAGAAGACGAACTGTTCTGATGTTTGCTGTGAGGAAACCCGATTATGGACTAAGCTCTCCTCTATACATGCGCTGTTCTAGTATTATTTAACAATAGATTTTCTAATTGTTTCTACAGTAAGAAACTAAGAAAACATATAGCTCATCAAATTCTTATTCTTCAAGAAATAAAACTGGACTAACTACCATAACAACATTTAATAATATAGCTATTACGTTATTTTGCAAGTTTACGATCAATACAAACTAAATTACCCACACCACCGCATACTGAAGGACAACTCCATCGGTTCAGTATAATCAGAAGGCCGAAATAAATTGCCTTGTAGAGAAACGATAATTATATTTCCCATTATGTATGGTACGATTAAACGTAGCAAATACAAAGGTATTTGGTCTTCAATTAAATAATGCTTTTTCAGATCATTTTGAATATAACATAACATAACATCACGCCTGTAATCCCAGAAACTTTAGGCAGAGTGCACCCACATTTCGTTAGTTATGTTTAAGTCCCATGTAATAAATAGCGTATTGCCTATGGCATTAAGTCCGCCTCTGTACTTTGTGCTTGGAGTGTGAAATAATAATAAATAAGTAAATAGGGGGCAAGCCTATTGCCTATCAACCCGGTACAAATCGAAACTCCGTGGCTGCTACGAAGAAATTCCTCATGAAAAACCCAATAACACTTTGCCCGACCTGGGAAACTAACACAGAACCTCATACACAGGAGTCGTACTTGCGACCACTAGACCAAGGCAGTCGTACCATTTAGAAGTCAAGTAAAATATATTAACAGAATAACATAAGTATGTTATTCTGTTAGTATGTTATTCTGTTAATATAGCGTTCCCACTGGTGGGATACAAGCCACCTCTTCATGAATGAGAGTGGGCTACAATACACCATATAGGTTCAATGTGGGTTAGTGGATGACACAAGTCTTCGGATTTTTGGTTCTTAGGCATGTGTTCTTGAGTGTAGACCGCGAATCGACAAACGTAAGGTGGGACGCCCTCAGGCTCGGTGGAGTGACGATCTTTGCATGGTGGCAGGTAGCAACTGGATGAGAGTTGCTGAGAATCGAGTTGAATGGCGTGCGATTGAGGACGCCTATGTCCAGCGGTGGACTGCTGTAGGCTGATGATGATGATAATGATGATGATGCATGTCGGTTTACTGACAATGTCTTCCTTCACCATTTGAATGAAATAAGTTGCAAAAACATTACCTGAAAGAAGAAGTAGTCGTATCGGCTCTAACTCAGAGAAAAGTCACACATGTCATTTGCCCCGTCAAAGAAGGCTTTAACAGAAGGTTGATGTTACCAAAAGGATATAAGGTCACATAATATAACTTATACCAACTAAGACATCTAGTTTAATCACCAGCTCTTTCAAAGTTAAATACATTACATAATCACGGACGCTATTGAGATTTTTCCACTAAAAAACTAACATTTTTCCATTAAAAAGGAGACTGAGCGACTCCCCAGTCGTAAGCTTCGCTTTTGTCCATTTTAGGTCCACTTTCACACAGAAAAACTATGTATTTCTACTCAAATTTTTACATCAGTCTTTAGTTTCATATGTCAGAAAAATCTAAACAAGTTCCTAGAATCATATTTTTTCGGCAAAAACTGTGCCGCACGTAATAAAGTAAAAAAGGAAATCTTTTTATTCAGATTAGGTTGTATATGAAGTACTTTTTGTTAGTCAAGTAGGCTACACTAGGACTCTTTCGCGACAACGCATAGCTTCTGAGATAGAACTGAGACGCAATTTACATTCTGACTACGTTAGACGAATACTTTAGCTGTCTTGAAGTTTAACTGTTAGGTAACTGGTATTTGTATTAAGAGCATTATCTGCATTGCTATTGTCCTTGTGATTCTTTTAGTTTTGTTTTAATAAGCTTTTCCCTGCTCTCCCTTTTAGCGCTAGAAAAGCACTGGTGACGACAAAACGCAAAAAACTCAAAAGCATTTACTCCAATTAGACCATTACAGGCACTTTTGAATGTCAGAAAAACAAAGAAAGCTAAGGTACAGTCACATACACAAGGCATAATAACTTGTGAAAGTACTGTAGTTGCCCCTTCCAAAGCGTCATCAACGTCATTCAGTTGAAAAGTTGTGCAAATCTCATCGATCACCAGTAGAGCTACTTGGAAAAGTATTTATTTTATTCCGACTAAGACACCATAATAAGCAAAATCCGCTACCGTTAGGTCAGAGACCTCCTCACTGCAAAAGAAGGTGGGCTTCAATCCACCACACGTTACCAATTTGGGTTTGATGTCACAACAGGTGCAACATGCTGATTTTCTTTCTTTACTTTTCTTTGCCTTTTTGAGAGCGTGAAAAGAAAACATTACGTTTTTTTTTTCACAAACTATTTCATAACATCATTTAAAACCTATCCATCCCGTATTTTTAAAATAACTCAAACGAAAACCTTTTACATCAAACCTTCGTTAAATAAATACTAGTATTTCTTTTGAAAAGAGAAAAGAAGCGAGTCAGTGTGTCAGGGCCGTTGCAGCACACTTGATATAAGTCGTTCGCGACTTAATGAGGACTTCGCCAGACTTCGGAAGAGTAACCTGAGGACTGGAAGCTTACTGAATGCTCTGAGATAGTTCTTAAAATATAGATCAGAAGCAGATTTTTAGGTAGTGTTTTAATGAGGTAGTTTTCCATCTAAATCATATAAAAACGAGTCACATTGCCGGTTTCTGAGGAGCTCGTGGCTAAGTAATAACAGCCGCTCGGGTCGATCTTTAGGTTAAGCCGTGCTTGCCTAGGTTGGTTTGTGGATGGGTGACCGCCCATTACATACCGAGTTTCTTCCGTGCCTCGGAAAGCACGTTAAGCCGTTGGTCCCGGCTGTCAGTGACACTCGTTAAAGGTAGTCAGTGGCCCAAAAAGTCTGACAACCAGTCTTACCAAGGGGTATCGCATTACCCAGTAGTAACTAGGTTGTGGATGTCAGATAGGCAGTCGCTCCATATAAAATACTGGTATTCAGCTGCGTCCGGTTAGACTGGAAGCTGACCCCAACTTAATTGGGAAAAGGCTAGGCAGACTATGGTTCTGAATTGAAAAATTAAGTTGAGAATTCGTCAAACGCTTCTTAAGTTTTCTATTTTGGATTTCTACATTACGTTGAAAAACAAACATAACGTCACACCTGAAATCCTCAAAGGGTTAGACAGAAGTGTACCAAATATTACACCCACATTTCGCCAGTTATGTTTTTAAGACCCATGTAATAGGGGGCAAGCCTATTGCCATCAACCGGGCACAAATCCAGACTCCGTAGCAGCAATTGAGAAATTCCTGATGGAAAAAACCCAATAGCACTTTGCCCGACCCGGGAATCGAACCCAAGACATCATGCTTAGCAGTCGGGCTTGCGACCACTAGACCAACGAGGCAGTCGAATCGTTGAAAAAAAATCTTAATTAGAGATTAAATAGTTCTATAATGAAATGCTTAAATTGGAAATGGGTGTATCTGTTCAAATGGCTGGAATAGTGTGTCAAGTCTGTTACAAAACTTGAATTAAAGCGTTCTTGATATAATGAGGACTTCGCTAGACTTCGTA
The DNA here is from genome assembly GCA_950005105.1 of Lycophotia porphyrea. Taxonomy (NCBI): domain Eukaryota; kingdom Metazoa; phylum Arthropoda; class Insecta; order Lepidoptera; family Noctuidae; genus Lycophotia; species Lycophotia porphyrea. Next base: position 12,446,794 of record OX465398.1, read on the forward strand.
AAGGTAATCTGAGGACTAAAAGTTAACTAGAAGTTCTGGGGTCGATCGTAAAATTAGATTGTGAGGTTTATATCTGGCTGGTATGGATAGATAAAGTTTTTTAATGAGGATCTTTCAAATCTATCGAATTATTAAAAGTTTAAACAGCTGGTCTAATTTTAGTTAAATTTAATGATTATTTTGTGGAACACTGGGGTCAGAAACTCATTATTTCAATTTTATTCTTGCTAAAAAGACAAGAAATGAAATAACTTTTCAATTTGTCCTATAAGTAGACAGTATCTGAGAACTATAGAATGAATCACCTATTTATCATAATTCTGACATTGTGAACCCCTCCATCGGCAATAAAATTATGCAACCTTTCTGCAATTCAGCATTTAATATCATATTTTCACGAATTAAATAATCTCTTATCTTTGTCAAAATAAGATTGAAATTCCTCTAAATAAATCGGAATAAAAATGTTTAACGACAATAATAAAATCTCTTGTCTTATTCTCAAAGTTGGGATACATTCAGGCCTGGGCAAAGTTTATTGTTTTCAATTACATCTTTACCTTCGTATAATATCCTCGATTCTCCTCAACCAGAGACGAGGGAATTTATATGATTACGTATTTAAATGTCTTGTACTTTTTCACGAAAATGTTATTGTACCAATTTCTTTTGTAGATGGATTGGGTTATTTATGTTTTTCTGTCTGCAAAGCTTCTTTGTCATTATGTTTAAAGTATTTGTTATTATTTTATCGTCTCTGGGGTAAACTACAAACCTTCTGCTTATCATTTAAAACAAAGAATACGCTTAAATATTTTAAAAGTTACAGAGCGCAAGTTGCTAAAATATCTTTTAAACTTTCCTTTCCTCTGAAACAGTAAATACCATTTCCCTAAATGTAAAGCTCATCCTGTCCTCTTCCTTGCTCTAAATAAAGAACGAAATAAATACTTAAACAGAGGAGCCGAGAGACACAATTTACTTCAAAAGTTTAGTCATGGACCGCGAATAAACAGGGCTTAAAGCACCAACTCTTAGTATCACAGCGTACAAAGTAGAACAAAGTTTCAGAGCAAGCTAAGCGACAAATTGGGCTCTTGCCACTCGGAAATTAACTGAAATACCTGTGTGTACCTTTGATGCGATCACGTACGTACTAGATCATACAACTTTTAATTAATTAACTCTTAAAACACAAGGTTCAAGCTTAAACAATTTGCTGAAATTCCTTTCAGTATAAAATAAAAATCGAACGTAAAAACTTCCACGGCAACACAAAATTGGAAAGCGCAGAAAATTGGACTCAATAAACCCTCTTAATCCAAGCAAAGCGAGCTCGACGTGACAATGGAAAATTAAAAACCATTAAAACATTTTTCAAAACAACAGTCCCATGAAAGCGTCGAGATAATACACGTTAAGCTAACGTAATCTCTGAGTAACACTGAATTTGAATTAGTCCACTAACCTCCCTTAAAAGTTACGTCAGCCGTCCATTACGTAGGTCATTATAAAGGGCGGTGTGCAAAGTTTTAATGAGAAGAAGCGTCGCTATCATCGCGGCCAGATAAGAGACTCTGGTGTAATCCTTGCCTAATTGATTCGTGAAGCGTCGACTCATGCCCTTGGAGGATATATAGCCGGTCGCCATTGTTAGCAGTCCATATCGATTTGGATACCGCTATCGTAGGCATCAGCACTGGGGAACGGACTTGGTTATTGGAGGAGGAGTAATAAACTGGTAACCAATATTAGGGAGCGAATACATGATAATGATCAGGTAATGGATTCTTGTAACGAGCTTCGGGTTATGAAAATCAGGATAACTTCAATAACATGCTTCATACGATCATAAGTAGCCATAAACAGTTATTTGGTTATGTGTAAGTTATAGGCCAATTTATGCAAAAATAATACATGCATAGTATTTGAGAAACGGTCGTAATATTATTATATTATAGTATATTATACTATATTATATTATATACCCAGTAAAATTGTCAAACATTCAACAAATCAACCGTCCATCGAAAAATTTAAGTATCTATCGAGAGAAAACTATCCGTAGTAAACGATCACACAACTTTTTTGCCGAACTGTTTACTCCAAGTAAGTAAGTAACCCTACGTCCCCCGTCGACGCTTTCAAACCTTTTTGCTGACACTACACTCCTTTTGATTCTTCAAAAACGAACGCTCACCAACTTTCCTTCGACGGAACTTCGAATGGTTTTTCAAGTAATTATACAGAACTCTGTCAAGCATTTCATGGTCCCTTGAAGATCGTTAATTAAATAACTTGATGTCACGTATCTTATTAAGATTTGCGGTCCTTTGCAGATTTTCGGATTATTTCAATATAATAAAGAAGTTTTAATCCTTGTAAATACTTTTTAGCTAACTTTCCAGAGGTAAAAGGTCTTTAAAGTCACATTAATAAGTTATGAATTGCTTGAGCCAATATCTGAGTCATACAGTAACCTAAACAACTGTTATTGAATAGGAAAGAAACTGCTATCGTAATAAAATTATTGAGAAATTGGTACAAACCTAAGATATAATATGTATTAGGCACATCCTATCCAATTAAGAGTTATAGTAATATCAGCTATATGTAATAACGTAAGTAGATCTCTTTTTATATCATTAGTTACTCAATATCTCTTTTTATATCGTTGTAGTAAGCGAGCGCTAAAGAGAAATGAACAAGCACTGAGTAGCGGCATTTTCAAAGTTCGCTTTGCTACTGAAAACTGCGGCCGCGCTGCCTTTGATACTGCACCAAAGGTAAATGTTAGAAATAACCGCGATACAAACTTGCAACGAGATGCATTAATCTCTATATACAGTTTTGCAGTTTACAAGTAACATAACTCTTAAGTAAAGAGTTTTCTATCTCTTTAATCAGCCTCTTTGTCGGAGTGTGGCCATCCATTTAGATAAGTAAGAGTTTATGTAGTTTAAAAATTTTGCTTTTAAGAAGTTCGTAAAGAAGGTTCGTTTTTCTGATCAGAATTTCTATTGCCACGCAACGTAATAATTATTCCGGTATTAGAAAATCCAACCCGTGCCTACTCGTAAAATGACATAAATATGATAATGCCGAAGCATTAATACAGATTATGACAAATTAGCCGATAGGAAAATGATAATTTATTGCTAACTAAAATATATTTTCACCCATATTTCGACGGAAGCGAACGGGGAATTCATAATTTATTCCCCGATGACAATATAACAGAGCGTCCTTACGGCACGCACGTAATTTATAATATGAATCGCATTAACTGTTAAATGTGTTATTTGCATGCTTCTGTTTTATGTCCAAAATCGCGTAAAAGTTTCTAGACCACCACACTCTGGACAATGTGGAGTAGAGAGTTATATCCACTCGACCATCACTTAGCAGTAAACTAGACTTAGGAGCACTAGAAAGACAATATTCCCTTAACACCTACATCCACTGTCTGTAGCGCTGTACCTTGAAAAGAAAATTGTCCAAAAGCCAGCTATAAAAGTGTCAGTGTCGCCGGTAGCCCATCAATTACAAAGAGTATAAGCTCCACGGACACTCCATTCTGTAGGGAATGGTACGGACAGGAATCCACTACACTTCTACCAGAGTAGCGCGGCTAGTCGACCGGGATAAACTGGAGCATGTGTTGCAAAGAAGTGTACTGAAGTCGGAAATATATCGGGGAATAGCAAACTTAAAAGTCCCGCTTTAACAAAAGGATACGAGTTACATTGGCTCCGAATCGACTTAACGGAATGTACAATCAAAACGACAAAAAGCATTATCTCGTCTTGGAAAATTGTCGAGGTGTAATAAAATACCAGCTTAACTCCAATACCAATCTTGAAGCGAAATACGAAGGATTATTTCGTCAGCTGAGCTATCTAATTTAGAAGATTAAAGGTTATTAGATGGTTTCGCAGTACTTAGACCCAATTATATTTTTCGTGCGGAATAAGCATAAAATTGGATATTTACCGTTGGAGGACAGTATGAAAAAGCGTGTTTACTGCGACTTAATTTGGTAAAATCTCAAAATACTGAATGGGAACAATCAAAATCGGTTCAGCGCAGAGTCGACAACAATCACGTATCTACAGCGACAAAACAAATACCATTTCATGGATATCTTTGTTGAGCACACGGTACAAAGTCCCATTTCACATTGGAGTATACAAAGCGACTCCATTCGTTTAGAAATATATCACGGCACAGAAGTGGAGGCTCTGCTCGTGCTATTCTTTTTGAGAAGCTCTCGAGGCTCGTTTAGGCGAGTAATTGGGATACAGGACAGTGTGCTGGACACTCGTGCTCCCCTGGTAACGGCGTGCAAATATGCGGCTATTGCTAATGGTGGCCAACGGGTTCAGACGTTTTTAGAACACATTTTCGACTCTTTACGACTCGTCGCATACGCTGTTTTGGTCTACTTTTTACTTTAATACGTTTCCACTGACATTTTGTTGTGGAATTAAAACAGAATAATGAGGGCTTTACAGCCTTACTTATGTTAGCATATTTGGCAACAACAAAATGTTTGCCTGAAAGATAAAAATCTCGCAAATGGTTTTTGTCCTGGACTTTAACCTCCTCTTTGCTTTTGTGCTTTTGGTTTAATATAAACATTATTGAAACTTGAAACTATTGTGTATGAAATCTACATAAATATCCAAGGAGTATATCTTCACGAATCTCGAATATATCTTCCTTGCTACAATATTCTCATCGCTCTCCGAATCAATATTTCAAAGGCACTCGTGTTGCTTCGTTCTCAACAGAATTATGGATTTATGCATCTCTCTCGATGCCAAATTATTTACGTGCCAAAATGTAAAATTACGTGAAAATAGGTTACGGGATTTCTACGCTGCGCTTCAGATAAATGCGAAGATCAAACCTTACATGACATAAACTCTTTGCCTTTTGCCCTTCTTTTGCAAGTACATGATATATCAAAGGGGAAAATATAAAATATATTTTTTACTCTTCTTGTTAAGATTGAAGACACTTCTCCGATTTTTATTACGTTAGATACGGGCGACGCAGGCAAGATTTTTGTTATGTTCGTAAAAGATAATTTGATTGGGTACATACATCTGTACCAAAAGAGAGCACGCACAAAACAGAATTTAATACACAGGCATAAATCCAAGTCAAAAACGAATTCCTATTGCAAAACCTAAATGTATTATTTTAAGTCCCAAAACTAACACGAGTGGGTTTAATACAATCACCTGACTTGGCAATTTATCCGTCCGGTATCGCCCGGTTTCTACCCGGCTGTTCGCAACATAACGGTGGTGTGATGAGACCGGCCGGGTGAATACTGATGAGGCACGTTGACCCGGCCGAATATTAATCACCGGAGCAATGCGACCGCCTGTTGCATTATGTAAGATCGCTGTGAAGACTCTGTGCTTAGACTTCAAGGGAATTTCTTAGATGAAATGGTGAACTTTAAGAAGATTTTTTTTTAATTTTGGCTGTGAAAAAAGCTATTGGCAGTATGAATACTTTTTCTCTACTGAACGACGACAACCACTGTTTCTATACAAAGTGATTTTTCTTTTCTTAATTTTGGAGTGAAATGGAGATTGCCGACCTTTATTAGGCAACGTTTCCTAAACTGAATTCCTTTGAAACACAGTAAAATTACCAAAAAACACTTAAACTGCTTTATCGTGTTGTCATCAAGTTCCTACTTACAAACACCAGTAGCAGTAGCTCCACCATGTCTCTACCGGCGCAATCACAACCATTACTTTCTAATATTAACTACAAGATTCCAAGTAGGTACAATCGACCAGAATAGAAACTTGTGCCCATTGTAAGCTTCCACTTAACGATCATTAGTTAGATGAAGTTAGTCTAACGACCAATGAGCACGCTAGGTTTTACTCAACAGTACAGTAGCAAGCAAAGAGTTCTTTTAATATCTTTAGATGTCATCTTAATGATGCATGGCTTAGATCTAGATCGGAAACGTTGATTTTGTATTGTTTATTTTACCCGTGGGACAAGTTGTTTTTTTTTATATTATAATTAAGTCTTTAGTCTATTTTTTTTAATATTAAACATGGTCAAATTATATAAACCATCTCTCCACCAGTATATGGTTTATCAAATCATCATAAAACTAAAATATTTGACCCTACAGCATAAAACACTGAACTTTACGCAAGATCCTTACCAACCTTTGTTTCTAAAAATACGAGGAACAATTTCGCCCCACACGTTTCAAATTCAAGTAAAAAACCAATATTCATCCAAACGAAAATCGGAAACTCCGCATCCCACAAAAATGTATTGTGAGCGGATTGCCGATAAAAAATAAGAAAAATAGTGTTGCCATAGTATTCCCGGGACCGGTCTGATTTATATCCGGGTAACATCAGTCAAGTCATATCCGGGATGAGAGACAACCCGCCCGTGTGAAGTGAGGAAATGAAATAATTTTTCATTTTCCCACCTGATTAATTTCCATTCACCTTCTCTTACCATTTTATGGAGGGGAATATGCTTTTTATGGGGCTGCCTTATGGCCCTTTAGTGTGATGCTAATAATATAATGAAGTTTAGATTGTTATCGACACTAAAAATACACTTAGTACCAAATTAATTAGTAGGGACTTAATTCACCACGTGCTCAATTCCCAACCCATTTAACGTGGTGACAATCTAGTTAGAATACCAATTTAAACGAGAGAAGAATTAATTAGTGTTGCTACCATTAATATTAGTGATATTTCACAGTAATTTTTAAGTCAAATAGTTTCAGAATACTTAGATTCCAGGCTGCAAAAAGGCTTATAAAAGCAAGCAATAAACTGGAAAATGTTTGAAAAATTTTACCGAACTTAGATTCCATTTTATTTTTCAACTTGGTATTCAAGCAATGCTGTGCTTGAGCCGCTGAGCCTAGCAAGTTTATGAAACAAGGTCACGCCTCCAGTTTATAGGGATAATAAAAAGTAAAACAACACGTCCATTTGACGAATGAGATCTACAATGAGGATCTGCCACGACAAGAAAATGTAAGGGAACGAAATATTTTAGTCTGGCAACTCATGCATTATAAAGGTAAAATGGTGGAAGTTGTAATGAGTTTATCTATAACTAAAAAGTTCTTCGGGTTAACTTTTCGTAGTTTCTCTTAAAGTGGTTAATTTTAACATGGAGTTTGATGCCGGATTTCCTAGTTTTATAAGATCTGAAGTTATGAACCAGTTCACATGGCATACACACACACATATTATATGAAATTAGGATTTTTTGTTTTGGTTTAAATGTATATTTTGGACCTCTTGCTTGTCTCTAAGTACTGTCATCATTTAGATGAAAACATCCTAATAAAAAAATACATTCCATCACATAACCGCTATAATCAAGTAATACAAGAGAAAAAAAGACAAAGAACAAGATATTTTATTTGTGCGAACACCGCATTGTTATAGGCGTCCCACAAGGCTCATTACAGAAAATTAGGTTACAGTCTCTAGAAAAATAATGGCGGGTCTCTTCACTTGATGAATATTCACAAGATGGCGCCGTAGTGGTCATGACGGTTCTCGCGCTACGCTCCGTCACAGGGATAATTAAAAATAATTATAAAACCCGACCCGCACTCGCGTTCCCGTATATTAAATTAATAATTCAGGAACATGCTGATTCCGAGATGAATTTTCGAAGGAATACCGATAGGATTACTCACCTATTTAAATGGCACGTGACAGTGGTAATACGGACAGCAGCAATTTTAAATCTTACCGACTTTATCGAAGTTCTTAATTAGAAAATCCAGCTTACCTGAAACAAAGAAGATTATTCATTAATACTAGGAAAAGATATAAGTCGCTCAGTGAATTTAAATGGACACTTAGACCTTAGCCTAGGATTCAGACATTATTAAAGGAACGTCGGAGGTAATTCCCTTGGGGCACGGATCTCCTATCGTCGCGCGTCGATTGAAATCCGGAGAACTACCGTTGCTATTCGTAATGGTACCGGCTATGTTTACACTCCTACCTTACACTCCTGGATTCTCTTTGTTTAGTTTATCCGTGAAATAAGATGCACTGAATTGTGTACGTTTACTTTGTTGTGATACATAGGTAAAGCTACCTAATTTGTTTAGTTTATTAAGATTTTACTTGAATGATGTCCGCAGTGATAGTTAACAGTCAAGTCAATTAGTCAGCTGGTATTTAAAAAATATCCTAGCACTAAAACTGTATATCACTTTATAAATGCATATGTGTGCAGGATCCATTCCGCCAAAACAATATCGTCCTATTTGCCATTCCAATTCACATAACAACACACATATTATACTGAAACACATACTTCCCAACAACACGAGTACTTTATTTACTACACAACATTCGGCATTTCGATAAGGAAATAGCAGAAACACCAACATTTCCCTCCCAAATAACCATTTCTTATTCCTTATTCAGTCTGTGTGCTATGCAAAAGCGAAACGTTTCGAACGCGAAGTGTTAGAGATAACTTTGTACGAGCGTCGCTAACAGTACCTACATACGTAAGCGAACACAAATAAATGGAGCGATGTGACTTTGTAGAAACATCCTATCTTCACTACAACGTATATAAGTACCCACATAGCCCCGAAGCACGGTAAATGCTGCGGGGTACGTATCACTTATTTTTCTTTTTTATAGACTGTTCAAAGGCAGAAAAGAGTGATTCCTTCGATTGCGCTTGTGAAAAAAATATAAAGCGAGGCAGTTCAAAGAGGATTCCAGCGGCAGACGATTTCCAGCACAATCTATTTTACGTTTTTTATTCATTGCATTGAATAAATCTAGATTTTTTATAGAGGCAATACCTATTGGATACCGAGGTGTTTATTTTAGGAAAAACGAATGAATATCTAGTAACCTCATAGCTTGGTTTTTGAGTGCATGAATAAACCAGAGATGTTATGGATATGATATTTCGGATCTGGATACAGGAATAATATTATATCGGTTTCGGATACGGTTACGGATATGTAATTATTTTGGATTATTCGTTAGTTTCGGATAGTTTCGGTTACGGATATATTAAAAAATTAACTAGTTATGAAGGAGGTTATGTTATGACTAAAAATAACAAACAAACTGCAAGATGCACGAGGCGCGCGAGCGGTGAAACAAAAACATGTCGTTCTATTTAGACTCCGCCGTTCCAGCCATTGTGAAACGGATACGGTAACGGTTACGGATATATTTTTATTTCAGATATCCGATAGTTTCGGTTACGGTTACGGAGCTCCATAACATCCCTGCTTATAACTATAAACCTAGGTTGTATTGGTTTCAAGTTAATGTAAAGTGGCTTTATTGTATTTCATCAACATTGTTTAAAAATATGTTTTTAGATATCAACTAATTTAAACTTACTGTCTCTTTTAATACCCTCTTTTAGTAGTATAGATAGCGCGAGCGGTGAAACAAAAACATGTCGTTCTATTTAGACTCCGCCCTTATATGAAAATATCCGAATCTATCCGAAACTTATGAAACGGATACGGTAACGGTTACGGATATATTTTTATTTCAGATATCCGATAGTTTCGGTTACGGTTACGGAGCTTCATAACATCCCTGCTTATAACTATAAACCTAGGTTGTATTGGTTTCAAGTTAATGTAAAGTGGCTTTATTGTATTTCATCAACATTGTTTAAAAATATGTTTTTGAGAGATCAACTAATTTAAACTTACTGTCTCTTTTAATACCCTCTTCTAGTAGTATAGATAACTTTTTTTCTCCCAAGAACACTGCCCAAAGGTTCTGTCAACTACTAAATAATTTAGCGTTTCAATTCAATTCCCAATCCCATTAACTACTATGATAGTCTTCGGAATACTAAATTCGAGAGGCTAAACTGATACTGTTCTAGCGAGACTAGCTTGTATAATTTAAAACCCTCATAAAACGTTACTTATCCCCGTCTTCTGTGACACTAGAAGTTACCTAAAGGATGGCCTAAATCAAAGCTCAACCCTCGATTCACAGCCGTGAGTTTAAAATCCAACAGTGAGCTTTTTCATAAGCGTTTACTTAGGTATCACCTTGTGTTAGTGAAATCGGTTGTTAGTAAAGTAACAACGATATATTGTTAAAGATAAGGATTGTAATGGATTTTGGTTCTGTAAATAAATAAAGGCTAATTGCGGTGTAATCTCGGAAACAGTTATTCTATTCGTAAGTCGTCTTTACTGTCACCTCTTGCGGTAGTCGCAGTATTATTAGACTATCTGATGATTGCGGCTTCGCCCGAGTTGAGTTCGGTAATTTTTCCACTGGATCGTACTATAGGGATAAAAAGTATCTTATGTGTTTATTCAGGTTGTAAACTATCTTTGTGCCAAGTTTCATCCAAACCAGTTTTGTAGTTTTTGCATGACAGAGTAACAAACATCCGAAACTTTCGCATTTACAATACTAGTAAAATACAGCGTTCCTCGTAAGATTGTATTGTCTATTTATCAGTGTTCACTTACACTTTGCGATGTAACGTTGTATTTTCAACTTAAAAATGCTTAGCTAAGAGTATACAATCAAAAGGTGCGCTTTTACTAAGGTGTAAATTGAAGTGATAGTGAAAACAATCTTTAGTGGTTATTTAGCTAAAAGTAAGATTTGAATTAAAAGTATTTTGCTAGAAAATATTAAGCATTGTGTAAACGGCCTCCTTCCCTTAGGTAGAAACTGTTGAAGCAATTCCTAAAATATAGTACACTGGAGAAAATTTAAAGCTGTCCAAGGACCGCAAAATAGCTTCAATTAAGTTACACGTACACTGAAAATTTTACCTGTAAATTTAGCCGGTAAATTATAATAAACTTGACGTATAGTGCTGCAGTAACTAAACAACCCTGAACCAGCTAGAACCTAGGCAGAAAACCAAAGTAGGTCAACGCGCTATGTCAAAACTTGTGTCCTACATATGTTGGCAACGGCACTGGAGGGATGCCAGGATCCCTGGCGACTTCATAACCTTGCCAATTTAAATGCCACACTTTTGCCAGAAAACCTTGGAAGTCTTTCGAAGTCGTTGGAAGTCGTGCCGCAGTGCAAAGTAAAATACACGAAGGAAATTGCGACTTTTCGTGTCACCAAAATACGATAAGCCAAGAGTTTGAACGTCACGTTTGTATTAGATTATGTGTAGCTAAATATATATATTCCTGTCTTGTTGTGTACTTTATGTACACTCGTGGAACGTATCGGCTAAGCAATTTTCAAACATATTACATCCCCGGATATCGGCACGTCTCTTCTATCCGAACAGCAGTTTAATTCAAGAAAATGAACTAGATGTTAGGGTATGCGGAACCGGGTTTCTCGCCCGACCCGATCCACTTGCTCTACAGATGTGTTTAATCTTCTTTTCATTGTACGACTCACAATACGTTTGAATAGGTAGTAGATGAAGGTGAAGGATTAGAAGAAGAATTGCCAAACTTAAGTGGCAGTGGGCAGGGCACATTGCTCGCAGAACGGATGGCCGATGGGGTCGTAAAGTTCTGGAGTGGCGACCGCGAACCGGAAGACGTGCGTTGGAAGGCCTCCCACTAGGTGGACCGATGACCTGGTAAAGGTTGCGGGGATCCGCTTGATGCGAGTCGCACGGGACCGGTCAATGTGGCGACACTTGGGGGAGGCCTATGTCCAGCAGTGGACGTCTTTCGGCTGAAATGATGATGATGATGATGATGATGAAGGTGAAGGTAGCGAGGATCCGCTGATGCGAGTCGCACAGGAGCGGTCAATGTGGCGACACTTAGGGTAGGCCTATGTCCAGCAGTGGACGTCTTTCGGCTAAAATTATGATGATGTAGTAGGGTAAGCATTAGGATCTGTTTTGACCTTCCTGTATTTATTTGATATTTAACTAATTGACATTGCAATCAATTGACATTATTCTATTTACTTTTGTATTGACATTTAACAATTATGTACTTTCTTAGATCTTATTGTTGACATTGTAGAAAAAGATTATTGATTTATTAATTCTTTTGACATTACTGTATTTTTAATTGTATAATTGACATTATCTTCTATAATATTTTTATTTGCTTACATTCATCATTTCTTTTTTTACTTGCTTCGACACTTTTGTTTTTATATATTAATTGATAATGATATTTGTTGCATCTAATTGAATTTCATTTAAATTGATTATAATATTTGTACGCCAAATGGCAAAACATAGAGCACATATGGAAATGTAACAGATCACACACTCTGTAACTACCTATGTTAACAAATAAACATTCTGATTCTGATTCTGATTCTGATTCTGATATTATATTGTGTAACGAGCTAATGTCCGCCACCCCGCGGTCAAACGCGGGTGCGTATTTTGCGTACGGTGATATATAAAAGTATCAGCAATGGTACGCCGCCTGAAAATCTAAACCAATATTATAAAGAGGAAAGATTTTTTTGTTTGTTTGTTTATTTGTTTGTTTGTACCGAATGGGCTCCGAAACTACTGGACCGATTTTAACCATTTTTTCACCAATAGAAAGCTAAATTATCAGGTAGGCTATAATTTATTTTCAAAAAAATTAGAGAGTCTTAAGAAAATTGCAATAATGTAACCCAAAGTAGCAAAATTTGCCTATACAAATTCATTATTTGGCGTGCGCTGAGAAAACTATTGATGATACTTAAAAAATATGTATTACATGATTAAAGTACTAATTATTACCTACAAAAAAATCCGCGAGGGATTATATCTAACTATCATAGTTAGGTCACAATAGCAGCTTTTGTGTTCTAAAATTTAATTAGATCGCCGATGGAAACAAAAGCTGGTTACATTCGTATCGTAGTATTAATTCTCATTCAAATAAATAGTTTTATCATCAAGGGTATTTATGTAGCAGTAAAATACTTTTTAATTTATTCGATTCTGACATTTAATTTCGAAGTTTTCATCACGAGTATTCATTAAAAACAAAGCCGTCCAACATTCACAAATCGCATTAGAATAATATGCTTTGTGCGGACGTTTTATCCATTTACCCATAGATGGCGTTGTGCAAATACGTCATTTTTCTGAATCGCGTATATTGTTATTGGGTTCATTTCATGCTCCTTGATGAGAACTTTAGACCTAGCTGAAGTATGACTGTCATCGAAGGTTTGACGATGGAGACGGAAGGCAGTTAGTTGCAAGAGGTACTCAAGAAATTACAGCATCTACATCGTGTTTAGGCTCATTTCGTGCACGTTGATGAGAACTTTAGAACTAGCTGAAGTATGACTGTCATCGAAGATCTGACGATGGAGACGGAAGGCAGTCGCAAGAGGTCGTCAAGAGTTTACAGCATCTATGTCGTGTTTGGGCTCATTTCATGCACCTTGATGAGAACTTTAGACCTAGCTGAAGTATGACTGTCATCGAAGGTCTAACGATGGAGACGGAAGGCAGTCGCAAGAGGTCGTCAAGAGTTTACGGCATCTATGTCGTGTTTGGGCTCATTTCATGCACCTTGATGAGAACTTTAGACCTAGCTGGAGTATGACTCTCATCGAGTGTCTAAGGATGAAGACGTAAGGCTATCTAAGGAAGAGAGGGGCCACGGCACCCTCACCTTCCGCCTGACGCAGGTCCTCACCGGACACGGTTGTTTCGGGAGGTTCCTGCACCGAATCGGGCGGGAGGAAACGCCCGGGTGTTACCACTGTGAGGGCCGCCCAGAGGATACGGTGGAGCACACGGTAGAGGTCTGCCCCGCTTGGGCGGAGCACCGCCGTGTCCTCGTAGCGGCGATCGGCGGCGGCGACCTATCGCGTCCGGCCCTGGTCCAGTCCATGGTCCGGAGCGAAAGGGAATGGGACGCCGTCACCTCCTTCTGCGAAGCAGTCATGCTAGCGAAGGAGGTGGCGGAGCGTGAGAGGGAGAGAACCTCTCGTCCCAGCCGCCGCGGGAGACGCCTCGGGCGTCGGGGGTCACGTGGTGGCTTCCGGCCACCGTAGACGCGGACCTGTGGACGGAGAGTAATGGGCTAGCTCGCCGTCCGTCCGTCTTTTGACGACAGGCCGTGTTGACGGCGCGTTCGTGTTCCACGCGCGCCTCAAAGAGATGTCAGCAAATAGGGAGGGGCCCGCAAGGGCCGATGCCTGCCAGGGCTGCGGGCTGTTCGAAAGAGATACCGCGGCCCTGGAACACAAAGGGCAAGGAAGGAACATGGATGGGTTTTAGTCAGTACAAGTCTGACACTCCCTTCCGCTCTGCCCAGAGCGAGAGAAGTCATTTGATGATTTCCCATCCGTAAAAAAAAAAAAAAAAAAAAAAAGGCTATCTAAGGAAGCCCTTATTTGGAAAAACAAAAGGAGAATATTTTAGCGATTAATGCAAATATTTCCGAGAAATCATATTGTTACCTACTTGAATCTGTACTAATATTAATTAGCTGAAGAGTTTGTTTGTTTGTTTGGTTGGTTGAACGTGCTAATTTCAGGAACTACTGGTTCGAATTGAAAAATTCTTTTAGTGTTGGATAACCCATTTAACATCACGTTACAACCAATAGGAGGGGAGCATCCATGAAAAATGTTGCAAAAACAGGGAAATTTATTCCATTTGGGAGCTTCAGTTGCGTGCGCTGCGTAAACTGTTAAAATTACGCAACAATCGTAAATGACTGAAACGTTCCCCTTAAAAAATTCTAAAAAGATGTCCGGGATAGAATAAGTATGTCTATCTTTTAAGGTTGACTCACCCTCTCTCTAATGTGACGCAGACGAAGTTGCGCGGGTTAACTAGTACAAAATAAAGTCCTTTGGCTCAAACACACGATGATAAGGCTTACGAATTTGAGAATTTTTAGAATTGGATCATTAGTTCCAGATATTACCCCTATATACAAACATACAAGAACAAATTTTACATAATATTATTATAGACTATCAAGTAGGCTGACTTTGACAGCACTCAAGGTACCTATAAACTGGCTGTTCGAAACGGATATCGCGGCCCTGGAACACAAAGGGCAAGGAAGGAACATGGATGGGTTTTAGTTAGTACAAGTCACTCCCTTCCGCTCTGCCCGGAGCGGGAGAAGTCATTTGATGATTTCCCATCCGAAAAAATAAAGGTATAAAGTAGTAACCGACACTTGAAATACAATGTCCTTGCCATGTGCCTTAACCAATTTATAATGCCTCATATGCCTGTATCTTCACTGGGATATAAGAAAACCAGTAAAACAGTTTCTTCCACACAATCTTAGAAGCACATAAACATTTTACGTGACCATATACTTGAAATAGCACATAATATATCGTGCGAAAGAAACTTTACACCAGCTGTAACTAACACAATATACAAGTGGGCTACAATTTTAGTTTAGTTATATTCTCAAGTTACAAGCAATTCTTTCAAGGATATTGGAAACGTGTTTTGGTGTAGAAAACATATGAGCTGAAAATTCTTTCTTCTAAAATGGTTTTTGATTATAAAGTTCTGTGTTGTTTTTTTTTAAAGATAATGGCATAATAGCTACGCCTTTTGTCACCTGAGGGCCTAGACGAAGTGGCATTGGACATATTAACGTTAACAATACTGGAAAAGTTAAAAATCTATTGCATTGTCATAAGTCCATTCACTATATGAGGCGTTTAAAGAGGAGAGGGGCCGAGCTGAATCTCATCCAATCTCACGAGGGAGATTGTAGGTCCCGGCAAATATCATTCTTTTTTTCCCGCAAGAAACAGTGTAAAATTGTGATAAAACTAGGAGTAATTAAGTAAGCAATCATTTTTCTCCACTAAAATATGGTTAAATCCTACGCAATAATGAATATGCAATGAAAATAAGTAAGCAAAATATGTTTTTTAAATAAATCCAACGTAATCAAGCCCGAATTAACGTACACTTAAATACTAATTTTGAAAAATCTCACGTGATATTAGACTTGACCTCTTCACCTCCATACACCCTCTGTGTATGGAGGTGAAGTGGTCTCACGTCATCTCACCAAGGGAGCACCAAAAATCGACAAAATCAACTGTTCTGACGTAATTAATGGAAGCAACTGAAATGTTAATGTCAATCCCGTTGTAAATCGCTGTACAAATACGAAGTGCTTTGAAAGAGACAATGTCATTTGTCTACGGCACCTACTATACCAAAGGAGACCGCCCATGCGTTGTCGATATTAGAGAAATGAAAATAGAATTTCAAATCGTTTTACTCTAGCCTCTACAATAAACAGCAATAATGGTTGGCAACCAAATGTATATGTCGTGGCCATAACGTAGATTTGCTCACATCATGAAATGCTCGAGAATTTCATGAAATGGTTGCATTTCATAAAATGTTTCACTGTCTATTGGTTACATCATGATGTGGTTTGGGCAGATCAATGATAAGAAATCGTTTCTCGATATGGGCAACTAAACGCGCGGCTTCTTCATGAAATGGTAAATATTATTTGATCATATCGTAAAGTAGTTACATTCATTAGCGGTAGAGGCGCTGCAAGCGCTTTGTTTATGTGTGAAGATGGCGGTCGCTGGCGACAATGTTGTTTCTCTCAGTGAAAAAGTTAATAATTCGTTATTTAATGAGGAAGAAAGTGATAACAAAAGTGTTTAAGACGAAAAGGTTCTCGACAGGACAGGAGACAACATATCTCGAGGACAACAAATTAAGGAGTGTAGGGTGACTACACAAAAGAAGTCCATGGACTATTACTGGCTGTCAAAATATGAAATTTTGGAAACTACGGATGAAGTACATCTTTTATTCAAGAAAAACTGTGTCGACGATCCTACTATTCGTATTATTGCGATGGAGAAGTATTTTGAAATATTAAAGGAAGTTCATAAAAGTTTTCTTTAATTTTATTAAAAAAAATATATTAATTTTGTTTGTGTTAGTCGGAATTTAATGACAATAAACATTCTGGATTTTTATTAAATTTTTATATAAATGTGACCATTTCATGAAATTTCTCAAGCATTTCATGAAGTGAGCAAATCTACGATATGGCCACGACATATACGAGTAAATCAGGTTTCCTGGACTGTTTTTGTTCCACTTAATACTTATGTAAAAAATTCTAATGTCTTGCCCAGTAGAATGTTCACTAATGGCCCACTGACCGAAGTTAGCAGAGATTCAAGTTTCGTAGTTCTCAGAAACGGTCAATTAAGGTAGTTAGTGGTCCTCTAGAAATTGAAGTGTTGTCATTAAAGACCAAGATTGTATCTCCAAGTAAAGACAAAACTTTGAAAACAGTTTAGTGCCCCTGGTCAGGGAACACCTGAACTTCTCCTGGCCTCTGGAGGAAACTCTGATAAGAGAAACGTGTCATCAATCCAGCGGAATACAGAAAAATAAACCTAACTTTATCTACTAAAAAATGTGTGTGTGTACGTATTACGCACGTAAGAACTTATACTTTTTGGCGAAGAAAACTAAAATATTGATTAGCTAACTTCAGGGTGTATGTTGACTAGCTAACTTCAGGGTGTCGGTTTTTCGTGACGGTGTGCGCTCGCATCGTAAAAATTTAATCTCATCATTTTTCCCTAACGCGCCAAAAGAAGTATAACTTCAATAATTTCTACCTATTTACCCACCTACTGCGTCGTTGGTCTAGTAATCG
Source organism: Lycophotia porphyrea (assembly GCA_950005105.1). Classification (NCBI taxonomy): domain Eukaryota; kingdom Metazoa; phylum Arthropoda; class Insecta; order Lepidoptera; family Noctuidae; genus Lycophotia; species Lycophotia porphyrea. Next base: position 12,464,447 of record OX465398.1, read on the forward strand.
CAAGCGCGACTGCTGAGCATGAGGTCCTGGGCTCGATTCCCTGGCCGGGTAGTGTTATTGGGTTTTTCTGTCAGGAATTTCTCAGTAGCAGCCACGGAGTCTGGATTTGTGCCCGGTCGCTGGTAAGAGGCTCGCCCCCTATTACATGGGACTTAAACATAACTGGCGAAATGTGGGTGTACTATTAGGTACACCTCCCGAGGATTGCAAGCGTGATGTTATGTTATGTTATCCACCTAAGATAAGTTTATGGGTAACTTTCAATTTTTATTTCAACAGAAACGAAATCTTTTTACTACAGCGTTCAATATATTATTATTTCATAAAAGTTCGACTACTATAATTTTTATTCCAAAAAATACTGAGTAATTATTGATGTTGAAATAAAAGAAAGTTTTGTCAGCAACTTTCGTAGGAAAGTTAAACAAAAGTAAAGTTCTGAAGTAACAACGACATTTTTCTAAAGATAGTAATTTCAGCTTAGTACGAAGTATTTTATTTACGAAATCCCAGCAGTTATGTCATCAAATATTTACAAGAGGAAAATGGAGGCCTTTATCGTAGGGTTGCCACAGACTAAATCCTGGTGCTTTATGTCTAAAAGGCCGTATTTCTGCTCGTTTAGAGTGATTGTCTTAACTGTAGCATAATGGTAACACTTGGTTCTACGTCGGGTCTAGGTTCGTTTATTTTATTAACCTGAGATGTTGTGTTGAGTCTATTAGTATATAAATGCGAAACTGTACAGTTCGGAAATTAGAGGAGGAACATTTTGTTTAACAGTGGGATGTAGATTGTGTGTGTGTAAAAGTTTTCAACAGATTCACACAGTACTCGTAGACATTTAAATTTTAACAAGAATGCTTAAACAAAAATAACATGGAAATTACTCTAGTAAATGAATAAGTTGATAAACATTAAATAACCTTACATAACCGAACTTATTATGTTAAGAATGAATGAATGCACCCGCATTAAGAAAGTGTGAAATTGTAACTTCAAGTAATAATTTCAACCTCTAGATTATTTTCTTCGTATCTCTTTTTCCGTAGCAGCCCTGTGCAGTCCCGCCCACTGGCACTTCACTGAGTGTTTATCTACAGTTTGAAGATCCCCGGAGCCCTAAAATGTCATTTTTATACACCTTTCAAGAAGTAAAGGTAATTACGAACTAATCTTAATCTTGTACGGAGTCTTTTCTTCAAGATAAACGGCAGTAAGTTAGTGAGCAATCATTTTAGTGCCAAAGATATCAACGTTCTTAACATTATTGCGTATGGAAACACATTGTTGCTATATTATTTCAATCCTCATGATTTAGAAGAACAAGTGAAGAAAACTTGTACCATACTATCTTTTCATAAACATAAACAAACCAGCACTATAAAGTAACCGATAAAAAATAGAGTAAAAAACGAAATGGCCGGGACAAAACAATTTTATAAAATTCGAAAGAGTTCACTTCTGAATACAATTTTCTCTTACTTATTGGCTGGCCTGGCTTCCGTCAACAGTCCGGAAATGAGTTTTGCCGTCTTATTCCCCGTCCCCCGCTCTTCTAGTACACCCTTCGTCCCGTGGCAGGGACAGGCAAGCCACCTCATTATTAGGACGTCGGAAAATCCATTTGACCCCGGCCGACTTAAAGAATAAACAATTCAACTCTCTTATAAAGTTACTTGTATTTTTTTAATGCGGTCCTGTTCCTTCTGTTAAGAGGTATATGCTGACGCAAACAAAAATATTGAAAAAAAGCGAATATTTTTAAATCTCACACTGACGTATATTTCAATTTTATTTATTCGCCTGAGCTCTTATTTGTAAATGGTATACTCGTGTTTGCTTTTGCAATCCACAAAAACGAAGCCAAAAATAATGTTTGTACGAAAATAAACAGAATCCTTAACGAGGTTCACCGAATAAAAGCAAACAGGCTACCCGAAACCTGCTCATAGAAAATAATGGAATCAAACGCCACTTAAAACTCGAAAAACAAACGTTAATCATAACTTTTTCAGAAAATATAAGAAGATTAGGAAAGTCACAAACGAGATCTCTCATGAAATCAAATTACAAATTCGAGGCACGGTCAGCGGCAGAGCTATAAATTTCGCCAAAACCATCATGGATGCGCGAGTCGTGTCCTTAGCCAGCATGTTTTTGCTGGTCATAAAACCATAGGTTGACGAATTTCAACCTTACAGCTAATGGAATGAGTATTTTTTTTACAAACTCATGATACAAGATAACCAAACTAACTTAGCATCAACGTCGAAAAAATATAGGACAGGCTGGATTTGCTAAACTTAAAAGCGTACCTTGGATTGCGGCCAGTTGCTACCGATATTCGGCCAAATCGAGATGGAATTGCTTTTTGTGATTTATTGCGAAACATAACGTCGTGTACCGTGGTTTGATTATTGGAAAAGGTATCCTGCTACACACAGCTACTTATCTTTATTTATGGATCCAAAATATAAGTAAGCATGCCATAAATTGGAATGGTGGATTACGTAAGTACAGGTGGATCGATCATTCTTACAGAGTTGTCAATCAACAGGCAATGCAAGACTGTCAAAAATTATTTTTATTTCAGACAAAAACTAGCTCAGAACTAGAAACAAAATTATTCCAACTCCAGCTGGTACACTGGGTTGTCTGTACCGTAATCAAATAGAGACGTACCAGGCGCACATAACACCGTAGAGATGCGCCGCAGAGGAGAGGCACAAAACGCTAGTGCGCTACGAGCCCTCGACTCGCGTGCCGTCGAGGACCGCCAGTGATTAGAGCGCGCTAACAAAGCGCGGAGGACTCTTAACCTACATGCTCCGTTTCACAGCATCGCCCGGTGGCACTCCTAGGGACCGCTGCTAGCCTGGTAGTACACCCACTCGCTGACGGCTAATCTCACTTTACTAATAATTTATTATTTTCTTTTATTTGAGCAACAACAACATCTAAATCGTTATAACACAATCAGGGTAAAAATCAAAATTCATAAGATGCAGCTCTAAATTATATCACTAGAACCTTATCAAAAATTCAACAGTGTAACCGGAACAATAAAATACAGGAGCGGGCATAATATAAACGACACGTCATAAAACCTTAAAGCAAGCAATACATAAAACAACAGACAATGTAACAAAGCGCCGTAGATTTCCTAGATAAAACCGAGAAGATGGCACCCCGAAATTTTCAGTTTTATTTTACAAAACTAGAAGTACTTGTGGAGGCTTTTATGGCATCAGAGAGCGGCAATAAAACGGCATTTAATAAAACGGAGCTCCGCGAGACTGGCACCGCCAACACTACGGTCGGGAACATGAAACACGTGGACACTTCGCAGATATTGATTTCCAAAGCTTATTTCTAGTCGTCATCGCATTGATTCTTGTGAATTTAAATAGAAGCTGGCACCTCGTCAAGTAATAAAGCCGTTATCTTCGCTCGTTTGCGCCAAAACGGAACATTGATATGCCCCATACTCGGCAATAAAAAGCTGGAAGCGTGCAGAAGCCGAATTTCAGCGAACGGCACGGTAATTACGAGCGAACTTCGAAGGTGGGAGACAACTTTACGCTCGTAATTTGTTCCTAAACTTGGTTAATGTTCCCCCTGACAAGATAAATTCATTAAACGTTACCTGTTTCGAGCTTATAGACGACAAATGAATCGACGCCCTCCTCCCTAACGACATCGTCTATCTCAAGTGTATCGCTCTCCAAACCAAACCGATATTATACTACGAGTGCCTCATTTGATAGTCATATTAGATGTAGACGACCCTCTATTCAATTTTAATAGCTTATAACTTTTCTTCGACAAAGCTCTCTTGATAGCTATAAAGTTCAAGAGCCAAATCATTTCAAGAATGTTGGCAAATTTTCAAATAAATAGCAAATAACGTTATCTGTCAGAATAAATCCCAGTTTCATTTTCTAGAACATGAGTCTTCACTTTTATGTTGAATATAATGTAGAAGTTGTTTAGGGCGTCACCGTCAGTCACAGCAGTAAAACCACAATATTGTCCAAGTGGGTCGATGAAATATAATGCCTAAATGGCGTCTGAGCGGTCAGTGCATCCCGCGGCGAGTGCGGAGTGGACCCGCCCGCATTAAACTTTTACAATGCCATTAGAAGACGAGACGGTGAACGGACTCCTGATTGCTTTCCGTACCATTTTAGTCCATCAACTCCCGCGTTTCAACGTTAAGCTGAAGCCAATATTTTGAAGAGCTATTGTTTCAGTTTATTGCACGAGTTCAGTTATACGGAGAATCAGCCTTTGAGGAATGCTTCCGTCTTATTCAGGGGAGTAATGTTAAATGTACAAAGCTTTGTCAAAAAGAAAAAGAAAAGCCGTAAATAGCAAGGGTGGGTTCATATTTTTACTTTTCTTATTTTCCTCACAAAAACCTTAAGCTACTTTTGAGGAAAGGCTAAGAAATATGACAACAACAAAATAATAGGTAAAAATTTTTAATCTCAAACAAAGGGGGGGGAAAGCACCACTTGAAATTTGTGCTTCCGTAATATGCCACTGTTATCTGCAGCATGATGTTGCAGTATTTACCCCAAAGTAACCCAAAGTTTACCACCAAACAGTGTTTATAATACTGACATTACATTGTTATTTTTTTCGTCAATTTAAAAGTGCCTGTACTACTGTAACTGGCCTACTTGAAATAAATGTTTTAATTTTGATTTTTGTTTGACATGATTTTAAGAAGGAATCCTCTCGCATATTGAAAACTGCTAAAGAGATTTTTCTTGTCACCGCTAATATCACATAACACATTAAGAGGAAATGTGGGTGGTCTTTTTTCCATATAAACACTCTCGCTTGTTTTCTTTCTGGTTTATGACTTTAAAGCTATGATTTTTACAGTTAAATAAATATAAACCTCTTCTATGTCATTTTTTGATGACACATAATCTGTTTAAGCACTAGAACCTTCACAAAATGCTCAAAATGGCCTATTTAGAGCACCTGTCAACAGAGGCCTAGTACAAATTTGACAACTAATAATAAAAAACGAAAAACATAGGGACACTATACAGAGTGTAAACAGACTCTTCACGAAGCCGTCAACCAAGCATTTTGTACATAAAACTAAGTAACTTTACGCAAAAAATAGTGCTGGGAAACGACTTTTTTTTTTGGGCTGAAAATCACGTTTTACAGTAGGACTCAATGAAACGCACGCAAAACATTGTGCTGATGGATGAATTGAATAGTAAGGGGTCCTGGAGGTGTTTAAAGTAAAAATCTTACATTAAAAACATGTATTTAAAGAAAAACTTGTGAAAAAGTTGGAACTTTGACCCCCAATATCTCCATAACTAGAAGGTTCCCAGGTATGGTCTAGATCAAAAAAATAATCGCAATGATGGGGAGAACAAGTGCCTTTCGGCTTCGTTAAGAGTCTTTTTAAACCCTTTATATCCTTCTTATTCAGTTTATAAAATATCTTTTAAATTGGTCGTTTTTTTGTGGAGGAAATAGTCGAGAGCCAAACCTCGAATTATAACTTTTTACCATAGTTGTCCTTATCACAACAATGTCGAAATCACGCTCGCAGAGCGACAGCGATAGTTTCTTCATACACATTAACAACAAATGCAGACATAAGGGCGAAAAAAATGCCCTTCATAAAATTCCCCACTAATGGTTCGACTTTGTCGCTCCGTCATAAAATTGCTATAATTTCGTTTCACAATAAAGATTTTAGTGGACGCCTAAACGTAGCGTCATATAATGCGAATATAATAGAAATAGACCGCAAGTCAGTAAATCTTTTTATCGTTACTTTTAAACACAAGAGTTTTAATGGACATGTGGATGATGATTCTGCAATGAAGTAAGATGAAGACTAATTTAAAGGATAATACAGATTACAGGCGTTGTTCAAAAAGCCGCTTGACCTGAAGTAGGTCCGGGCTAGCCAAGTCTGCCGTATTAGCATAACAATCTGGGCCAAAAAAGACAATAAGGTGGAACCCTGCCGTAGTCATAAGTCCTCAACATCGGAAACTGAAAATTTTGGGAAGACGTTTGCAAATTCAAAACCAAAATCAAAATATTTTATTTCATATAGGCCCAGATGGGCACTTATAAACCGTCGACAAAAAGGTGCACGGTTGGGGTTGGTCGTTTCCTATGGAGAAGAACTGGCCAGAAACTCCATGGTTACTTTATTCAAATCATTTGGTATTACAATATTATCATGTTACAGCATTAGGAAACAGTGTAGGCCTGAAAATAACTCGCTGCGTATTGACGGCGATGCCACTAACAATAATACAAAAACAAAAAAATGCAAATGAGACCTAAGTACTAAGTACCTACCTATCATTGAAATTAACGACGGAAGTAATTACCTGATGGCACCATAAGAGTGAACCGAATGAACATAATAAATCATAACACATAATGCTGTCTACAGCAGTTCATATCGCTGACGTCATTAGCAGGGCCGGATTGAAAGCACACATCACGCGAAATGGCACGCGCACTGAACAATACATTCAAAATCAGCCTTTATATACCCTATAATACGTAATTTAATTGCACAATTGCGACCTGAATTCTCTCCCATTTCCATGAAGATGAAGGCGACATTACAGAAACCGTTTACAATATAAAGTGAGCAGGCGTCGTGCCCGTGAGTTCCTTGGACATATTTAATGAAGTCCCAAAATACAAGGATAATGTATGTAAATAGATACGGGGTCACGATTTATGTTAGTAATTGGTGCGCCGTTCAATTGTAGCATAGAATTGGAATGAAATTTATTTATGACTTGAACCAGAAGCGACTCACGTAGTTGGTTTACTGTCCGGTTCTGTTGAGGTTGAAAATGGTCTCATTCAATCAGTCTGCTGATCGCTGAAGGCCTCTGACGTCATAGACTGAAGGTCGTTTGTCAAGGATTTTTGCTGAATAATATCGTTGTGGGGAATCTATACGCATGCGTAGATACTGCGAACTGTATGGGATATAAATAAATTGAAAAGCTTCAAGCTCAGCAGCAGCTGCGAATGGTGGCAGTGGAGCGAGAAATGACATGCGAACATGTACATGTGGAGCTTTATCGTCCAGCATTCATATCCACCCGCATATCTATACAATCTATACCTGTTTTTGTGTTCGAATGGTTTAACTCCTCCCACACAATTTGCCGCGGATTTTATAATGCCATGAATTCTGACATACAATTGAAATCTTGGAGAATGATTTATCTTTTCTAATCAATCTCAGCTAGAAAATAATTACGTAGTTATTTTCTCTTAATTATGGCTCTTTATTTAACATCAACAACTCCAGTGCGGTCCTTTTAGGAACAAACTTTTCAATATACCTATTTGCGTTATCTGCTTTACTAAATGAACCTTTAATATACAGTTACTACGTGTTAAATTAGAAAAAACTACGAACTTAAATCTCACTACAAATAAAACAAAAGAATTTCACAACTACAACTCTGAAACTAAGCCCAGAATCCTCTGTGCTAGACGAACGAGTTAAGGAGAGATGCGGGCAACCAATCGGATAACAACGCTGATTGCAATTTGATTTAGACGTATAATCACTAAAACAATCAACGAAATGTACGAAGGTTCGTGTGTGGAAGTGCTGGGTAATAATGGCACAGCCACAATAGGCTTAGATGCCTAATGCGATGTGGTTAGACAATAATATTACTTAGTAAGACAAACGCAGTAGTATGTTTCCGACTCGTAATACCCTTCTTTGTATGCGGCTCTTAGAATATTACTTTATACATCGTGTTGATGAAGTTGATTTAGTTACAAATGGATTAAGTTTAGTGGTTGTGTTAGTTGCAAATTTATATGGCGACGATATACTGCTACATGCCACCTGCCATTAACCTGAAGGAGGAGATACAGAAAGAGATCTCAGGATACTTCAATAGCAACAACCGACAACGCAAGACCAAACAAAAAAGGGAAGAGACCTGTCGTGGAGGGAGGGACGAGGGAAGAAGAAGAGGACAAAGTTATCTTGAAAAATAATATCTGTTCCCAAAAAGTTTTATAAAAAAGTTTTTTCAATAATGATGTTCCATTCCCAAACGAACAACCTAGACCTTTGTTCCTTTCATCTCTGTAACAGAATGTAAAACGACATTGAATTCCATTCAATTTATAAGTATTTCCAAGTCTATAAAATTTAATAACGCTACCATGCAACAAAGAGCAGCCGTTCCGCAAATCGATAGTATCGATATAAAGAACATTGGCAATCCGATGACGGGGCCTTTAAATAGGAAATCGGATTACTGGCATATGGCACTGGCGAATAGAGGACAGGAAACGATGCATTGTGGTCGAGTTCCGCGCTCCAGTGCCTCTCTATACATCGAGTACTTGTTTAGATGTACTGACCTATGTTTATGTGGATTTAGCTGATACGGTTCGGCGAATATTAGCTAACGCATCCGGACAGTCAAATTCATAGGTTATTACGCTCCAGTGGTACCAGATGGCGAGATTAACAAAGTGCTGATAGATATTAGACCGCATAACACGAACGAGAACATTTTGAATGTAACATTTGGTATCCCGTAGTCAATAGTTTGTCGAAGATAGGAAGGTTTTAGAATACACAACAGCCTTGTCCCGACACCTAATAAATACAAATACCGATCACCAGTCTGTTTGCTCGTGAACAGCAGTGGACGTTTACGGAATAAATAAGGCAATATACTGAATTATGTTCTGGGTACCAGAATTTTCATATTTACAGAGCAGTCATGTTTTCAGCTTCTTACGTAACATAAATGTATAATAAATGTTATACATAGTTGATTTATTCGCTAATGGATTGGAAAAGCTTTTAATAAAAAGTCACTACATTTGTTACCCCAGAGAGTTGCGAACAAATTGACATTGGCAAGATTAAAAACCTTTTTTCCCGATTTATATTATTTGCTTCAACCGAAATGAAAATCGAGGAGACTCTTTTGGATTATTATGTTCTAGTCGTTGTAGTAAAATTCGTTTTATATCTAATCAAAATTTTGTAACGAAAGCATAAACATAAACAGGGTTTATTTACTTTTCATAAGCCACCACACTCGGAGAACTAGTGGGTCTGAATAATTCCGTCCCAATTTACTCTCCTCCAAGAGTTTACCTCAAAATTCATTTTTCACGCAGCCTGCCTTGGAATAAAATGTACAAGATTAGTTTATTCGCTTAGAGGGCCGGGATATCAGTGTTTAGGCCCGTCGCCATGGCAACTGGAGCAGAAGGGCCTATTTGCCGCTCCATTGGGCATTTTGAGTGGCACTGACGTAGTTGGGATCCAACATGTGTGTTACAATGTCGTTATAATGAAGTTTGAAGACAGTAATGGCTCGTAGGAGATGCTTCGGCAGCCATATCAAAGGTTTAAGACCTTATTCGGGGTAGTGTTGATTTTATGAAGCGATCTTATAGCCAATTGGGGAGATCACTTCGTCTTAGATACCCTGTACGAATGTATGAATTTATCAAGATTGTAACGATACTTACTTACTTACTTGATAAATTTTCTATCTCTATCTCCATTAGATTCATTCTCCATTAAACTGACTTTCGTCCCCGTCCGAGCCTTGTTTAAAGACTAGGCTTTTAAAACCATACATGGTCCTATATATCGATTTGCCAAAAAGAGAATATCCAAATCCAACTATACTCGTATCCAATCCAATTATGACAATCGATTGCTATCTCAAAAAAGATGACAGTGTTGCCACAACTGGATATGAATAAATGATGACCACCGTACTAGCCTGAGTTACTGGCGTAGGTACTGGAATGCGGTCTAGACATTTTTATTTCTATCTTATAAATACTGGTGTCCTAGCAAGGATGAACTGGTTTAAAGATATAATCGTTTACAGTTAAAATCGGCATGCCATCGATTTGCTTTTTAATCGATTTGGATTTCTGGACATTGTTGGTGTATGTTTTGTAGTGGTTCTGCGGTTTATTACTTGAATTAATAATGTTGATGTCTTTTTATTATTTTATTTTGTGATCATTGTTCGGTTTAATTATAAAATAATCCAGTTATACATAACTGGATTATTTTATAATTAAACCGAACAGTGCAGCTTCCTATCTAAAGTTTTGTGAAAAATAACTAGTATTAAAACAGAGGTGGTCTGCTAGTACTACGCTATATAATTATGATTATAAATGAAAAACTTACAAGATTAACAGGAAGAATAGGTTAGGTTTATAACTGACGTAGTCCACGAACAGCACCCGTCCGAATAGCACCGACGCGAATAGCACCGAGCCTAGTCCACGAACAGCACCTATCAATATTTTTGGCAGGTGCTATTCGTGGATACAAATCTATTTTATTATTTGTGTCCACGAACAGCACCTACGGCTCGGCAGCCTAGTGCTGGGATGCATTTGTTTAACAGGACATTATTAAATGAAACATATCGATAAAAATCACTAGAACGTTTATTAAGAAATATGTCTAGGCGACATTTAAATATAAGAAAAAACAATAAAAAGCCTTATGATAATAATTATTAATCTTACAAAATAATAAATCTGTAACACTTTCTTAATTTTTAATGTATCACAATCAGTCTTTTCAGATCACCTCACCTTTATTGCAAAATTAGACTTAGTTTAATCTTACTAAATAATATCACTTTCTTATTTTATAATATATCACAATCAGTCTCCACATATCACATTTATTGAAAAATCAGCAAATACAAATATTTCGGTCTAGGCGACATTTAAATATAAGAAAAAACAATAAAAAGTCTTATGATAATAATAACTAATCTTACAAAATTATAAATCTGTAACACTTTCTTAATTTTTAATGTATCACAATCAGTCTCCACATATCACATTTATTGAAAAATCAGCAAATACAAATATTTCGGTCTAGGCGACATTTAAATATAAGAAAAAACAATAAAAAGTCTTATGATAATAATTACTAATCTTACAAAATTATAAATCTGTAACACTTTCTTAATTTTTAATGTATCACAATCAGTCTCCACATATCACATTTATTGAAAAATCAGCAAAATCAGCCTTAGATCCTTATTGATGTACTAATAACAGCGCTCCGTGAACATTTTGTATATTGTCCTTCACTATCCGTCGATTGCGCAGGTGTTACATTATTCTAATTTAAATTTAAAAATAGAAAGCCTTAAAATCGCAGCTTTTCCATGCAGTGGCCAAGAGAAATAAATCCACTTTTATATTCTTTTATAATATTGTCTATTAGTTGGTTTCTTTTTGCGGCATTTTTTTGTGAATTAGAAGTAGCAAATTTTTTTCGTATGTCAGTGAAATTCTTACAATTTTCCTGTAAGACTCTTAAAACATTAAGTAAGTTCTTATTATTTTTATTAATTGATTTGTTAATGACCGAATAATGAGTCTCAGTATAATTGTTCGTTTTGTGAGTCTGGCCATAACAACACCATTTGTTTGACCAAAATTTGTGGTCAATCCATTGTGTGATCATGTAGTCGTTAAATTTTGTTATATTACTATCTTGAGGACTCTCACTCATAATGTAAAGCCAAGCGTCATCTAAATCATTCGGTGGCAAATAAGGGAGCACTGTACATAGAGCAACGTGCTTTCTATATATACTATTGTCGTTAAGACCTAGCTCCTTCTGTTTTTTTTTTAACGCCTTCTTAAAGTGAAAGTAACATCCCTTTACTGCTACGTTGGGAAATACAGACAGTATTCCTCTCACTGCGGCTTCTTCAAAGTCACTCGTGAAAAAATCTACAGTCATTGCTGGTATCGAAGATTTTAATAATTGAAATAATGTTTTATATGTAGACATTTTTTTATTTAGAAGCATAGCATATGCTAACGGCTTAACGACACCATCGATATCACCATGGATACTATAAATCTGCAGAAAAGGTTTCGGCGCAGATTTAAAAGTTCCATCACAATACAGATGACGTGTTTTGGCAAGTTCTTCTTTGCTTCTTGACGTGGCGAATAGTAGAATTCGATTTTTCCCATCGTAGTAATCAGCTAACAAGAAGTCCAAATATTGTTTGGGTACCTTAAAATAAATAGATTAGCTTAGTTAAGGATTAAATGGTGCTGTATATAGATGTCCAAACATTATTACTATTATACTCCTATAATCCATAAGCAATATCATAAAATTACATTTTTAATAAATATAATTATAAAAAACAAATAATATTTAAAAAAAATATTTAATAATATGGGGAAAGTACCTAGAAAAGGTGTTCATAAATAGACAAATTAGGTAGATATATCATTGTGTGTAACAAAATCACGGATCTAGAAAAAAATTAAAACACTAACTTTCAACGTACAGTTTTAGCAAAATAAAAAAATAGTTGTTTTAATTTTTTTACTTCATAGTCTATGTGAACTACTACCTACTGATTAAATTTATATATTTCAAATTGCAATTTTTTATATTGTAAATAAAAAAATAAAAGAATAATAATATAATATAATAATATTAATAGGATGGCGGCTAGAAGATTACTTACTTGTACCTCGCCCGCGGTTTTTGCATTTAGTCGGCTAACTCCACAAGCCCTATTTCTTATGTTATAAAGACTAGACTTAATGTTTTTATAATTTGGGCAATCGGCTACTAAGTTGAGACCTTCATCGAGTAGTTTATTTATTTTGCTCTTGTATAACGTAGGAATAGGACCATCGGTGGCTGCAGCTTCTTGTCGAAGTTCATCCATACTTTTCTTTATTTCTGTCTGGGCACTGCTCATGGGTTCACAGGTGTGTTCTGTAATTTTTATTACATCTTCATTGCCATCAAGCGTCAGGAACCCTCTACACGATATTTTTATGCACCGCCATAACACATTAGCATTATTTTTATATGTTTTGAATTTTCTGTACTGTCTATCACTATGTATTAGTAATGGCGCTCCTTTTCTACTGGAAATGTAGCTAATGTTACTATTTTTATCACTTCTACCGGCAACAGGCTCCATTATTGTGTTTTATAGATACTCACTAATAAATCTACTACACCTTTTGTTAGCACGGAACATACAGATACAAACTATTATAAACTATTCTTGTGACGTCCCTTTGTGCCCTGCCGAGCTATCCGAACTAATAATATTATTTGCAATTTTACGTAAACAAGCTCCGGAAGCGTTCGGTTAAATTCGTCATACTTTCGTGTGCTCCGGCGCATTGTCGCGTCGCTAGAACAGTGACAAGAAATCACGGCTACACGATAAACAGTCTTAACGCACTATCAGCCAAAGGTCCAATGTATGGCGTCCGATGGGTGGAATCGGTCGAAAATTGCTTGCTCGCAATGCGCAAGGGTACGACAAGCTGCACCCTATAAGAATTGTAGAGTAGCGATACTGTGTCACGTGTCTTTGCACGTTACACAGTATCGCTACTCTCATCACCTTTGATGTGAATAGACTGATTGTGATACATTAAAAATTAAGAAAGTGTTACAGATTTATAATTTTGTAAGATTAGTAATTATTATCATAAGACTTTTTATTGTTTTTTCTTATATTTAAATGTCGCCTAGACCGAAATATTTGTATTTGCTGATTTTTCAATAAATGTGATATGTGGAGACTGATTGTGATATATTATAAAATAAGAAAGTGATATTATTTAGTAAGATTAAACTAAGTCTAATTTTGCAATAAAGGTGAGGTGATCTGAAAAGACTGATTGTGATACATTAAAAATTAAGAAAGTGTTACAGATTTATTATTTTGTAAGATTAATAATTATTATCATAAGGCTTTTTATTGTTTTTTCTTATATTTAAATGTCGCCTAGACATATTTCTTAATAAACGTTCTAGTGATTTTTATCGATATGTTTCATTTAATAATGTCCTGTTAAACAAATGCATCCCAGCACTAGGCTGCCGAGCCGTAGGTGATGTTCGTGGACACAAATAATAAAATAGATTTGTATCCACGAATAGCACCTGCCAAAAATATTGATAGGTGCTGTTCGTGGACTAGGCTCGGTGCTATTCGCGCCGGTGCTATTCGGACGGGTGCTGTTCGTGGACTACGTCTTATAACTATATAGTAGTAATATGTAAGTTAAGCTATTGAAGAGTGTCCAACAATATAATGTGTCCCAGAGACTCCGCAGAACTCATACTGTAGATAATAACGAACCAAGACTTAGTTGCCAAGTTGGCTACACCAAGGGAACCCTAAAACCAAGCACTCAACTAGTCGGTAAACAAAGGCAGGCCAATAAAAACTGCTGCAAAACAGCACAACTGTTTTCTTGTTACCAAACAGAAAACGAGTTTTACAAAGTTGTTCCTTTAGAAATACAACGCTGGAATCGTGTAGCTGCGCCTTTATAGTCTTCTTTCTCTATGCTCTGCTCTGACGTCACTTCAAAAGGAGTTCGAATTTCAAAAGGATTGGAACATGAGGATGTGGAGGTGATATTTATTTGTATGTGTTCAAGGGTCTCGGTTGTCTGATTTAGTTCGACCGTTCGTCACTGTTTCAATACAGGTCTGTTGAATTATTTAATAGTCCCTTTCTTGACGTTGATGTATGTCCTATTTCAGCGCTAGCGTAAAGGAACCATCACGGATATTCATCAAGATTTTGCATATGCTCGCTGACATTGCATGAATTAAATCTTTGTTCGACATCCTATATGAAATACCTACGATTACTATTACCACATACAATGTTCGTTAACATACTTCGTGCGGGTACCAATTACCACATTGTCTTCTACAGCCGTAACTGCTAGCTGCTTATGTTGATTGTGACAGAATCCTTTGGTAATATTAACTTTTCAAGTGGAACCTAAGCTCTCACCGAACCTTGAAACTGACCCCTATATGTCCTTCTCCAGCTGAAAGTGGGAACTCAACTAAAAATAGATAAATTTCGCTTCGCACCCTCTCTGCCCACAACACTCTACGAGGTTGCATTCTTGTGAAACAAAAGACTGTAGCTCACAAACTACGTAGCAGAAAGTTCTAAGACGGCTCACATTTGGCCACTAAGCCTGCGAAATGTCACGTTACCAACGAAAAGAAAAAAGTTTATTGAAAGCTCGGTACTTTTATGAATAAGCTGATTTCTAACCGGATGATCTATTAATAAATGCACTTATATTCCCTCTCATATAGAGGAGGCCTGTGTCCCAGCAGTGGGAACATTATAGGCTGAAGATGATAATGATGATAATGATGATATTCCGGTCTAACACAAGAAATACTGAATAATAATGATGCACATTTGATCATACATTTAGCATGATTTCATTCAAAATCAAATAGCAGCCAAATTCCTCCACAACTCCAAATACCTCTATAAACCTACTTCCTTATAATTAGTTCGTCCGCTTAGCAGTAAACTAGTGATTCGGTATTTAGCCGGCGTCGCTTGCTTCGTGGCCCTAATCTCGCGAGCTGAAGGCTTAGCACGGAGTACCACCGGGCGCCATCTTGGAACCGGGGATTAAATTTCAAAGAAGCTCTTTGTATTGAGGATAGGTGTGTGTAGTACTGTCATATTTTCTATAAATCTATTGTGTTTTTGCAAAAAAAAAAAACTGTTTTCTAGAAACTTGAAATGCGTTTGTATACTGGTACTTTAGATACTAAGAAAAATTGTTTGTCTTTTCTGGAATTTTCACTGTTTTCGCTTTTCTAGAATATTAGCTAAGTCCAGGCTGAAAGATATTTTCTTGAAATAGAAGGAAATAAGAACAGATGTTCATATTCCCTGCCAGTACCTGTTAGTAGGTATTCCCAAATGGGATAGACTAGGCAACCGTGGTCAAAGTAGACATGCTTTTGCTTTGAAGCCAGATTGATTGATGGAGCGCACTTTGAGTGGGAAGAGATTAAACCCTCAACTCACTCCACAAGGGATCCAAATATAATCGAGCAAAGAGATTTCCAGAATTTCTAATGTTTATTTAATTTTATTCACTTCGGCTTTCCAGAACTTTTCACGTCCTTCCAACGTTTTATAATCAAGTTTTAATTTTTCCAACTTCTAAGCTTTCTGAAAAGTCTCGGGAAATATGAATGAGTTTTTCATTTCTATAAAATATTGCAAACCTTTCCATAAAGGACCAAGTTTTGTATCCGGCGTAGGTACGGCGTCCTTTGGATTTCAAGTACATAATTATTGACAAAGTTTATTTATTCGTTAAAAGCTTGATTGCTTAGTAGAGCAGAAAAGTATGTATTTGATAAAAAGTTAACAGCTTTAAAGCGAATTCAAGAACCTTAAATATATTAACTATCAAAAAGTAGTTAAACGTCAATCTTATTGGCCTATATAGTTATGTGGAGTTTTATAAAACATAAAAGTAAAATTCACTAACCAACACTTTTTTAATATTCCTTTATTGAAAATCTCAATCTTTTCGCATCCAGATTTAGAATCATTACTATGCCCAGACACACAGAAATAATTCTTAGTTCCATTCCATTTCCACGAAACTCCGCCACAAACTAGTCCCTATTGTTCCAGCCTTCGAATAACCAAACAACATTCGACCACTATTCTCTATTCAAAATATTGATCATCTAAGCACAACTGGCTGCATTTAGTACAATGGCCGACGTGGCCGTTCGCAAGTTTTCAATAGACTCAATGAAGTGTACATTGCGACAGAGCAGAACCAGAGATAACTGAAATTAATAACCTGGTACACTTTATATACAGTTCATATATCTGGTACAGCTTGTATACCTTTGTCTATTGTGTGTGCTGTCGTCGGGTGGGATAAGGGGTTTTATGCGATTAGTGTTGGATAGTTGTTCGTAAACGTGCAACTGGTTTTGGGTGCATGGTTGTAATCTAGCTGTACTGTTGTGATTTATTACTAAAGGCTCCTTGTATGTAATTTCAGGAGGTGTATGTCGTTACGTAATACTTATTGATTAGTATTTTTTAAATTAACTAACTAGTCTAGTCTTTTATTAGTAGTCTCTTTGCTTTATCCTGTTTAAAAATAAAACAGCAGCATAAGCTTAAACTAGCACGCGTCTATCGTATCCCAATTAAACAAAACGTTAACGCCTGGCGTAGGTTTTAATCACTCCACAATTAACGTAGAGGACGGGACAAACCTTATCAACGACACACATACACAACAAAAGGGCACTCGAGCCGCTTAAACAATGGTCACCCTACAAAGCCACCCCAAATCCAGCCAGAAAGGAAAATTGGAATAAAACCTTTGCAACATCGACTGGGTTACCAGATAATATATTTAAAAAGACATTATGTAGTGAAAAAGGAGATTTGGAAATGGAATTTGAAGTTCTTATTTTAAAAGGTTTTGAAAACAGAACAATATGGTGGGTCTTAGTGTGCGTGGTACTGGGAATAAAAGTTTAGGGAGGAGTTTTACTTTATAGGTTTTCTGTGAGAGTAATGGACTTTTCTTGTCGCTCTGGCTCTAGGAGGGCCGGAGTGTGTAGAATGGGAATAAAACTTAGTATATTGGTAGGAATATGGATTTATCTTCCAATTTATATACCTTTTGACATAGTCTAACGCTCTTATTTCTCACAGGAAAGGAAAATGTATACCTGCTAATCATTTACTGCAGTAAAAAAACTTGGCAAAGGAAATCATGAATTACTTGTGCCTAGGAGCAATGTACCTACCGTCTACTAACAAACCATCACCATCGTACTTAAATCAAGCTAATCCTGCAATCTTCGACCTTAACCCGTTTCTTAGCAAACACGTTGCAGCAACTGCATTATTTAAAGAAAAGGAATTATAGGTGGTAGTTATAATAAGTACGACAGCACTTGAAACTCCCTGTGGTTGAGAAATTATGGGTTGTGACGGTCTTTATACTGCACTCAGCCGTACTAAGCAGTTTTATGACTGGAAAACTTATTATTACACCAGAAATAATAAAAAGAAAATTAAAACTTAAGGGGATTCACCACTATAGTCACAGCATAATTATTTGTTTTATACTGTATCAGTCAGTGTCAGATGTCCTTAGCCGGTCCAGTAATGACGTGGAAATTCAGCATTGTATTAGAAGTTTCGCAAAATAAAATGTTTTTGTGCGACAAAGAACCAAAGACGAATAACGTAACGAGTTAAATAATTGTTTCTTTAGTCGTCAAAAGGGTTTTATTGGTTTGTTTGTTTCAGAGATTCTCCTATTCTATTACGTATTGTTTCGCAAATTGCTTAGGTACTTACTACATTTTGTTGCGATGTCGTTTTCTAAAACTAGCTTTTATTTTAATAATGTAATATGTTACTATTTGTTTTCCCCAATAAATAAAATTAAAAAAAAAAAACGTCCACCAATTACATATTTTTACCAATTAAATATTTTTAGAAGTCCACAATTTAATCAAAAACCACTAAGCACTAAAATGCTTTAAAAACTTATTAAAAGATCTCCATATCAAACACGTCCTCTACAACACTGACAGCGTACAAAACAAAACCTCGGTAAAGCCATGTTGCTTGACAGCCAATATTCAGGTGATCCTATAAACCCGGCTCTCCCCTTTTGTTTCGCGGTGTCAATCACTCATATTCCATCAGGTTGAACCGAATCTCCTTTAAAAAGAAGCTCGAGTGTGGGCGCCTATTCGAAAAAGTTTATTACAGGCCGAGGCCGTTTGGAGTGGGATATGATCGAATTTTGATCGGACGACATCGACAGTTTCGTCGATATTGAAAAATGTATCACAGCATTGCTGTGTACACACATATGACATACAGAGATGAAAAAGATACATGCAGCATTGCCGACAGACTCCAAATTAAAAAAAAAAACTGTTTCCCGATTACCATAACTTAGGTCCTATTCATTATTAGTATAGTTAGTTATAATCCTACTGATCCTATATCCTAAATTCCGTTTCAAATAATATTAATAAATTCCAGTTTCCCTACCTTTGTCTACACTAAAATCTAATTATATTAACATGACATTGGCTAAATGCACAAACCGTGCGAAGCCAGAAAAAAAAAAAAAAAAAAAAAAAAAACTTAGGTCCTCAAGTCACAAGTAAATCTATTTATTGCTTGTACTGCAGTAAATAACAAAGAAATTGATAAAACTGTGCTAAGAAACTCATACTTTCATTTGAACGAACCCAGAAGTAACTTACACACAGTAAAACAGCATAACTTACCTCATTAGCCGTAACTAAATGATTGATGACTGTTTGTAAATCATTACTGTAAATAAACGCACAATAATACAGATTCCCATTACCTAGCTACCAGGAGCCCAGAGTAAAACAGGAGGTTTTATTACCCATTCGATTTACAAAGCCAGAATAGATCGCGCGAGGAAAATCAAAAGGCCATTTGAAATTGCACGCTCAATGAAAAGACCCTTAAGTTACCGACTAGTTTTTCGTCTTATCTTATACTACTTAAGGTGGTTTAGCAAAAAGTTCATTTAAAATTCGTTCACGTTTATCGGTTAAGGGAGGTCCCTCGTTGAAAGGTACCTGATCAGCATAGCTTTCCAGTCATCATCGGGTTGACCCTCCCATAAACGTCGTTCCTGCCTCTAGCTGTTTTATTACAACCATATTTAAGTTTTTTTTAGTGCCTACATTAAGCGGCTGACTTTGTTGCTACGCCGCGCCCGACGGGCACCATAGAGATGATATCCATAGACTAGACACCAGTTTTTTATCGTTATCTATAGAGAAACTACTTTGCAAGCTGTGCCTTTTCGACTCTAACTAGTAAAGATACATAATAAGTCAGTGTAGATAACTACACTTACAAACAAATACAAAAATATAGGATTGGTAAATGTTTATAGTTCAAAGTAAGTTCATATAAAATTCATTCATGCAAGAACACTGCCGATCGATGCTTTTGTATGAATTCCTGAAGCTCGCTAAGTATGGTACCGTTTTAGTATCATTATGCAGAAAACATGTGTACAACTCCAATAAGTATATGTACCTACCGTTTATTTTAGTATTGGAAAATTATGTGTTGTGAACTGCATGTTTACAATTATTAAAAACTGATACCTACCTATTTGTTTAAACAATGGATCCAGTACGTTTATTTTACGAAAAACGATCTCATCATACAAAATAATGTCGCGGTTTCCATTCCAACTTCTTTGTTAGGATACCGGAGGTTCTTCTTCTTCTTCATCGTGTGGTTAGTTCTTAACCTGGTGTCCTATGGCCTATGGACCTCTGACTTGGCTTTACATGCCGTCAAGAAATTTCTCTCAGGCATATTGGTTTTCTCACGATGTTTTCCTTCACCGAAAAGCAAGTGATAGTTACACCGTAGGTAACTGTTACAGTTAATATCAGTAAAATCCCTTAAAAGTAAAATCTAAATATCAATCAGTTACAATAAACCTATGTAACAACGTACACTTATAGAAACGAAACAATTGTACACCGCAAAGTAAAATTGCGAATTTCCTCACATCAGAATCGTATGTAATTTACGGCTATTTCCTCCAGGCTGCTCGGCTGAGTAAGTGCAGGGACGCAGCAAATAAGATAGAAATGTATGGAAATGAGGGTGTGTGGGCAACAAGACGCATAAGTATTGCGCATTACTTATGCCCCGTCGGTTTTGCAGCTGCCCGTATATATATGCCGAACACCCTTTATTTCAGTGATGACGCAATACCATGGAGTAGATTTTTTTCAATGCTGTATTTCGTTAATCAAACGGAGCCTAAAATTCTAAACTCAATATGGCCTGTTTGAATAATCTGCAGTAGGTCCTATACAAACTTTTTAGATTTTAATTTAGCAATCGTTTTTTTTAAAGAGTACTCAACCATAGACAAGGCAAATGGATCTAGATTCAGAGAGAATACGCTACAAGCTCGACTAGTTTTAGTGCAAGTACCTACTTAAATTGCTACTTGCTTTGATCGCTACCTAAGCCAAGATTCACATAAATATCTACCCGCAACTTAGCTACAAGCTACAAGTCTTTCTAAAACCCTACTTGTAGCGCACTTGTATCCAACATTCCAGACAGTTCGCTCTTGAAGTGGGAGCTACTAAAATTGAATGCCCCTCGGACTTTAATTGATTTTATAAGTCTACTTAGGAACTAAATAAGAAGCCGTACCAGCTCCTTTTGTTTCGAACACTTGTAACGTTGGCAAATTATTTGCGGACTTTATTTCAAAGTCTTGGTTAGTTGTGTTGTTCAAAATTCTGAAATACCGTGACAGTTATGATATTGATTAACCCCTGGTTTCTTAGACCCAATTTCGATCGTTTGACTAATCTCATACCAAATCAAAAGACTTTTAATTCATTGGCAGCCTTGTTCAATTGTATAATTATAGGCCAACACCATTTTAAGCCATGATTCCCTGGTCTGTTCTAGACTCATAATCTGTCGATCTTCCACCATAAAGTCATTCAAATTTGATTGACTGTTATAATGCTAACCAGCCAATCACGGCATTGACAGCAAGTTTAGGCAAACCAGGGTGTAAAGTACATTAGGAACTTCGAATAATATGCAGCCGAACAGCTACACATTTAAAACAAGAACCCGTTATAGAAAAGCCGACGGGCCTCGTCGGACATAAAAGTCTGTAGATCAATCTAGTTAATAGTCCTTTATTTCTCCCGAGTCTTTTTTGTTTTATCGATCGTGTAGCTTTCAAGCAATTATCCAGATGCTGAATAACTAATATACCCATACTAAATGCAGCGTTTTTTCACAAAATGTAGCGCTGGATACTGCTGGATAGCGTAATGCATTTGACATAATTAAATAGCTTGCGATCTTAGGTTTTGCTTCCAATAAAGCTTGCTGAAAAACGGTTGCATCTTTTCTGTTCAGTGCAATGCAAGATAAAGCTAGGAAAACCATTCTTAAGTATCTACAGTGACTGATTTTCATTTTCGAATGTTAGGCTAGTAGTTTTCTACGGTCATTAGATACATTAAAAAACATTTTTGCAAACAATTGAACCAAATTGATACAAAAATCAAATAAAATAATCGTTCTTTATGAAAAATGGCTCTTAAATTTTACTCGGACAAAACCCAGGTTAATTTAACCACCAGCTTCAGAAACGCCAGAATTATTCATTATTAGGTGTCAATTCGTAAGCAATTGAGGTCGGTCGATTTGAGTGGCCCGATGACTTTTCAAATAACGTTACGATTGAAAAATTTGTATATGTCCTTTATTTCTTTTCTTTTTACTGATAAAAACTTGTTTAGGCTTTTAATCTTAGTGGCCAATACTTAGATTTGATTATGTAGCCATGTGTTTAAAAGTTTAATAGTATCTAATAATGCTTTGCCATTCTACTGCTGAAAAGGTGATTCACATTTGAATCTATTTCGAGCCAAACGACTGAAGAAAGTCATAAATGTATTTTTATGGCATCCGTAAGCCCGGTCCAGTAAAATTTTTTGTGAGTTGAACTATTATACAAAACTAAGTAAAACATGACTTGAACACCTGTAAGCCTTCCTAAATACATTTCCTTTCTTTTTTTTGTGCAATTTAATCAATATTGACACGATATTGCATAATGATATTTATATATCGATCCCAAATCGTAATTTTCCAGTTTCGCAAACCTGTAAATATCGGTCGTTTATAAAAAGATCAGTCGTATAAACAATTACACACATTTTCGCATTCACATAGCTCCCGTACACGTTACTTTATTTACCTAAACTAATCAACCGAAGAAAACACAAATACAAAGTTTTCTATACTGAACTAAAACCCAATAACGTTACGCAACCTATTAAGTAAAATATCAAACGAAAAACGCTTAAAAAACGCCAAGAAAAACAACTTTTACGGCATCTGCAAGTGTATGAACGGCTCCTTTCAGTCAGCCACTATTTTACACCCGCCTTGAAAACATTAAACGAACACATTCAATCGATTTTCGACTTAGTGTCCCCGTCATGATGCCGCCGCTACACATTCAATACATTCATACAACTTTCCCATTCAATACATTATCTTACCTGTCCAGCATGCAGCACGTCCAAAAATATGGTAAATACACTTATAAAAAGCACGGCGCGCGTCATTTTTGCGGCCGCGATGCGTTCCTATACCGGACTGGCGAGAGCTGACGTTTGTGCCAGACGCCAGAAACCTGCGTACTAGTCGTGCTACGGCGCTGTAGCCGTACCTAGCGTCGTATAGATCGACCCTCCCGGGAGGGACAAGGACGGCTGATGCGATGCCTTGGGTGCGACAGAGATGCGAGAGGGAGGATAACGCACGCGCAATGCTGTAAACGCTGCGTACAATGAGGACTCTATCGTAGGGAATCGCGAATGCCGTCTTCGTCTGGCTTTGTCTGGATTTCCCAATGATGATGCGTCATTTTTTCTACGATTCCGATTAGGTACTTATTACTATTCTAATGCAGCTTAAAATCGTTTGATAGAATTGGTAATAAGATTGGAACTCAAATCAATTAACTAAGTATAGGTTTCATCTCGGGCCTTTTAGTTAGACATAGGTCATATAAGTTACACTCGATAATGATATGCGTAAGTTCAAAGTACGGTAATAAAATTTACCCTTTTAATACCTGCGCTGAGTCATCACATACCAGCCAGGGGTGACAGAGCTTTCACCCCGCTCGCTGTTCTATAGCCTTTAGAATTAGGTGTTGAAAATCGATTTAACGTATGATTCAGCTGTTTGTTAGTATTTGAAAACAAAAACCATTAAATACTGAATTAATATTTTTTTACTGTTTACATACAAGGTGTTAACAGACTCTGCACGAAGCCGTCAACCAAGCATTATGTACATCAAACTAAGTAACTTTACGCAAAAATGATTGCTGGGAAACGACTTTTTGTTTGGGGTAAAAAATCACGTTTTACGTTAGGACTCAATGTAACGCATTCAAAACATTGTGCTGATGGATGGATTGAGTAGTAAAGGGGTCCTGGAAGTGTTTAAAGTAAAAATCTTATATTAAAAACATGTATTTAAAAAAAAACATGTGAAAAAGTTGGAATTTTGACTCCCAATATCTCCGTAACTAGAAGGTGGAAGGTATGGTCTAGAACAAAAAAATGATCGCAATGACGGGGAGAATAAGTGCCTTTCGGCTTCGTTATGAGTCTGTTTACACCCTTTATTATTTTGTTAGTTAAGTTTTTATCGTAGGAAAAACAAACAATCTCATAAAAGTATTTTAGTTACATTGATAGCTTAGCGAATTGAATAAACAAATTTGGCACTTTCTAGAAAGATTCGTAGAATTTTTTTATTTAGATTTCACAGAAAACGGTGGAGAAAAATGACAAATGTAGAAAAGAAGTTTTCTCAAAAACTAAGCAGCCTTAAAACCGTGAATGCATTATCATTGTTACACTCTAGATCTTTTAACCTATTACAACTCATTGATGAAAAGGTCTCCTTGAGCATTTTCTAGGTTCAATATTGATGAAATCTCTGAAGACGAACATTAAATATTAACCACCCGTGGGTCCATGTGTCTGTACCTAGCGATTGACCATGCCCTGCGTTTTAACGAATACATTAAATGATTAGATCTATATTTGTTCTGTCGAAATATGCATAATATGTTCCGTTTTAGTTTTTAAAAATAATGACTTCTTCTATAACAGTTAGCCGGCGACGTACTTTTAAATTACGCACTTTAAAAAAACAAAATCTAGATAGGTGATTAGTTCTACATTAACTCTAATTACTTATCTACTTTATACTTATAAAATTCATTACTTTAAGTTAAAAAAAGACAATACAAAGAAGTAAACCTCACACATCGTAGGTCTGCCTGTTGAAACATGTTTTGGTAATAAGTACACAACTTTAAAATCGACAATGTAAACCCATGTATTATTCATCTTATTGCAAGTAGATATAAGAATATTACTAACCTTATTTCTCATATTGTTCTTAAAAGTTGGCTTAGGGATGTGTGTCAAAAGACGTTTTTCAATACCCTACGAAGAATTAAAATAATAGATTAAAAAGTATTTTTCGCATGAAATATTATGAAACTATGATTTTTTTCGCGATTTTCTTTCGCAGGTTCAAGGAGACTAAATAGAAAATTCTAATATTTTTGGAATTTAGAACACAAACACTATTAATTTGATTTTTTAATTAATCACGTTTATTGATGATATTCTATTTAAAACACAATCTAAATATTAGAGGCATGCATCTCTTAGCTCTGATTAAAAAAACATTGACCCCTGGTTATAGGGATTGAACCACGTTTGACTTAGTTTACTGTGCTCAAAATAAAATACTTGTAGAAATAAATGCAAAACAAATACACTTCATTCTGCACTTAATAGAGCAAATAAGAGCCAGTTTTCGAGCAATATCAATGATAATGTCCTCTTTTTAGCCCCTGTAAGTTATAAGAAAATACATTTGCCTATGTTTATTCGTGTTGCCGTGTAAAAAATAAACGACGTACAAACATACGTAACAGGGGTTACAAAAGCTCCTCTTTCCTCGGTGCCCCTACAGTGGCCTGCTCGTAAGTCCGACACCCCTGTATCTCACCTCTCACCCTTGTCAGCGGCACTCGTATCAATTTCAGTACGTATCGTCTATGCTTGTCTATGCCCCGTTTGTCAAAACTATTCTGTTTCAATTTGCTTAGGAAATGGCTACCGATGAAATAAACAAGGACGTTAAAGAAAGGTCAGGAAATAATAATTCTTGTGGACCAATTCCAGAGGGTTTTTTGTCTGAATTATTATGCCACCTGCTGTGCGGTGAGCACATGTAATTGTAATAAAACATTTAAAACTCATTTTAACAACATTTCTTATTTATAAAATCCAACAAATGTTTATATGTCAGAAATAAATGATTCATCAGTTATTTACGTAAATCCAGTAACGAACCGATTCGTTTCGACATTTCTCCGCATCCAACGTCAAATTAGGCTCATTACTATTAAATTAATCACTATTAAGGCTGTAAGTTTGCCGTAAATATCGTATTTCTACTCTAAAATTAAATCACTAGTTGAAAATCGATGCCAGAAAGCTCGGCTTTGAAGGACAATTTTGATGAAAAAATGCACGTTTTTTTTGTAGTTCCAGTTATGCCTCAAAGGGCGTTATTAATTTCGTTTTAAATACCAAAGTTACTTGGTTGGTAAAAATGTGTCGGTAATTCTGGTGCATGTTCAGAATTGATAGATAGGCTATCAGGTGCGAGCTCGTTTATGCACTTCAGTGGCAAAGCCGTTCCTGCATGATTGAGTAGCTCGTAACGCTTATTGAGCTGATATTGCACTGAAACTGCATGCCGTGTTAATTTTAATTCAGGTGTGCTGTGAAATGTTTATGTGGAAGTAAAACGTGTAAATTGAATGAGGGATTTAGCGATCGCTATTTTAGGTTCAAATGAAAATCATGATCGTTAATGTCGGCGTAACCGTTTTTTTCTGCAATATAGCTCTCGGAAATAAGCTTGTCTGCTCAAACCAAATCAAATTAAAAACATTTATTCGCATAAAATGGATAGATAGATAGATGGTTCACAGTATTAATCGATACAAACAAATAAAATTGCCTTTCTGTGTCTGTTTGTTCCGGGTAATCTCTTGCTATGGCCGGACCGATTTTGACGAGACTTTTACGGAGATATTGGGGGTCAAAGTTCTAACTTTTTCACAAGTTTTTTTTTTTAATACATGTTTCTAATGTAGGATTTTTACTTTAAACACCTCCACAACCCCCTTACTATTCAATGCATCCATCAGCACAATGTTTTGAGTGCGTTACATTGAGTCCTACCGTAAAACGTGATTTTTCAGCCCAAAAAGAAAGTTTCCCAGCATTAATTTTTGCGTAAAGTAACTTAGTTTGATGTACATCGTGCTTGGGTTGACGGCTTCGTGAAGAGTCTGTTTACACCCTTTATTGTTAACTTAATAACTCAAATAGCTTTGCTTTCACTGACAATGTAACGGATGACATTTTATTTCAGGGGTATGGAAGTTTCCACCATGATTCGAAAAATTCTCTACGGTATTGTCGAAAACATGCATCAACACACAGAACTCTTGGATTGGCATATTCTGATCATTTTAATAAAACTGTTGCTATCGAAGGTTCTGTAGTTTCTGTCTTCGGGAAAAGACGTAAGTTTATATTTTTATGTTAATGATCGATTTGGGCAGTCCAAAACTAACAATGACAACAAAAGAATACATAATGGGGAAGACAACTGTAAATCTATTGGCGCTAGCATAGCTTGTACCAAGCATCGTCATTGCTTGGAAATCTGTCAATGTCATTTTATATTTCAAAATAGCTTGATTTCATTAGTCAGATTGGGACTAAGCTATGGACACGCCATCTACGTGTTACGTTATCTAAAAAGAAGAAAATGCTGATACAGTACCTAAACTTAATTTTACAAAAGAGAGATAGCCCAAAAAAATACTGTTCAATAAAAAACAGACTGTGTCGTAAACTTTTCCGATGGTCTAATAAAATTATAGCAATCCACAGAGCTCAGTTACACACGGTAGATTCTATAACCTATTTTTTTCGAAACAATATAATAATCTCTTGACGTCTGTTCAACATTATCAAACAAAATGACCAAATGATTCCAAACTAGCGCTTACATGGCAGGAACACATATTTTTATTAATTCGCCGCCAGCAATAAGGCTGTGACGTCGGTGTTTTGGCACCGCAGCCGACGTCCGGGATATGATTGGTCCAATATTGATCACACGAGACCCGGTTTTACCGACAAAATGTTCTTACGTAATATTTCATATGTCTTTTTGACCCTTTACGTAACGTCACATACCATTACAGATACTAATTGGTCTAAAACGCCTGGACACGTTGAGCTGGCCCGGCAAAATTTTATAAAACTAGGGCTCAGTCCGTACCAAAGCCCTAAAACGGTTTCAGACTAGCGTATTTTATTGCGCGTACCTACAAGCTCGTCTAGGCTTATACGGCTACACAAGCGCAAGAACTATTGGATTGAACTGATTCCAACTTTTTGTCTCTTTATTGTACAGACCGTTAAGATTTTACTACGGTGCAGATAACGAATGGATTTCTACTATTCTAGTACTTTTAACGTTCTCTTAATTAATCCTTGAACCATGAACATTTAATAGAGAGTTAACAAAACTATGAGAACTGCTGGCGATGTTGTTCGACGTTCACTCTTAATTGGTAAGCTTACGAAGTTATAATTAAAATCTACTTGTGTCAACTAGCGTTATCCAAGCTTGTAACTAGGGTTAGTTTTACTAACTCTGTTTCATGTTGCTCTTTAGATCTTGTGTTTCCTCTTACAGCTATGTAACACCGCTTTTTATTTTGTTTTTGTGCACTACTTTTAAGCCTTTCAAACTCTCTTTAGTGCAGATATTATTCAGGCATCACGAATGCAACAGAAAATGGTGCATACCTACATTTTTAGCAACGCGAATTGAAGTACGAATTGACTGCATGACAAATCTCTAGCAATCTCACATATTTCAGCCATCCAATTCAATTCCAAGAGTGAGTTGTGTGGGTACCGCATACATAGATATACACAACAATATGTTGTATTCAGTAGTATCAATGATTATTACTGCCATTTGCAATGCCAATAGTTATCTATACCCTTACAAAAGCGAGAAAACTAACAGTAGACCGTCATCTGTTTCCTTTTTACAGCATTTGAATCATTCAGTGGCTCTACTCTCAATAAATCAATGTAAGTAGGCACTATTGTTCACGGATACGGAATAGAGTTACCATTGTATGAATGGAAGCCATTTTTAGGGTTATAAAAACATTGTTACCCATGGCTACCGCGAATAAAGAGCGTTATTGTACTAAATAAATTATTTTTGTCTAGGTTTTTACTAGTCTCGTGTTTTAGTATCGTAAATCATGGTAGACTATTGATTTTGTATAGTTTACTGTGGAAAAGGTTTTCATAGATTTTTATCTTGGTCTGACAAGTGAGGGCCATTTCCCTGTAATGATTACCTAAGTCTAGATTAGAGATTTCACAAGATTGCATATTATTGGAGGAAACTTCTAGGGAAAACTCCTTCGTTGTTGAAACTTGTATCTACGTTCAAAATTAAGTTTTATTATTATTATTATTTATTTGCTTCAGACACAATGATCCATAATTTAGTTAGTAAATACACTTAAAAATAATGTTAGTATGAAATCAAATAATCAGAGACAAATACACACCACACAATACTATTATAACTAAGTTGTACACAAAAATTAAATTTAAGTTAAATTAATACATTAAATTTTCGTCAAATAAAATAATTATGCATTGTATAATGTCCGCAATAAAATTTAAAATAAAATGATTTACTTTCAATAGGTACATAATCAATCATTAATTATAGAATAAAAATACGTTATCATAATCAACATTAAAAATTAATAAACCAATATTCAATTATAAAACTTTTAAATTCTGTGGTGCTTTTACCATATTCACCTGCCCCAGGCACGATACACCGGTGCATGTAAAACCTGCCAGTGCTGCATGAAAGGTCCATCCAACCTGTTGGCGACAACAGCAAGAAGACTGTTGCTGCTGCCCCGCACTCTACTCACTATTTTAGTCATAGCCGTAGATTTTAAAACAAGAATTTCTCAGCCATCGCTCTCCAGATAAGCTGAACTGCATGAAAATCGGTTTAGAAACTCTAGTAAAAAAAAATGGCATCTCCCTTTAAACACCATCCCGTTTCAGGGCCTCAAATAAAGCCTAACAGCTCTAACACAAATTTATTTGCCTTACAAATCCGAGTCTAGCTTTTAAAACATTCAGATACATTGAACCAAAATCCTTTGGCCATAAACTAACATTAAACGAGGCGTCCCCCCCTATCCAAAAGTGAGCAGGCACACATCAGGGCATCTCAGAAGGAAGATAGTAGAAACCAAATCGAATTTTGAAGCGAACCACGGCGGGCCATTAAAGCATCTGCACATAGAAATGTGGTGTGCTTGGTTCGTCGGAATATTCTAGACATTTGCATATGGCGGCCGGTGACGTCACGGCATGTCGCGTGCAGCCAGACGCCCCGGTATTCATGCGGGCCTTCGAATAAAGCTGCAGACGCAAAGGGAGATAGATGTGCTAGGATTTGTCCGAACCCGGCCAGTTCGACTTCGGTAAGTAATGGTGTGTTTAGAAGGAATTGTTTGTTATTTTAGAGGAAATATCAGATGGAGTTTAAATAAAGAAGAATAACTCTAACGGTCATTTATTTTGATTGTTTCCGGAAGGCGGAATTTTCAAAAGACGGTTTTTAGTGTCTACTAAAGACGCATTTTATTTATTCAATTAACCCCTTTAAATAACTTTATAAACGTTGTAGGCCAGTAAATATGTATAATTTTAGTTTGTATACTAAAATTATACATATTTACTGGCTCCCAATTATTCAAGGTTTTAATAGCAACTCATCGCTTAATCATTTTGGAAAAGTACATAAATCAAATATAGTTCACATTATTCTAAATCAACGCTAACGAACCCTCGCAAAACGCTCTTTGGTACAAGATATTAGTCAAATAAAACTCATACTCAATGCCAGACGCCCTCAATGATCCCCATAACCATTCTTTATCCTATAACGGGCTATCTCTATCCCAACGCCCATGTATGGCTATCTTACACAATAATGAGCTCAGTTAGTGAGTCCGCGGCTTAAGGTCCTGTCTAACGACGCAAGCTGTTGCGTTATTTTACCAGTCTCCTTCCAAGACAGTCCAGTGATTAATAATGGCGTCCGAGCTTTACATTATCTAGCCGCTTAGCTTATAAGACGTTTACTCAGGTCTGGTAAGAACCATCGTGGTAATCAATAGTACTGACGTCAATTCGCATGGCCGAAACATTTAAATATTCATACGTCGTGCCAATGAGCCAGAGTAAGTTTTCTAGAACTTGCCCCGTTTTGTGTAATAAATTGGGACGTGGTAGGTACTCCAAATCTCGATGCCCTCTTCCTTATATTCTTGAAGTGACGCCAAATTCGGCTGTAGTAATGGGACGCGACAGAATTAGGTGAATTACAGTCTTCCTGCAATCTTACGTCATTCTTGTAAGTTGACTGTTGACGTCATAGTTTTTCTGCTTCAAAGGTCTTAGGAAAGCCAACGCCATCTAGTGAGTAAGCTCGAAACCGTTGAAGGCACTATCTAACACTCATGGCCGTAGGTTTGCCAAGCCCATAGCCCATAAGTCTTAATTAGCGAAACCACAAAGCGATTGCTAATAATTAAACTATCTAGGTAATGTTGCTAAACAAAACGTAATTAATGTTATAGGTAGGAATGGAATAATAATTATCTACCTTTGCATTGCCTTAATGGATAAGTAGTCACACACAACAAACAAATTATGTAGACTAAATTAATTGCTTCATAAAGTTGAATGGGATTTGTAAAACGTGACACTGAATATTATATTAGAGTGTTAAAAATATGATATGCCCCATAGTAGGTAACATGAAATAAGGAAGGCTCCAATGTCGATGACACTAAGTTAAAGAATGAAGAAGTTGATGCACCATCAGTCACCTGTCACCACTTCATGCACGACTTCTTTTTACAATTCTAGATATTAACTAGACTAGCTTTTGTTCGCAGTTTCGCTCCCAAATGAAAGAATTTTCAGAATCGGATCTGTAGACTATTAAACAATATGCACCTTATTTTTTTTTTACAGAAGATCTTTACTATTATATGATAGAGATTTTATGTATGTACAGACGCCAGCACATCAAGGTACTCGAAACTGCCAAATTTTCCCAATCAATCTTGAACCTAATACTACAGCAATAAAGTTGAAAAATCATTGAAGAAATTTGACAGATTGTAGTAGCTTGATGTGCTGGCATTTGTACATTCTGGGGCACAAGCCCATACATTTTTTGGCCATTTCCTTTTACCACTTTATAATATTAGAATAGATAATTATGTCAATTAGCTGTTTGGCTGTAGGTAACTATAGTTCAAAAATTCTGCCCTCTTTTCGCTTCCAGTCTGTCGCTGTGATGGTAAAGTAAATGTAGGTATCTCTCGAAAATTACATTAACAAACTCCGGCCACCTACTATTTATGAAATATTCGCCCTAAACCACTTAAATTAAACGAGGTTCCGAACTGATTCATAGTGTGGACTAGACACTTCCCCTTCCGTGACTAATCGTGACCGGCCGCGCTATCACAATCACGATACAACGTCATACATCATATTTACCCTCAGAACCCCATAGTATTTATATGAATACATATATCATCACTTCCTATTCCCATGGGTCCGGTCAAAATAGAAAATAAAGCATCGATTTTGAGTAACACGATAGGTTTAGGAGTTATTTTTAATTAAATTGATGGGTAGATATTTTGTATTAAAAAAAATATTGTATTTTGATTTATTGTAAAAAAGCTTACTGTTGAAACGTGTTAGGTATTCTATGTAGTAGCAACCA
This sequence comes from Lycophotia porphyrea, assembly GCA_950005105.1. Classification (NCBI taxonomy): domain Eukaryota; kingdom Metazoa; phylum Arthropoda; class Insecta; order Lepidoptera; family Noctuidae; genus Lycophotia; species Lycophotia porphyrea. The sequence continues at coordinate 12,496,981 of OX465398.1, forward strand.
TATTCTCCAAAGCTGAGAACTTAGGGCAATTTGATAGTAATCAGTGGTGGTAGATTCATTACTCACTGTCGATTTTAATCCAACATCAAGTTTTCAAGTAATGGACTACTTACCTCAAAAACTAGACCTCATATGTAGCTCCCAATAAAAAACATAGTAACCGGTAACCGCATTATTTTACGCAGCTAGCGTTAAAGTCAAGGCACAAGGGCACTTCCGATATATCAAAAGAGCCATTAATTGCGTCCCCCTGTTTCCGCGACATTTGGCTAATGTCAGGGACGGTCACCCCTGCATGGGGTAGCTACGCCGCTAGCCGTAGGTAAGCACTGTCTGCCCCCAGAGACATCAAGCTAATAAAATGTCAAACATTTGAGGCAAATTAGCTGTAGCACTTATTTGTTTAGTTTTTTAGACTAACGCCCGTTTTTCTATAACACTGAGGAATATCTAAAATTGCTTAGTTTTACGCAAATTCATGATTTTTTAACGCTGTAATTTTCAGCAGCAGTAAGATATTTTAATTATTTGATTATGAATAACGATAATGCTATTCTCTTTCTTGTAAGTTAGAGTTAAACATTTTTATTTTTCTTTTGTTGTTCTTTACTATAAATATTTTACGAACTCAGATTGCAAGAAAAACCGTCGGCGATGGAACTTTGACGCTCAAAATCACTTTGTTAAATTCAATTCTTATAAAAACTAAAATTACTAAAGATAAGTAGTATGTTTTACTTGTTTATTGGAGTTCTAGAATTTCTTTAAATTCCATAAAGTTTTCAAGGAAAAAATCGCAAAGAAAGCCTAATTCAAGCCATAAATGTCTTGATTTAGCGTCCATTATATTCCAAATAAACACAATTTCATCAAATAAACTAATATGATGTAAACTTCGATCTACAATGAATACGTTTCATTAGTTTTCGTTTGTCAATATAATAAGACAAAATTACAAAAAATAAAATTAAAGTACTATACTTATATTCTGCGTCAATTCAGCTCGCTCCTCTGTCTCGCGCGAGCGCTTGACGAGGAAGGACATGTTATGTACACGAAATTTCGCGAAATATTATTATCGACTAGTGTACACCGATCCAATTACAGCGTCAAAAATCATGAATAATCGTAAAAAATTTGATAAAGTTTGCACTTTTGTCGGCGCTCCCGGAGTGGACGAATCGCAAATTGTGATACTCAATTTTTCTTTGTTGTGATTCGTTAGAAATACATCTAATCATTATTTTTTTTAGATTAGCTAATCTAATTAGTATTTCTAACGAAACGCATATTGTGGTACTTTATCTTTCTTTTTTGTGAAAAATTCGCTAATAAGACGTTTTGCCTATTGTGTGAATCACACTCATTAATTTTTTCTAAGCTGGCATACCATGTTGTTTTTATCGATACAATCGTCTAGATTTGAGTCCATGTTATGGAAACATTTCCTGTCGTTTCTGGTCAAGCATTGCGCGGGAAAGTGTGGAGAGGTCGAGACTCCTCGGTAAGAGGTGTGAGACACGAAGGGTAAGATATTATAAGACGTGATGCTTAACATGCGAGCCGATATAATTTACACATAGACCTATGCGTAAATTATACCGGTACAGTGACACATGTGATCGATGATTAATGAAACCAGCGTGTTACCCAATTAATAAACAATGTTTATTCACATAAAAACAAGGAAAAATAATTGCTACAGTAACATTTTTGCTTAAAACAATAAATAAATATACTATCAGTAACAATTCTTTACATAATTTGGCTAAAGCATTTGAAAAATAATAACAAAAATACAAAATCTATTTGAAATAAAAAATACTATACACTGATTTGATTATAGCTTTCTATGTTTATTTGCAAGAATTTCTAACAACTTTAATACAATATTTATCAGGATAAGACTTTCAAATCTAATTTTTCTTTTACAAAAATATATTTTTTGTTAAATATTGTTATCACAGACAGCAACTTGACTACATAACAAAGCATAAAACGTTTTATACACTTAGATGAGGTTATAGAAAACCCGTTTTTTCTATTTTATTCACATTCTTGATTCTATCTTGTTTTTATAGTGCAGAACAAAACGATATAATTTCTTTCAGCCTTTTTTAAAAAAGAGCATTGTACTCATCAGTATTTTCGACGCAGCAGGTGCTCCATGAAAATACTGGTACTCAGCTGCATTCGGTAAGACTGGAAGTTGACCTTAACATAGTTGAGCTAAGGGAAGACAATGCTGATTTTAGACGCAGTTAACAGTGACAAGTCTTACAACAGAACTTACAGAAAATATCTATAGTCCAGTTTTGTTTATGCCTGATTTGGATGGTTATCATAATACATAGATTATTTCTTCTTATAAAAATAAAGGAAAAAAATACATGCCCAACGGTTAAAACTTCATCCTACTTCCCGCATATAATCTTTTTTTTTTTTTTTGCTATTTCGTGAATGTGTACCACCTCCCGCTGGGTCCACGAGTGGGATTATAGCCTTTTCACTGAGAGACCTGTATCCCAGCAGTGGGAACATGCTATGCTACACTGCATCGTCGTATTACAATGTCTCTGCCTGCCTAGGTAACAAAATAATTCCTACGTTTCACATACAAAAATATAAATAAACCTATATTTAAGTGAAACGAATTTCAGCCAAGTTTGATATTAATGTCACTGGTAATCGACTAATTTCTTAGCCCAAAAATATGTTTGTTTTCTTCTTATTTTGTAAATAATTTTCTAAAAGTTAGTAACCGTTCTTCGCAGTCGGGTAATACCTAAATGGTTAATATCTTTAGTAATGTATTCCGCAGACTCTGTTGGCGGGCACAGCCTTGTCTGAAACAAGAAAGATTAAATTATAAAAACATTTCATCACGCCTGTAATCCCAGAAGGGTTAGGCAGAGGTGTACCTAATAGTACACCCATATTTCGCCAGTTATGTTTAAGTCCCATGCAATAAAGATAAAGCCTATTGCCAACAACCAGGCACAAATCCAGACTCTGTGACAGCTACTGAAAAAATCATGGTGGAAAAACACAGAAACACATTTTTTTAAATTATAAGTTGACATGTTTTGACCTGATGCAAGTCTTTATCACTCACAAAACATATTCGATCACATTAAAGTAAATAAACTTCAATATGTATGGAAAAAAAGTGTATTATGTTTCTATGTTTTTAAACCAGACGGCGCTAGTTAAGTTCCAATTAAAAGTTCGCACAAAGCCCTCAGTATTATCAATACTAAGAAGTATTATAATTACACAATATTATAATTTATTTATTCATATTTCACTGAGTTCTGCTTCAACAGACAAAGCTCGAAAAAATGCCAAACTTAAGACCTAGCAGAGCACATTGCTCGCAGGACGGATGGCCGATGGGACCGAAAGGTTCCAGAGTGGCGACTAGTTCCGCAAGGCGATTAGCAGCCCACGAAGTAGTAGACCTATTATGAACTTGTGAGGATCGCAGGAATCTGCCAGATGCGAGAACGCAGGACCGTTCGTACGACGCCTGGGGGTTCAGTAGCCGGCGTTTTTTGGATGATATCATGGCAGTAATAAAGTACTCTATCATCATCTTCTTGGCTTTATCCCATGTTAAGACGCATACCCACCGCGGCCCACGGGGAGGTTATGTACGTGTGTTAAGCTTCGCTTTGCAAGAAGATGTATGTGATTGTGTCCATTGCAAACCACGGACACGCTACGCATCAATTGACGTCATTAGTAAATGCGTGGCTTGCTCCAATAAGGCGCTCACAAAGCTCAACGCTGTCAACGCCATGCACGCTGTGCATGCGGTCCTCACTATACACGAATATTAACCCACGACTATGCCGCAGTGAACCACGCACGCTACAGTTGTACATAGTTGTGTGTGCGCAGCGTGTACTGAAGTGGAAACATAGACCCACGTTGTCAAACAAATGAACCCACGCAGCTAACATGCGCCGCGAACCCGTGCACAGCATGCGCCGCCGTGGGTTAACGCCTTTACTTGGAGTCGGCGTAACACTTTTTTTTGAAGTTATACTTCTTATGGCGCGTTAGGGAAAAATGATGAGAGTAATTTTTTACGATGCGCGCGCACACCGACACCTAAATTTAACAGCATGAAGTTAGCTAGTCAACATACACCCTGAAGTTAGCTTAGTGTCAGATATTGACAAGCCTAGGTTTTTTATTTTTAATCTACTGCTGGCTGAGATAAGGCGACAGATATTTTTTTTAAAAAGAAGTATAACTTCTAACGCGTGTACATAAGTACACACACACACTTTTTTTCTTCCATTCTCCTCTGTCAACCGTCTCGCTATCATTTATTCCTTTTCTTTCATATAATTTCTCACACAATCCATCCATCGTATCTTTGGTGTTCCTCTCCCTCTCCATCCATCACCGCATCAATTCTCCCACCTCATCACATGTCCATATCAAGACAGACGTTTACGATTACTCTATCTCTGTTCGAAACACAACACTGCGCTCCAAAACGAATATAGCTGATGTGGCTCAAAAGGCTGCCCAATTCAAATGGTACTGGACAGGACATGTCTGCCGCATGCCGGACAAACTGTAGGCCAAAATAGTAGGAAACTGGTGCCCTGACACAGTGAGGCGGGCTCGCGGCAGGCCACGAAGGAGATGGCGGGACGAACTGGATAAGTTCTATCCGAACTGGAAGGAGGCGCGGTTTCGCGAGAGGTGGAAGGAGTGAAGGGAGGCTTTTGCCCAAGAGTGGGACAGATCGGGCTAGTAAAAAAAAAACTATCTCTATACAACTTTCCTCTCCCGAAAAAACTAACAAAATCAACTCACCAATCATTTTCGGGTACGGCAAGTTCAGGTTATCCATAATATTGATAAACTCCTTCAAAGGCTTCGTCAGTCTAGGGTTGAATTTCTTCTCCTCCCACACCGTGGTGGCAGTCTGGCCGCGGTAGTCGTGTGCCGGGTACAGCTTGTAGTGGTCGGGCAGCGTGAAGATGCGCTGGTGTACCGAGTTGTACAGGTTGGTGGGGGAACCTTCTTGGAAGTCGGTGCGACCGCAGCCTCGGATTAGGAGGGCGTCGCCGGTGAATGCTAGGCCCTGGAATAGGAAAATATACATTTGAAAATGAATCTTAGTCGCTACTCTGGTAATCAAATACCAAGACCCAAGATACAAACTAACAGTCTGATTTGGGGCTCAAACTGTATAATAAACAATTCATATTTCCTAATATCGAAATGAAAAAAAAAACATATTGTAAGTACATATTTATGATACCTATGCACCACCCTACCTTACCTATTTGCGCCCGGTTGATGACAATAGGCTCGCCCCTATTACACGGGACTTAAGTACTCATCTGCCTAACCCTTCGGGGTTTACAGGCGTGATGTTATGTTATGTTGATACCTATGATTATGATCAGATTCTTGTCTGTTCAGTAAGTATAAGCAGATTTTGAGTACAGTACAAGAACGTGTCAAAGACATTATCCTCGACTTTCACATGATTCGTTTTTGTCGATTTATCGTCACCGTCCACTAGTGATTAACCTTTGTTCTAATGCGGAAGGTTAAATATTACTAAACGGGTAATTAAAAAAACTGGCTAACTGCGAGTCGGACTCCCGCACGAATGGTTCCGTATACATAAACCGGAAAAAAAAACACGTTTCTTGTATGGGAGCTTTAATGATTAAATAATTTATATTTTTATTATTTGTTGTTGTAGCGGCAACAGACATACATCAACTGTGAAAATTTCAACTGTGTTCATGAGATACAACCTGGTGGCAGACAGCCAGACAGACAGTGGAGTCTTAGTAATAGGGTCCCGTTTTTACCCTTTGGGTACGGAACCCTAAAAAACAGCAGTTTTGTAGAAAACTGCTGTTTTTTAGGGTTCCGTTCAACATCTATGTATGTATGGAGCAGCTAATTTAAAAAAATATTAACGTTGAAAAATTTCTAGGTGAATTGAATTTGAAAAATTTCTATGGTTTTTTTTTTTAATTTATTAAAAATTTAAAAATGTCCTTTTTGAATTGAATTGAAAATTTCAGAATGATATAAGAAAACGTGGTAGCCGTTTTAATAAACTTCGTGTCCCTTCTACCCTTATAACCTGACCTGATCGTGAGAGATGTAAGTAAAGCATCCATTAGTATGTCCCGGAGTAGCCGTCGCCAGTAGTTTCTGTCCACCGAAGGACACCACATCACCGTCGACCAGATGTATGTCTGCGGCAGCACCGGAATTCTTGCCTATCACACTCTTGGTGTCGGGCAGTATAGCCTTCAGCTTGCCTGTGCCTGTTATGTGGTCTGCGTGCATGTGGGTATTCACTGAAACGGATAAAACGTACGTTGTTAATAAAAAAACAGTTATCATGCTATATTAGTGAGAAAATTAACTGCAGTGATTTTTTGGGCAAGTCTCAATCATAATTATGATGAATGTTATTGTAACTCTTTCTGTAAGGCCGCGTTCTTATATATATGGCGTATAGTCAGCCACCGACGACTGTGAGCGTCAAGTTCAAAATGTATGAAAAAACAAAGGACAGTCTGAACTTTTTTTTTCGTACAGACGCCAGCAGGTGAACCTACCCGAAACTGTCAGATTTTCCCACCCAACCTTGAACCTAATGTTATAGACGTAAACTTGAAAATCTTTTAAAGAAATTTGAAAGATTGTAGTAGCTTGATGTGCTGGCGTCTGTACATCACAGTCGGCCGACTATATGCTTTAGTGTGAACGCAGCCTTACCTTTCACGGCGCTGCTTGTTGCATGGATTTTGATAAAATTTGGTTTACATATAGACCTCGAGCCATAGGTTAAGACATAGGAAACCTAGATAAAGAATTATCTTGTAGGATAATTTAAAATCACCACGCAAGTTAAACCGCGGGCAAAAGCTAGCTAAATTACATAAATGGATAAAAAAAGGCCAATATAATAGTAACATAAAGTAACATAACATCCTTATGTTTATTTGTGACGAGCTTGCGGCGAATCTAAGAGATTAAATGACACCCTTTTAATGTAATTTTTCTGACTAAAAATAAGGTTGTTGCTGTTTACCTGTTTGCCACACACAGTGCTGTGTGGCAGGCCTATTTGCATAACCAGTTCTGACTTCACAGAAAGGTTCTTTAGAGAATCGCGGATAATCCGTAAACAAAAAAATAAGGAAAGAGCATATTAAATTAGCATGTGAGTAATAAAATTCCCGCAAATAGAGCAAGGAAATGCTACCAGGAAAATAGGCTCGGTATCTCGTAATATTCAAGTAAGTTTCCTTTTCTAAAATGTTTAATTCAATGAGAAACTTATAAACTTCTCTTTTGTTAAATGCTATGCAAAATTTTAGTTTTAGTTCTAGGAAAAAGACCTAGGCCTGGATGCACTCGCCACGTGTTTCGCCCCTCCACAGGGCATCCTGCTGTTGCAGGATGCCCCGTGGAGGGGGTGCATGGCATGCAAATTATTATTGCTTTTTGCATGTGCATATTTTTGCGGGCGGGAGGGTGGTTCTGCCATGTATTCTGCATCCAGGCCTAGATCTTTTTAATGCCATAGATGAACTAACGCCTGATTCCATAACTTTTCTTTTGTTACCAGTAAATATCACAAATGGATTCTTCAACTAAAGGTTCTATAAACCGATGGGACAAAAAGCCGGACTCGGTCACTGACCAACACTTCTGCAAGTTGGCGTCGCCGCTCCGGACATGGACTCCTGTCCATGTCCGGAGCGGCGACGCTGCGTCCGCAATTTGTCCATACAGGTTTGTTCGATCCTTAAGAGGTAGGCAATGTAGTATGAGAATATATTTCATACACAACAACATACTTTTCGCTGATCATTTTGTGACTGTGGTGGTAATCAAGTAGGGGCGACTCTATTTCCATGGACAAAGTTAGCATACTCACTGGCATAAATGAGCTTGAAGCCCAGCTCCTTGATGAGCGCGGCGTCTCTCTCTGCATGCTCGAGTACCGGGTCGATGAGCACAGCGTCACGCGTGCGGTTGTCGCCTAGTAGGTACGTGTACGTACTGCTTACTGTGTCGAATAACTGGAATAGAAGGACATACAAAGGGTTAAGAACTTAAGAAAGATCTTCTATAGAGCAGGGGTGGCTCAGTGGTATAGATCTCGACCTGTAGCGAGTGAAAGCCGAGCAGCTATACTTTACCCTGCATAATTTATTTCATCACCATTGCTCACAAAACGGTTATGGAAACCATCTTCAGGAAACCGGTACCAAGCGAGCCCAGTACGGGTATCTACCCGTACGGATGTCACAAATCTTCGATTTATTGGTTCTAGGACATGCCAGTTCCCTCACGATGTCTTCTTCGATGTATTACATGGAACTTAGAACATAACTGGCCAAATGTGGGTACTACCTAATAGGTACCCCTCTGCCTAAGCGTTCGGGGAGTACAGGTATGATATTATGTTATAATCTCATTGGGATCGGAAGTTGTAAAAACCTTAAAAACTTGATTGATTATTAAAGCGGGGATTGCCAATGACTAAAATGAGTGTAATGAATTTGCGCAGTGATAACAAAACTCCCTTTGATATGCTACCGCTTTATCTACGATAACTAACAGACAAGTCATTCATTAACGGACTTTGTTAGTATTATACAGGTATTTTACCTAAAATCATCAAGCATGCTTAACATGGACACATTCCTAGTGTTAATGACATTTTCTACATTTACATTTTGTTGACATTTTCTCAAACAACTAGGAATAATAACTGTTTATATTAATATGATGAGAAATACATAATAATTCAACAATGTATGGTCAGTAAATCTTTACACAATATTATTTGATTATTAATATGATTTATTTGATTAACAATTATGTGAATATCACACATCAGAAAACAATATTGGTCCCGTTTACATAACACACGACTCTGGGAATACAAGTCTGAGAGATATTTCTCGACGGCATGTGAAGTCAAGTCAGAGTCCTATGGGCGGCATAAAAAGGTTAGGCACTAACCACACTTAAAGAAGAAGAAAAAGTCGTTAAATCCATACTAATACTATACTAATCTTCTTATATATAAAATTCTCGTGTCACAATGTTTGTTCCCATACTCCTCCGAAATGGCTTGACCGATTCTCATGAAATTTTGTGAGCATATTGAGTAGGTCTGAGAATCGGCCAACATCTATTTTTCATAATAAAAAAAAAAAAAATTAGGCGGTACGAAGTTCGCGGGCACAGCTAGTATTATATATAAGGTGTTAAAAAATTAACTGCAAAAATTTCGTGAGGGCATTGTACTCATCGTTATTAACAACTTTTACTATAGGAAGCACGCCGAAATCGCGAAAAAAAAGTCACCTATCCCATACATTTTATTGAGTTACGTGTGCATAAATGTATAGAATAGCTGATTTTTTTTCGCGATTTCAGCGTTCGTCCCATAGTAAAAGTTGTTGATAAAGATGAGTACAATGCCCACACGAAATTCTTGCAGTTAATTTTTTAACACCTTATACTAATACTAATGTGAAAGTAAGTTTGTTTGTTACCTTTTCACGCTTAAACCGCTGAATCGATCATCCTAAAATTTTGCATACACGTTGTCAAGTGTACAGAAACGGACATACCACCTTTCATCCCGAAACATAGTACTGTTCCCGAGAAAAACAACAATAATAGATAATAGATGACGCCACGTGTCTTTCGAATAATGACTGAATTATATTATTACATGCAGAGTGCGGAGTGTGCCGCGTGGTGGATTATAGCCTATTCCCTCTCATAGAGAGGAGGCCTGTGTCCCAGCAGTGGGAACATTAAAAAGGCTGATGATGATGATGCAGAGTGCAACCCGAATTGATTGCCAAATTTTAAATTAACGCGAGCGAAGCCATGGGCCAGTAAGTGCAGATTCTTTCTTTTCCGCATAGTAAAAGTTGTTTAAAAGGACCTCAAAAGAGGTTTTTATGAAACTATTATTATATTATATAGCTTCTAGACCTACCCCGTGGTTGAGGCTGCCCGGCAGCTGTCTGTCAGTGAATTTTTAAGTAGACAAGTATATTATGGCGTGTTATAACAAGTTAATTTAGGGTTACTCGGACTAGTGGTGTATTTAGAAACCCTGTCTATCACAACAGCACATATTATACGTCCATAGTTGACTATGGACGTATAATATGTGCTGTTGTGATAGGTACCGGATATGATAAGATATATGTTAATCCCAACCACATTCGTTAACTATTGTATAATGTATTGTATTCGAATTTATAAGGAATTCTTTGTTTTATCGCTCCTACTAGAAACGACCAAAGATCTGGGGGGTCTAAATGTCCGCTTTAGCAGAATAACAACGAGTTATAATAAGACCTAGGTAGCAGTGGCGAAGGTTCCATACAACTCAATATCTATCGGATTCCCTTCGAAAAATGGCACAGTCTGTATTCTATAGACAAATAATATAATCACATTAAAGATGCATACTCCGGTTTACCTCATACAAAAATTGACCCTTTGCTACTGCTAGGTACTGTAAGTACCTAGCAGTAGCAAAGTAGCACTAGTACATACATACTAAAGTCACGCCTTTTTCCCATGGGGGTAGGTACTTAATTTCAATATAAATATGGATATGGAGACAAAATAATAAGCATGACATTCACAGACTCAACGAACATATATTAACGTAGGCGTAAGCGACTTACAGCATTTCATACAAACTTTCAATGCCTTTTTTTTTCGAAATGATTGAACCGATTTTAATGAAACTTCATGCGCATAAGCAGAATACATAGGTCGAGAACATTTTCGAAAAATAATGTTACAGCTAAATTAGACCAATTTTAAATTTTTCATAGAAACAGAAATTTCCAATAATCTTTTTTTTTTAAGAAAATTCGAAAATGTTCTGTCAACTTTTTAGACCTGTCAATCATTTCTAAAAAACTGCCCAAGTGCAAGTTGAACTCGCGCATTACCTATACAACATTAGACAAAAACGGCAAAAAATCACGTTTATTATATGGGAGCCCCCTTAAATATTTATTTTATTCTGTTTTTAGTATTTGTTGTTATAGCGACAACAGAAATACATCATCTGTGAAAATGACAGCGGAGTCTTAGTAATAGGCTCCCGTTTTACTTGGGTACGGAACCCTAAAAAAGGACTTGAAAGTTTGTATGAAATGCCGTAAGGCGTTAACGCTCTTATTGGATATGATGTTAACATTGTGCAGATAATTACCAACAAGTCATCCATCAAACATCCAATAGACAATCATTTATGGAGAAACGTGATGCACGGAAATATAGCTGTTGTTGTTCATTAGTTAAGGTTCAAATCACCGTTGAATGCCACATTTGTTTAGGATTCTATTTTCACTTTTCTCAAACAATCAGCACCTACCGGATGACGATGACTTGATGAGAATGACATAATAATAATAATGCTTTGTGATATTTGTGATTTCACAATGTTTTTCATAACATCATGCTTGTATTGCTCTAAAGAGTGGGTAGGCAGAGCCGTGATAGTACTTATGATAGTTACTCGGGCCCCAATGAACGAGTGCCAGCCTTCAATTTCATCATTTATTTAAGATCCTTTTAATTAATCGTGAATAGTTAACTAATATCTAACAGCGCGGAAGACCCCGACTTACATGGATGTCTTTAGTTGATAAAGATAGCGATATTAACCCAATGACGACCCAGAAAAGACTATCTTTGGAGAAGAATGATTAGGAGAGCCGACCTCAAATAAAGACGGGGTAAGGCCAGAAGAAGAACCAGGGTCCGGGACTGTTCGAAAGAGATACCGCGGCCCTGGAACACAAACGACAAGGAAGGAACATGGATGGGTTTTAGTCAGTACAAGTCTGACAATTCCTTCCGCTATGCCATTTGATGATTTTACGTCCGAAAAAAAAAACAAAAAAAAAGCCCATAAAAAGAGTTCACTAGTATCTATATTAAGTTCATACATGTATGGTCAAATGGCTTTCATCGTTAATTTTACACTTTATTGAAAATTGAAATTCGCGTTGTTATCGTACTTTTCCTTACTTTACCTACATTTTATTCAATGTACAGTCGTAAAACCAACTTCAATGAAATTTACATAAGTGTTATAGTAACAGCCGGTGAAAACAAGACAATTCTCGTTGTTCAAATATTACCACATAAGACAATTATATCGATTAGATAATGACAAAGGAAAATGACCTCTAAACGCTCTAACAGAAGTAAATCAAAATGTGTAAACATTTTGATTTACTTCTGTTAAAATAAATCTAAATCTAATCTAATCTATCTGTTCTAGTAAATCAAAATGTGTAAACATTTTGATTTACTTCTGTTATATCATCATCTGCCTAGCCTTTTCCCAACTATTTTGGGGTTGGCTTCCAGTCTAAAGGCTGACTACCAGTAATTTACATGGAGCGACTGCCTATCTGACCTCCACAACCCAGTTAATACTGGGTAATATGATACCTCTTCTCTGGTTCTCAGACTTTTTGGGCCACTGACTACCTGTAACGACTTTCAAAGATGTACAAATGACAGCCGGGACCAACGGCTTAACGTGCTTTCCGAAGCATGATGGAAACTCGGTATGTAATGGGTTGTCACCCATCCACAGACCAACCTAGACAAGCACGGCTTAACCTAAAGGCGACCCGAGCGGGTGTTATTATTTTGCCACGAGCTCCTCCAAACTTGAGCTAAAATGTTTACAACTAGAAGTATAAAGCCATGGTTACCAGTTGGTGGTAGCGTGTTTTTTAAACAAGACTGAAGGAATACTGAAACCTATGTTTTTAGTGAACTGTCCACTGATCGATGTCATAAAAGTAAACTTAATATGCTTCAGTAGCGAAGGGTCATTTTTTGTAAGAGGTAAGCCGGAGTATATATATGTCTTTAGTGTGATTATATTATTTGTCTATAGAATACTGACGGTGCCATTTTTCAAAGGGAAGCCGGTAGGAATCGAGTTCTATGGAACCTTCGCCACTGATATGCTTCATAACATAATGGAGGTATTCAAGACTATTTTCTTTTTTATCTACAGTTTTCCTCCTAAGTCGAGATACATTTGTAAATATTAGGCTACCACAAAGAATTTTCGGTTTATACTGGTACAAAGATGTAAAAATATGAAAACCAGATACAGCTAAACAATTAATTAAAATAATAAAGAAAACAATCTATGTCGCCTTCCGAGAAATAAGCGACTTGTATTATGTTTAAGTGTTTAGCCATTGATTTAAATCTTTTTTAAATAACATTCATTTAGTTTTTTTTTAATGAATCTTCTTTTAATTAAAAGTATATATTTACGTGCCATTACTCTTAGCTATTAACCTTTAAGTAATTAAAAAAAACTCGTAGGTCTTATTCCACAAACGAATTTTAAAAATAGAATAAAAAAAAAGAATACACACCTGTCTAAAAAAGAAATCCGTCCCCTTGTCCATGGCTGTCGACATCATTCGCACTCGAACACAACTCTTAGACAGCGTACACACCGCGCCGGCCACGCGCCAACCACCGAATGACAGCTTTTGGAGCATCCTGCGGCAAATAACGCAGCCATATTACACAATCATCATTTATAGCTCTTGTGCTGTACAGGTACAGATGCTGCTGTATACATGGTGACAGGGAAGATAAAAAGGTTACCACGTATCCAGTAGGTACATCATTCTGAATAGAATTTTTTCGTTAGTTTAAAAAAAACAGCGGTTTCCTACAAAACTGCAATACAATGCCTACACGGTTAAAATCTATGGAACGAACAGCTCTTTGTTTTTTGCTGGTTCAGAATGATGAACTGAATACGTGGTAACCGTTTCAGCGTCGGAGTCCCTTCCGCTCTGTACACCTATGATGGTCCCCGCGTTAGAAACAGATGGAGCTTTATAGGGTGGAAAAGTGATAAATGATAAATGATGTTTACTTTGCAAATAGGTTTTTCAAACACTTTTACACGTCATGTTTTTTTAAAACTGGATGGGGCCGGTGTTTCGTACCTGACTATTCTGAGAAGAAACAGCCGAAACGAACTCAGAGGTCACAGTCTCTTTTAAAGTCCAGACATTGGTTAAATCATATGAGGCCCATGCAGATTAATGTCTGAGATGGTCTTTTGAAGAAATAACCACACAGATTTGAGTCGACCTGTCCAGTCAGTGCAAGCATTAGTCAGTGATCGTGTAGCTCGACTCGTAACCCAAGGAGCTCACCGTGTGGATAACATATTCCCATTCCTTTTTTAATTATATTACACAATCGTTATTAACTCTTGCACCTTACTGATGCTCTTTTTTTGTAAATAGCATCTCTCAGTTCAACCTAGGAGGTTGTCGTCTGCTTAACCGGACTATCCTGTGGGTGCCTTAAGTTTAAGGAACTAGTGATACTAGGTACCACTAGTTCCTTATTCAATAACTATCTAACTGATAAGTTATTGAATGGCTTGTTGCGTATTCGCAGAAACGCAGTGACAGTTAAGCCGACGTTTATCTTACGCTTTAATATAATGAATCAATAGTTAGTGAGAAGTTATCTGGGGACTTCAGAAACCGGGCATAAGAGCCCATAAATTAAACTTGGCAAGACATTGTAGACCCTTACAAGATACAAATAAACTGTATTAGTTAGGCTCTAGAGTTCCTATTCTAAGTACCTACTTGGAACTAATAAACTTATTTTACTTTTACGTGTATATCTTCTGAAAGCTATGTTTTTTTTTAATTTTGTTTTCACAAACAATACACGCAAATTAGAAGCAACGTGCGTAAGAAATTACATATCTGTAATAAACCGTTTTATATAATTTTCGTCAAATAGCCGAACGTCAGCGCAGCGGCAACTTGATTATCTTCGCAGTTTTATGACACACAAATTTCATTTAAACATACACATTTACCTCTCGTTACACACTAATTATTGCATGTATTTTTTTTCTTGTACGTCCATAGAAAAAAAATAGTGCCGCTATGATGACGTAGTTCCAGCGGAAACAGTTTTTATGGAACAGCTCCTCAATGGTTGGATACACAAATTTGTACTTTCCATACACAATTACACGACGTCATACACTAAATATTTGCTAAACTGAAATTAAGATATTCGACATTTTTCCACTGTGACTACACACACATGATTATTCCCGTCGGAGGAAGAGATAGAGCTATACAGCACCATCTCTTTTTGGCAATGGGACAATTATGGCTATAACAGTCCTGATGATACCACTCAGATGTCGTTATTTTTAGTTTATCATGTTCGTAGACATAGATGATAGTTCATTTTTTTTATCATGTTTGTAGACATGGATGATAGTTCATTTTTTTTTTATCATGTTTGTAGACATGGATGATAGTTCATTTTTTTTATCATGTTTGTAGACATGGATGATAGTTCATTTTTTTTATCATGTTTGTAGACATGGATGATAGTTCATTTTTTTTATCATGTTTGTAGACATGGATGATAGTTCATTTTTTTTATCATGTTTGTAGACATGGATGATAGTTCATTTTTTTTATCATGTTTGTAGACATGGATGATAGTTAATTTTTTATGTCAGATAAATAATTAAATAAATAGGTACCTAGGTAAATAATAATATAATTCCTGTTGTTATTCAAGATGACTCAATAATAAGGCAATCTTGTAAGTAAAGGCACTGTCATTTCAGATAACATCATGATAGGAATAATATTATGAACAATACTATACTTACCCACTGTCTATTTTCTTGAAGTTAGATAAACCAAGTAATACCTATCTTATACTTCGAAGTTGCGTGTATTTTTTTTATCACACACTGCACTTTTCCAGAGACAGTGTCTGCTAAATAAACACAAAATAACACTGTAAAGTAGGTAAATTGTAAAAAAAACAACTTTTTTGTAAATTGATAATTTGACCAATACCTAATTTAAATAATAATTTACCTGCAGTAATATTAATTTAAATGTTTCACAATTACACAATAATCATTCCACACTTACGAACCACTATTCAGAAAAGGTAAAAGACACAATGAGTACCCATGTATCAATCTAAGCAATTTATAAACTATTCAAGGAAAACTCAACACATGAGTGTAAACAGCTATTCATTAGGTTAGAGAAATTTTGGTGAGTTGTAAATACCCGGCATGAAACAGGCAAACTATAAAATAAATTATTCAATGACTTCCATCATCATCTGCCTAGCCGTTTCCCAACTATGTTGATCCCAGTATTTTACATTGAGCGACTGCCTATCCAATTATCGTATTACCCAGTACTAACTGGGTTGTGGAGGTCAGCTAGGCAGTCGCTCCATGTAAAATACTGGCATTCAGCTGCATCCGGTTAGACTGGAAGCCGACCCCAACATGATGATGCTGCTGAGTACCAAATTAAATTGACTTTTAGCTAATTATTTTTGTGGATAAATAAACCTTTCATATATAATTTTGAATGATAACAAATTTCAAAACAAAGATGATCAAAGAAATAATTGACGTATTTTGCCAAAACCACTTATTCTGAGCCTAGTGGTCGATAAACTTTTAATAACAAAAATGCAAAAAAAAATGACTTACTCTTTGTAATATTAAAAAAATATTTAATAAATTAATAACACATCAAACTTTTATTACCGATTTAGCCACAGGTCACAAGTAACACTAACAACCTCAGACAACAGTACAAACGATACTGCAGGAATGTGTCATTATTAGTAATAATTATAGTTTCCCTTCTACACATACAATATTTATCAACATCTTGATAGAAAAAATAAAGGTGCCTCTACTCAGCAGCCCACAGCTAAGCTACACAGTACACACGCTAGCTTAGCATCGCTTTAAAGAAACTAGCACATCGCCCGCGAGTTCGTCTGCAAAAATGTGTATAGCTTGGACTGATATAAATATAATTTATAGCCTGTTACATATATTACTCTAGGATAATGCAGCATTCTACTGGTGAAAGAATTTTTGAAATCGGTCCAGTAGTTTTTAAGTTGTCGTAATAAACATACAAATCTTTACTCTTTATAATATGTATATTATAATATAGTATATAGGTTTATGAATGGGATCGACTATTGAGATACGCATGGATACGTGAGTAGCTGGCAAACAAATAAACCACGTAGCTAGCGTGGCAAACCTCTCCTTGCACATCTCATAAAGCAGTGGAAGACTGACTGAATCCAAAAGCACACACCAATATACATATAGGTAAACTGCATGCGCTAGGAACCCATGCCGTCTTAATGAATAGTGTGAAAATTTTATCTCATATATTAATTTGAATTTAATTTTATATTGTGGAACTAGCAAGAACAAACAAGTCGGACACCAATAATAATATTATTAGTGTGGGATTATTTGCTCTTGCTAGTTCAACGGTTTTCTTCACAGAAATCTTATAGGATTTCTGTGGTTTTCTTGCAGTTACTTACAGTCAAACTTCTTTTTTAAATTCTATACCATATTTGTTCTTTCGAATTGTTCTTTTTGCTTCCGAAGCAAATCAACTGGAACAAATGCTCCAAGGCCTGAGCACTGCAAGCCTTGAGGTTGGACTGACGATGAATTGGTCAAAGACTAAAGGCATGAGCAATGCCGCTAAATATAGGGTCGAGGTTGAAGGCCAGGAAATACACTATGTCGACGAATATCTACCTGGGCCAGCTAGTTTCCTTCAACAACAGACAGGACAAAGAGGTCGACCGTCGCGGCGAAAATGCCTGGAGGAGCTACTGGTCCATGAAGCCATTTATGAAGGGCGACCTTCCTATCTCACTGAAGCGCAAGCTCGTCGATATGTGTATCCTGCCTATCCTAACCTATGGCGCTCAGACTTTGTCTTTGACTGAAGCTCAGAAGTCCAAACTCAATGTTTGCCAAAGAGCGATGGAACGTAGTATTCTACATATTAGACTTTCCGATCGAATGCGAAACACCTTAATACGGTCTAAGACGGGCATCGTCGATGTTGGCGATAAGTCAGCGAAGCTGAAATGGGACTGGGCGGGTCACGTTTCTAGGATGAAGCCGGACAGATGGGCGAAGATAGACACACAATGGGTGCCTGAAGACGGCCGTCGTCGTGGCCGAGGCAGGTCCAAGAAACGCTGGCGTGACGATCTGGACTCATTCTTAATGGATTGGTCGGAGAGGGCTCAATGTCAACAGGCTTGGAAAGCCATGGGGGAGGCCTTTGCTCAGCAGTGGCACAGAGTAGGCTAATTAAAAAAAAAGAAAATACCATATTTAGAAAAACTAAAGACGGTAAAAGGGAAGCAAAGGTAAATAAAAAAAATAAAAAAGCCTAACATCTCCATAGTATGTAGATTGAGTCATGATGGCACTTGTTTACATTGAGTGTACGGGCATTTATTAGTTAAGCCACAATGCTGTTATGGACAGGCGATAAAATATACCACCTTACACTCATGCCAGCCTAGCTAGCTGCCTATTTATTTATTTTTTCCCATATGTCGCGAATGGTGTCAAAGCCGGTGATGACGACTGGGAATAGACGGATATAGATGGTGCCGATTGTATAAAATAGAAAGTTTTGGCATACTTATACAAAAACAATATGGGCAGTAGAAGGAATATAAAATAGGAGAAAACGGGAATAAATTAATATTTTAGGACAAAGAAAGCATATTGCAAACAATATGCTTTCTTTGTCCTAAAATATTATTAATCCTGATTAGATAGATAATTTTGTTATCATGTGGGACAAAACTCAGTCGGCCAAACGAAGAATAAATCAAAATATAATATCTTAATATTATCAAATAAGTATTTAGTTTTATCTCACTATTACTTGCTTACTGTGCTGTTGCTGCATGCATGTTTATCGAATCGCAGAAAACAAACATAGTAAAATTGCCTCTGCATTCATTGAATGATTTCCCCTATCCAGAAGCAACGCTAAATTTCTTGAATAACTTTGTAATAGGTCTAAACCAATAGCCATAACATTGTAATTATAACCAACCATATTTATAATGTAACAGGAGATTGTTTGCATAGTAATAAGAAACTGTAATAACACCCTAATTATAAACAATAACATACCCATATACCACAGCCAGTCATTAACCAATGAATATGAATCATGTATTAATATATAAAATATAATAATAAATATATATAAGGAGACCATTATTTCAATAAAAGCTCAGTATATCATTGTCTGTCTTGAGTTTAATTTACAACACCTCTCACAGTATTACAACTTAATTTTATTCATTCTACTGTCAAGTTTTCCATGAGTAAGATTTCAGTATGTCAAGTCTATTATTATAAAAGATTAGCTTTTAAAAAAATATCCTTTATCCTTTCTTAACCCAGAGATCATGGTCTTCCCGTGTGAAAAATGTAATTTAAATCCGTTATGGCAAGAAATGGTCACAGACCAAGACAATGACTATCACATTTACAATGTTAGTATGGATGTATATCATTGGTCACTGAAATATATGCCAATCAATGGAAATCATATTACATAAAACTCCTTCATGCAAGAAGATAAGAACACAGTAAAGTTGTAACGTCATTGTTCAATGGAAGCAAGAAAGAAATATTCCATTGAAGCAATGCCCATAAAATATTGAAGATAACACCTGGTATCCACAAGTGACAGCAACTGGTTATTACAAATCTAATACAGGGTGTAAATAGACTCTTCACGAAGCCGGAGTCAAGAATTTCAAACAAATGTTCCATTCCAAATAACACAAACGCGCATACTCATGTTACAGTCGTAAATAGTAAAATAAACACAATTTATGACTTAACTCTATAATATACTGAGCAGTTTATTTGATTTCCAATACATGACATCACAGATACTAATAGTTTTATTCACGTTGCTCCTTCAGTGATATAAGTAAAATAAACTTTATATATTGTTGAGAATGATTACTTTTTAGAAGTATCACTTTTGGAAATATGCTTAATTATTCTTGTAACTAGACTTGTGGATCGTTTAATACTAAAGATATTGCCGTAAACACCACACTCAATAAATAAATTGGTTGCAGTCTGATCTAATAGCTCCAGAAGAAATAATTTTCCTTTTGAAATAGGTAGGTATCATCTATGTCAATTTATATAACACTCATGGTGGCCTCGTCTTTGCATTGGCCCCACTAACGATAGAAGATGTTAACAGTTTCATTGTTTTTATATTATGTTAAAAGAGAATGAAAAGAATTTAAAGGCAAAAGGGCTTTCAAAAATGATTGTTCAAAACTTTACTTACTTGAAAGCTAATACGGACCTTCACACACACACTTTCCAAAGGCCTTTTCAATCTAAAAAAGTCTTATCCTTGGTAAGTTCTACTTATCAATAAAAAATACAGAATTATCATTAACGTAAATCAAAAATAAATGATAAAACGATTTGAGCTGAGCTGGTGTGACAAACAATAATATTTTGATGTTGACTTTGACAGTTTTTGTCTAGACAACTTGACATTGGCAGCAGAATAATAGAATTAGCAGATAAAACACAATTTCTTGCATGAGGCTGCTGATGTTTTACACAAGCTGTGCTACAGAACTTGGTTTCACAAAACTGGAACAAAGCAGCCGTCATGACACTAATTGCCATACAGAAAAATAGAAGGAAGGTTACTAAAATACCAAATTATATTGTAAACTTGTTAAAACTGTTTGTTAATTAAGCAAACGGACAACACGTCGAAATTTAATGCTGATATATTTATTAAAATAGTATTATCATTAAAAGTCAAATTTAAACTGAATAGTAAGCTACGAATACTGGCCACTGGTAAATTGATAGGTTCGTTTTGACAATATTAATGTTTTTCTCTGTGATCGCATTTATCCCTATGGCCGTTGAGAAGAAAATACAGTAAAATGTAAAAATAAACAACATTGTATACCTATTTAATTAGAGTTTATATTTCCAATGACCAGATTTGTAGAAATTAAAGGTAAGTATTAATAAAATTAACAAAATATCCAAAGTCATTGCACTTATGATTTCAATTTTCTATGTATGTACTTTATCCTTGTATGAGGTTTCTGTGTTCCTTAGTTACAAATAATTATCTAGATCTCCTTACGTAAAAGATATTTATGAATCTCTTCACTCCTGAATTGATATCCGCCAAGCACGCTATTATTTTTTTTGTATTTCACTAATACGTAATTAACTTACTTTCCAATTGGAATAATATGTAATCCAATCCAACTTAATTCAGTAAAAATAAAACCTATAGTTATTTTTACGTAATGATGTGCTTAAAGTCTGTACTCGCCTTTAGATACACACTTGCACAAACTTGTACTTGTGTGGCGTCTCAGGTGGCTGATTTGTTGTATTTCCATCTCGGTTTTTTCCTTGAATTCAATAGCGCTATCCTTGTCACTTATTGCCGCAAATGTAAACGTCATTGACCTCTTTCATCCCCTCTCTTGTCAGTCAATATTTCGCTGTCGTATGTACACAAACCGATTGTAGTGTGCGTTGAAACAGGCATTGCGTCTGTGCAATGTATTGATGTAAACATTCTCTTGTCATTTTATTTCAGTGCGTTTGGAGGACCGTATGGAAATCTCTTCTAGGCGCATCTGAAAAACATGTGAACAGCTGATATCGTTCGGTTAAAAATTATAGTGAAACCCGATGTGTTTAATTTTGTTACGGCTTTTTTTTTGAAAATTAAGCGTCAAGAAAAGTGCGATAGAAGTCTTTGTTTGTAGAAGTGTGGAAAAAAAGGTCAGTTTTTCAATATTTTTACTTACATTGTAGGTGTTATATTAATTAAATTACAAGCGTCTATTTAAGTTTGAATCGGTCGTGAGATTTGTGCTATTTTTTAGTGAAAACAATATTCCAGTTTCGAAATCAAGACTTTGTTTTATACCTACTACAAAATTAGGTAAGTATCACTGAGACTGGTATTTATATTTCGTATTGCGTCTTTTGTTGAATCACATAAGGAACCCTAATTATATTTGTGTAAGCAACTAATAAAACCGGACTGTACTAGCCGATGGCGCTGTGCTGTGTACAAACAACTTCCTTGTTCTAGGTAACTGTATAAGAAGGTGATAAAATACGCAATCGAATTTATCGCCTGAATAGGCTGTTTATCTTTAGGGTTGTTCCGCATAAACAACTTCGAAAAAAATGGAAACAAAAAATTTGCCGCCTTTCTGAAAAAAATGCATTCTCCCGGTTTTTTTAATGCGAGATCCTTTTTACAACATCGTTCTAGACTAAATGATTGTCTAACATGTTACCAATTAGCATGATGTAATCTTTTTTTCTGGGCACTGACCGACATAGCCATGTTATCGATTTTGACCGTGACCCATATTAAATTCTATTCGCGCTCATATCTCCTGCCTACTTCCTCATTACAAAAAAGTGTCCAAATAGTTTTACCAATCATTAGCTTAATGCTTCTGTTATTAAGCAATTCACATTATGATAATAGAAGCAATTCCGTAACAAGCGTTTTCATTACTATTGCTAAGGCATTTCTTTGTTGCTCCTTATGGGAAAACGTGTTACTATATTGTGCAAATGTGTAATAAAAACTAAAACTGTACGTTGAAGGCTAGAGCGGTTACTTTATGGCCGCGACAGGTATTCAAATAAATGCATTTTTTTTTAAATCTTCAGAACCGTTTATGAATATGGAGTCGAACCCTACTATGAATATTTTTATACAAGCTTAGCTAAAAGGCTGGCTGAAACAATGCCTACAGATTTTTTAATCTTGTTGGCACTATCAAAATCTTACGACAAAAGCGTTAAATTCCCGCGCATTACAACATCGCGTTCAGAAATAGTGAGCCGTCCTTGTGATTATCGTGCGAAAAGTTATTCTACAGATGTTTTATATTAGAACAGTTTTTTTTTATTGTATGTTTAGCCTCAATACAAGTACCTATGTATTTATGCATTAATCCTTAAATTGTACTGCCAAAAAAATAAATTATGTCTTTGTGGTCCTATCATCCTACCGGGAATAAAATTAGTTTCTAGGTAAAGCTGCAAAGTTTTTCGACAAACATCATTACAATAATTATTTACCTACTTGAAAACTTTGTTTTCAAGTTGAGGATTAAACTTAATCCTGCTATCCAGCTATCTGTCTCTAAACCGACAATAGATAAATTCAATAAGGTAAATTGAACAGATATAATTTACTTTACTAGATATCGATAAACTGTACCCAGTTGGTTTCCCAGCGATAATTAGTGAAACATGACAAAGACAACAAACATTACACAGTCCAGGAAAATCAACCAGCCAACCAAACAAGGAATTGCACTTGCCATACCAAAATGAAGCGTTTCACTATCAGTAATAAGTAAACTTTGAAGGTATTTGTAAACAAGGCAGTGCAAACGAGTGCTGGTTCTAATCAGTAATGGCTGTCGCACGTGTTATGCGTCCCACGTATTTCAATGTTTATCTCCGACGACCTTCAAGATCCAAGTAACAACATTAACATCACAATTCATGTTCCAACCGTGAACCAATAGCAGTGAGAATACTATCTTGATTTTATGATAGTCTGTAACCTTAAATTTCTTTTGAAAATGAATTTTGGAAAGGACAAGAAAAGGACCCAGGAAACGCCGCGAACAGCACAGACAATACAGCAGCCTTTTAAATTGATTACGAAATTGAGTCAATGCAATTGAATAGAATAATTTAAACTTGAC
Organism: Lycophotia porphyrea; assembly: GCA_950005105.1. NCBI lineage: Eukaryota > Metazoa > Arthropoda > Insecta > Lepidoptera > Noctuidae > Lycophotia > Lycophotia porphyrea. Next base: position 12,520,756 of record OX465398.1, read on the forward strand.
GTTGGTTATGATTATGATTATTTCATGTAATAAAATTAAATGACCACAAAAATTAAGCGCAATTGAATTGTAAAACACAACATTAACTATGACGAAAGCCAACAAACAATGTGGTGAAGGAAAAAACGTGATTATTTCCAGTCACCTTTATTTACAAATTATTCTATGATTTGAACTTAGCACACTGCGCAAAAAGAACTGCGCAGTACAATCTCGCGCTGTTAGAGATTCACAATATTTTTTTGTAAACCTTTGTCAATGTTAGCAAAGGACACGTGAACGATCTCATTTTGTAATCAACTATACGCACGTTCCGGCCAGTGTTTTGTATTTTTTGCAATGCGATTATCTATTGTACTTCGCACTTGTTCAGAAATTGTTCGCACAGCAACCTTTTTTTTTTGTATTTTTGCGGGTTTCTATATTTGAGTGGTTTATATTCAATCAATCAATTTGCTTATCGACAGAACATTATTCTACTAGACTAAAGCTCCTTGCATGTTGCGCCACAGAACACGGTTGTCTAGCTTCTGTATCCAGTCTGGCTATTATATTCTTAGAGCTCTACAAAACCAATCTTTAAACTCCCCTAGGCTAATTTCTCGAAGTTGCGTCCACCGAGTTTCACTCTCTTTAACACATTTCTTTGTTCCAGCCAGCTCATTCATACAGGGTGTAAACAGACTCTTCACGAAGCCGTCAACCAAAAATTATGTACTACATCAAACTAAGTTACTTTACGCAAAAATTAGTGCTGGGAAACTACTTTTTTTTTGGGCTGAAATATTACGTTTTACTGTAGGACTCAATGTAACGCACTCGAAACATTGTGCTGATGGATGGATTGAATAGTAAGGGGGTCCTGGAGGTGTTTAAAGTATAAATCTTATATTAAAAACAAGTAATTAAAAAAAAACTTGTGAAAAAGTTGGAACTTTGACCCCCAATATCTCCGTAACTAGAAGGTTCTCTGGTCTAGAACAAAAAAATGTCCGCAATGACGGGGAGAACAAGTGCCTTTCGGCTCCGTTAAGAGTCTGTTTATACCCTTTATTTCCTAATTCTACGAATTCTATGTATAAAATCCGCGTCAACAATAAAAAAATAAATCACAAGTTAATCTCTTCGTTTGGTCGGACTTTTTATGCCAATATTTCACCCAGACAATTTAAGCAACAGTTGGACATTAAACAAAGTGCTTTAGCCAAAGTGTGGGTAGTCGAGACGTTGGGTTCGCCGCCCTTACCGTCGCGACGCCTGGCCCGAAGGGGTGGCCGCCCTGTAGATGAATTCTCATTTATGCCACAAAGGAAACCACAGCGTCTATGTTCTTTTGTATGCTTCTGGGCAATCCTATGCGCAAACAAATGCACATGAGATGTGATGTTGTTAACCTTGAGCAAGGATAGAAAAGTGGATAATATTTTTCGCTGGAGGTGCTTAGAATAATAGAATCTTGAGCTAACAATGTTTTAAGTAAAGGCCGAGTGTTCTGCACATTTTTTTTTAAGTTAACCTACTCTGTCCCACTGCTGAGCAAAGGCCTCCCCCATGGCTTTCCAACCCTGTTTACATTTAGCCCTCTCCGACCAATCCTGCACCTTATGAGAAAAAAATGTTTTAAAATAAATTTTGTACTGATGCAAACATTTCGATTAAACCTTTTAGTAGTAGACTATTGGTAGAGTTTAATAACATGATTAACTGCAGCTATAGCAAACAAGTCTTCATTGAAACGATACTGCGAAACAACAATATTATATAGATAGAATATTATTTCGATCGAAATTGACTTGCCCTTAGCTGCTGTAGAATGAAGTCGCGTAGACTGACACGCAAAGTCTATCAAGAGTTAAAATATTGAACAATGATTAATTCTGCATGTCGATGGCACGAAATACCACTTGAAGTCTAGTACATCTAGAAATAAAGGTACAACTTGTTCTAGTACTAGAATTAATAATTATCTAGTCGCAAAGTATTGAGCAACATGCACTATTAATTTTATTAGCCTCATTGTTTCATGCAGGATGTGTATAGCGCTTTGTCTTTGCACAATCTCAGTAGACATCATACCTGTCGTAAGATACTAACTTAGAATAAGTTATTGATAATAATAAGTTTATAGTAGACAGTCAGAACTTTATTTATCCATTACATGTAATAAAAAAAAATAAAAGCGTTAAATTATGTTGTGCAAAATTACGATTACGAGGGTTCCGACACTTCCGACCTTGGTAGACTCGCTTTCGGAACAACCTCTCTGTAACAGCATAATGAACTAAAAATAAATGATTAGCGTAAAGTTTAGATTGCTGTTTGAGGAAGGAATAGGTTTCAGATTCATTATACTGTTGGGATCGTGAAATACGATTTCCTAATATGGATTCTTTGATGCTGTAGCGCCGAATACTGCAGGCAGATCTCAAAGTAATAACAGACCCTACAAATTTTTAAAATATCTTAATGTGAAGATGAAACGTAAAAAAGCCTAATGTATAGTTTTAATTGTTATTTCACATTATCTAAACAATAACTAGAGCGGAATTTACTAACCTTATTAAAATGGCTGGTGCAGTGCTTCAAGTTGCCCAAAACTACGTTAGAACTAGACTAATTCACATAGGGGAAATGTGAGTCTATGAACACGACACGAAACGCGTTTATAATGTATGCCATGACACGATCAGTTCCGGAATTTGAAAGGGATATTGAATTTGAAACAAGTTAAGGTAGCTAACGAGGTTGATAACATTTTTATGGCTGTTTTCGGAATTTTTACTCACGAAGTTTCGTCGCTTGTAATCAATATTATTGACGAGCTTATAATCATAGCACTAGCACATGAAGTAGATTAGTACAAGCAGAAAGTACGTCTGATGCAGGAACTAAAATCAAAACTTACATATTCAGTTAGCTTGGAGTTATTTACGAGGACAGTTTCACGTTATAAATTTTCTACGAGCCAAGGCTTCCGTCGTGGTACGCCGTGTTTCTTTTTAAGTCAGTGAATGAAAAAGGTTAGGCTGAACGTAATATACGTTTAATTTACTTTCGCATTACATATCCGCGATGTTCATGATCTCTTTGCACAATCTATGGACGCCACGCCAGTTAGCCAACATAGTAGCTCGCAACAGCATTATACGCGCATTGGAAATGTAGAACGGGATTTATGTCATACGTAATATGTGGTTAAAGCAATTTACGGCTGTCTGATGTCATGTTTTATTGATATTCCACGACGCTATTTGATATGTCATAAGAAAATCTAGAAAAACACGACAATAAAATAAATCATGATTTAAAAGATTCATGTACTCCGTTGTCAGCGTAGATGCATTATTACAAAGGATAGAAGGAAAATATCTCTTGTCTTCTTCTATACTAAAATTGCAAGTCATGTTAGAAATCCCTTGTGAAAATTTTTGTTGGGACGTGGTACAAACGTTTCGCGCTCTATTGTCTGGTAAGCTAGCTGAATTCTATTAGCCTTGACTTTATCGTTCATATTACGTTCCGCCAACAGTTTCATAGTCGACAGGCATCTAAAGAATACTATAATCCAGTTGTACTGAATGTAAAGTGTGTAGTGTGTCCCTTTGGTTTTGTAAGGTCATTTTTTGTGGACTTCTACGAATCTTGGAGCCTTTAACGCTTTACGGCTTTACCTGTGTAGGTACCATATGACTTTAGATTATTAATTAAACCGAATTTGAAAACCCAAAATTATACAATAATTGATCATAAATCGCTTTTAACAAACTTAACGTTAGAACTTCCGAAAATATTCTTTGTCGCATCCAATCCCCGTTCGTCTAGACAAATTGTAGTTTCAACTCAGTCCTATTGTGATCGTGAGACAAGACACTAATTAAGTTTAAATGCACATTTGAACTCGACCTTGGCTGCAGTCACGACTCACGAAGTCTCGGAACAGCCCGGGCTTGCTTCTTAGTATTGAGCAACATCCCTTCTAATATTGTTCCAAACGCTTTAGTTTCAAGCAATAGTGGAGCGGTGTGAAGAATTTTAATCAATTTCTAACCAGAGTAAAACAAAGCTAGATAAAGTTGGGGATCGATGGAACTTAAAACATGCTCTAACTTTGGAATTGGTTAGAGAAATGTAGTCTGTTATTTGTAGAGGGAGGAGAGAAAACTGAGCAGACGAGTGTTCCAGAATATTTTGAGGACGGAATGAATGTGGTAGACATGACATGCAAATGCAAGTGCATGCATATCAAATGTAGATTCATGTAATACAAATCCTCTAGAAGAGACTATCGCTAAACTTTTATGCACGCTTAAGTAGATGGTTTTGCAATAGATGGTACCGATAAGGTAGCGCAATAATTCTTGGATTTCCTCACTGTAATTTTTATTATTTTCGCAGTTTTGCCACAAAATTACTAAAACGCAATAACAATATCAGTATCGCCCTCAGTAAACCTTCGATTAAACGCATGAATGGCTAAGAAGTATCAAAGCGAGTCGTAAAGTGTAACTGTTCTTGAATCGCCTTAATAAAACACACATCACGAATCGGGCTAAATATATATACTTTTTACGGTCCGATAACACGAATCTAAACCGATCGATGGAACTGTGGTTAAAAAATCTTTTCTACAATTCTTAACTTTAAGAGCATTTTTAACGAATTTTAGTTAGGTTAGCGTTTTACTCAAATTGTTATCGATCAATAATTATCGAGTTAGCGTAATTAAAATATCCATTACGTAGATAATGGTTCTCGGCACGTCTCATTTTTGTGACCATGGGAAATCTGGCTCACTAAAACACATGTTGGAATTCAACTGAGATAATCCCATCAGTCTAATTCCTTAAAATAATATTTAGGTTCTGAGCAACTCGAGCAAGTCCTTGAGCAAATATTCCGGTCCGTTGGTTTATTGCTATACGTACTGTGTGTTTATTTAGCCGGTTGCGCACGAGTTCAAGCGAGAAGGAAACGCCGCTCATTAATATTGACCAATTAATTAATTTCAAATTGAGCCTTCGATGTCTTTGATGTGTAAGTGATAGCGACATTTGAATATTCATCGTGTTCTTCATTTGTTGTCAATCAACGACACATACCGTAACATTAGATGGTAATTGCTGTTTTATGGGCTGCCTCTCGGATATCACATTACTTTTGGATGACCTACTAGCATTGAACCGGCAATTATGGTCGAGCTTCTAAATGATTGTACAATTTAATCAAAATAATAGTAAATGTAATCCGACACTGAGTCAGGAGTAAGCGAAATAAAAATTCAATTATCTACGTTATTTTTCTTTGTTACAGGTATAAACAATCAAAAACCATAGGTGTCCACCAACATGCCGTCGCTTCTAGAAGCTCTAGAGCGGAAATATGGCGCGAAGGGCGAAGTGAACCCTCCGATAGATGACATGCCAGTTGCTATATTTGTGCCGAAGCGCTCCCCTCGACTCAGTGTGCCCACGCTACTGGTGCTCAACGACTGCGACATCGACTGCGCAGGAGACGCCTGCGCCCTCGCCGATAAGTGCGCGGATGTTGTCGAACTCGATATAGCCAATAACAAACTCACCGAGTGGGAGGAAGTAAGTACTGCTAAGTTCATCATAGATTATGGATAATAACCTCCTTGTCGTCAAGTATTACATCAAACGAGCCTGTGCAATAAGCGCACCATTCCCACAGTTACGACAAACTATACCAATCATTGGGTATAGAAGGCATTTGTTTCCGCGGTGTTACGTTCACTTATTAATAATGTACGTCTGACATAGAGCTTTGCTTCTAGGTTTTTGCAGTACTGAAACAGACGCCGCGAGTAAGGTTTCTAAACTTGAGCTTTAACCGTCTCTCGGCCCAAATCCAGGCGGCACTGTCTCTTCAGCCGCGGTGGGACAATCTGAGCCACCTCATTCTGAACTCTACGTACGTCCGTTGGCCTAGCGTTCACGCTTTACTCAAAGCTCTACCAGCTCTAGAGGAGTTGCATTTGAGCCTCAACGAGTATTCCTATGTGGACTTAACAGGGAAAGAGGTTGATGAGAAAGCTCAGTGTGAATCGTGTTCACGACTCAACGTTGATGTCACTGAACCCGTGCACGACCAGCTAAAGAAGCTCCATTTCTCCGGGAACCACGTCAGCAGTTGGAAAGAGATCTCCAAACTAGGCTACGCCTTCCCCAATTTGGAAACCATGCTGGTTAATGATTGTCCCATAACCACTCTAGAACCGGACCCGTGTGAGAAATGTATCGATGATAATGGAAATAAGAAATGCCATGATGCCTTCCCGTAAGTGAATACATTCATTTGTTATCATTCTGACACAATTAGGTCAATGTGTGATTGTATATTGCCATTGACCTATTGATCTTGAGAATTTGAATATTGTTTGTTTTGTTCGGCGTCACATGAGCGATATCTTTGATATTCCAGACACCTCCGCTTCTTAAACCTGAACAATACGGGCTTAGCGACGTGGGACGAGGTGGATCGCCTGGCACAGTTTCCTGCTCTCAGGAGTTTGCGAGTACAGGTGAGTTCAACACAACACCTGTTAAATCTATTGTGTATTCACGGCACAGAGGCAGTAATGTTTGCAAATACTGACCTCGCGTATGCAGGATTATGCACATGGCCGGAACTCTATTGTAACTATGCGGTATTCTAAGCACACTTTGAAGCTAGAATTTGTAAATAGACGTGACTTTGTGTAGCCATACAATATTTATTGATGAGTAATTATAGGGGAAATTTGAATGGTTGACGCTGCTGTGGATTAGTAAAGAAACCGCTTCAGATTAAATTGAAATCCCTAAGCTGCAACTGCACTTGGCAGTGCGTATTCTGTCAGAACGCCAACACGTTTAGCGCCGCCAACTTATAATCCGAACGTCTCCGCGATAAGCGATCTAAATTTGAAGTTGTTCTGTAACGAATGAAGTGTTCAGGAGTGTTGTAGTTTTAAATTATCCGTGTAACGTCCCTCGGGAACACGGGGGCAGCCGTAATGCGGGTGAAGGTCTTCCAGATATAGTGGCGGCCTACTTGACGCCCGGTTGTGCAACGTTAGCTAATATTACCGATCACTACCAGGCACGCATAATTTCGACACGTCTCCGCTTGCGGGTATGAACGGGAGCTCACAGATTTTATAGGAGCGTTAGCCTTGCATTTGTCTGATGCTTGAGACGGTTTATGTTCTATTCAAACAGATTTTGTATCGTAAAACTGATCGGTCATACCGATCACTTTCACGATTGGCGTCGACTCGAGTTCCAATAAAGGATAGCTTTACAGAAAATATGCTTGCTTGTGGAAAATTTCCGCGTTTACATCACCCACAGCTGACATAAAGGTCAAGCTACTTTCGATTTCCATTTTGCGGCAGCCGTAATCATATAAAATGTATGTAATGAGGATTTAAAAATATATTCTGTCAAGTTCAAGGTTGTGCAAATAGATCATCGAAAATGAGCCGTCCAAATATGATTACCTCTTTGTGTACATAAACATATCCATGTCCTTTGTTACGCAAATCGTTTATCATAGTTGAAGCTAGTGTTATGAATTGTGAGTCGTATAGTTGCTGTTATAGGGTTATATCTACCATGGAACTAGTGACTAGAGGACCCATGTTTCGTGACCGTCACGCTACAAAGAATGTGAAAGTGTGTCTGTTTGTTTAAATGAGCGCTCTATGCGTTTATGAGCGATTGTGATGTCATCATAATGGTCAAAGTATTTTTTTATATATAACTTAATGAGTTTTTGGTTAAGAAATATGGCCACCTTGACTTATTTCATGCATGAAATATGGACTAACGTGCGTAAGGTCTTACTTATTCAGTAGCAATCATATCCACAAAGTTTGCCGTGCTAAAACTACTTGATTTGATTCTTATCTGGATCTTAAAACAAAAATTAGCAAAATAAGCGCCTATATTAGATTTCTTGGACTGCCTCGTTGGCCTAGTGGTCGCAAGCACGATTACTGAGCAGTCCTGGGTTAAATTCCTGGGTCGGGCAAAGAGATATTAGGTTTTACATCAGGAATTTCCTAGTAGCAGTCATGGAGTTTGGAATTGCGCCCGGTTGATTCTGGGTATGAATACAAGTCATCTATGTATATGTAGTTAATTATAACGCCGACTCGGATACGGGTTGTGGGCCCTGGGCACGCGAACGAAGTACGCGAAGTGTTTGCGAAGGACTGTGCATCAGTGAATGGGCTAGCCCTTCGGGGGTTGCAGGCTTTATGTTACGTTAACACATTATGTAAGACGTATGGCTTGAACAGTCAACGATCACTCTTGGTTTAAATGTGCATTTTTAGGATGATATGCTTAGAAGGTGGACGTCAGACAAACTCTTGTACAATTCTTCAAGATTTATCTTCCCCAGAATATATTTAATTTGGAGACTTTGCCCAAACTTTGCAGTAAGATAATTATGTAACTTCAAACTTAGTTCTAGCTTAATGTATTCACAGTTCATCTCTTGAGGGTGTGCTAGATTAAAATTTCGTAGGCGCTGAACCAACAAACTTACAAAACATTACAATGTTTAACACAAAATATCAGTACGTGGGCTCAAGTGGGACTAACGAAAACAGAAAACGTTGTCTTCTACTACTATACGAATATAAACTAGAAAGAATATCTACTTGAAAACTGAAGGAGATCCGGGATAAAGAATACTCGTATGCAGTCGGAGATCAAAATATAAATGCCATGCGAAAAACCCAAAGACAATAACTCGATGAATAATAAACTGGAAGCCAAAAAGGATCGTACTTATTGCAATAAAAACAAAAACTGCAAAAATAAAGGGTTCGCGGTGATTCATTCGATGAAAAATGAATCGAACTCTACGGTCGCGGTCGGGTCGTTCACTTTAACAGCTGAGCTGCCGTCCTTGTGTCACTTGGTATTTATACTTGTACTTACGTCTGCAAGTCCGTTAATATTTGAAATATCCAATTGTATTATTTGATCAAATCAAAGCAGCATATTGTGTCTACAAAGTTCATAATATGTGTATATTTGACTTTGTATCGTATCATTAGTTTAATGGTGGTAATGCGTTTGGTCTTTAAGATGACCTTCGTTTCGCAAGTTCGCAGAATGGACAATAGGGTCATCAAATTAGTATTTCAATATTAGCTCCAGCGAGTGTCGGTCGATAGAGTCGCTTTTATAATGGAAATCTAATACAGTTGACATTGCTTTGTGCTCAAATTTAATTTCTGATCTGTGAGCCCTAAAAGACATCTTAAGTATTTCATCTTATTATACTAGAATAACAGCCAGGTATAAAGGCAGAATCTACCAACTGGTTTGTTGTCTATAATACTGTTTTAGTTCATGTTTGCGCCCAACATTTTCAATCTATTTAGCTGCGATAAGCTCGAGCCATGCACAATCAATCCTGATACCAGTGAACAGAGTGCAAGCTTTAACAGCTTACAACGAACCTGTTGCGAAAAATATCGCGCTCATAAAGCAGCGCTACATAGAAATCGCGTTTTGCAAAAATAATCTCGTTTCATATCCGATAAAAATCCAGGTTATCACAGACATAACATGATACAAAACTTGACCTAATAAATTTAAAACCTTCAGAAGATGACATCATTCGTTAAAAATATATAGTCTTCAGGAAACGAGCAGAGTACCGACAGTCATTACTTTAAAAGATTATCTAGATTAGGAAAGCAACGATCCAAAAATTTTGCAACCTCCATTAAATTTTATAATTTTGCAACGTTTGGAAATACGCCTCGGGTTTGGCATAGCCTTTCGGCGGCAGATCATCTTAAATATTGCAGCTCAATAATACTCTTACAGTGCATGTACAGCTTGTATTGTGTGAACTGAAAGCGAGGCATTTTGAAGTTATGCAAATGTCTACCAGTCATCCGAAGAGGTCTGTTCATTTTAAATTGAAATGAGTGGCCTCGTCTGCATTTTGTTGCTGAATTTGTAGACTGTTTTGAAAAAAAATTAACGACTATAGCAGTCTTTAAATTTAACAAACCACACACATAAAACTTTATCAACGCAGCCAATTTCGTTGATAGCAGAAACAGATTAGCTCTAGTTTTTCAAAATGGAATTCTTATTCGTTCGTTCCAGATATATTTTCCTGATATATTTGATGTTTCTTTTATTGAAATATAGGCTTCAACAAATTGGAAAATTACTTGCCACGTGTGGGGACAATAAGCTTTAGTCAGTGATTCATATTGGGGCGTTAAACGGTCCAACCACTCTTTGATTTTTTTTTGCCCACGCCTCGCCTTCTGCGCGTCATCTCACTCTTATAAGCACTTTGTTGATTGAAATATTGATTTATTACCTTTCATTAGTGATAATATACCTGTTATTAGAATCAAAGTGAACAGCAGCATTGGTGTTTGATCTATTTAATTTAGTGCTTTAATGTTTCCTTTCAACTTCATAAAGTTCTTCTTTTTAATTCATTAGTTTTGTTAATTTCGTCGTAATGAGTCTCTTCAACTTTTTAGGTGAAAAGTTTTTAAATGTTGCTTGAAATAATGGTCTCTGTTAAAATTCTGAGACAGTGGACCAGTCCCTTCCGTTATCTTTAATATGCAGATGTAACATTTCGATAATCTTAGCTAACTGTTGTAGGCACAGGTTGAATACAAAATTTATAGATTTGGTCGTGGAGTGCCGCCCGGGTCGACACGGGGTGACCCAGAAACACGTGCAATGCTCTATACCATGTTCAGTGAAATTTGTTCCATACTGAAGCATGCTTCAGTACCAATAACAAGTGTAGTTTTTCAATTTACTCATATTATTTTTCTGCACCATGCTGTATATCTTAAGCTTTTACTGGGATTGCCTGAGAAAGCAACTTCTGTGAGTTTAGATAAGATATTTTCTTTCAAATTTCGTTTCAATTCAATGTGTGAGTTCAGAACTTGAGACTTACATATATTTTTACTACTGGCGTGCATTTGTACGTAGGTAGAGGTACCTTTGTCATCTGTCTGGCTGGCATGATTAATTCTGGCTTTTGTTGGAGACTTGGAGTCCTTCTACACAAAAGATGGCTTGCATTTGAATTCCAGGTAGGTATAACCTACCTACAATCAGTCAGCAGTTGGTCGGTTCAAGTATCTCGTCTCGTGTCAATAATGCTTGTTGAAGCTACTCATCGACTGGTGTATTTATTGTGGTACCTATCACGTCTATTAGCTCTGCGAAATATTCGTCACAGTCAAATTAAGTCTTCGTTTATTACTCTCAAATATATCATTCTATTACTTTTATGGCCGTTATTAAAATATAATGTCTAGCAAGACGTCGCCATAGAGTCGTGACCTATGAATTCATTAATCCCCGGTATCTACTCGATGTGTTAGGTCAACTGTCTCCTCGATCCGTACTTAACATTAATATTTTAACTCCTTTGTGTATCATACGTTCAATAGAGGAAAAGGTGTACCTATACGTGGATATTATTATTCACAAGGGACTAGGGGTTACTTTGAGGAAAAAGAAAATGTCCCAGACCTTGGGCTCGGGGTAAAGGCTAAAAGATTTTTGTCGTAGACAGATAACAAAACTAACAACAACAGCGACAACAACGACAGTAACGGTATTTTCAAAAGAAATGGAATATTAGTGACAACAAGCATTAGAAAGAGACTAAAAACCAACATTTTCTTCAACTAGCAAACAATTTCACATAATTGCTTGTTATCGATAAAAACAAGTCCATCCATAGACAATTACTCAAGTGTTTGTACTACTATTAACATTGTAAAGGGCACTTAGGCAGTTTCCTTCGCACGCAATGCAGTAGTTTCCCTTTAGTAACAGCTAATTCGATTTTTTGCTGCAGTAACTTAGATATTTAATTATAATGCCGCAATCATAATTAGTATAAAAACAACCTATCTTATAATTACGCTGCAGTGATCTACTAGGTGACCTATTTCTTTTATGTTAATCACGGCTAATCTCTAGACCGACTTGCCAAGAGATTGGTGTGTAATTTTATCTACATACTAATTAAGTCTACGCTACCATGATTGATCAAAATTCTATTACGTCTGGTGTCAAAGAGGACCAACTGCATACAGGGGACATTGGGATCGGCTTAAAATCGTCATCCTGTCGCCATTTTCCTTCAACATGATTCCAATCCACCTCTGAATGAGTAATAAATTACATAAAAACAAACGCTTTTCATTAATAACGCCTCCGTTATGGCAACACTAGAATGCTTTGCTCCTAATAATACGCAGGATATTACTTAACTACAAAAAATGTATTTAGGTAGTACTAAGGTATAATTTTGGTACGGAACTTAGTTTGATTTGCCTATCTGACTTGAAATATAGGGTAATGCTGTCCCAGACAGCATTTCGTAATGCACGTGCGACAAATGACGTCCTAAAGACATGAGGTTCCTTTTACCCTTGAGCTGGTTAAAATATAGCTTTAATAATTCCACATCGGTATGTCGTTGTCAACTAGGAAGGGGGAGGGCGACAGATAAGGAAAGACAAGTCGAGACTTTCCAAAATGCCTTTCCCTTTTAAAGTGCTATCTTCATACTACATTTTGGTTCCTTTGTCTTTTTGTTCTATTTGTAAAGTAGGTATTTTACCATTGTTGCCAAGCGATACGATCCTTTATTTCAATCCTAAAAAAATTTGCTTTTATTTGAGATATACTAGGTCAACATCCATCTGATCTAGATAATATAATTCCTCAAGTTCGCTTATAAGAACAATCACAGAAATAATGCAGGTCACAATCTCTAGAAAAAGGTCTGTATGTACGATATGTGTAGAGATATGTAATGTAACGCTTTTTCTCGTTATTCCTACAAATTACATTATGTGAAATCATGACACATTCTACGTTTTTTTGACGTCACACTCGGATTATGTTCTAACTACGATAAGTCAGTACGAAATATTTCCTACTTCTTTGTTCTTTCTATTACATAGACTATGTAGTATACACGCTAGATCGCGATATCTCACAGTAAGGCTAGTTATTATTTATTATACCATGACTAAGCCGCTATGTACCTACTGTTTACCTACAGTGCATCGTGACCCTTCGTTGTTAGAATTGTCTTTAATTTATTATGGGAATTAAACATGTTCCTATATTGCGTATTGTTTTCATAAGTATCGAAATGAGTATATATACGGAAATATTCATATATTATGCGTTGTTTCTTATGTAAGAGCAGGCTTTATCGTGGTTGTGCTTATTCTTAATGGGTCTTTGAAATCGTTTGGGTAATAATCACGCGCTAGACTAATGATAACTGCGGTTTTTATTTGGAATTCATGGAATGCTAGCAGTGTTTGCTTAATTAAAATTAATGAAACATTATTACCGCGCTGTTAAAATATTACATCATAAAATAGGTACCTACTTCAATTGATTAGATTTGTTTAATATCATTACATTCATTATCTACTTATCCAAGTGCATATGGATGCATCTGTTGACGCTAACAATGAAATCGATACCGTAAATTCAATGATTCAGAACGGGGCCGTTACCGATCGGAACGGAACTTAAAATTATAACCGTTTATTTAATTTTGAAACGGTTGTGTGTGAACGCTCCCGCGTAGGTGGTCAGTTGTTAGCCAGACAATTTGAGGGGAGTAGGCAATTCGGCAACGGTCAAATAAAAAATATCCTGGTTCTAAACCAAAGATAAATTCATCAATCTTCTGGAAAATGTACAACAGCCATCATAAATAAGCATTAACTAAGTATCTCAAAAAGCGGTCATTCAGACGTTTTACTTATAAAAACAAAATGAGTAGACCTATCTGAAGAGCCATACAATAATAAGGATCGAAAGTGCTGCCATCAACTAGGCACAAAATTCTGCCGTCATAAGGAAAAAAGATATATATTTTTTTTAAATTGAGTAATATACATATTCGGAAACAGAAAAAAAGGCACATCTGCCAGATTTTTAACGCAATTTCGGAAAAATATGTTAGTTGTGCCCTTTTTCCTTATGACGGCAGAAATACAGACTCCGGGCTACGTCCTGCTATTGAAGTACTATTGTACTGGTCGTGGTGATTTATCTCATTTATTCCATGTTTCAGATATTTTGGAAGAGCATATATTATTATTAATTTGTACCTTTTACTTGTGTTTCTATGTGTTGTGTTGTCTTTTGTGTGCACTGAATAAATGGTATATCTATCTATCTATAGTATTTTATAGACAATAGGTACAAAACAAAGCCTTATTGCATTCTTATAAATAAACTTCATTTGACTATTGAAGTGTTTGTATAACAACGCCACTATGTCAGTCCGAGTACAGGAGCAGTGCACGAAGGCGATTTCGATAAAGAGAGGAGTAAGACAGGGAGACGTCATATCTCCGAAACTGTTTACGGCTACTCTAGAGGACGCCTTCAAACTCTTGGAATGGAAAGGACTTGGCATCAATATCAACGGCAAATACATCACTCACCTTCGATTTACCGACTATATTGTAGTCATGGTTGAGTCACTGGAAGACCTAGGACAAATGCTGGGTGATCTCATTAGTGTCTCCCAGCAAGTGGGTCTTAAAATGAACATGGAAAAAACGAAATTAATGTTTAATGTCCATGTCGCACCCACCGTACTCGCAGTTGGGAACACTACTCTCGAAGCTGTCGACAAATATATCTACCTAGGACAGGCGGTCCGGTTAGGTAGGTCCAACTTCGAGAGAGAGATGAATCGTCGAATCCAACTCGGCTGGGCAGCGTTCGGGAAACTACGCGATGTCTTCTTGTCCAAAATACCTCAGTGCCTCAAAAGTAGGGTTTATAACCAGTGTGTGCTACCAGTGATGACTTACGGATCTGAAACGTGGTCTCTCAATAGGTCTTATACGGAAGCTCAAAGTCGCTCAGCGGGCTATGGAGAGGGCTATGCTTGGCGTTTCTCTACGTGATAGAATCAAAAATGAGGAAATCCGTGGACGAACCAAGGTCATCGACATAGCCCAGCGGATAAGCAAGCTGAAGTGGCAATGGGCAGGCCACATAGTGCGAAGATCGGACGGCCGATGGGGCAAACAGATACTGGAGTAGAGACCACGCATTGGAAAGCGCAGCGTGGGACGGCCACCCGCCAGATGGACCGACGACATTGTAAAAACTGCAGGGAGTCGCTGGATGCAGGTGACATTGGACCGGACACGTTGGAAATCTATTGGGGAGGTCTATGTTCAGCAGTGGACAGCAACGGGCTGAAATGATGATGATGATAAATATACCATTAGATCATTATTTAGTCGCTCTCTCGCATTATGTACGACTTAAGAATGTTTTTCCTATCAAAAATGTAACCTCACGATAAAAAGGATCTAAACATGCGGCAATAGTAAATTCCATGGAGACCGTGTATGCAAAAGTGATTCCGCCTTCCGTTTTTAGGCAAAACAGGCCAGCGAGGTTGAACGCTCGCTCAAAGATCTCTCGTATAGGGGAGAACAAAGAACTGCTAAAATACTAGAAACTAAACCCAAAGTCCTTACCTGTAAGATCTAATTTTGTTTGCAATGTGAATATGAACTGCGCCGAACTGTTAGTCATTTTAGCCTTTATGATTAGCTGAATAATGATCAATTTCGAGGAGGCTAGGGTTATAGTGTGTGGGTATAGGTTTGTTTTTTAGGGCACCACTTTCCTATGCAACCTCCATTTTCTAGTGTTACTTATGTATGAGGAACGTGGGTGAAATATTAGCGGATTTGACTAAGAGGTAAAGTTCGCGGGCCTACAAGTTTTACAAGGTTACGTAAACTTACGATCGGAATCGGTAGAAACCATTTGTTTATCAATAGACATTTTCTTCTATAAATGAAAAATAGAAACATTAAAAGAATCCCCACCCATAAAGAATACAAAACACCACAAACAATCCTTGGGAAAACATCATCGTGAACATTAATCGATCATAAACAGTTGTCGGGAGGACAGTCGGTCTAGGAACTAACGTCTTCGCATCGATTCGTGCGCCCTACAAGGAAACCTGATCCTCGCGGAACCTTGAGAGGAACAAAAAGCAATTCAATTTAAATCTACGACTTTTTGTTTCATTCGATGATTCTCCTTTAGTAGCCTACAGATCGTGACTTCGGGATTATTTTTGTTGTAGGTATCTAGGTATTGCTTGTAGTACCTAGGTACCTAATATGATAATAATTATCTTCGAATTAATAATTATGTTACCTAGTAATTTTAGATACCTACACATATCTAAGGTAAGTACCGTGGAACGGGGCTATTTGGATTTTCGGGGGTTATTTAGCAACTCAAATCTTACAATTTTTAAAACCTGAATAACCCCGTTCTACTGTATCTAAAAAGTTATATCGGTACCTACCTTATTAAAATAGGCAGACAGACCGTAATAACAACTAGGTAATGATTTTGAATACTATACGTAAACAAATAAATATTGACCTAAAAACTAGTATAGTTTAGTTTATTTATTTATAACTGTCAAAAATTACAGGTCAGATTAAAAAAAAATGTAAACAACTCAATACATTAAAAAGAGCATATATTAAAGAGTATTATTTACCTATCTAAACCTTTATTTATCGTCCATTTTTAAAACTTCCATTGTTTTGCGCTATTTATATTGATGACGCAACCACAACATGATACTGTAAACCTACGAATGATAATGTGCGCGTCGATATGATAAAAAATATCTCTACCTATCTACTGAGCATCTAATTTGACACTATTATCACCGGCCTCGGTGGCGCAGTAGGCAGCGCGTAAGTCTCATAATCTTAAGGTCGTGAGTTCGATCCTCACCCGGGGCAGATCTTTTTGCGTTATTTTTCCATTGTATATTTTAGTTGGTTTTAATTATTCAACCGGCCGGGCGCGCGGCGCCGCCTTTTGTGGTTTTAATGCCAGCGTTTGTTAAATGGTACATTTTAGTATCATTATCCTTACCAACTAATTAATTAAGTATCCTTATTTTTTATCAAAATGCGTCAGTATCTCCTTGTATCTATCTACATATTTTTTTGTTAGCTTAGGAGGATATTGATAAACATCGCTAACAAACACGGATGTTTTTATTATATTGTTATTTTTCTTCAAATAAACAATATTCTGGCAAATTTTGGGCATAATTATTAATTTTTTGGTTTGACTTGCCCTATTGGTAGTCTAATTGACATTTATGCGCAGCTACTGAGCAATAGGGTTTTAAGTGCGATTTCCAGATCGGTGAGATCGGGCAAAGGCATAATAAGTTTTCCACAAGGCATTTTTATATTTTTAAAACATACTTAAGTTGCGCGACATGCGGGGTTCACCTAGTTGGTTTTATAGCTAAGTACGACACTCCCCTTCTTCAACACAGGCATGATTTGGATTATTTATTATTTTATTGTAATTAGAATAGCCATTTATTCGGATAATTATAAAACCCAAAAGTCTGCAGGTTTCAGACAAGGTCGTTTTGGGTCAACTATTATTTTTAGACGTGAGCCCCATGGAACTTCCCATCGATAAAAATAATTCAACATCCTAACAAACTTTTATCGCCGTTTTTAACTTCGCATTTTCAAAAATCCTTCCAGTGCTCACCTTGACATTATTTGTAATGTAACCCTAATTAATAAATATTTCATGAAAAGTCATTCAATGGGGTTAAATGAACTTAGAGAGTTGTACTGATAATTTTCATCATTATAATTCTGTAACTACACACGTGTTACTTGCGGGACTCATTATTTTCATCAACATACAACCTGACACGCTGCAATTTGCAAAAAACGTAAGAAAATTTGAATTTCACGGGTTAGCTTGTCGCTTCCACCATAATTAAGTAGGTCAATGTACTGACTTTTCCCACCGCCTTTTCCAGGGCTGGCCGCTATGGGAGCGAGTAGAGTCAACAGAGCACGAGCGGCGATTGTTGCTGGTCGCTCGGCTGCCGCACGTGAGGACCCTGAACGGTGGTGGAGCCGTGCCCATTGAGGAAAGGGATGCGGCTGAGAGAGCCTTCATACGATACTACATGGAGAAACCGGAGTCTGACCGGCCCGACAGGTGAGAAATGTGGCTATGTAGGTACCAGGTTACCTACCGGTTTTGTAGATCCTTGTATTGTACCTACTGGTATTGTAGCTGCTTCCGGAAGACTGGAAGCCGACTTCGGTAAAGTGAAAAGTCTAGGCAGGTGTTATCTTTCAAACGAGATGTGGAAAAATTGAAGCCACAATGGAAGGATTGGTTAAACGATGTTAAAATGTTACTTGAAATGCAGTGGATACAGGCGGTTAAAAGAGACAAAGACTATACATACAATCATATATAGGAACGGGACACGTATTTTTTCTGTATGTAATTTCGGTCATTTTTTGTTCGTTTCATTTTGACCTCATAGCCTCACACTACTTAAAATTGATTATGTAATAGCTAGCCCATATTGCCCCACTGCTGGGCAAAGGGCTCCCTCCATTCCTTCCATTAAAAATAAAAGTACGATTTTTTTTTAACGTTCTGGCAATCCCGACTTCTGACGCACTAGTAAATCATTTAATGCAGCACAGTAATGTCCTTCTAATTTGCAACGTTCGCTCCGAAGGTCCAATCAATAAGGAGCAATGTAGGTGAGGTCTCTGTGCCAACATGCCGACCTAAATGACTAAATTCGCATGCTAATAAGACCGCGTGTAGGTGTACCTACATAATCATAAAATCTCACTCAATTTGTACCTTGTTTCACTATTACGACGGTTTAATCGTGGCAACTGACAGGTGAATATCGCATTTGCCATGTTTTCTAGACGCATAAGGGTTGCCAATGAATAATCATAGCTTTTTTGTAATACATACCTATTTTTTGTTTACCTCCTCCAGCTCGGTTAGAGTGGCGTCAATCAACCAAACCGATTGAGCTTTAAAATCCCTTTGTTGTTGTTGGTTTGACTATGTGCAAAATTGACCACCTTATAGCTTAGACATTGATATCTTCGAAAGGGTACTCTACCTTGGTAGTATGTATCTGTTCCATTTTATTTGCACCTGGAGGAGCTAATAGGTACATTGGTTCAAGTAGCTAACCTTAAAAACTGACCAAAGTTAATGGCTCTTTTTGGCAACATTATTTTTCAGATACTGGGAGTTGGTAGGAGTCCATGGCAAGCTGGACCCTCTAGTCTCGGTGGATCTGAGGCCCGAGAAGCGTGTGCAAATCACCTTCACATGTGGAGACAACAGCGAAGTGCGCACCGTCGACGTGTACAGGCTAGTATTTGCTTTTGTAGATGTTGTGCAAGTGCAAGGGACAGACGGAGTTATGACAGAACGAAGAAGCCATCGCGTTTTTGCAAAAGAACCATATTGTGACTACATACCTTTCTCCCTCGTTAACAACCAAGCCCTAGCATGAACTGTACTTAGCCTTAGCTGTAGGTATTGAAACTTGTCGATAATTTTGTTTCAAGTAGGTGTTTATATCATTTCTAGAACCGTTTCTGACCTGAAGGCGAGGCTAGAGAGGATGGCTGGCTTCCCTGCATCTAAAATGAGACTTTTCTATGTTGATCAAGAGCTTCGAGATTCACAGGTAAATAATACCATATTTCATTTGTTATTAAATGATCTTAACTTATAGGTACATATTTTTTTATATAAATACCTATAACTTGCATGACAAAGGGAATGGATGCATTGCGATGAACATTCGTTTTTAAGAAATCAGATAAGTAGGTAGGTACCAGCGTTGCCAGTTTTTTTTTTGCCAAGTCGGTGTTTTGGAACTTTTTGATTGAAAAAAGCGGGATCCTTTCGTCGAAAGCGGGATTCTTTCATCGAAAGCGGGACACAGTAAAAAAAACGTATATAATCAGAAGTTTTGAAATATTTATCTTTTTATTTGAGCTCAAATTACGTTTACGTGATAATAGATAGCAAATATAGCCATAGCAAATGTATTTAACAAAATATTATATTTTAAATCAGATTTAGGTACCCTATCGTTAAATAGTTGCGTTAGTCGTCTTATGAATAAAAAAAAACAGAAATCAAAATCAAAAAAGTTTTATTCTGCTCAAAAATATGCTTCACAAACCATAGAAGCTTTTAATTCAATAACAGTTCAAGATTGGAAAAACTGCTGTGAGCATGTAAAACGAAATTGTGACATCCCCCGCCAAAATCGGGACGTCTCGCAACGCTGGTAGGTACCTACCTAGCCACCCTAGGAAAAATATATTTCACAGTTCTGAACTAACTCGGCCACCAATTAAGCATGTGGAGTTTGTTTCACCCCAATTTTTGAATTTTACCGCTAAACTAACATTGTAAATACGCTTTTTTTCTTACGATTAACAGTTTACATTATTCCTTAGCCTTTTCAGGGTCCGGAGGAGATGAAATACCCAACTAAGCAGCTGTACTCGTATAACATCCGATCAGGCGACGAGATCATCATAGACTCGAAGCTGAAGCACTCGATCTCCGTCAACTCGACCGCGTGAGACGACGAACAACTACATGTCGGCTGCATTTCAAATACATACCTACTACTTATATAACACGACGTATTCCTATCTCGAGGAACCAAGACGAAAAAAGGCCAGTCTTACTTGAAAATGTATTCAACAATACTTTTTCCAGCATTAAAAAATATGCCAGGTCAATATCACTAAGAGGTGCAACTGACATGCAATAATAGTGATTTTTTTTGCCTAAAAATGCCATTTCATATATATTTTCGTGCTACTGTTCGTCTTACTAACATGTATGTACTGTACTGTACCTACGTGGTACCATGAGTTTTATGTTTTGTAAGTAATTGTTTCATTGGTTCTGTTTTTTCCATGTGGATTATTTTAGGAATAATATCGCAAAGTATTATAATAGTAGGGAATGTCAACGGTTGTCACAAAGCATTTAGTTTAAGAATTATTGCAAGCTTCGAGCTTGTTAACTAATTTTATTTACTGAATTACATTATAAATAGTACAATTACAATCTGAATTTCTGAGAACTTTGAATCATGATTTATATTTTATTACTTACTAAATTGTCAAGTATTTATTTTAAATGCTATTTTTACAAGTCAAGATACCTTCTTTTTTATTTGCAATAAGCAACTGTGATAGTAAATTTTAGATTTCAAAATCTGAGATTAATTAAACATTTTTATGACATTATCTTTGCATCTTAACTTAGTGGTTCTTACACAGCCTCTATCTTTTAACTATAACTAGTTGTTGTAAAAGTGCTTATTAACATAAAGTGATACTAACTGCCATTTCAAAATATGAAGTACACCTGAAGTGTCTTTTAGGTATAATCCTAAAATTAACCCTTTCAGTGCCCAGCACCCGACACGCGGGTCGAACAATAAATTCGTTCCTTCGCACAACCCGTATCCGTAGCTATGGACACGCTAGTCGGGTTCTGGGTATGGATATACGTCATCTATAGCTTATTATAACGACGACTCGGATACGGGTTGTGGGCACGCGAACGAATTTCGCGAAGTTTTCGCGAAGTACTGGGCAGTGAATGGGTTAATAGGAACCATTTGAAAAAGAAAACGTTATCATCGATTATTTCTGGGTTTTAGTCTTTTGGTACTTGTAGTGCCAAAGTAAACTCAATTAAGAAATGATTTTGATTCTGCAGCTGCCAAATTTTTAATAGTTAGGTACCTGAAACTTTGTTTTACATTTGCATGAGCAAATTTTTAGCACAGACCCTCAGTTTACAAAATCGTTATAATTTCGTTTGACTCAAAATTATAATGTAGCGACATATTTTTATTTCATCTTTTATAGACTTAGAAAATAGTATCAAAATGATAAATAAATGGATTAATTGTATGAAAATCTTAGTTTTATTCATAAATATCACAGCATGAAATTCTTAGTTTTATTCATAAATTAATATCATAGCATTTTTGTAAGTACTTAGAATTGACATACCTATTTCATTTTAATCTGAGATAAACAACCTTTTACCATAAACGGCAATCATTGCATTTTGTACTTGTTCAGATATACTATCATATACATTCAACCAGTCACTACTTCCAATTTCTCTGGTCATCCTTCTTAGAAAATTCATTAAAACAAACAGTTTTTCTGTATTCTTATTCACTACCATTTCTTGTAAGTATGCTACAATCATATCAATATCACACTGCAGTGGAGTCTGCCCACTTTCTAGCCATGCCTTTAATAACTCTCTGACTTTGTCCCAAGGAAGACCCAACAGTCCCTTAGGCTTTTCCACTCTTGGTGGTGCTTCTTTGTGAACTTCTTCTTTTATCATTGGGTCCTTATATGGCAAGTCTCTTGTTACATTATCTCCATGAAGAAATTTATTCACTACCTTTTTTGAAGAGGGTTGTAGATTCTTTTTTGGAGGCCTTCCTAGTCTTTTTCCTGATGGTGATTTCAAAGCAATAATGGGAGATTTCTTTCTTTTTGTAGTAACTTTGGATTTGCTAGTAGTACTGGGTTTTTTTTCTTGTATTTCTACAACTTTGGAATCTCCGCTAACAGCAGCTTGTCCTGATTTTACGTGAGACATATCAGTAACAGGTCTGGATTCCTTTGTCACAGTTTTGTTGCTTGATAAAAATTTATTTATTGCTCCTTTTGCAGGTTTGCTGTTTATTTGTTCTAATTTTGTTATCTGAATGCCAATACCTCTCATTTCTTTAGGATCTATATTCTGCTTTTTGCATATTGAAATTACTTCCTTTGTTATAACTTCAATATCATTTGTGGCATTATTCAATGAAGTTGATTTATTGATGACATTGCAGAAACCATGACCCATGAATTTTGCTGTTTCTACAGGAGCCTCTTCATCTCTAACCATCAGTTTCAAAGTTATGCATTTCCCCAAAACTTTAAATTGCTGCATTCTGGAGTGAACCTCAGCTGATAATTGTTTCAAAAACTCTAAACATTGATTATTATTTTCAAATCGAATTCCATAGTTCACTTCAGCTGATACTGATTTCCTTATAGTGTGAAAAGTTAGAGGGTTTGGATCACGGCCACGACATTGGTCAAATAGTTGAGCGCCACTCTTATTTCCTAACTGACTTTTTAAGGTGGCTAATGTTAAGCTTTGTAGTGATCCACAGGTGGCATGACCTAATGATTCTAGTTTTTGGGCAGTTTGTCTACCTACACCAGGTAAATCTCTTAGTTTTATTTCATAAATAAAATCTTCAATAAGATCTTCAGTGAGGAAGAACTGTCCGTCAGGTTTGGCCCGCTTTGTGGCTAATCTAGCTTGTAAGCGGTTGCCACCAAATCCAGTAGAGCAGGGACAGCCAGTTTTACGTTTAATCTCCTCTCTCAGCATTGTTGCAAAACTTTGAACATTAATGTTCATATCTGCCAATAGATCAGTACAATCTACATACATCTCATCACATGATACAGCCTCAATATCTAAAGTATATTGGGCTATAGTGTTGTATAAAGTGTATGCAACTTCTTTGTAGCCCTCAAAGTCATAGGGTATTGTTTGCAAATCTGGACATAATCTCAAAGCTGCACCCATGAACATACCGTTTCCTACACCTTTAGCTCGGGCTTCATACGAACATGAGGCTATTTCGCTCATGGAACCGTATTTGTCATCCTCATCAGCAATGTTGTCAACTCTACTCTCAAATACAATTTCATCTTCTGGTTTTCCAGAAGCCTTTCCTAGTTTCTTGGCTTGCTTCTGTTTGTACAGGCCAAATTCAATATTTCTGTCAACACCAGGTCTTTTCGGCCTACCCTGTCCTCCTCTAGAGTGTGTAACAGCGATGGGTTTACCTCGGAGATCAGGTCTATTGCGTAAACCAACTGATACAAAAAAACAATCCATGTCAATGTGCATGATTACTTTATTTTTCTCAAATTTTAACTGGGATAAATTATCCAAGTCATTTCTTGTTAAAATATATTTTTTTAGTTCTGTTCGAGCAGGAAATAAGAAGTTGCTATTTTCTCTTAAATCATTCACATACTGTTTAAAACATGCCCCTAATTGCGAAATATGATGAAGCCTGGAATTATTGTAAAATTCTGCTATGAAGTTTGGATCTGCAGCAGTTTTTGTTACTGAACCCAAGTTTTGTTTTGATGGTTTGGAATCCAACTTAACTAAATTAATATCATCTGCTATTTCTGATGCATTAATGCTAGAAGTAGATGTTCCTGCATTTGTTAAGAATGTGTTATGTTCTCTTCTGTTTGCAAACTCTGTTTCTGTTATAATTGGTTGCTCTAAATCTACACAATTCTCGGGTAAACACATATCAGTCTCATTTTTAGAAAACTTAATTTCAGCCTTTGAAGAATCACTATTTTTATTAACTTTCTTAAAGTTAAGCTGTTTTTGAGTTCTTGAGTTTTTAAAGAGCAAGTAGTCTCTATAGTCTAGCAAGTGATTAGATGCTATGCTATCAGTTATCCATTCAGGTTTAACAACTCTTACAAGAGACATATTTTTGACTTTAGTATCAGGTAAATTGGAGGCTATTATAAAATCGTTACTTTTTTGATAAGTGTGATAGATTCCTCCATGCTTTGTCATGAGAATTTTTAATTCATCTGCAGAAGGTATCGTAAATCCATTGACAAAAATACTCACTCCGCTGAAAATATCGGATAGGGTTTCTTCTTTGCCAGCTTTGGCACAAAATTGCTCTTCTAATTTTGCAATTTTAGCTTGCATGTATCCACCCCAGGCTTCAAAGCCATTGTCAGGAAACTGTTCGTCTCGGCGCCTCATTCTGAAATAATTATACGCGCGACATCTGACAGTGTTAAATTTTATTGACTTTCCAGTATTGTAATAATGCTCTGTCTGTGACTGTGTAACTTTATTTTCTTTTTTCCCCTCCAACCTGTGAATAAATGCAAAAAAAAATTGCATGACAATGACAGATACGGTGACATGACAAGTGCATTTTTATCATAGCAACACCGCCGCAATGATAGTAATGAGATTTTAGTATCATTAAATTATAAAACCGATACTAAAAAAATATGATACACCTGATTCTCGTTGGTGGCCAAAATCAAATTGTGTTTATCTTTTTTATTTGAATACTTGCATTTTGCACAAGTCCTTTACCTCCCTCCTCATGTTCGTTGAGTCTCTGGTACAGAATGAGTTATCAAATGACAGGATCGAATGAACTCGGATGAATATTTTGTAAGGTTAGGTATCGCTTCATTTTCAATTGTTATTCTATAAAACTCTTGGATTATTGGGTTATTTTATAATAACTAACAATTAAGGTCAAGCTCTTGAATATAAATAATTTTGCATAAGTACTATTTTCATAACAATCTATGGCCATAATGACAAATACTCATTAAAAATAACAGTTTAGTCCGGTCTGTCAAACGGATCGTACGGGTTACTTATTTTACCGCGAAAATGTTGCGGCTTCTATTTTTTAACGCACTTTGCGTATTTTTTGTGGCCAGTATGAGCATCGTTAATCCGGGTCCAGCATTCCCACCGACGGAAGGGGAAGTGTGGCCAAAACCTCGTCAGGAAACAAAAGAACGGACTTATTTTAAATTATCACCCTCTGTTTTTAAGTTTACGGTAAGTGAAAAGATAAGCATAAAAACCTTAAAATGTATGCCAGAGGCCAGACCTATAAATATGAAGTATTTTTAAGTTATGATACCCATTAGATGGGCATGCACTAACATCGTTTTTCTTTGTAGATAGTATCGATTTTGATTTGCACCCTGGCGGTTGTTCGTTTGAGTTTTCGTACATATACAAATGATTAATCTTGAATAATAATCAGTTTAATCATATTTATTTCTGTAAATTGAATTTACAAAACACTTTTACACGTCATTTTATGTTATGTTTTAAAGCTAGATGAGGCCGGTGTTTCGTACCTGACTACTCTGAGAAGAAACAGCGGAAACAAACTCAGAGGTCACTGTGTCTTCTAAAGTCCAGACATTGGTTAAATCATATGAGGACCATGCAGATTATTGTCTGAGATGGTCTTTTGAAGAAATAACCACACAGATTTAAGTGGACCTGTCCAGTCAGTGCAAGCATTTGTCAGTGATCCTGTAGATCGACTCGTAACACAAGGAGCTCAACGACACGACGATCAATAACAAAGAGATTTAGGACGTTTAATTAACTAACAATGTAACGGTCAAATTGAAGTTGGAGTACTTTCTAGAGTTTATTATTTAAGTACAGATGCACATCAAGCTACCCGAAACTGTCAAATTTTCCCAATCAACCTTGAACCTAATGCTCTAGCGATAAAGTTGAAAATCTATTGAAGAAATTTGACAGATTGTAGTATCTTGATGTGCTGGCGTCTGTACCTAGCTAATGAATAAAGAATTAAGCGGTATTCGTTAATTAAAAAAAATTGTACCGCAGTCTTGTCAGTTTAGGTTCTAGATTGTTGTTACACAAATTAGAATGTTAAATCAAACATACTATATAAAAATACTTTTTGGTATTCAATTTTGAACTCTTCCTATTCGATTTGATTCATAACAATCAATGCATATTGCTGTAAAAAAACCCATCTAACTTTTCGTAATTTTATTACCCGCTGCTCGATTCGATCTTCCGGTGATACCTATGCAATATCTATAAAGTGATTATTCTATCCCAAGGTACGTTTGGCCCTTCCGATTAATGCCATTAATAGGTAGGTAAGTATACATATACACAGGTAGTTACAGAATTTCTTTCGCATTTGAGGTTGATATTTCCAGCTTAGGCAAGTCCTATTTCAGAAATTAATTGGATTTTTATTACATACTTAAACAAAATAGAACATAATTTATTGAATGTTTCTCTTAGTATTCTCTACCTATCATAAGTATTTAGGGAAGCTTTGTAGGTACCCACGGGCCATTTGATCGTTACCTCGTACAGATATTACAAATAGTTCCCATTTAGTTACATTATCCCTAACTTACTCAAAATGTCATTGGAAATTGAATACATTTTGTATACCGTCGTCAAAAAGGTCTAAACACATTTTGTACGTATTCAAACATCGGCAGGCCGCGTCTGCCAATGTCAATAGGACAGATAGTGTCAAATGGGCCATCACTCCACGCCGTAACTTAAAACTTTATCCACGAGTTCAACGATATCGTACAGGACATATGCCGTGTCTTTATACAGTAGTGAAACGGTGAACTTCAGCTCTTTGGCTAACTCTCTCCAATACTGTCTCTCAACTGCCGGCGACGACGAGTACACAACACGTTATCCCACAAATTACTTGCTTTTGATCGGATTTCATTCTATCTCAAGGAATTGTTGCCCGCGAACTGTAGAAAAAGAGGTATACTCAACACGGGACCAACGAGACACGCAACGCATTCCACTTCCAACCCGGGGTATTCGAGCCGCAAATGTTGAGCTGAGCTAGTTGATGTTGTACCTGTAATCTCTTTGGGTAGGAACAGTCCTGCTGATACGAAAAACCGGTTGACAAACTCGGAAGCGAATTTGCATATTACTAATATCAGTAGCTATTATTC
This sequence comes from Lycophotia porphyrea, assembly GCA_950005105.1. Classification (NCBI taxonomy): domain Eukaryota; kingdom Metazoa; phylum Arthropoda; class Insecta; order Lepidoptera; family Noctuidae; genus Lycophotia; species Lycophotia porphyrea. The sequence goes on from OX465398.1 coordinate 12,548,351, forward strand.
CCGCGAGAAAATAAACCTGATAACTCGTCACACTCTAAGGTATTTAGAAGATCGCCCCACATTGTAGAAAACAACCACTTAGTTGAAACTATTTGTAAATACGAACACTTTATTACCTACAATTATAACAATATCATTCTGTTAAATAATATACCTATTATAATATTTATTTAACAAGAGACAATACCAATAACATATACCCATATGTTATTGGTATTGTCTCTTGTTTCACATTCAACCTTAGCTTACAATAGGGATTTAGATTAGGTTAATATTAATTAATAACAAGGAAAACATTTAACCAACCACAATAACTAAAGTTAGTTGCTATTTTAATCACCAAGTCCCAATACTTCAACAGGAAAAAGGAAAGACATGCGACATATTAAAAAATGCCATAGATCGGTACACTGCCGTGCTAAGGAAAAACCATCACATAGCATGGAGACATTCGAAGAAGGTGTGGAAGCATGTGGAATTTCGCTCTGAGGACTCGAACCCCGACTTCAAGGGGACGCTGGTGGAACTGCAAATAGACCTCAGTAAACCATGCGAGGTCTACCCACACTTGGATATGGATGAGAAATGTAGGTATAATTGTTCGTCTTCTCGTGTTAAATTTTGCGTGGCCAGTACGTGCGACTTAGACAGGTAGTCCTGCCTACTGTAATGACAGAAGATGCGGTAGACCTCGAGCCGGGGCTTCACATTAACACTAAAGTTTGGGATGGGCGACGATTCCCCAGTTGTTTAGATTAGGTTTGCAACGGCCAACTTTAGCCCGCAGTGTCGGTTCATAGAATTGCATATTGACTTCTACAGTTCGTAACCCGGGGAATGAAATTCCTATTGCTTTTCGACAAACACACATCCTTTAAAAATCGGTGCGTAGACTGCGTAGTGATTTCGGCAGTTTTGGGAAATCGGCTAGTAGTTCGGTAGAAACAGAATGGTTTTTCGCCGCGCATCGTTTGTTCGATTCGCTTTCAAGCGCGGCATCGGCGGCACGTGCGCACATATTTTAATGGTTCCGTACAGATGCCAGCACATCAATTACTAAATTCTGTCCAATTTATTTAGCAGATTTTCAATTTTATCTCTAAAGCTTTAGGTTCAAGCTTGGTTGGGAAAATCTGACAGTTTCGGGTAGCTTGACCTGCTGGCGTCTGTACATACTTATAAATACTTTTCTGCCTGGTTGCAACATTGATAAGATTACCATTTTGCACACTTTTACTTTCATTCATGAAATTCAAATCCATACAGTTCATGTTATAAGTAAATGCGGTCTGTGTGTAACCTTTTTACGCCTTAGTGACTGAACGGAATCCGATGAAATGGCCTTGGCACAGGTAGCTTATGACCTGGGTGACTGCCCTGGCGTCGTGGGTACTTTCCGAGTTCTACGCGAGCGAAGCTGCGGCCAAAAACCCCTCGAAAATAAAAATGTTGGTAGTAAATACAATCGAGTTTCTGAGTCTGCAATTAACAAGTAGAATAAATGTTCTGTCATTGAAGACCATAAGCATGAGTTTACTACCTACAAGGCTTCTTGTTTTCAGACTAACCGCGAAACGTACCAAACGATCGACTACATCCATTAAAAGTAATACTGCCCAGTCATTCGTTTATTGTCAGCCTATTAAGCCTTAGCCTTTCTAGTTTCTATATTCCATGAACTTATTACATTATGGATTTAATATCTTATCTAATACCGACAATATGTTTAACTTTTCAGATTTCCTCACCGTTTCTGCAGTTTCGACACTCAAAAGTGATTCAATATGGGGCATTCTGAGGGGTATGGAGACTTTCGCGCAATTGTTTTATTTTTCTAATGGATATAAAGTAAGATATTTTGTGTAACTACGTTATTTACCAGAAAGTCCATGACAAATGGAAGTTTTAACTGCATGTGCTGGTTACAGGACGTACTCATCAACACGACGCAAATCGAGGACTTCCCGAGATACACGTATCGTGGACTCCTGATCGACACATCGAGACATTATCTCACAGTATCGAACATTCTCAGAACATTAGATGCCATGGAAATGAACAAGATGAACGTTCTGCACTGGCACATTGTGGATGACCAGAGCTTTCCATATCAGAGCGAGAAATTCCCGGAGCTAAGGTAAGCAAAAATTAATTCGAAACTTTTAAGCACCGTGGTCGGCGGATCCTTCGTTTTCTACGGAGGATGACTTTCCAACTTATTCCTCATACTCATTACGTTGACTTGACATGAAGCGGTAACAAATTAACTGCATAAAGCACGGTACGGAAGTTCTTCGTCGAGATTGTTTGATCTACAATCGCTGCACTTTCTATTGGTACTCAATATTTCTATGCTGAGGGCTATAACCGAATGCAGCAAAACCCATTTAGTCAGGTACTTAAGGTACATTTGTTGGCATCTCCACTTTGCATGGATATTAATTATCACAAAACTGTTTACAGCGATCAAGGCGCTTACGACTCTTCTATGATCTACACAAAGACAAACATAAACCAGATTGTTACCTATGCGAGAGACAGGGGGATAAGAGTACTTCCAGAATTTGATGTTCCTGGTAAGCACGATCCTAAATAAAGACGCAATAATAATATAATATGCATCCATCATCAGCACAATGTTTGTGTGTGATACGTTGAGTTTTACTGTAAAACATGATTTTTCAACCCAAACAAAAAAAAAGTCGTTTCGCAGCAAAAATTTTTGCGTAGGATTATTTAGTTAAACGTATAAATGTTAACGGAAAAGTATGTAATCCGTCATTGTATACAATTCCTAGGAAATGAGTAGAATTCTTAAAATAGACAGGAAGTCTTGATCTATTTTGATGTAGTATGCACTTTTGAAACTTATGATGCAAAAGCGAGCGAAGCGAGCTCGGGACATGGGGCACCCCGACTCCGGACAGATTAGGTTCGAAGTGTTCGTTTTAGTTTACTTTAAACCATGCAGACAGAAAAAGGAGCTCCGCGTAGCGGGGCTACATCGACTACGCTTTATTACAACATTTTGATATTTACCTTGACGTTGATTTTATTCGTGTTTTATTAATTTAATTCACAGAGCATTAGCTTACACATTTCCTAGTATCATTTCGGAATTACATTCAATTCTTAGGAAATGCATACATTTGACAGGAAATGTGTGTATTAAAAAGAATCTTTGAAACATTATTTTACAAATTTCCTAAGTAAGCTCGGAATTATATATATTTTATACATTTCCGGTAACATATACACAGAATTTCTTTCTGGCTTATGACTTTAAAGCCATGATTTCTTACAGTTAAATAAATATCAACCTCTTCTATGTTTTCCTTTTTGAAGTTACATAATATCACTTGAACTTTACAAAATGGTCATAATTGCCTATTTAGATCACCTATCAACAAAGGCCTAGTGTAAAAATTTGACAACTATTAATGAAAAACGAAAAACATAGGGACACAGTACATATATATCCTTCTTCAGTATATGAAATATCTTTTAATTTGGTCGAATATTGTTACTATAGTTGTCTTTATCGCACCAATGTCCAAATCACGCTCGCAGAGAGACAGTGATAGTTTTTCTAATACCTACCGTGTTTCCTCTTAAGGACAAGAAAATAGGTCAAGACATTCTGATAAAACTTTGACAATTCAGGTTTTGATTGGTAAACCCGTATTAGTAAAGTATTGTAGTATTTTGGTAAAGCTCGTTTCTTCTCTATTTGAGAATAGGCTTTTCTTTAAAGTGGGATAATTATAACTTAGGTAGGTACATACAGGCCGGTTTTTATTTCCAGTGTCGCGCTTTCCTTACTGTACCCACCTAAGCTAACTACATCATCGTCTTATTCTAGTGAAATGAAATGTTAACTTTATAACGGCATTCTTATCTGTCAACGCTTAAGTACTCTAACCGATCGATGGAAAGTGTTGAGCAATTGTCTTGCCACTTGATAACCGAACCTTGATTTTATCGTAAAATATGTGTCAAGTTGTGAATTTGCACTATACCTTAATTCCTTTAAGTACTAAGTATACCTACTGCATATTTGCTACGAATAATTGGAGTATTTAGTATTTAAATATGAAATAACTAGATAGGTACATACTATGTAGATAATTATTTGGTATTTTATATTTGAACCAGCAAATGTAAGTACCTACTTACGTATATAATCGTGTTTTTAATGTAACGATGTCGCAGCTGCACAATGCTAAAGGATTAATTGGTTTAATTAACACGATTGCACTTCATAGGAAATTGTTACGCATGAATCATAAAAAATAGATCAATTAAATGATTAAAACTTGATTTCGAGTAAAATTGTTAAACTTTAGCTAGTTTTTATTTGATTACCCTCTAATAAAACATAATTTTATCTTTTAAACTAAACAGTTGCCGATTTCGTAAAGACCTTGTCACAAGAAAGCGATCATCACGCTCTGATGTTCTACGTCGCCGGCCAGATCCTGGTCGCCGAATGTAGCCACCGGTCTCTTGGAACCTCTGGTACACAAGACGAACCGAGTAGCGGCTCAAATTCAGCCGTCGAGCAACTTTACTTTGGTTATGGCCTGCTTCGAGCAAGGCAATAACTTGAGCGGCTTCTGCGGGCGTTGTATCCATATTCTTCCAGTAAATCCGTATGCTAGAGATGTTATCAGCTTGAATATAGCAAGTCTCTACTCCTGTTAATTGTTTTTCTCTACTCCTTTTATATTTAGCCTCCTCGGGACAAAGGCTTCCCCCCATTCCTTTCACTTCTCTCGATGTTGTACTTCTTCTCCCCAATTCACGACAAAACCATTAAAGTCATGTGACCTTTTAGGCTTCATCATCATCATCATCATTTCAGCCAAAAGACGTCCACTGCTGGACATAGGCCTTATTTTTGGCTTAATTTTGTATAATTTAGATACAGAGAGACATTTCGACATATTTTCGATGTGGTTATTTTATGGGTAATTTTCGATGAAAGTCCAGTAACTAAGTAACTGTATTTTTTTTCCTTTTCATTGTGTTTAAAATCGATTTTCTGGGATTAAACTGTTAAGCCAAGTTTACACGAAGCCAACACTGGCTGCCAACGCTGGCGAGAATAGAGCGCCCGTCACTTGCACCTCTTACTCGCCCGGTATAAAAAGGTCGTTTTTTTTTCATTTTTAATCATTTGCATACCGAAGGTCAACCAGATAACATCTCTACTGGAAGCATACGGATTTACTGGAAGAATATGGATACAACGCCCGCAGAAGCCGCTCAAGTTATTGCCTTGCTCGAAGCAGGCCATAACCAAAGTAAAGTTGCTCGACGACTGAATTTGAGCCGCTACTCGGTTCGTCGTGTGTACCAGAGGTTCCAAGAGACCGGTGGCTACATTCGGCGACCAGGATCTGGCCGGCGACGTAGAACATCAGAGCGTGATGATCGCTTTCTTGTGACAAGGTCTTTACAAAATCGGCAACTGAATGCGGTTCAACTGGGACAACAGCTTCGAGAAGTTCGCAATGTCAGTATAAGTCGGTGGACAGGACTGACTTCACATCGTCCAGCAAATGGTCCCAAATTGACCACAGCTCACCGACAAGCCCGACTACAATTTGCCAGAGAACACTTAAATGTGGCGAATACCGGCCCGAGATCGCGAGGTTTGACGGCTGCAGGATACGTCGAAGAAGTGCTCGAACAATATGTGAAGCCGCTTGCGTGACTTATGGGAGAAAATTTTCTCCTAATGCACGACAACGCCAGACCGCATGTCGCTAGAATAGTGAGCTACGACATGGAAGACGATGGAATCGCTGCGATGGAGTGGCCAGCTCGTAGTCCTAATCTCATTCCGATTAAACATGTCTGGGATGAGCTAAAAAGAAGAGTTCGAGCAAGAAGCCCTGCTCCTACGGCCTCCAAGAGCTTCAACTTGCCATTGAGGAGGAGTGGAACGCTATACCATAAGATTTCGTGGTAAAATTGTTACGGTCCATGAAAAACCGATTAAGAGCTGTAATTAAGGCTAGGGGAGGGAATACTCCTTATTAATAAACAATATGATCAAGAATTTTAAGTTTGATTTTCATAAGCGACATTTGGTAATTTTACCTGTATGTTGCGTTTTGTGCCCTAAAACCCCTTATGGGTATAAACTGTATTTATCTACTACTACTATATATATCATTAGAAAGGTACTGAGGTAAAGTTTCAATTAGTGTATGTTTTTTTTTTATATATTTATTCACATTCATGAAAAAAACTGCCTTAACAAAAAGTCAAGGTGTACGATTTTATTGCTCTCAAGTGTATTATAAACGCGACAGTTTGTATGTATGGATGTTTGTTACTCTTGCACGCAAAAACTACTGAAGCGGATTTGGATGAAATTTGGAACACAGATAGTTACCCTGACCTGGACCAACACACCTGGACCTGGATTAACACATAGGATACTTTTTATCCCGATAGTATGTTCCCGTGGGTCAATTATCGAACTCTACGCGGGCGACGCCGCGGGCATAAGCTAGTACATATATTTAAAGATATAAAATATAATAGGTATTAATAATCGTGTCTAATAACATAGATTTAAGCAATTGTTTATGATGTACTAACACTGTATTTATATACGTATAAAAATAAAAGATATTTATTTATTTTTAACAGGACACACAAGATCTTGGGGCGTCGCATACCCAGGGATCCTGACAGAATGCTATAAGTTCGGCAAGGTTGTTGGGTTAGGACCAATGGATCCTACAAACAACGTTACGTACAAACTGATCGGTGATCTGTTTCGTGAAGTTCAGGAGCGGTTTCCAGATAAATACTTCCATCTGGGAGGCGATGAAGTTAATATGGACTGCTGGTGAGTTTCTATAGATTAGGTAGGTAACTATGTACATACATATATTATTCGGTTCATATTTTTTGCCCACCGTATGACCGTAGCCAAGTACAATCGGATGTACTTTCCACCAAGTGCTATTTAATGTTTTAACTATGTAAATACTAAACCATTAAAGAACATCGCAGCATCAGAAACCCATACCTACTGTAGTAGGTAATTTCGACCAGGTACCTATTGAAATTACCTGTTTCTAGTGTTATAGGTATTTGCAGTAGTTGGTTTTCCCGGTGCTGCGAATCGCTTCCAGAAACCGGTAGTTCTATGGTACAACGATATATTTCATCGTGCCTAAAATAAATCTGAATACTGTATACCATCGTTTTCAGGGCATCAAACCCTCAACTTTTAGAATTCATGAATCAGCACAATATGAGTGGGCCCAGCGAACTACACGCGTACTTTATGACAAAAGTCATTCCGCTGTTGGGATATAAATCCAAGCCCATTGTCTGGCAGGTATGTAATATAGCTTTTAAAACAGGTCGATATTTTCCACATTCTATCCTCTCGCCCAAATTCGAAAACGGTTTTGCGGTTGACACAACGCGTCTTCGTCCATAGGGGGGGGGGGGGGAGGTAGTAGACATTTTAGAGCTCGCTTTGCTCGCTCTTGCAGTCTGCTGATTTATTTATTAGCTTTGAATCTTGACTTGGTCTGTAAGTCAACCCTGTATGATGGGTCACAACAATTCTAACCTGTCCAAGGCAATTGAAGAACAAAAAAAGCTAACTTTTCTGGAACGGAGTTTTAGTTCTTAACCTTTTCAAATAACTCGACAAAATTAGTAACTTCTACATGAAACACCGTGACTTTTTAGTCGTCTTACAACGGCAACCCATTTCATCTATCTATTATTTGGTTTCTTAGTTTAACCAAGTTATCTACGGTCGAGTTTTTCTTCAGTTAAAACAATAATTTTAATCCGAAATGTTACAGGAAGTTTTCGATGAAGGTGTAAAACTGCCCAACGAAGCAATCGTGCAAGTTTGGAAAACAGTCGGAGCTGAGGATATGGTTCGCGTAAGTATTCAATCAATAAAATTATAATAGAAGCAACTTTCCCCCATCAAGAGGTAACGTTTCCCCTAATATTAGCTTAACATGAGCAAAACAAAACTTGGGAAATTTTGAGAACGATAGCTGCTCAGCTTTCTCTTATTCCATGTATGCAAACGAACATCGTCACATATAGTCTAACAAAAGCAATTCACATCATTATAATTGGTTGTTGTTAGTGAGAAAGTAGGTCTTCACTGGACAGTTATTCTGGCTATAATATAAAAGCATCAGGAATAGGACTACAATACAATTCAGTCATATTGATTGACCAGGTCCTGGCGGCTGGGTACAAAGTTATTTACTCCTCACCCTGGTACTTATTCAAACTGCACGACACCGGAGACTGGACTAATTTCTTCGAGCATGATCCTCGGATGTTGTTAGGAACAGAGTATTTTAACCTAGACGATGTTTTGGGCGGCGAAGCTTGCATGTGGGGTAAATTGGTCGATAGCGCACACTTTATTTCTCGGTAAGTCCTCCTCATTAGTTCTTTGATGTTATCTTCTTCGTGTCACACTCGCGATTACCGACGTGTGTCTTTAACGTTGCGATGTCCTTTCGGTCCTTCTTAGCGGTCCGTTTTATGCATTTCAGTTCAAGCCTTACGTAACTATAAACAAGGTTAATCAGCATCAATGAGCGTATGACTGTCGCTGGATACGGCGTTCTAGCTTCACTATCCTCGGTCAGTTGTTAAAATGTTTTCATTATTTTAGGGTATGGCCTCGTGCTAGTACTTTAGCCGAATTACTATGGAGCCGTTTGGATCCGCGGTACATGATTACTAACAGCAAAAAAGTTGCCGCTCGTCGTGAAGAGCATATGTGCCGCATGAAAAAACGTGGTGTCCAGGCACGACCATCTAGTGATGCAGGATTTTGTGTTGGCGGAGTCTAACATGTTGCGTGTGATTTACTCTCATGAGATTATGACGAATATTAATATATATAGTAATAGATATAGAAGTGTTTCTATTCATTCTTTGCCTTGAATTTGGCTTTTCATTTTCATTTTTCGTGAATGTTTCTTCCCGGCTTGGTCTTCTCTTCATTGCTGTCGACACTATAGTCTTTGAGTTCTTGAATCTGTCAATCACTTCTGAACTATCTAGCTTTTAACATAATTATTTCCACAGGAACTTGCAATAATTCTGCGAATGTTAACATCGATATCTGCGTGCACTTCACTGAAAACGTTCTAATCTGACGTAGACATTAAGGTTGGAAATATTGTTGATGAAAAGTTTTGTGTTTGTGTTTTTTTCACTTGTTATTGGTATCCACAACTCTACACACTTCGAATTAACATGGATTAGGTCCATGTTAATTTGGAGGTATGGTGGTAGTTTGAAGGCTCGTTAATACATATTTAAAAAACTACTTATTCTTAACATGGTTTTCGTGTTCACAGTGTGCAAAAATCAAATGAATAATTTCCAGGTAGCAACTGGATGAGAGTTGCTGAGAATCGAGTTGAGTGGCGTGCGATTGAGGAGGCCTATGTCCAACAGTGGACTGCTATAGGCTGATAATGATGAACTCATTTCCATGTTACAGGTTTTGAAGGGCAACCATAAAGTCATTTACTCTGCATCATGGTATTTAGACTATCTGGCTACTGGCGGTGACTGGAAAAAGTTCTACACGGTGGACCCCCGTCAGATGATCCCAAGACGTTACAAGGAGTTGGACCTGAACAACATTGTGGGAGGCGAAGCTTGTATGTGGGGAGAGTCAGTCGATGATAGAAATTTAATAAGCAGGTACGTGAATTCAATTCATTGTGTCAATGTCTCATAAAAATAGACTACATGTAACAATACCAAACCTTACCATAGTCAGATCCACTGTTGTTCACTGTTATAAAAAATATAGAAAATTAAAATGACAGTAATTTGGTTACGGATTCTAGCTACTCCACGTGAAATACTGGTATACAGCTAGTCGAGTGTAATAATGCAATTAGACAATAAGGTGAAACATTTTTCATGAAACTTTTTTATTGAGTTCCTAGAGTTGTGAAGAAGAAAGTTAAAAAAATATTCGGCGCTTGAGATTTTTTTTGAATATTTCTTTGAGGACAAATACTAAAAAAAATATTCGGAAGTACTCGATAAATGTTGATTATTGCTTATTATTGGTAAATCCACAAATATCGTAATTATAACGTGACCATTTCTCACAATTTCTATCTAGGATTCGTTGCAAGTTTGGGTCTCTGCGCCCTATTTAATATTATTACCGATACCACTCCCAATTCCTAGCGATAGATCCCTATGGTCATGTGTTACTTTTTCAGCACAAACACACATAACACCGCGCCTGTTATCCCAGAGGGGTTAGGCAGAGTACCTAATATAGTACATCCACATTTCGCCAGTTATGTTTAAGTCCTATGTAATAGGGGCAAGCCTTTTGCCATCAACCGGGTGAAAATCCAGACTCTGTGGCTGCTACTGAGAAATCCCTGATGGAAAAACTCCACTTTCTAGACCATCGAGGGTTTTTCAGTGTATGGTTTTTTGGACTTTTTTTGACGAGTTATCTATGAAAACCGGCCAAGTGCGAGTCGGAATCGCGCACGTAGGGTTCCGTACGTATCTATGAAAACGGCAAAAAAATCATGTCTGTTGTATGGGAGCCCCCCTTAAATATTTATTTTTAAAGTGAATATACAAGTAAATATTCTGTGAATATTTCAAGCGTCTACCTGTCGCCGTAATTTATATCAAGCAAAAAAACAGCAAAAAATCACGTTTGTTGTATGGAACCCCCCTTTTTCTTTTTTACGGATGGGAAATCATCAAATGACTTCTCCCGCTCTGGGCAGAGCGGAAGGGAGTGTCAGACTTGTACTGACTAAAACCCATCCATGTTCCTTCCTTGCCCTTTGTGTTCCAGGGCCGCGGTATCTCTTTCGAACAGCCCGCAGCCCTGGCAGGCATAGGCCCTTGCGGGCCCCTCCCTAATGGGAGCCCCCCTTAAATATTTATTTTATTTTGTGTTTAGTATTTGTTCTTATAGTGGCAACAGAAATACATCATTTGTGAAAATTTCAACTGTCTAGCTATTACGGTTCATGAGATACAGCCTGGTGACAGACGGACAGACAGACTGATAGACAGACAGACGGACGGACAGCAGAGTCTTAGTATTAGGATCCCGTTTCACCCTTTGGGTACGGAACCCTAAAAAGTATCAATTACCAATTTCAAATGAAAACATAATTAAAAATTCTTTCTGTACTCTATCTTCAGTACTGTTCTCTATGGCTGGTTGTCTTCCATAATCATTCTGTTTTGTCCGAATAACAAATTAATAAAAGTTTTGAAAATACTATGTAATCTGTTTTAATCACAACAGGTTATGGGCCCAGAACGCTCAAATCTGCTGATTAGTATTGTGCAAATAGAAAGTCAATCGAAATTAGTCTTAATATTATAATTTAGAAAAAATTGAAAATAGGGTTTTTTTTCAAAAATAACTTGAAATATGCATTTCGTGAACAATGAACAATAAACTGACCAAATTGACTTTAAATGGATACACTTAGGTCACACTATTACGCCAAGATAGAAATCCAGCGAATTTCAAGTTGTTCATTAACGACAAAAAAATATACAAAAGGAAATTAAAAAAAAAAAAAAATCGCGAGCGGCGAATTTTTTTTTCAACTTTTTTCTCTACACTTCTATGAACTCAATAAAAAAAAGTCCCATGAAAATCCGGCCACTATAAACTTCGTTCCATTATGAGTCATCATCATCATCATCATCGGCCTATAATGTTCCCACTGCTGGGACACTGGCCTACTCTCTATGAGAGGGAATGGGCTATAAGGGACTATGTACACTTATTCAGCTCTATTCAGCTTATGCCCATAGAAATAACGATTTTGTGTGTGTGTGTGTGTGTTCTAGGACATGCCGATTTCCTCACGATGTTTTCCTTCACCGTTTTTGAGAGCAGTGGTGATGAAATAAATTGCACAAAGTAATGCGCCTGCCTGGGTTCGAACCCACGACTTACTGTTCGTAAGTCAGGGTCGCTACCACTGGTCCACCGATGCTCCCATTTTGAGTATTTTTTGTCTAATTGCACTCGGATATACGTAGTAAGGGAATTCATTGGAATACTTGCACTAAAGTTGCACTTACTATTTAAAACAGAGACATTTAAATTGCTTACAGGGTATGGCCTCGAGCTAGCGCTGTGGCTGAAAAACTCTGGAGTTCCGAACAATCTCGTTTTAACTTCTTCAGGCATATTGCCTACGAAGTAAACTGTCGTCTGGAAGAGCACACGTGTCGAATGAACCGCCGCGGCGTCCATGCACAACCACCTAATGGACCCGGGTTTTGTGTCGGAGGAATCTAAATATGTATTTTTAATATATTTGTTACTTTCTTAAGGTTTTGAATTTTAAAATGTAATTTTAATTTAATTTTTGTTTTTTATTTCACTCAGCCCCAATTGGAACGAAAATCGAAGAGTGTTAAGGTTAGCAGGATGTGTAAGTTTTTTATGAAACCAGTCATCTGAAAAATATTTTCAGGTTTCGAAAGAAAAGAAAAAAGAAAGAAATACACCTAACCCTTTTCACCGATTCGTTGCGGATGGCTCGACAGTCGTATCATAATTTTTTTTAACGGTTGGTGTATGACATGAGAGGCGTGCCATTTTCAAATCCATTAAAACTCTTTCTTTCGTTCGTTTAATTCAAATTACGTTTCAGAAGGGTTTACCCAGATCAAATCTGTCATTGTTTTTCACGTAGAACAAGCCTTCGTTTCTGGATATTGTTTAGATTAAAAATACACGAATCAGGGAAAATAGAACATAGCCAGATTAGGGAACAGGTTACAAAAGAACTACCATAAATCCAGCCACGGGAAATTTCGATGTGAGTGAAACGCCTTGTTGGAACCAGCTTTCCTTGATTTCCGGAAATATACAACTTTAAGTCTGCATCGGAGTAGCTCTTTACTCTCATGAAACTCGCAGTTTATCTCCACTAGCTTCGCACATACATATCAAACTGGCGTTTATGCGAGTTACGCATTGCACGCATGTCATTTCAATTCGAACCAATTTGGTTTTTTTTTTATATTTACTTTTTAATATAGAGGAGCTGGTGGCTAAATAATAACAGCCGCTCGGGTCAATCTTTAGGTTAAACCGTGCTTGCCTAGGTTGGTCTGTGGATGGGTGACCCATTACATACCGAGTTTCCTCCGTGCCTCGGAAAGCACGTTAAGCCGTTGTTGGTCCCTGGTAAGCTGTCATTTAGAGATCTTTGACAGTAGGTACTCAGTGGCCCAAAAAAGTCTGACAACCAGTCTTACCAAGGGGTATCGTATTACCCATTACTAACTAGGTTGTGGAGGTCAGATAGGCAGTCGCTCCATGTAAAATACTGGTATTCAGCTGCATCCGGTTAGACTGGAAGCCGACCCCAACAACATAGTTGGGAAAAGGCTAGGCAGAAGATTTACTTTTTAATATAATTTTGTTGTATTGTTAATTTAACCTTTTGTGGGTTTTGTCCTGCGCTTATAAATACTGTTTCTTTCTTTCTTTCAACCAGTCTTTCTTCTACTTCCTCTACCAACTTGATCCACAACTCTGTCGGGTTCTCGTTACGGATTTCCACCACTTCGGCGACGACAGCAGACAGCATCTTCATCATCAGCTTCCACTGGTGAATAGACCAAAAGATATACAAGGTGTAACATTATAAACGCAAAACCTCTCGTGTGGTGACACAGACCATGAAACGGAACTGTTATTCCATGACTTTTGCAAATACATAATGTTTTTTATTAGTTTTACCAAACATGTTGATCAGCTGATTGCGTCAATTCCTATAAAAAGTCCATAATTTTGCGAATTTCAAGGACTCCTAGAACGAAACTGAACCTCTTTTCCAACACGTTGTAGAAGCTAAGCAGACTACAAGATTTGCAGATATTTATAATTTACCCGACTACCAATTTACGCGCGTATCTTGTATGTATGTATGTATGCATTTAATATTCTTTATAACCTCATATCTTCCAAACCACTGCACGGATCTATTTAATTAACATATCGTTAGATTCGTCTTGATAACCCAAGTGTACTTAGATAGGTGACAAAAAAAAAACAACATGATGACTGTGAGACGCTATAGTTAAGAGTACAATTTTTTTTTGAAGTGAAACTTCTTTATCGGCGTTGGAAAAAAAAATTGTGTAACATTTTTTCGTTACGCGTCACATTTTTCCGTTACGCGCCATCTTTTTCTTATCCCTACCACGCGTGATTCGAAGTGGGCGTGATCATGTTATTTATTTTTCAAGTTTTCAAGTTATTTAAGCTTAACCTTTGTCATATATATAAATACATATATATATATGTATTTTTTGTAAATTGATAAATAAATTTTTTGAAGTGAAACTTCTTTATCGACGTATGGGAGAAATTTTGTAGCAGTGTAAAAAAAAATCGTTACGTTTTTCGGTTACGCGCCATGTTGCTTTTTTATCAAAGTTTAGTATAGTGACGTAAAGAATATAATGTATCATTATTGATGAAATACAACAATAGCAATGATATTATAATAAGAACAATGATAAAATAAATTACTCATTAATTGTATGCATGTCTATAATAATAAAATAGCTTTAATTTAATACGGAAAAAATTGTTTTTCTTAAGGCTTAAGCCTTATCTACCCCATTTTCGTGAAGTTGCAAATAATAGAAAAATGATATGTCGTAAAGAAGTTTCACTTCTTACCTGTGTACTCTGGTACACACACATTTTTTTTTTATAGATACTGCTGTATGGGTATCAAATTAAAGGGCTCATCATGAGGATTTTAGAATGGTATATCATGACCATGTAACTAAAAGGAGTAAAATAAAAAAAATACCCGACTGCGTAAAAAATCCATACTAATAATATTATAAATTCGAAAGTTTGTTTGTTTGTTTGTTACCTTTTCACGCCTGAACAACTGAACCGATCATCCTGAAATTTTGCATATACATTCTTAGGTGTACAGACACGGACATAGGATACCTTTCATCCCGGAAAAAAGTACTGTTCCCGAGGAAAACCACAATAATGTGATTTTTGTAATAGGTGGCGCCACGTGTATGTCGACAATGATTGAATTATTGAAACTTTAGTAGTGTGATACTCCCTCATACATTTTGAGTGTCTAAATTGTAGATAAACTGGTTTTTCATCCTCCTAACTATCCATCCTAATATTATAAATGCGAAAGTAAATTGCTTTTCACACCCTAAACTGCCGAACCGATCATCATGACATTTTGCATAATTGCGTACGTTGTCAGGGATACAGAATAAAAATATCCACCTTTTATCCAGGAAAAAATTACTGATCCCGGGGGATAAAGTCATAAAACAAACTCACTTTCGAATTTATAATATTAATTAGTAAAGGAAATATATTTTGTGAGTCGAGTGTAAATGCAGCGTTTTTGTGGTATAATTTCAACAGTTTCACAATTTGTTTGATAGATGACGTTGTATTGACGACGCCGTTTTCGAAATCGCGGTATTTGCGGTGTTCGCGAACTTTTTTTGTGGAAGAATGATCATCGAAGGTTTTTTTGTACCTAATTTTGTTGTTAGTTTTTGTGTTGAAATTGTCTCTAGATAAGTTGTTAATATTATTCGCTAAGGATTAGTTTAGGATTGGTTATCCTTAATTGTTTGTTTCTTAAATGTTTGTTTGAAAATAAAACAACTGTCTTTTATTATTATTCGGTTAGTTTAGTTAGTTTGTTGGTTCTATTTTTATTTTGTTAGGTTAGGTTCCTATGTGTGTTTCTTTAAGGTTAGGTTTCTTTGCGTTTTTCTATTTTATAATGCCTCGCAAACGTAGTTCCAACTTAGGTAGGAGCACATCGCGAGCCCGAGCAGCGCAAATTGCTCGATCCCAAGAATCCTCCGTTCATGCCGAATTAAGAAGGCAAAAACAAGCGGAGCGACAAGCAGCTTTGAGAGCTGATCAGACATCTTCTCAAAGCCAGGAAAGACGGGAGGGCCAAGCTACCCGCCAAGCTTCTCTGAGAGCGTCTGAGACGCCCTTTTAAACCCAATTGCGTTTGGAGGAACAAGCCCAAAGCCAGAGAGCTAAGGGTAACGCCCGTAAAGGTACGCCTGTTCAAACACCGCTCCGTCTAAGAGAACAAGCCCAGCGCAAGCAGTCATTAGAATGACAGAAACTCCAGAACAGCCGCAGTTGCAGAAATGCAAAACGAACGCCGAAGAATTTTTATGCGCCACAGTTGGTCCGTATTTAACCATGCTGGATTTGAATACGATCCTTTAATTGATTACAAAAATCATACATTAGTTGTTGTTGGTTCGATGAATAAAAAATGTCTGTTTTGTGATATTTTAAAACGGAACGACGAGACCGCGGGGATGTGTTGTTCCAATGGCAATGTTTCCCTTCCTTTCCTTGGTGAACCAGAAATCTTTGAAAACTCTATATTTATCTGATGCAGATGAATCACGGCGCTTTTTATAAGAATGCCCGGGTTATCGCCAACTTTTACGCCGACTATTAATGAAGTTGCTGTCGTAGTGACTGGCGATCAGCTCCCTTCACGAGACATAGTGTTACGAACACAATATGATAATACACTGACACGCGTGGCCGATACTCATATGTTCTACGATGCTTTGCAGTACCCAGTCGGGATACTGTTTTGATATACCACTCATTAATCCTACCACAAAACAGCCAGTTCCCAATAAGAAAGTTTCCTGCATGGATTTTTACGCCTACCACATGATGTATCGAGAAAAGGACTTTAACCTCCTTCTACGGTCAAGACAACAACTCCACCAATCCATCTGTTCCACCAATTTTTAGTAGATATGCATATCAAAGTCGAGAGTGTCCGTCTTCGTTACATTTCTTTAAACCAGAAAAAACTACGAGCTGAAAATTGCATTCATCTGCAAGATGCAATTAGCACGGATGGTAATATAAACCTCAACGATTTAGGCCAAATTTTATTCTTCCCTCTACTTTTGTTAACAGCCCCCGCTATCTGCATGAATATACACAAGACGCTTTCGCCTATGTACGCACTTACGGCAGGCCTGACCTATTCGTGACATTCACCTGCAATCCATCATGGAAGGAAATAACAGAAGAGCTTATGCCTGGGCAAAGAACTACTGACCGACATGATTTAGTTGCCCGCGTGTTTCGAATAAAGGTCCAAAAACAAACGAATGAAAAGTATTTGAAAACGTCCAGTGTCACATGTATTTCATTGAATGGCAAAAACTAGGTCTACCACATGTGCACATTCTTATTTGGTTAAAATAAAAGCTGCGTCCCAACCAAATAGATAAGATTTTAAGCGCCGAGATTCCGGATCCGGAAACCATATATAGAAACATGGTTCATGGGCCCTGTGAAGCACGTAATCCGGCATCACCTTGCATGAAAAGTGGGAAATGTACAAAAAATACCCCCGAGTGCTGCTGAAGGAAACATTGCATAATGACAAGGGTTACCCTTTATACAGACGAAGAGCACCCGAAGATGGTGGAAGGGTAACGATTTAGACTCGCGGTGGGGCCGTCGGAACGACGAGCCCACCGCACTCGGGAGCCGTCGGGGGGGCGCGTCGGAACGACTCGTCGTTGTCGTCGTCTGGGGGCGTTTTGGGGGCTACCTGAACGCGCCCCAGAAGGTGGTAGCCGTAAGGCTAGTCCGGGGGTACCGCACGATCTCCGGCGAGGCGGCGAGCCTCCTTGCTGGATTGCCGCCATGGGATCTGGAGGCGATAGTCCTCGCGCGCCTACATGAGTGGCGCGTAGAGGCACTACACCGGGGGGAAACTCCGCTCCCGCGGCAAATTGTCGCACTGCGGACAGACTTCCGGCGCGATCTCATGGCGACATGGAGAGAGCGACTATCGCAACCCCGTGCAGGGCACGCCACAATAGTGGCGATAAGTCCCCTCTTTGAGGAGTGGCTGGAGAGGGGCCACGGCACCCTCACCTTCCGCCTGACGGAGGTCCTCACCGGACACGGTTGTTTCGGGAGGTTCCTGCACCGAATCGGGCGGGAGGAAACGCCCGGGTGTTACCACTGTGAGGGCCGCCCAGAGGATACGGTGGAGCACACGGTAGAGGTCTGCCCCGCTTGGGCGGAGCACCGCCGTGTCCTCGTAGCGGCGATCGGCGGCGGCGACCTATCGCGTCCGGCCCTGGTCCAGTCCATGGTCCGGAGCGAAAGGGAATGGGACGCCGTCACCTCCTTCTGCGAAGCAGTTATGGTAGCGAAGGAGGTGGCGGAGCGTGAGAGGGAGAGAACCTCTCGTCCCAGCCGCCGCGGGAGACGCCTCGGGCGTCGGGGGTCACGTGATGGCTTCCGGCCACCGTAGACGCGGACCTGTGGACGGAGAGTAATGGGCTAGCTCGCCGTCCGTCCGTCTTTTGACGACAGGCCGTGTTGACGGCGCGTTCGTGTTCCACGCGCGCCTCAAAGAGATGTCAGCAAATAGGGAGGGGCCCGCAAGGGCCGATGCCTGCCAGGGCTGCGGGCTGTTCGAAAGAGATACCGCGGCCCTGGAACACAAAGGGCAAGGAAGGAACATGGATGGGTTTTAGTCAGTACAAGTCTGACACTCCCTTCCGCTCTGCCCAGAGCGGGAGAAGTCATTTGATGATTTCCCATCCGTAAAAAAAAAAAAAAAAAAAAAGGGTAACGATTTAGACTCGCGGTGGGGCCGTCGGAACTCTTGGTAATAGCTGGGCCGTGCCATATTCACCTATTCTATGTAAAATATTGAATGCCCACATTAATGTAGAAGCCTGCAGCTCTGTTCGTGCCATTAAATATATTTGTAAATATACTAATAAAAGGAGCGATCAGGCGATTTTCAATCTCCGTGATAATGGTGTAGTGCAGCCACTTAATGAACTACAAACCTATCAGGCAGAGCGATATATCAGTAGTAATGAGGCAGCGTGGCGGCTTCTTGGTTTACCCTTACACGAAAGACATCCGACTGTTACCCATCTTGTCGTGCACTTAGAAAATGGACAGCGTATTTTCTTTAATGAACATAATTTCCAGGAAAGGATTTCATCACCCCCTAAAACCACATTAACCGCCTTTTTCCAGCTTTTTCAGACAAATTCTTTCACAAAAACGTTATTGTATTCTGAAGTCCCCCGTTATTATACGTGGAACACCTCAAGAAGGGAGTGGAAACGCCGCGTTCGCGCATGTTATTGCATCATATTCGAGGGCCAACTACCTTCAAGGAGTTTAAAATTGTAAACGGTCAGGAATGCGGAACTAATAGAGAAGCATGTGAAGCTCTACGTCTATTAGAGAACTATAACCACTGGGACGAAACTATGGAGGAAGCCGTGCAGGCCGATCACCAGACAAAATTAGGGAACTTTACGCAACCCTCATATCATCTTGCGGCCTTTCCAATCCTCAAACGCTATGGGATAAGTACAAAGAGTAGTTGGCTGAAGACATATTGCGGCGATTGCAGCAAGTACATGCAAATATGTCTTTTAATGATCACATTTACAACGAAGCGCTGACAAAGATTAAAAACAAAGTTATGACAATGACGGGGAAGAAGCTTCAAGATTTTGGAATGGTTGGCCGATCATGGACCCAGAACAGAGCACTTCATTTCCCATGCACTGACTTTTTAAATTGTCTAGAGCTTTCAGGTGTACCCTCGCATAAACTTCAATTCAAATTAGTTGTACCCGTTATGCTTATGCGCAATTTAGATGCACCCCGATTATGTAATGGAACAAGGTTTCGGATTACAGAATTAGGACAAAATATAGTCGGTGCCACTATTTTAACTGATGTGAGAAAAGGGGGTTAATTTAAACTGCAACTGTCGGGACCCATTAAATAATCCAGACCAAAATCATTCTATCCAATATGGGTCCCGACTGTTGCAGTTTAAATTAAATTGCTTTCAACACTTCTGGACTGAACTTGTTTTTCTCTTTTCAGTTTTTATTTAATTATTAGTTATTTAGAGTGTGTTAGATTTACATCCGGCGGCGCGGCGCGACCAATAGAAGAGCTCGTAAGAACTCGTGGGTAATTGGGTTCTTTTATGATTATGAACACTTAAAGGACAATCTGTTGAACATTAATTATTTTGCTGAAGTAATGTTTTCTTATCAATCTATGGCCATAATAGAATACGTCTTATTAAAAATAACAGTTAAGTCCGGTTTTTCAAACGAATTGTACTTATTTTGCCGCGAAAATGTTGCAGCTTCTTATATTTTTTAACGCACTAAGCGTATTTTTTGTGGCCAGTATGATCTTTAATCCGGTTCCAGCATTCCCACCGACGGAAGGGGAAGTGTGGCCAAAACCTCGTCTGGAAACAAAAGAACGGACTTATTTTAAACTATCACCCTCTGTTTTTAAGTTTACGGTAAGTGAAAAATTAACCTTTATATTATACAGGGTGTAAACAGACTCTTCACGAAGCCGTCAACCAAGCGTTATATACATCAAACTAAGTAACTTTACGCAAACATTAGTGCTGGGAAACGACTTTTTTTTTGGGCTGAAACATCACGTTTTACGGTAGGACTCAATGTAACGCACTCAAAACATTGTGCTGATGGATGGATTGAATAGTAAGGGGGTCCGAGGTGTCTGAAGTAAAAAAAATACATTAAAAACATGTATTTAAAAAAAAACTTGTGAAAAAGTTGGAACTTTGACCCCCAATATCTCCGCAACTAGAAGGTATGGTCTAGAACAAAAAAAATATCGCAATGACGTGGAGAACAAGTGCCTTTCGGCTTCGTTAAGAGTCTGTTTACAACCTTTATACCTAGAATGCATACCAGACCTATAAATATGAAATGTATGTATGTATGTGCGAAACGCCCACTTATTTGTTTCAATTTTAGTCCGGTCAAGTTAGCTCAAAAAATAGAGCTAAGGTTATAATAATTCGCATAGAGCTAAAAAAAACACGCCAGGTACCTACACTATTTCATTGGTGGCGTGGAAAGGAATGATTATTGTGAAGAACACAACTTTTTCAAGTTTTTGAATAGCTTCAGAAATGTAGATTCTTAGGTAAACGGATAAAATCAATTATTAGAGATAATTGCACGATCTACAATTTTTGTCTGTAATATTTTATGACAAACTTACGGTTTGGCTGAATAATGCAAAAAACCCATTTACGCAACCTTTGTCCTTGAATTTTTTTTTTTGCAAAAGTCTGATCGATAGGGACTTTTCACATTGCAATTGTAATGGTGATCCAAACATTCGTACAAATTTTTAGCATTATGCGAATTTTTGTAACCTTGTGTTGGCAACTTCGTGGAGCAAGCACCATCTGTTGGCGTATGGAATTGCGGGCGCCGCCCGCCTTGCTAGCCGTGACGTCAGCATCGGACCACCACAGCACGTGGTGGGGAGAAGACGGGCTGGTGGTACGCAAGTCGGCGCGCTCGGTCTCTTTTCTGGTGGACCGTTGGACGGAACAGTCATCTTATAAACCGATTATTCGTGAACAGATTTAATATTATTTTATTTGTTAAACTAATCTGATCGTACTCTTGATTCAGTTGTCTAAAAGGTTTTGTTTTAATATAAATGTTTGCTGAAAGTTAACCTAATATTTTGATTAATTTGCTAAATAATAGTTAAAGTGTATTAATAAATAGTGTATATTTAAAATAGCCACATCTACGCATTAAAGAGTTAATAATTGTGTATTAATATTGTTTTATTTCTAATATCAGAAGTGGAAAACCACGCGTCATGGGCAAACGCAGGCGCTATCGCAGGCGAGCACAATCGTCGTCAAGTAGCAGTAGCACGACGAGTACAAGCTCCAGAACGCCGTCACCTCCGCCCAGAAGGAAATCAAAGGTATCACGTCATAAAGATACCAAAGCTGTGAGTACCTTAAACAATATAATACCGGAGTTTGACCCCTTAAATGATGATATAAATGCATGGCTTAATATTATACAATCCTATGCGGCAACGTTTGATTGGACAGACGAAACGATACGTTATCAAGCTCTTAATAAGTTGAAAGGCTCTGGCAAAGTCTGGTATGACTCGTTGTTGCGTACTGATAGTCAGTGGCCTACATGGAAATGGAGTGATTGGAATCGGCGTCTGGCTAATAGTTTTCAAACACGTCGTAATATGTTTGAGTTATTAAAAGAAATTATTAATAAAAAACCAGTAGAAAACCAATCGCTATACGAATTTTATTTTGATATTAAATGTAAAGTTGATCGATTATCTTTAAACAGCACAGCAACGCAATGCGCGGTCGAGTACGGACGTGTTTGCGCTGCTCGATACGAATATTATACTCACGTGTTGCGCGGCTTTAGCCGTTGCCCGGTTTACGTCGTTATGAGTTCACAACCGCTCATAGCTAACGAGGTTTTGGCATTTATCAAACATGCCATTGACTACATGGACGAAGTCAGCATCTTGCAGATCTGCAAGTCCAGTTTCAAGGAGGAGGAGGTCAGCAGTGCCAAGCTGCTGCTGTTCCAGTCGCTCGGCAAAGTCGAGCAGATGCAGTCCCGCCGGAGGGATGGTGGCCCGAAGTGTGTGCAGGACATCATCACGTTGATGAAGAGCACCGACCCGGACGACGTGCCCGCTTTTGTGGCGAAGGAGCTTCATAAGCTGCCCTCAGTCTCCTTTGACCACGTTGACGTCACCAGATTGCTGAAGGACATCACAAATCTCAAGGCAAGCCTGGCCGAGGTACAGTCCAAGTTGGAGGTGTCGAATAACACCATTGGTGAGCTACGTGCCGAAGTGGAGTTGTTACGCAACGCTATTACCTTAAATAGGTCGCCTGATGCCTTCAACGTGAGCACATGTCGCGGAGCGAGAAACGCTACCGTCAGCAGTTTTGAGTCGCCGAGCTCCAGTGCGTCACCCGCTGCTGATACTGCACGCGTTGCACCTTGCGCCGCCGCCGTCGCTGACTCGATGCCGGTCGATCTAGTGACTCGTGTGGGTACGTTGACCCCTAAACGTGCCTACGCTGCAATCGTCGCCACGAACAAACTTGTGTTACAGACTAAGAAAGGGGATAAGAAGAGCTGTTATGAACCTGCCAACAGGGGTACGAAACAGCAAGGCCCAGCTACGGGCACGTGTGACAAGCAGGGCTTCGTGATGGTGGAGAGGAAGAAGAGGAAGAAGCCCCCTAGTCGGAACCAGTGCGGGACCGCGCTGGCAGGACCCAATGTGCTGCGTCCGGCAATTCCAACGACGCAGCTTTATGTGTCCCGGCTACATCACACCACGAAGGTTGAGGAGTTCGTGGAGTATCTCCGAGCGAAGACCAGCTGGACCTTGAGGGTTGAGGAGTTGCGTTCGCGCCACAACACGAATTTCAAGTCGTTCGTGGTGCGAGTTCCGACTGTTCATATTGAGACCTTCCTCAAGGAAGAGTTTTGGCCGAAGGGTGTCATGTATCGGCGTTTCCGCGGAAGGCTACGCGACACCACGCAGTGCAACACGACACCGTCACTTCGTGTACAATAGTTTATAATTTCTGGTTGTTATAATTATGTATGCTAGTCTGTAAGGTATTTATGTTATGGGTCTTTGTTACCTGAAATAAATGATATATTATATTATTATTATTATTAAACTTTACTGAACAAGATATTATATCTATAATTGTCGGGAGCATAGGCGATAGCAATATAGGAGCATCTATTGAGGCAAGTAATTTTAAATCTTGCCATGATTTAGCTAGTTACCTTCATGGTCGTACCTACAAAAGCAAAACCCCAAAACAAAGCAGTTCGGGTAGTACACGTGAAAATCAACATAAAACAGTGGATCAACCGAATAATATAAGCCAGCCGTCCACGAACGTTAATTTTTCAAATAATGCCAGTTCTCGAGGTGCGCATGAAAGTAATCAAACCGGTTCTGCACATATTCAGAAACCTATTAAATGTTATACTTGTGGTGGAAATCATAAAAGGAACCAGTGTGACCTCATTAAATGTAATTTTTGTAAAAAAAAGGGTCATGTTGAGGCTGTGTGCCGTAGTAAGAGGAGCACAGGATTAATTAAACCAGAAACGGAGGAAACCAAATTGATCCATACCCCTGATCCGCGCAATAAGTTTGTAAAAACCGTAAACATTAATAATTTTGCCCACGAGGCTTTTATTGATACGGGAAGCAGTTGTTCCCTTATTTCCGAATCAGTGGTGGAAAAATATTCGCTTCAAACTAGTGAACTACTTTCGCCAGTTTTGTTACAAGGGTTTTCTAGGCATAATTCTAAACCAGTCACTCGAAAAGTCACTTTAGATTTAAAAATTGACTGCGTGTTTTTAACTGGTGTGAACTTTTACGTCATTGATGACTTAGTAGGTTGTGATATACTTATCGGCCGTAACATAACGGAGCGAAATGATTTGATATATTCACGTGTAGGTAATTCATTCAAATTTGACTATGCGCAATCACTTAGTGAATTTTGTGACTCTATACAAGAGATTAAGATCGATACTGACACTCACTTAAATGAATTGATTTATTTATTTAGACAATATAAACAGTGTGTCGCGTCAGACATAAAAGAGTTAGGGAAAGTGAATAACCACGAGATGGTTATTACACTGACCGACTCACGACCGGTGCAGTGCAGACCTTTTCGAGCCTCTCATACAGATAAAAAGATTATTCGAGATATGGTGCAGGAATTAGTGGATAGTAAAATAATTCAAGAAAGTAAATCTCCTTACGCGAGCCCCGCTCTGCTTGTGAACAAAAAGAATGGCGAGAAAAGACTTTGCATTGATTACCGCGCATTGAATAAAATCACAGTAAAGGACAGGTACCCAATGCCCCGAATAGAGGATCTTATTGATAGACTACAGGGTCATAAATATTTTACAAGTCTTGATTTAAAAAGTGGGTACTACCAAATCATTATGAGCTCACAGTCCATAGAAAAAACGGCATTCATTACCGAAGATGGCCATTATGAATTTCTACGGCTCCCTTTTGGATTGGCTAATGCACCATCTTGTTTTCAACAAATGATGAATAAAGTATTAGGTAACTTAAGGTTTGAGAACGTCATTGTATATTTAGATGACGTTCTATCTAATAACACAAAGTATTGAGGAGAATTTAAAGCTCTTGGAAAACATTTTAGAAATATTTAAAAATAATGGTTTAACTTTAAATTTAAAAAAATGTCATTTTCTTAAAACGGAGATAGAGTTTCTAGGATACAGAATAAAACAAATTGTGTAATGCCGAATGAAACCAAAGTGGAAGCCGTTAAAAAATTTCCCGTACCGAAAACTGTCCATCAGTTGCGACAGTTTCTGGGGCTAATAAATTATTTTCGCAAATTTATTAAAAACTGCGCTATAATTTCTGCCCCTCTTACTAAATTACTAAAAAAAGATGCTTCTTGGTATTGGGGTTCCGTTCATGATCAAGCGTTCCAAATTTTAAAAGAAAAACTAACGTCTGATAGTATATTATCTATTTTTGATCCAAACAAAGAAACCGTTTTGTATACGGACGCTAGTCGAGATGGTGTTGCGGGTATTCTTGTCCAAGTTACTGATGAGGGTGAAAAACCTGTGTATTACTATAGCCGTCAGACAACTGAGGACGAAAAGAAATTCCATTCATTTGAGCTGGAACTCCTAGCAATCATAAGTTCACTCCAAAAATTTCGCCTTTATTTAATTGGTTCACCTTTCACCGTTATCACAGATTGTAACGCGGTCAGGTATGCGTTGACCAAAAAGGATATTATTCCCCGGATCGCACGATGGGTTCTTTCGACTCAAGAGTTCATGTACGAAATAAAGCATAGAGAAGGTACACGTATGCAACATGTGGACGCCTTGAGTCGAAATCCCGTACCCTCAGGTGAGAGGTCGGAAAGGGAAATAATATTATCGATAACCGAAGGAGACTGGTTACTTTCTGTACAAATGCAAGACCCTGACATCGTCCAAATTAAAACTGTTTTAGAATCAGGTGAAATTGATGAAAATAGAATAATTTTTGACACATATGAACTCTTAGGTGGAAAAGTGTACAGAAGAACAGCCCAAGGGCGACGATGGGTTGTACCAAAGAGTTGTATATGGCAAATAATAAAGTATAACCACGATGACGTGGGCCATTTTTCTGTTGATAAAACGTTTGAGAGAATAGGGCACAAATATTGGTTTTCTCGTATGCGTCACATAATAAAAAAGTACATTAAAAACTGTCTGAACTGTATTTATTATAAAAATAAGGGTGGTGCTAAAGAAGGAGAGTTATACCCATTGCCAAAATACGCGCAGCCTTTTCACACTTTGCACGCGGACCACTTAGGTCCGTTCGTCGAAACACGAAACGGCAGTAAATACTTACTCGTGTTAGTAGATGCATTCACTAAGTTCGTGTTTATCAGCGCAGTAAAGTCTACAAAAACATCCGATCTTATAAACGAATTAGATAATATAACTAAAATTTTCGGTAATCCAAAACGAATTATTTCCGATTCAGGGTCATGTTTTACTTCCAACCTGTACAAGGAATACTGTAAGAGCAAAAATATCCGCGCGCATATTGTGGCAACGGGTATGCCCCGCTCAAATGGACAGGTAGAGAGATTTAATAAGACAATACTAGAATCATTAAAAACTATTGGAGCAGATACTACTGAAGATAGGTGGGATCAATATGTTAAAATAATACAGCAAGGTTTAAACAGTACAATCCATAGAACTATTAATGCCATTCCTAGTGAGGTTTTATTAGGATATCGTTTGCGCGTTGATAATGAAAATGTAGAGCCAGAGCTTGATGATGAATCGCTAGTGGACGTAACGGAGCTGCGAGCAAAGGTAGATAAAAATATTAAAGCCAGTGCAATATCACAAAAACAAAGGTTTGATAAAACTCGGTCAAAAGCTAAGATTTACGAAGAAGGTGATTTGGTATTGATTAGAATACAAAGCCAAAGCAATGATGGTCGAAGCAGAAAACTCCTGCCCAACTTTAAAGGACCGTTTCGCGTAAAAAAAGTTCTGGGTAATGACAGATATGAGGTAACAGACCTAAGGGGTTCTGAAAGGAGCAGTAAACCATACAATGGCGTGGCAGCTGCTGAAAATATGAAGTATTGGATACAAATAGATGAATGGAAATTGGAATAAACTAGTAACAATAAGGTCCGTGTTGGCAACTCATAGTTTTAAAGGTATGTATTTCAATTTCCTGATTGCAGTAAATCTATACTAATAAATAAAATTGAAGTGTGTTTGTAATATCAA
Organism: Lycophotia porphyrea; assembly: GCA_950005105.1. Taxonomy (NCBI): domain Eukaryota; kingdom Metazoa; phylum Arthropoda; class Insecta; order Lepidoptera; family Noctuidae; genus Lycophotia; species Lycophotia porphyrea. Next base: position 12,575,696 of record OX465398.1, read on the forward strand.
AATAACAGCTATTAAATAATAAATAAATTGCTTTATAATTTCATATTGTACATACAATGAAGTGGCTACACAGTTTTACATATAATATTGCTTATTTTACTCGCGAGACTAGATAAAACACTTGTACCATATAATCCTCGCCAGGGTAGAAACACCAGCAAATGTGAATAAAGCTTGGAAAACAACTTGGTACATTTAAGTGTAACGAAAAGTTCTTTAAATGCAGGTGATTCCAAGTTGTAAGCTCTAGGACAACCAGGACTCTTAAGTGTGGCATAGTCCCTTTAAGTACGGTTGTCCTAGCAGTAATAGAGTAGGCATTTGCTGATGGTTCAAAGCGTATTATGGCTTGTGGTTCATACTTGTAGATTTAGAAAACAAGTTCTGATAATAGTTTTGTTTCAGTGTTTTACCTAGCATCGTGGGGCGCCTGGGACATGCGCCTTGCAGAATGGCCGTGTTGGCAACTTCGTGAAGCAAGCGCCATCTGTTGGCGTATGGAATTGCGGGCGCCGCCCGCCTTGCTAGCCGTGACGTCAGCATCGGACCACCACAGCACGTGGTGGGGAGAAGACGGGCTGGTGGTACGCAAGTCGGCGCGCTCGGTCTCTTTTCTGGTGGACCGTTGGACGGAACAGTCATCTTATAAACCGATTATTCGTGAACAGATTTAATATTATTTTATTTGTTAAACTAATCTGATCGTACTCTTGATTCAGTTGTCTAAAAGGTTTTGTTTTAATATAAATGTTTGCTGAAAGTTAACCTAATATTTTGATTAATTTGCTAAATAATAGTTAAAGTGTATTAATAAATAGTGTATATTTAAAATAGCCACATCTACGCATTAAAGAGTTAATAATTGTGTATTAATATTGTTTTATTTCTAATACTTGCATGTCTAACTTGATTGGGCTATTTGTAAATAGCAGCGCTTTATTACTTAATTAAAACGATAATGATATCATTCTGTAAAATAATATTTCTTGAATAAGAAAGAATATCAATTACATATGGGTACATTCAACCTTGGCTTACAATAGGTATTTAGATTAGGTTAATATAAATTAATAACAAGGAAAACATTTAACCAACCACAATAACTAAAGTTAGTAGGTACGCGTATGTTAATCACTAAGTTGTTGTAAGTTGAAGTATTGGGTACTTTAACAGGAAAAAGGAAAGTCATGCGATATACTCAAAAAAGCCATAGATCGGTACAATGCCGTGCTATGGAACACCTTCCGCACAGCACAGAGACATTTCAAGGAGGTGAGGAAGCATGTGGAGTCTAGCTCTGTGGACACAAACCCCGACTTCCTGGGGACGTTGATGGGATTGCATATAGACCTCAGTAGACCATGTGAATGAGAAATGTAGGTATAATTGTTCGTCTTCTCGTGTTAAATTTTGCCTGGCCAGAACGTGTGACCTGGACAGTTAATCCTGCACGACAGGAAAGCCAGAACATGCGGACCTCTACGCGGGCAAAGCTGCGGGCAAAAGTAGTCGAAATTTAAAATGTTGCTACTAAATAGTTGAATTCACATTTTTTTTTAACAGCCTGTATTGTCCCACTGCTGGGCAAAGGCCTCCCCCCATTCCTTCCACGTGCTCTTTTCACGTGCCTCCTCGAACCAGCCCGCGTGGTACGCGTCCAGATCGTCTCGCCACTTTTTTCTGGGTCGGCCTCGGCGTCGGCGCCGTCTTCCGTTACATTTGTCAAATAAAGTTGAAAGCTTCCAATGTTAGTTTCGGGTTTTTAGTATTTTTTAAGCTATTGCATAGCTTCTATCGCGGGCCTTGAGCGTGGAGACCGAATCCAGAAATTCCGTAACGAAAATAACCGTAACGTAACTTTCGTAACGTAACGTAACGAAAATAACCTAACACCTAGTGCCTAACACGTAGTGTCAATATCTGACTCTACGAAAGTGAATAAATAATTATAATTACATAAGTTGATAAAAAATGCTATGCAATAGCTATACCGCGGCAGTCTCCGAGTGCGACACGTCTTTTTTTTTTTAATTCCATCTTTTTAGCTAAGTAATGTGAAAGATACACGATTTTTCCACTTTTTGTATCGATTTGTCATTTTAAATGACTAAACATTCAGGTATTATATCATTTAGGTAAGGTATATTATCAGGGTTTATTCCGAACTAATCCAAGTGTGCAATGAAAACATACTTGGTGCGATACACTGTTTTATGTAAACCTAACAAATTACTTGAAATTACAATTGAACACAGTAACACGGGGACAAAGAATCGGGTACAGTTCCGGGACGTCTTAACTCTGCTGCAATCAGACACTAAAGGTCGTCCTCGCTGCGAGCTCAAAACATCACGACTCTGTAGAAGCACGCTGTAGGTGTGAGCGCACTTTAGGTTCATTTTATGTTCGTATCAATGACCTGTCAAAAGAAATATTATTGTAATCACCTTTGAAAACCCTTCATTTTGATACCCCACTCGATGGGTTTAGAAGAAAAATAAAATTCAAACTCCACCATAATTATAGCGCCCAAAATCCGATATGTTTTTGAGTCGAAATCGGTTCATCCCTTTACGGGGGAACAAAGAAACGGACATGCATATAGGTAAAACATATAACCTTCCTTATGGGCTTCGCCGCAGTTGGTTAAAAAGCCAAATCCATTAAAAGTAATACTGCCGTCATTAAGCCCAACCTTTCTATATTCGTTGAACCTAGCTATTACATAATTTATTTAATGCCCCATCTAATTCCAACAGTATTATTTTTCAGACTTCCTTACCGTCTCTGGAGTTTCGACACTCAAAAGTGATTCAATATGGGGCATTCTGAGGGGTATGGAGACTTTCGCGCAATTGTTCTATTTTTCTAATGGATATAAAGTAAGTTATTTTGTGTAACTACGGTAGTTAGCAGAAAGTCCATGACAAATGGAAGTTTTAACTGCATATGCTGGTTACAGGACGTACTCATCAACACGACGCAAATCGAGGACTTCCCGAGATACACGTATCGTGGACTCCTGATCGACACATCGAGACATTATCTCACAGTATCGAACATTCTCAGAACATTAGATGCCATGGAAATGAACAAGATGAACGTTCTGCACTGGCACATTGTGGATGACCCAAGCTTCCCGTATCAGAGCGAGAAATTCCCGCAGCTAAGGTAACCAATAATTCATTCGAAATTTCTAAGGACCTGTGGTCGACGGATCCATCCTTTTCTGTGTAGGATGACTTTCCAACTTATTCCTCATAGGCTCATACTCATTACGTTGACTTGACATGAAGCGGTAACAAATTAACTGCATAAAGCGCGGAACGGAAGTTCTTCGTTGAGTTGGTTTGATCTCCAATCGTTGCACTTTCTAGTGGTACCTAACATTCCTGTGCTGAAGGCCGAATCGAACCGGGCGAACTGTGCTAAACCTAATGCAGCAGAATTAGTTAGGTACTTGAGGTACATTTGTTGGCATGTCCACTTTGCATGGATATTAATTATCACAAAACTGTTTACAGCGAGCAAGGCGCTTACGACTCTTCAATGATCTACACAAAGAGCAACATAAACCAGATTGTTACCTATGCGAGAGATAGGGGGATAAGAGTCGTGCCAGCATTCGATGTTCCTGGTAAGCACGATCTTAAATATAAAGACGTTAGGTTTAATATACATGTACCTAGGACTCGCTCTCGACAGCCGGTGGAACTTCGTGGAGCATTTCCGAAGTTTGGCTCCCAAACTGGGACGGGCCGGGGCTGCCTTCAAGCGGCTCTTGCCCAACCTGGGGCGTCCAAACGCCTCCTGCTGGAGGCTCTACCCGGGGGTCGTGCGATCCATGGCCCTTTACGAATCCCCGGAGTTGGCGCGTTCCTTGAGGCGGCGAGCCGCCCACTACCTGAACGCGCCCCAAAAGGTGGTAGCGTAGCCGTAAGGCTAGTCCAGGGGGTGGGGTACCGCACGATCTCCGACGAGGCGGCGAGCCTCCTTGCTGAACTACCGCCATGGGATCTGGAGGCGATAGTCCTCGCGCGCCTGCACGAGTGGCGCGCGGAGGCCCTACGCCAGGGGGAAACGCTGCTGCCGCGGTAAATTACCGCTCAGCGGACAGTCTGCGGCGCGATGTCATGGCGACATGGAGAGAGCGACTGTCGCAACCCCGTGCAGGGCCCGCTGTAATAGTGGCGATAATTCCCCTCTTTGAGGAGTCGCTAGAGAGGCGCCACGGCGCCCTCACCTTCCACCTGACGCAGGTCCTCACCGGACACGGTTGTTTCGGGAGGTTCCTGCACCGAATCGGGCGAGACGAAACGCCCGGGTGCTACCACTGCGGGGATCGCCCGGAGGACACGGTGAAGCATACCGTGGAGGTCTGCTCCGCTTGGGCGGAGCATCGCCGTGTCCTCGTAGCGGTGATCGGCAGCGGCCTGGTCCAATCCATGGTCCGGAGCGAGAGGGAATGGGACGCCGTCACCTCCTCCTGCGAAGCAGTCATGCTAGCAAAGGAGGTGACGGAACGTCAGAGGGAGAGAACCTCACGTCCCAGTCACCGCGGGAGACGTCCCGGGCGTCGGGGGGCACGTGGTGGCTCCGGTCACCGTAGGCGCGGACCTGCTGTGGACGGTGAGTAGTGGGCGTAGTGGGCTAGCTCGCCGTCCGTCTTTCTTATGACGACAAACCGTGTTGACGGCACGTTCGTGTTCCACGCGCGCGCGCGTGTATCTGATAGAAGGAAAGTGTTGAGAGATAGTCTTGCCTTTAGTTTTTTAAGTAATATCTAGACACGCGGTATCGTGTCAAGCCAAGTTCAAGCTAACAGAACTGGCGAGCAGCACCGTGTGTAATATTACACGAACCATTTGGAGCCACTTTTGACCCCCTCATAACTCCAAAACTATTTCACAAAAACATATCAAATTTCACTCATATATGTAGACTTGCGAGATACATACATATGTGTTCCAAATTTCATAAACACATCTCAAGCGGTTATTTAGATATTAACGTCCAAAAATCGTCATTTTTATCACTGACTGACCTATAGATCATAACTCAAACCTAGTTCCAGATGACCTAGAAAGTTCAAATTTGGCATCCAGATAGGCAATCGGGTGAATACAAAAGAATAAATCAGAAAGTAGTAATTTTTTATAATTTTATTATAATTTTTCAATTAATTGATTCTATTAGGAACACTTACTTATATAAAAAAAAAAAAAACATTTAATTAGGAATATAAAATGTACTAACAATTTGAACATTTTATGCACCCACCAAACTGCGTAACAGTTTGTCGGCGGGATTAGCGCTCGTCTTAATACATTTTTGGTTCAAATAGTAATAGCACAAAATAATGCCAAATATGCCAATAGTGCCTGTAATGAAAGAATCAGCAATCAAAATTGATGACAGCCGGTCTTTATGTGGATTTTAAGGTCTACTGTGAATATATCACGAATAGAATACCCCCTTATTTTTTTTTAATAGAAAATGATACAAAAAAGACTATTATACCCCGTAAACGTAGGAAAATACAGTAGATTAACAAAATCCATTAGGTATTATTAATGTTATTATGAATAATAATAATCATTTCTGTACAAAAAGTAATGATATCCCATCAAAAACATAAATGTGAAATGAGACCCAAGTTCAACGACAAAAGTAGTGAGATCTAAATGGGTGCCAAGTCCTATGGTCAGTCTTGAAATTTATTTATAACAACATAAAATATTATATAATAACTTATAATACTTGGCTAGTTTTCATATATGAATTATATAATAGCCTTCGCAAGTTCTAAAGCTGTAAGTTCTTATTTTATTCTTCCGAAAATATGGCTTGCTGGTAGAAACTAGCCATAGAACACAGGGCTCTTCCATGACTGTTTTAGCCGGTACGTCGTATATGAGAACTAGCCAACTCAGACCTAAAGCTTCAATATATTATCCTATGTTATAAGAAGAAATGATATTATAAGTTGTTATATAATATTTTATGTTGTTATAAATAAATTTCAGGACTGACCATAGAACTTGGCACCCATTTAGATCTCACTTCATTTGTCGTTGAACTTGGCTCTCATTTCACATTTATGTTTTTGATGGGATTATTTATTTACCCTTTTATTCTGATTTTTTCGTGGTTTTTGTGTGTTGTTTAAGTGCTGCCTTTACGCAAAGGCCTTCTCTAGCTGTTTCCATTGTTTTCTATCTCGACCCACTCTCCTCCAGTTAAGGCTCGCTGTAAGTCTTATCTCATCCTCCTATCTCCTTAGTGGTTTTACCCTGCCCCGTTTACCATTTCTGGGATACCAATCCGTTACTATTTTTCTCCATTTCTCCTGTTTTTAACCGACTTTCTTCAAAAAGGAGGATCTTCTCAATTCAGTTGTATTTTTTTGTTCTCATCATGTGGCCAGTCCACCTCTACTTTTGCTGATCAATTCTGTTCAAGATGTCGGTACTCTTGTTTTGACTCTTAGTTCTTCATTTCTTGTTCGGTCCATCTTACTAGTTTTTGTCATACTTGGTTTCTGATCTTTGACAGTACTGTAGTTTATTTCTTTGCTGGTTTGTGAGTAAAGGCAAAATACAGGTATTGAAACTTTTCTTTTTATGGTAATGATAATCTCTCGATGTCATGACCTCTTTCAGTGACCAATATTTTCTCCATCCACTGGCTATTCTTGTGTTAATTTCTTTGGTTGTTTGGACTGTAGGAGATGTGACCCGACCTAGATATGTGTACTCGTCCCCGTATTATAGTGAGTGGGCACCTACTTAAATAGTGGCTCTTTTTGAGTTAGTTAGTAGTTTTGTTTATGCTGTATTCATTACCAATCCCACTTTACCACTTTTTTCACTTAATGCTTGGACCATAAGTTCCAGATTCTTTGGGTTTTCCACGAATAGAAGTATATCGAATCTGAGGTGGTTCAAATTTTTCCATCAATATTGAAACCCGCATGTGGCCAATTCAGGTAGCTTACGGAATATGTTCTCTAGAACTGCAGCAAACAGCTTGGCAAACATTGGGTCACCCTGCCTCAAGCCTTTCCTCACTAGGAATTCGGGACCTGTCATACTTGTATTCTTGATTGACTGTTAGTGAATATGGTTTTCATGTTCAGGTTTTGATTATATTTATATGTTCCAGGGATTCTTTGGGTTGCTAGACTTTCTCATATAGCTTCATGGCTTATGCTATCGAATGTCTTGTTAGAATCAATGAAAGCCATATACACTGTTTTGTTATATTCATTTTATTTCTACATTATTTGCTTCACCGTGTGGATGTATCTATTGTTGAGAGGTTCTTCCTGAAGCTGGCTTGTTCTATTGGTTGGTTTTCTTCTAACTTTTTGCGTATTCTTTCCAAGATAACTTTTGTACTTACCGGCCACGCCCGATTTCTGGCCAAACTAGAGGACTTATCACAAAAGGACGATCTTACAGCACCCCGACTTAATGGGTTAGGTTAGGTAAGACTTGCTGACCTGCCACGCGCGAGCCGAAAGAGCGTAGCGAGAGCGGTGCCGTGGCAGCGGCCGGCGAGCGCTATTTCCAAGTTGGGCGCAGTGCCATTGCTTTAGTGTATCCTAACAGAACACAGACCAGTAAACCGGTTTGGCCTAGAACTATCTAGTTTAGCCTGAAATTGGGTTTGGGTGGTAACATTTTTTTTTTTTTAAGGAACGTTGCCCCACAATATGCATTTCTCCTGTATCGTGGGTGCGTTCACAAACATTTAATCTCACATACACAAACAGCCAGACCCGGTACAACTATCTGTAGGCCATACAAATATTTGTTCCGTGCGGGGATCGAACCCGCGACACGCAGCGCAGCAGTCAATCGCTCAGCCACTGCGCCAACCGTGCCGCCACCGCTTGTGTAATGAGATGATATGTGAGGTTTCCCATGTACGTTTAGGAACTAGTTCACTGATCGTTCATTACAGTATTTCAATAGAGATTTTATTTGGACATGGTGCTTTTCTAACTTTTAACTTCTGATTACCTTCTCTACTTCGCATGATAAGATTTCTCGTTCAGGCTCTTATTCTAAGTATAATACTTACTGCATATTTAATTTGCCACGTATAATTGAAGTAGTAGTTAAATATGCAATGACTAGATACATACTATGTAGGTAATTATATGGTATTTTTATTTGCACAAGCACGCGTGTAAGTTCTTACTTATATAATCGTGTTTTTAATTTCCATATAAACGATATTGCAGCTGCATATACTAGAGGATTAATTACTATACGTAACACTATCGCACTTCATAGGAAATTGTTAATCATAAAAATACAACAATAAATGATTTGAACAAAAATTGATAACTACTGATAAAATTGTTAAAATAGCCTTTCATTGGTAATCGTTATGGCAAGTTATTTTTACCACCCTGTAATAAAACATAATTATTTTTTAACTATGTTTAAACATATCTTTAATCATGTTCCCTGATGCTCAGACCGATGATTATTTAGCGATGAAGCGAAAGAAAGTTGCCTCAATCATACGCAGAATGGGTGCACGAATGGCATTCTGAAGGAAACTACATACCATATATGAGGCTTGAGAAACTTATATTTTGTATTTTGTATTACGTGACTTATATATAAGATAGTAACCCTGGAACATTGTGTGTTCCTGACTAGTTGATTTTGAATAAAGCATTGAAGCATGGTAAATGGCCTGTCCCAACGCAATACAGATATACCCGACATCCTGTCCTCCCAGAGACACTTGGAAGTAGGTTGCGTGTGCCCCTGGCACAGAGAACCTAAATGGGCGAAACGCCATGTTGAAAGACGACAAAAAAGTATTTTTTATTATTAATTATTTATACTAACACTATAAGAACCATGCTGTCTGAAAATAAGAGATTTTTTACTAATTTTTAACAGGACACACAAGATCTTGGGGCGTCGCATACCCAGGGATCCTGACAAAATGCTATAAGTTCGGCAAGGTGGTTGGGTTAGGACCAATGGATCCTACAAACAACGTTACGTACAAACTGATCGGTGATCTGTTTCGTGAAGTTCAGGAGCGGTTTCCAGATAAATACTTCCATCTGGGAGGCGATGAAGTTAATATGGACTGCTGGTGAGTTTCTATAGATTAGGTAGGTAACTAGGTACAAACATAAATTATTCGGTTCATATTTTTTGCCCACCGTATGACCGTAGCCAAGTACATTCGGATGTACTTTCCAACAAGTGCTATTTAATGTTTTAACTGTGTAAATACTAAACCATTAAAGAACATCGCAGCATCGGAAACCCATGCCTACTGTAGTAGTTAATTTCGACTAGGTACCTATTGAAATTACCTGTTCCTAGTGTTATAGGTATTTGCAGTAGTTGGTTTTCCGGACGGTGCTGCGAATCGCTTCCAGAAACCGGTAGTTCTATGGTACAACGATATATTTCATCGTGCCTAAAATAAATCTGAATACTGTATACCATCGTTTTCAGGGCATCAAACCCTCAGCTTTTAGAATTCATGAATCAGCACAATATGAGTGGGCCCAGCGAATTACACGCGTACTTTATGTCAAAAGTCATTCCGCTGTTGGGACATAAATCCAAGCCCATTGTCTGGCAGGTATGTAATATGTTAACCCAAGCTTTTTAAACAAGTCGATATTTTCCACATTCTATCCTCTCGCCCAAATTCGAAAACGGTTTTGCGGTTGACACAACGCGTCTTCGTCCATACATTGGCATATGGTCGTCGCCATGGGGTTCGCTTTGCTCGCTCTTGCAGTCTGCTGATTTATTTATTAGCTTTGAATCTTGACTTGGTCTGTAAGTCAACCCTGTATGATGGGTCACAACAATTGCAACCTGTCCAAGTTAGGGTGTTTAAATTCTTTTGTTCTTCAATTGCCTCCCTGAATTAATTAAGTAATATCTATTTCTGAATAGAAGCACTAAAAAAAAGCTAACTTTTCTGGAACGGAGTTTTAGTTCCTAACCTTTTCAAATAACTCGACAAAATTAGTAACTTCTACATGAAACACCGTGACTTTTTAGTCGTCTTACAACGGCAACCCATTTCATCTATCTATTATTTGGTTTCTTTGTTTAACCAAGTTATCTACGTTCGAGTTTTTCTTCAGTTAAAACAATAATTTTAATCCGGAATGTTACAGGAAGTTTTCAATAAAGGTGTAAAACTGCCCAACGAAGCAATCGTGCAAGTTTGGAAAACAGTCGGAGCTGAGGATATGGTTCGCGTAAGTATTAAAACATAAAATTCCTTGAAATTAATTTCATAAATTAAACTATATACATTGATAATTAAAAACTATTAAATTACAATAGATAAACTAACAACAACTATAAAAGGGCATCGAAAAACTCCTCAACGCTGTCAGATGGTAATGTGCACAAGAGACTGGCGGCGTTGCCACGTTGTATGGCAACACTTAGCCTCTGGCCAAAGTAAAAGCCAGCCCTTGGGTCACGGGAAGCGTCAACTAGGCGTTTCGAAATTTCCTTAAATAGGCTATGAGCACTCGGACCCCACGGCCCTAGAGTTTCAACCCCAAACGGCTCGAAAATATAGTTACCACACAGGTTTCTATATTTACGCCGCTTGAGGTTCTCTGCAGCCGCAACGGCAGCACCAGCACAGCACGATGAGCTTGGAAGATGGGATGGCGCAAGAATATCGACGCATGTTGCGTCCCACACTAAAGGCCTACCCATCTTCCAAGGAAACAAAGACATGCCGTCCGGTCTCTTGCCATCGTCGCGTGCCAAGCCATTGGGTTCTAAAACAGCTGGGACGCCGACGGTGACAAGAGCTCGTCGGATAATGTCGTTTATATTTGCGTGCCGTGCAAATTGAAATTATTTCATCAAAATATTTAAGGTTTTTCTTCTAAACAACTAGAAATTGAGTTATTTTTAGAAAAAACAATGTTTGATATTGTTTGTTTCACCGAACACTGGCTGAAAGACTATGAAATGCTAATTAATTATGAAAATTACGCCCACATTGTAATTTTCATAATTAATTAGCATTTCATAGTCTTTCAGCCAGTTGCTTTAACAGGAAATTTAAGATGCGTGCGGGTTCATTAATCTTTGTTAAAATTTGTATTAAATCTAAGTCCCGTAGTGAGTGATATAGTCGATCTATCGGTTGAACATTGTATTGAATTGTCTTGTGTTGAGCTTGATAAGCATGTAATAGTGTGCGTTTACAGGCCCCCAAATTACCTGAACTACTCTATCTTTGAGTCAGTACTGGAGGATGCTTTAGCAAAACTTGTAACTGGTAATAAACCAATAATTATCTGTGGTGACTTTAATGTTAATATCTTACAGAATACTGTTAATAGCAGTAGATTTTAAAGTCTCTTGAAATCATTTAATTTGTCAAATGTGTTTTCTGAACCAACCCGAATTACTACAAATACTGCTACATGTATTGATAATGTTTTTTGTAGCTGCGACTACTTAGATAAATCCATCGTAAATTACCTTCCCTCAGATCATAGCGATCAGACCGTTTCTTTCGCGTCCAATATACAATTACAAAGAATTCAGATACAAACTAGACAAATAACACCCAGCAATTTAGATAAATTTAATAATAATTTAATTAGCAAGTTAAGTATACCGGGCCATATTATAAACAATGTTAATGAATTTTATGAAGAATTTTTTTCGGTAGTGCACACCGAGTTCAATAATACTTTAAAAAAGAAAACTAAAACTATTGGGCCAAAGTTTATTTTCAGTGACTGGGCAACACAGGGTATTAGGAAAAGTAGGGAACGATTTGAGCTGTACGGCCTTAACCCTTACATCAACACAGAAACTTTTTATAAATATGTTGCTACTTACTCGAAAATTTTTAAAAACCCTTGGAAGGTAGCCAAATCTTTGTAAATTAGCAACAAGATTAAATCAGCCGACAGTAAAATAAAAACGGTTTGGAAAATTATAAACAGTGAAACAAATAGACATAAAAATCGAAATAATGACTTCACACTAGAGACCTCACGTGGCCTCGTGAGATCTAACAATGAAGTTGCTCTAGAATTCGTAAATTTCTTTACCAGTATGAGTATCCCTCTTAAAACTACTGAAACCTTAAATTCTTCACCCTTGCTTTCTATTAATTTATTGAAAGCGAACGTTTCAGCCTGTCCGAATGAATTTAAATTTCAGCATATAAACCCCATAACAATCATAAAAGCTTTTAAACAAATCAAGATCAAATTAACCGAAGATCTATGGGGTATGTCTATCAAAGCTTGTACCTCAATTATTGAGACTATAGCACCGTATTTAGCCTTAATATTTAATTTGTGCGTGGATCAAGGGGTCTTCCCGGATCTAATGAAATACAGTAAGGTAGGTAATACCGCTTTTTAAATCCGGGGACAGTACAGACACCAATAACTTTAGGCCCGTATCCGTGTTGCCGGTTTTAGCAAGGTGTTTGAAAAGATAATGCTTAATCAAATGCTTAACCATTTTAACACCAATAAGATCTTACACCAGCAACAGTATGGTTTCACCAAAGGACGTTGTACGACTGACGCTGGTGTTACTTTATTAAAACACATATTTACTGCGTGGGAAGAGGCACAAGATGCCATTGGAATCTTCTTTGACCTTTCGAAGGCATTTGATGCGTATATTACGAAACCCTGCTCATGAAACTTGGGCATTACGGTTTAGGTAAACTTGCACTCAGCTTAGTAAAATCGTATTTGAATGATAGACAGCAGCAAGTACAAGTAAATGGTGTCAATTCAAAAGGTTTAAAAGTAAAAATGGGTGTACCACAAGGTTCGATATTGGGTCCTTTCCTCTTTTTAGTATACATTAATGATAAACCCATTTATTTAACAACCAACCGCAAATGGTATTGTATGCTGGCTTCTTTGATATTTAGGATAAACAGACATGCCGAGGATCTTGACGACGTAAATAACGCCCTACTGCTGGTCCATGATTGGTTTACCGCAAATAATTTAGTACTAAATGGGAAAAAAACTAAGTGCATAAGATTTGCTCTACCAAATGTCAAAAGTAGTGATTGAGACATAATATTAAATCAAGAGAAACTAGAATTTGTCGATAAAACTGTTTTCTTGGGAATCACGCCTGACTCAAGGCTACAATGGGGTCCGCATATAACATCTCTTGCAGGACGGCTGAGTTCAGCAGCATATGCTGTTAGAAAAATCAGTCAATTTACTGATGTAGATACCGCGAGGCTAGTGTATTTTAGTTATTTTCATAGTATTATGACATACGGTATTTTACTATGGGGACGGGCTGCAGACATCGAGTCTATATTTATTCTGCAGAAAAGAGCCATCAGAGCCATTTATGATCTACGTAGACGCGATTCTCTAAGGGAACTGTTTAAAGAAATTAACATCATGTTCATGACAGTACCTTGTCAATACATCTATATAAACATCATGTACGTTAGAAAAAAAATCTGAATTTATTTAGTAAAAGAGGTGACAGACACCACTACAATACCAGAAATAGGGACCAACTAGTTCAGCCAGGTTTCAGCCTAGCTAAAGTAAACTCATCTTTCATGGGGTACTGTTTAAAATGTTACAATAAAATACCTCCCCACATTCTACAACTGAATGAGACGAAATTTAAATCTTGTATAAAACGCACACTATGTAGGCAAGCATATTATAAGTTGGGAGATTACATTGATGATAAAAATGCTTGGCTCAATGCTGGTCCTGCTCCACAACCATATGAACAAACTAATTGATTACCATGATAAGTATTTTGGAAGCTGCAGAAGATTGTAAAAATATCCTTGCATTGTATAGATTCCTTATTTTAGTATTATATAATTGCTTAGCACATATGTGAGTACTATGTATTGAAAAGCTACCGTTTACATTTAGCTATCTTTCATTGACTTGAATGTGCCCTGGCAGTTGAGAGAATGTCATGCTCACTGGAATGTCTTGCTGATGGTAGCGGGTTTGTCGGGTCATTTAGTTCCCTTCAATATGGTCGAGTTGAATGGCGCTGATCCATGCGTCATGTTCGTGAACGGGCGCTGTCAGTTGGGACTGGTCATCTCTTAGCTGTCACGGTTTATTTTAATTAAGTACTTTATTTTTAAATTGTTGATTTACTCTATTACTCTGGAAGCTCTTAACTTGCACGCGTCTTTACATCGTTCTCACATACATGTATAATCTCAACATGAATGATGTAACTAAGATTTTTAAATGTTTTTGGTTTTGAATTCCTTGTGAAAATTTGTGTATTTAGTCTTACTTAGGGTAAGACTAAATACATAAATTTTCAAAATTGCACAGAAGTAATTATTTTCTAGCCATTTTAAAAAACAAACTTCATTAACTACTGTATTAAGGTTTTTTTGATCGTATCGTTTTTCGTGATCTATATCGGATTTATTGTCATTAGTAACAATTACAGAAATATCGTCAGCAAAAAATATGCAGTGTTGTTGTAAAGTGGGCAAATCATTGATATAAATAAGGAAAAATAATGGGCCCAGTACGCTTCCTTGTGGTTGACATTTAGACTATATTTGTTGGCTGTAATGTAAAAGCATTAAGAATAGGACTACAATACAGTTTACTATTGATTGACCAGGTCCGGCGGCTGGGTACAAAGTTATTTACTCTTCACCCTGGTACTTATCCAAATTGCACGACACCGGAAGCTGGAGTAGTTTCTACGAATCATGCATCCTCGGATGATTTAACCCCGACGATGTTATTGGGCGGCGAAGCTTGCATGTGGGGTGAATTGGTCGATAGCGCTCCCCGAGTCCCTAAGTGCTCCCCATTAGTTCTATGATGGTATCTTCTACGTGTCTCACTCGCGACGCGATGACCGACGTTGCTTGTGATGTCCTTTGTGTCCTACTTAGCGGTCCGTTTTATGCGTTTCAGTTCAAGCCATAGTAAATCAGCATCAATGAGCGTAAGACTGTCCCTGGACACGGCTATCTGGCTTCACTTTCCTCAGTCAATTGTTCATGGTTTTAGGGTATGGCCTCGTGCTAGTACTTTAGCCGATTTACTATGGAGCCGATTGGATCTCTGTACACGATTACTAATGGCAAAAAAGTTGCCGCTCGTCTTGAGGCACATACTACTCGTACCTATGTGCCACATGAAAAAACTTGGTGTCCAGGCAAAACCATCTAGTGATGCAGGATTGTGTGTGGGAGGAGTCTAACATGTTGCGTGTTCAACTATTTACTGTCATAAGATTATGACGAATATTAAATTAAAATATGTTGTTTTTGTTATAGATACAGCTCGTGTTTCTATGAATTCTTTGCCTTGAATCTAGCTTTTTATTTACATTTTTGGTGAAAGTTCCTTCCCGGCTGGGTCTCTTCTACACTACATTATTGTCGACACTTTAGTCTTTGGATTCTTGAATTTGTTAAACACTTCTGAACTTGCGTTTAGCACGGCAGTATATAGCTATTAACATAGGTAAATATTTCCACAGGAACTTGCAATCAATCAAAAGTTTTGTGTGTTTGTGTTTTTTTACTTGCTATTGGTATCCATAGCTCCACACACTTCATATTAACATGGATTATGCCCATCTTAATTAGGAGGTATGATGGTAGTTTAAAGAAAGCTTCGTCGGGTCTTCTCATCGCATATTCCACAGAGCCTAAAGACCAGGGTCTTCAACCAGTGCGTCCTACCTGTTACGGCTGGTCCATAAATTCAAGGTCGCTCAGCGAGCTATGGAACGCTATGCTTGGAGTCTCTCTGAGGGATCGCATCCGGACGAGGTGATCCGACAGAGAACCAGAGTTGTCGAAATATCTCACAGAATACGTAAGCTGAAGTGGCAATAGGCCGATCATATTAGCCGATGACCGTTGGGGTAGAGTAGACGTGTTCTTGAGAGGAGACCGCGAATTGGCAAGCGTAAGGTGGGATGCCCTCAGGCTCGGTGGAGTGACGATCTTCGCAGGGTGGCTGGCAGCAACTAAGAGTTGAGTGGCGTGCGATTGAGGAGGCCTATGTCCAACAGTGGACTGCTATAGGCTGATAATGATGAACTAATTTCCATGTTACAGGTTTTGAAGGGCAACTATAAAGTCATCTACTCTGCATCATGGTATTTAGACTATCTGGCTACAACTGGCGGTGACTGGAAAAAGTTCTACACGGTGGACCCCCGTCAGATGATCCCAAGACGTTACAAGGAGTTGGACCTGAACAACATTGTGGGAGGCGAAGTTTGTATGTGGGGAGAGTCAGTCGATGATAGGAATTTTATAAGCAGGTACGTGAACGTACGTGAATTCATTGTGACAATATGTCAAAATATACCACATAATAGGTCTATAACTATGAAATTACCGAAATGAAATTCTCACATTTTATTCTGTTTGTAACTTTGACGTATAGTTATATTTTTCCTAATTGTTAAATTACGTACCTTTTAGAGTTTAGAAAACCATACTAGTAGTTGCATATTACCTCATGGGGTAGTGTGTCAAAACACCTGTTTCAACGTTCCGTCGGTTTCACTACTTCAAGTAGGTACTTACCTAGGTACCTATATTTTTTTCCAAGACTGTGTTTTGAGAATTTAAGATGCGCAGCACAGCGTTTTTTAACTCTAACTATAGTTTGCAATTGCATCATAATCGGTTCAGATGTTTCCAAGAAAATAAAAAATGTTAGTATGATAATATCACTTTTCACGAAATCATTCATACAAATCGGCAATTTCATACTTTAACCCCTAATATTACAATACCAAACCTTACCATAGTCAGATCAGATCCACTGCAGTTGTTCACTGTTATACAGCATGTTAAGTTAAACGAGGGACATATTGGTATTCAGCATTCGATTCTCGTCCCAAATATGTATAAAAACTATGACCTTAATTTGTGACCTAATTGTCCTATAAAATACATTCATGAACACTGAGCGAGCGCGCAAGAAGTGAACTTGTAAACAGTAAAGTAATCACGCGGCAAAACACTTGCCGATCCTGCCGAAAAGGAAGCGCGTACGCAAACCCCGCCCCTTTCCTTTGTGTTGTCTCTGATGCACCGACGACGGGACCCACCCCCGGTCCCCCGCGCTGACCGCAGTCTATACGTGTGTGTGCGCCGCTATTTCCGCATGTCTAATATTGCGCTTCCGCGTATTGCATAAACAACATTTACTTCGCGATAAGTGTGTCCTGTAAACGTGATCTTGAATAGCCAAAAATTACGTCTTATCTGACTCTAATGAAGAATACTGGCATATGGTTGATGGTTCGTACCTACGTCTTATCTAATGATAGTGTGCCAATGCCAATAAGCCATTAATTTGTACCGAGAGATGTTCCCCAATCACCAGATTCCGTCGTACAATCTTAAGCTAGGGGTCAACCAACGATTGGGAACATTCGCCCATTCGGTCAGTTCACCGTACCGACGCATACCAAAGGACGAGGACGGGAGCCGTACCCAGTGCACCTACAAGAAGCCATTTTTGAATACTTCGAGCATCACCCACACGAAAGTACGTAGTAGTAGTAACCTAAGTTGAAATGTTGCAAGACGGTTCGATGTGTCGCATTGGACTGTGTGGAAGGAATGCACCCATACCATTTTAGACCCTTTCAAGAACTCAGGGTCAACGACCACGAACCACGGGTGAATTTTTTACGTTGGTTTTTGTCTAATTTAGACAAAAACATTTTATTTACTGATGAAACCACATTGACACGTAGCAGTGCATAGAACATTGGTGGAGTAGGTAATGAAAATCCCTATGTTACGCGACAGGACGCTTATCACAACACCAGTTTAGTGTAAATGTAAGGGCAAGTACCTATTTAAAAAAAAATATGTGTGTGTACCAGAGTACACAGGTAAGAAGTGAAACTTCTTTACGACATATCATTTTTCTACTATTTGCAACTTCACGAAAATTAAAAAAATGTTTTTCTTAAGGCTTAAGCCTTATCTACCCCAGACAAGGCTTAAGCCTTAAGAAAAACAATTTTTTCCGTATTAAATTAAAGCTATTTTTGTAGGCGAAGCACAATAACATTGAGCTCAAACAATCTATGTAAAAATAAAGCAGGCCAATGTGGTCCTTATTGACACGTACATAAAGACTATTTTGCCTTGAAGGCAGTTGACAAATATCATTAAAACTCGATTTACATTAGATATATAAGTTGCATCATGTAGCCACAACTGCCATAACTATAATATTAATTCATATAATCTTGTCATGCAATAATTTGCCTTATATACTTTATGTTTTATGAAAAAGGCTCTGAAAAAGAGGTAAATACCTAGAATTCAATACCAAAAAGTACATAATGTTGGAATAAAAGGTCACAACAACAAACTGTGAAAGTGTGACATCAGCATATAACGAAATATGTAAGTAAATAGCGAGAGAAACAGTATTGCATCAGCAAAGTAGGCATAACAAAGTAACCTGACACCGCGTGACGTCATTATGTATGCAGGTGTCCTACTACGCAGTAACAATAAGCCCCGCCCTTTTATAAAAAATGGACTTTACCACGGTAATACCTTAATGTGAGTGGTTTAAAAGGGCGGGAAAATATTGGTTTGCTCGCTACTTGCGCTACCGAGTTCAAGATATAAATAGGGGCGCCTTGTAAAAATATAGTGAGTCGTCTTCATAATTCAGCCACTTATAAGTCGTTTGTAACGTTGCTATGCCCGTCGCGTAATTCAGACAGTTTCTTAGTCTTAATCAAGTCAGTGTATTGTTAGTCATAAGTGCTCTTTATATTCTTTACCGTTGTTTGTGTTCTTGTAAATTATTGTTACCAGTTTATTGTGTGTGCAAATCAAGAATTATAGTGATTATTTGTGATTCAACGTGTTTTATTACTCTTGCGAAAGAGGCCAACCGCCAACCGACCTACATTACCCTATCCGTGTAAGCCGTGTGCTACATTTTGGTCCTTCGAGAGCCGGATCAGGGTCATAAAGAGTAATCATGAGTGAAAAGAGTGCCATGACAACGCGCAGTAAGCTCAAGAAACTGGCTGAAGAGATGAGTACGCGACGAAGGAGGGACGTCTCGGACTCGGGCCTACCGTCCGAAAAGACGCCGGGTTCGCCGTCCATAGCACCTACGATGGCATCAACATCGATTCCCAATATACCCCTGACGGGTGGTCCAGTATTCGACTACAGTAGAAGTACGTCAGAGGGTCAGGGAGGGCCGCAGGCAGCGAGAAGGCGCCGCGGCTCAGTACACAGCAGCAAGGGCTCATCTAAGAATAGCCGCAAGAGTGTGGAATTCTTACGAAAAAGGATCGAGTACGAAGCTGAACGTGAGTTGGTGCAACTGAAGGAGAACCTCCTGAGGAAGAGGGTACAGGCAGAGCTCGCCGAGGTAGAAGCGACTGCCGACAGTGGTGACGACTCAAACTCGGATGTCGACACGGCGCAGCGCGTTGAAGAATGGATTCAAACAACGCCCCAAGTTACGCAAACAGATACAGTGTTGTGTACGCCGTCTGTGTCCCGCGCGCCTGTTGAAGTGGCCGCGCCCCGTGAGACATCTGTAACCCGAGAGCAAAACGTAAGTACGCTAAATATTGAAAATAGTGCTTACCGTGTACCGGCCGTGCCTAGAGAACTAAATATATCACAGTTAATAAATAACCCTGTGTCGGTAGCGGTGTCCAATGTAATGACACCTGCTACGCCTTTGTACACGCCAGTGTCGTCGGCAGTGAGATTTACATTACCTGAAAATTATCCCGTCTTTACTACTCCGGCCGCCAGTGTACCTCGAGTATCGACTCTCGAGTCGGATACACAGCGGCAGAGATATAGCGGAGTGGGTGAAACAGAAAGGCGGCGTGATTATTCAGGGGATAGAGAAAATAAGTTCGATAAACTGGCAGAGGCAATAACGAGCATGGCACGACCGCGGCCGGTACCTAGACAGGCGTATGAGTTGCCTCATTTTAATGGAGACCCCGCAGAGTGGATTTCTTATAGAAATATGTATTGGGACACAACAGAGTTGTATAACTTCAAGGCACATGAAAATCTAGCACGTCTAAAAACCTCGCTGCATGGTGAGGCGAAGATTGCGGTGGAGGACTTATTACGCACGTCCACTGACCCATCGGCAATAATGCGTGCCCTAGAGGAGGAGTTTGGTCACCCTACCTTAGTACTTCAATGTGCTCTAAAAAAGGTCAGAGATTTACCTAGAGTAACAGAAAGTTGCCGCGAGTTAAGGAAGTTTTCGACTACCGTAAGAAATTGTGTCTCGTTACTCAAAAATATACGTGCGGAGGGATATTTAAACAATCCACAGTTAGTAACTGAGTTGTTAAACAAATTGACTCCCATACAACGATCGCAGTATGGTGACTTTGCCATGGGCTTGGATAACACACAGGGGGTGGACTTGAGAGTGTCACCAAACCTGGAAATAGTATCGCACTTTCTAGTACACCTAGCACGATCATCATCATACTATGTACAACCTACGATGAATGAAGCTAGTACGTCTAAAGGCCCTGTGAGACATACAGCAGGCCCACCCCGAGCAGCGAACAACGTGCGTCCTTTTGTAAATAGACAACAGATGGCGCAACGTGTATATACACAAAGCGACGAAGTTAACGCGCCTAAAGAATGTGTAATGTGCAAGAAAGAGCACACCATTGAAGAATGTGAGCAATTTAAAAAGTTAAATGTTTCACAACGTTGGGAGAAGATAAAGGAAATGAACATGTGTTTTAAGTGTCTAATAAGAAAACACCCTAAGAGGTTTTGTCGTGCCAAGAGATGTGAAACGTGCGGTTACGGCCATCATATGTTGTTACACGCAGACAAGAAACCGAAACAAGAGAGTGTAACCAACATAGGGGATTGGAGAGCTACAGCCCTACTGAAGATAATACCGGTAACTTTGAACTATAAGAATGGTGACGAGAAACAGTGCTACGCCTTGTTAGATGATGGTGCAACAGTGTCACTGATTGATAGTTCGCTCGCCACCAACCTACCGGGTCCGCGAGTGCCGCTACTGTTGAAAACCGCGGGCGGCCACGGAGTAACTGACTTAACGTCGCGAGTAGTGAAAGTGCAAGTGAAAGGTCCTAACGGTGAAATCCACAACATTAAGTGCCGAACGATGGTGGACATTAATTTACCAACACAAACAGTGTCGTCCGCAATGTTGAGTGACAACGCCCACCTCAGCGACTTGGGTTGCGCTGAAATGGAGGGTGCCAAGCCGCTGCTGCTGATCGGCCAGGACAACTGGGAGCTTCTCGTCGGCCAGGACATCCGCCGAGGGCGATCTGGTAAGCCAGTTGCCTCACTTACTAAGCTAGGTTGGGTCGTACATGGACCACTAAATAATATTAATGGTATCGAGTCCGTAAATTACATGACTGTTTCCCTTCCTGAGTTGCATAATTTAGTCAAGTCTCAATTTGAATTAGAAGCAATAGGAATTTCACAAAGTACTCGCAAACACAAAGACGTTGAAAGGGCAATAGATATTCTAAACAATACTAGCCGCCGCACGCACAATAAGTTACAATGGGAAGTGGGTCTATTGTGGAGGCACGACAATACACAATTGCCTAACAATTACAGTCAAGCCCGGCAGCGATTGTACGGCATAGAGAAAAGAATGGACAAAGACATTGTGTTCGCTGAGTCGTACACTAAACAAATAGAACGATTATTATCGGAGGGCTATGCACGAAAGATAGAGGGTGATTTAGATAGCTCTCCGATTTGGTACTTACCACATTTTGGTGTTGTAAACCCTAACAAGCCAGGGAAATTACGTTTGGTGTTCGACGCAGCTGCCGTATCTCACGGTACGTGTTTAAACGACAATTTGTTGCCGGGACCTGACATGTTAAACTCATTATTAGGTATTTTATTGAAATTTAGAATAGGCCCCATAGCCTTTTCAGGGGATATAGCTGATATGTTCATGAGAATCAAAATTAGGTCAGAAGATCAAGGCGCTCAATTGTTTTTATGGAGAGGCGCTGATCGTAATAGAGAACCAGAGATATACGCGATGAACTCAATGATATTTGGTGCAGTGTCATCGCCAGCTACGGCTATTTTTATATTAAATAAAAATGCTAACGAGTTTAGGGAGGACTATCCTGAGGCTGTTGAAGCAATTAGATCCAAGCATTACATGGACGATTATTTAGATAGTGCATGGACAAAAGAACAGGCCAACAGACTGATTGAGGAGGTGACCAGAATACACGCTTCCGGTGGATTCATAATACGGGGGTGGGTCACTAACTCATCAGAGCTTCAGGAGAAGTTAAAATTAAACATGCCTGAGAGAGTGGCATTAGAAAAGGGTGTAGGCACCGTAGAACGGACCCTAGGTTTAATTTGGTCACCTAGGGAGGACACGTTAGGTTTTGATTTATCATTTAAACGTTTACCATTAGAACTTGTAAACGGTAACGTAGTGCCTACTAAGAGGCAATTTTTAAGCTTAATTATGTCAATATACGACCCACTGGGTTTCCTATATCCCTGCGTCATACAATCACGCATACTGATGCAGAGAGTGTGGAAATCGGGAATCCAGTGGGACGAACTTCTAAAAGAAAAAGATGCCAAGGAATGGTTTAAATGGCTACATAATTTAAGTAAATTGTCTGAAGTTAAGATACCGCGGTGGTACGGTTTAAATCCCGATCACCTAGAACTACATGTGTTCGGAGACGCTAGCGAGCTAGCTTACGCCGCAGTAGCGTATTTGGTAGGGCTAGACTCGGAAGGAAACAGGGAAATCGTCATGCTACTAGGGAAAGCGCGAGTAGCACCACAAAAGGTAGTCTCTATACCAAGGCTAGAGCTACAAGCAGCAGTCTTAGCATGCCGTCTAGCAGAGACTGCTGAAAATGAACTAAAGTTAAATATTAAAAGTAAGTTTTTTTGGACGGACAGTAAAACTGTGTTAAAATGGATTAACTCTGACGCGCAAGAGTTTCAGAGATTTGTCTCTCATAGATTAGCTGAGATAGATAGGTTATCAGACAGAGGCAACTGGCGCTGGGTCCCCTCCGAGGACAACCCAGCTGATAAAGCAACCAGGATGTGTTGGCCTGAAAAGCACACAGACTGGCTCTCGGGCCCTTTGTTTTTGCGCAATTCACAGGAGCAGTGGCCGGCATGTCACGAGCATGAGGCAGCGGAGGCAGACCTCGAGCGCATTCAGCGGGTCCACACGACTATCGCGCCTGCAACGCCGCTCATACAGTACGAGCGG
Source organism: Lycophotia porphyrea (assembly GCA_950005105.1). Taxonomy (NCBI): domain Eukaryota; kingdom Metazoa; phylum Arthropoda; class Insecta; order Lepidoptera; family Noctuidae; genus Lycophotia; species Lycophotia porphyrea. The sequence goes on from OX465398.1 coordinate 12,599,028, forward strand.
TATTCATCGTGGCCGCGGACTCAGCGCGTGATGGCACGCGTGCTCATTTTCATTGGGCGCTGCCGTAAACAAAGAACAACAGCCGAGCTACGTGCAGGCGACCTAGAAGGTGCACATAATCTTTTAATTAGGTTGTGCCAAGCAGAGAGCTATCCAGAGGAGCGGGCCGCCATTCTTACAGGGCTACCTGTACCTAACAACAGCAAGATAAAAGCGTTAGATCCGATGATAACAGACGACGGACTGCTACGTGTGAGAGGGCGCCTGAGTGCCTGCGAAGAACTGACATTCGGTGAGAGGCATCCCATTATTTTAGATGGGCGTCATCCTTTAACGCGAAAGCTAATTGCCTACTACCACGCAATGGCTTTACACGCAAACCACGAGACCGTCGTCAACAATCTCCGAGAGAAGTATTGGGTAACCAAAATAAGGACATCTGTAAAAACAGTAGTAGCCAACTGTCAGCTCTGCCGTATATGTAAGGCTAGACCTGCCCCTCCTAAGATGGGTGATCTACCACTCGCGAGATTAGAAAATACTAGGAGAGCCTTCGTGCGAGTAGGGGTCGATTATTTTGGGCCAATGGAAGTGGCCATAGGACGGCGCCGCGAGAAAAGGTGGGGTGCCCTTTTTACCTGCCTGTCAACACGCGCCGTGCATCTTGAGTTAGCCGCTTCACTGAGCGCCGACTCAGCGATATTAGCCTTGCGACGCCTGATAGCGCGCCGCGGGCAACCAGCACACTTATATTCAGACCAGGGTACAAATTTCATCGGGGCCAACAGCGAGCTCCGAGCAGCCCTGAGAGACTTCAACCATAGACGAGTACAAGAAGAAGCCATCAACCGTGGCATAGTGTGGCATTTTAACCCGCCATCAGCGCCGCACATGGGTGGCTGCTGGGAGCGCCTGGTGCGTTCAATTAAAAACGCACTAAGGAGTACATTGAAGGAGCGAGCGCCTCGTGAGGAGGTCCTCTACACCCTTCTCACTGAGGCCGAGCTGGTCGTGAACAGTCGACCGCTAAGTTATGTGTACGACGACCACAACCAACCTGTGGTCTTGACGCCGAACCATCTACTCCTGGGCACTGCGTCCGGGAGTACTCCGTTCACCACGAGCGACGACGCAGACATCGACTCCCGCAGGCAGTGGCGACGTGTCAACGCGCTCGCCGACATGTTCTGGCGGCGCTGGCTGCGGGAGTACCTCCCGACGCTACAACGGCGTGAAAAGTGGGCCAATAATGTGCCAAATGTGTGTATAGGAAACGTAGTAGTGATAATAGATAACACCAAAGAACGCAGTGCGTGGACCAAGGGTGTAATAGAGTCAGTGTATCACGGTAGTGACGGTATTATACGTGTAGTAGACGTAAGAACCAAAAATGGGGTCCTGCGTCGGCCCGTAGCCAAGATTATTGTGCTTCCCACTGAAAATGTGTAATGCGGTGGAACCCTGTTACAGGGGGTGGAATGTAGGCGAAGCACAATAACATTGAGCTCAAACAATCTATGTAAAAATAAAGCAGGCCAATGTGGTCCTTATTGACACGTACATAAAGACTATTTTGCCTTGAAGGCAGTTGACAAATATCATTAAAACTCGATTTACATTAGATATATAAGTTGCATCATGTAGCCACAACTGCCATAACTATAATATTAATTCATATAATCTTGTCATGCAATAATTTGCCTTATATACTTTATGTTTTATGAAAAAGGCTCTGAAAAAGAGGTAAATACCTAGAATTCAATACCAAAAAGTACATAATGTTGGAATAAAAGGTCACAACAACAAACTGTGAAAGTGTGACATCAGCATATAACGAAATATGTAAGTAAATAGCGAGAGAAACAGTATTGCATCAGCAAAGTAGGCATAACAAAGTAACCTGACACCGCGTGACGTCATTATGTATGCAGGTGTCCTACTACGCAGTAACAATAAGCCCCGCCCTTTTATAAAAAATGGACTTTACCACGGTAATACCTTAGGGCCGGTTTTTTGATCCGTAGTCAAACACCATATAACAATTTGTTAGATTAACCATGGTTAACTGGACAACTAATGGTTAAAGGGTAATTACGTTTTTCGATGTCTATTTTAACTATAGTCAAACTTGACCATTAGTTATTATATTGCCAGTGTAATGAGAAATATTTTCCTAAAAATAGCGACGGTTTTTTGGGGGTAACGTTTTTTTATGTGGCAACACTAGCTTTAATGATTGAATGAAACCAAAAGAAACGTCTGTTTTGACAGTTCAAATGTCAAAGTCAACACTGCGCTAAAAATCAAACAGTTTATTACCACGATCCGAGAAACAACATCACAACAAGCTATATTTTTCACTCCGTGTTATTTATTGAATAGTTTTTGAATTTGTGCCGTGACTGCCAAGCATCTTTTGGCTTCGTAAATATGTCAGGATACAGCCAACAATCAAACAAGTAAGTATTTTCGTATGTTTATATTGAGATTTAGCTCTGAAATCATCAAGAGTTACCTAGCTCGTGTTATTTACTTGTACGTAACATTTTTTTTTTAATTCTAGGGACCGCAGCTCTAATTTCTGTAAAGAAGAAACAAAAAAGCTAATGTTGCTAATACAGGATTAGGTTTAAGAAAATAGTTTTACAACTTTAAATTTGTTCCAGGACTATCAAAATTAAACGAATTTGATTCTTCTACACCAAAGTCTATGCTGCGGAAACCAGTATCAAAAGAGCTATGTAAGTTAAATGTACTTAATGCATAAACATCATTATTAACTATTTTCATACAGCAATAAAATTTGTCCTTTGTTATTTTATGTTTCAGCTTTCAAAGAAAACAAAAGAAAGACTGCATTTACTCCATTAGAAACGCGAAAGCGCATCATTTTGCATACTGAAAAAAAAATGGATTTTTTGAGTTGCAAGCAGCAGCGAGAACATGAATTGTCCCAGTATGCCAAGGAAGAACATGAGCAAAACATGAGACATAAACAAGAACTCCATGACCAAGAGATGGAATTTAAGAAAAAAATGTATGATTTAATATTAGAAAAATGTAAATATGAGGCTGAAAAAGCAAAAGTAGATTTTAATAAAGCCAGTAGTTCATAAACAACTCAAATATGTTTTATTTAATTTAGTGATGATGATTAGGAAAATAAAGTGCAGTATTAGTACTAAAATTTATTATATGTAAAGTTATTAAGCTCCTTCAGAGTTTAGTAATGAGGAAAAGTATGTATTTATGAGATCTCTTCTGTAATGCTGATCATTTTCTGTAACTGGGAAGACAATATCTTCTTGCTCATTTTCAATTATAGTATTTCCACCACTGGGCAAATCTTCTCTATTTCTAATGCATAGATTATGCAGTATTGCAGTGCTGACAATAATAGCCTGCACATTTTCTAATTTAACTCTCAATTGAGAGCCTATGCATGGAAATCTCCTCTTCCAAACACCAAATGTTCTTTCCACTACATTTCTCGTTCTAATTTGGCTCTCATTGTAGAGCTTTTCAGCAGCGCTTTGAGGATCTGCCATTGGTGTTAATAAATAAGTCTTTAATCCATAGCCCCGATCTCCCAAAAGACAGCACCTGCCTAGTCGTTGGGAGTTCATTAAATATTTAACTCTGCTGTTGTTGAAGATAGTGCTGTCATGTACAGAACCTGGCCATCGTGCAACTATATCTCTTATTTTTAAATCAGCATCTGCTACTACCTGGGTGTTTATAGAAAAAACGTCCTTCCTATTTCTATAAAGCTCCGCATTATCACCGCCTGAAATAAAACCAAGTTTAAAAAAATAACAGATACATGCAGTTACATTTTTGAAATTACTATGTAAGTAGGTACCTACATACCTGGGCTTAAAATACGTATATGAGTGCAATCTATCGCTCCGATTACACTTGGAAATTTGGCGATTGAGTAGAACTTTGCAACTACTTCTCTTACTTCTTCTGTGGTGTGCGGCATTTCAATAAAATTATTTAATTTAGTACAAATAGTTTTCGAGACCGCATGGATAACTTTACATGCAGATGATTTCGATATCCCAAAGAAATCTCCAGAGCATCGTTGCATGGTGCCTGTAGCGTAGAATCGTAATGTAAGCAATATTTGCTCAAGGGGTGTTATGGCTTGATTCCTAAAACGCAACAAATAATTATTTGAGGTTAGGTTGTTGTGAAGATGAGTTTGCGAATTAAATGCAATCAATGAAACTTTATATATGTGCATTACTTATTTTACCTACCTTGTGGTGGGAGTTTTTAGAAAGCTTCCAATTTCACCGACTAACCACATAACTGTTTCCTTTGATAGCCGATACCGTTGGCAAAAGTCTACACTATCCCAGGTGTCCAAGGGTGGGTTACGTGGTCTAAAAATTTTCGGCCTTCTCATTAACACGTACTCCACATAAATATCATCGTCTGATGAACTTTCCGACATATCATAATATCTAACTATGTTTAAATTCATGATACAAAAGAATGAGAAATACGACGTTGACAATAAAAAAACTTGGGCGTATGTTCTGTACACGCGTACAAAACAGCTGCTGTGTTTGAATTAACCATCCGCCATATTGCTTAACTCTCCAACTTTGGGTGGTTAATTTTTTAAACTAATAGTTAGTTATTTGACCATAGGTTAAACTAACAATTGATCAAAAAACACATTTTGCCAAAATTTAACCATTTGTTACTATTTTTAACCATTAGTTGAGTTAACTACGGATCAAAAAACCGGCCCTTAATGTGAGTGGTTTAAAAGGGCGGGAAAATATTGGTTTGCTCGCTACTTGCGCTACCGAGTTCAAGATATAAATAGGGGCGCCTTGTAAAAATATAGTGAGTCGTCTTCATAATTCAGCCACTTATAAGTCGTTTGTAACGTTGCTATGCCCGTCGCGTAATTCAGACAGTTTCTTAGTCTTAATCAAGTCAGTGTATTGTTAGTCATAAGTGCTCTTTATATTCTTTACCGTTGTTTGTGTTCTTGTAAATTATTGTTACCAGTTTATTGTGTGTGCAAATCAAGAATTATAGTGATTATTTGTGATTCAACGTGTTTTATTACTCTTGCGAAAGAGGCCAACCGCCAACCGACCTACATTACCCTATCCGTGTAAGCCGTGTGCTACAATTTTATTATTATAGACATGCATACAATTAATGAGTAATTTATTTTATCATGCTATTGTTGTATTTCATCAATAATGATACATTATATTCTTTACGTCACTATACTAAACTTTGATAAAAAAGCAACATGGGGCGTAACCGAAAAACGTGACGATACGTCAAAAAAATTTCTCCCATACGTCGATAAAGAAGTTTCACTTCAATAATCGTTTATTACTTAGGCCCGTACTTTATTGATGGAAAACTTGATAGTGTATCATATCTTTACATTTTAAATAGTGTGGTGGATGAAATGTTGGATGATGTGCGTCTTAGTGTTTATCAAAACCTCTTTTACCAACATGACGGAGCGCCCCCCGCGCACTTTCAGGTGAATGTAACTTTGTCTCATCATATCTTTGTCCTAAATAATTGCGGATCAGATCACGTTTTGTTAAGTACATATTTTTGCCTGTCCAGAGCCAGGTTTAAAGTATGAAGGGAAAATGAATTATACCTAAAAGTCATTGACCCGCGCACAGCGCAAGGGTGTACACACGTTGCGGGACATTTGCGAAATTTTTGGTATGGTTCTGTCTGTTATTTATCAGTGTTTTTTTTGTTCGTATGTTTATTAGTATCATGTTAGCATTCACTATTGTGGGTTTGAATATGTCCCTCGTTTAAACTAACATACTGTACAAATATAGAAAATTAAAACTACAGTAATTTGGTTGCGGATTCTAGCTACTCCACGTGAAATACTGATTTCTACAGCTACTAGTCGAGTGCAATAAAATAAGGTGGAACGAAGTTTATAGGGGTCGGATTTCCATAGTACTTATTAATTGTGTTGTTAGAGTTGTGGGGAAGAAAGTTGAAAAAAAATTCATCGCTTGAGACTTTTTGTTTTAACTTTTCACCACACTAGGAATTTCTCCTGTATCGTAGGTGTGTTCACAAACATTAAAACTCACTTACACAAACAGCCAGACCCGGAACAACTATTTGTAGGCCATACCAATGTTTGTTCCGTGCGGGATTGACCCGCGACACGCAGTGCAGCAAGTCAATCGCTCAGCCACTGCGCCAACCGTGCCGCCGAATTTCCTTTGAATATTTTTTTTTCGTTGATGAATATCTAGAAATTCGCAGAATTTTTATTGCGGCGGCATTGGTGTGACCTTTGTGTCCATTAAACGCCAATTTGGTTTGTTTCCTTGTTTATTGTTATCGACGAAATGCATATTTCAAGGTTTTTTTTTTTAAATTCCTGTTTCCTTCAATTATTTTATATATATTTTAAGTCTAAGATTTATTTTGTCATTGGTAACTGATACTTTTTCACGGATAGCTGGACGTAAAAATTGTTAAAGAACATCACATTTACGAGTGAAATAAAATGCCTCATTAGATAGCTAAAATGAAGATTTGGCCAATAATTTGCACATAAAAAAATATTCAAAAAGAAATTAAAAATAAAATCGCGAGTGGAATTTTTTTTTTAACTTTCTTCTCTAGACCACGGTACACCTCTAGGAACTCAATAAAAAAGTCCCATGAAAATCCGACCACTATAACATTCTCACACTCGGCTATACATCATTTCAACCGAAAGACGTCCACTGCTGGACATAGGCCTCCCCCAAAGGAGGGTTTTACCATAATCGAATCGCCACGCTTGGCAGGCGGGTTGGTGATCGCAGTATGATCAGATCGGGTTGTTACAAAGGCACAGAGAACGCTGCTGCCCATTCTCTGGTAAGTCCCTTAGTCGCCTCTTACGACACCCACGAGAAGATATGGGATGGGAATAATTCATTGGAATACTTGCACTAAACTCAAACTCAAACTCAAAAGCATTTATTTCAATTAAACCATTACAGGCACTTTTGAATGTCAGAAAAACAAATAAGGCTAAGCTACAGTCACAGACACAAGGCATAATAACTTGTGAACAGTGAAAGTACTGTAGTTGCCCATTCCAAAGCGTAGATCTCTATGGAGAAGAATGGGCAAGAAACTCCATGGACACTCTTTTCAAACAAAATATTGTACAAAATCTTGGTTACATCATTCATGTTGAGATTATACATAATTATGTGAGAACGATGTAGAAATACGTGCACGTTAAGAGCGTCCAGAGTAAAACATTATATCAACAATTTAAAAACAAAGTAAGTAGTTAAAATAAACCATGGCAGCCTAGAGATGACCAGTCCCAACTGACAGCGCCCGTTCACGAACATGACGCATGGATCAGCCCCATTCAGCTCAACCATATTGAAGGGAGCTAAATGACCCGACACACCCGCCACCATCAGCGAGACATTTGAGTGAGCATGACATTCTCTCAGCCACCAGGGCAAATTCAAGTCAATGAAAGATAACTAAATGTAAATGGTAGCTTTACAGTACATAGTACTCACACATGTGCTATGCAATTATATAATACTAAGAGATTGAATTTCTACAATGCAAAGATATTATTACAATCTTCTGCAGCTTCCACAATAACTTCACATGGTAATAAATTAGTTTGCCCCTATGCTTGTGGAGCAGGACCAGCAGTGAGCCAAGCATTTTTATCATCAATGTAATCTCCCAACTTATAATATGCTTGCCTACATAGTGTGCGTTTTATACAAGATTTAAATTTCGTCTCATTCAGTTGTAGAATGTGGGGAGGTATTTTATTGTAACATTTTGAACAGAAAACATGAAAGATGAGTTTATTTTAGCTAGGCTGAAACCTGGCTGAACTAGTTGGTCCCTATTTTTGGTATTGTAGTGGTGTCTGTCACCTCTTTTACTAAATAAATTCAGATTTTTTTTCTAACGTACATGATGTTTTCATAGATGTATTGACAAGGTACTGTCATGATGTTAATTTCCTTAAACAGTTCTCTTAGAGAGTCACGCCTACGTAGATCATATAAGGCTCTGATAGCTCTTTTCTGCAGAATAAATATAGATTCGATGTCTGCAGCCCGTCCCCATAGTAAAATACCGTAAGACATAATACTATGAAAATAACTAAAATAGACCAGCCTCGCGGTATCTACATCAGTAAATTGACGGATTTTTCTAACAGCATATGCTGCTGAACTTAGCCGTCCTGCAAGAGATGTTATATGCGGACCCCATTGTAGGCTTGAGTCGAGCGTGATCCCCAGGAAAACAGTTTTTTCGACGAATTCTAGTTTCTCTTGATTCAATACTATGTCACTATTACTACTTTTGACATTCGGTAGAGCAAATCTGATGCACTTCGTTTTTTTTCCATTTAATACTAAATTATTCGCGGTGAACCAATTATGAACCTGTAGTAGAGCGTTATTTACGTCGTCAAGATTTGTAGCACGTCTGTTTATCTTAAATATTAAAGAGGTATCGTCAGCAAACACCATCTGTGGTTGGTTTATAAATAAATGGGGGAGATCATTTATATAGACTAAAAAGAGGAAAGGACCTAATATCGAACCTTGCGGTACACCCATACTTACGTTTAAACCCATTGAATTGACACCATTTATTTGTACTTGCTGATGTCTATCATTCAAATATGATTTCACTAAACTGAGCGGAAGTTTACCTAACCCGTAATGTGCAAGTTTTAAGAGTAGGGTTTCGTGGTTTACGCAATCAAATGCTTTCGAGAGGTCACAGAAGATTCCTATGGCATCTTGTGCCTCTTCCCACGCAGTAAATATGTGTTTTAATAAGGTTACACCGGCGTCAGTCGTGCAACGTCCTTTGGTGAAACCATACTGTTTCTCATGTAAAATTTTATTGGTGTTAAAGTGGTTGAGCATATGATTAAGCATTACCTTTTCAAACACCTTGCTAAAAACCGGCAACACGGATACGGGTCTATAGTTATTGGTGTCATTACTGTCCCCGGATTTGAATAGGTTAAAAAGTTAAAGCTAAAGTTGCACTAACTTAAAGAATATATTAAGTAGTAAGACATTTAAATTGATTACAGGGTATGGCCTCGAACTAGCGCAGTGGCTGAAAAACTATGGAGTGCCGAACAATCTCGTTTTAACTACACCCATATTGCATACGAAGTAAACTGTCGTCTGGAAGAGCACGCGTGTCGAATGAACCGCCGCGGCGTCCATGCACAACCACCTAATGGACCCGGGTTTTGTGTAGGAGGAATCTAAACATATTTGAAACTTGATGATGCTAATAAAGCACTTGGCATCTTCTTAGACCTTGCCAAAGCGTTCGACACGGTGTCTGTCCCGCGTCTACTTGCTAAATTGGAACGCCTAGGAATAAGAGGTTTGCAGCTCAAACTGTTTCAGGATTCCTTACTGTGACTAAAAATAAGAGTTTCTTCACTTATTTTAACATGGCTGATTTTTATATATATGTTGAAGAATATTACTCTGAAGTAATATCAAAAGTATCAGACGCTTTCCATGGGCCGGAACTTTTGTCAGACGCTTTAAAGCTGTACAAAAAATACATGAACTTTACTTATTTTTACATGTCTGATCTTTGAATATGTTATCAAGACAACTATTACAAAGTTATATTTAATCAGTCAGACCAATTGTTATGACCAAACATCCCCTAAACACAATAAAATATTCAGGCATTAGTATATCGCTACACACAAACTGGGGACACATAAACTGGGACGCCTTCACAGAAAAGACTGAGGCCACCACACCGACTCACAAAAAGTAGAAAACAGTAATTAGTAAATAATCGCAAAAATTTGATTAAAACAAACTTGTCAAAATTTAATGTAAGTACTTAATAAATCATTTTGTTAACAATTCAATAATTTCTATTTCGAAAACCACGGCGAAATACACAATAAATAGGTACAGTGAAAAGTTCTGCCGCTTAGATACCTAACGGTAAAAAATGTTGACTGGAGTAGTTTAATAAAACACGGGATTAGACAAACATAGAAAAAAGACCTTAGACCACATCCCTAATCAGAATTGAATTTAACGTGTTCTGAGCGCCAAGGACTTGAAATGAAGTCAAAGAATGACGTCATCAAACAATTAGAGATGTACCTCATTTCTTATGGCTCTAATTGAGTTATGTATTTGTTTCTTTGATACTTATAATTTATATTGTTTTTTCTTAATATGGATACTGTGAAATAAAACAGATATGGAAATATTTCATCAGTTTTTATTTATATCCGTAAAATTATAAATAAAACAGAACTTAACGTGTATAATTCTCATTTATCGATATGACGCTACCCTCATCACTACTGTTTACTATATATTTCGTTATACATTTATAGCTTGGCGCTAGGCGAGGCATCGCGTTCTGTGTACGCTGGCGGTGAAAAGGTTAAGAATGATACTCATGTACAGATCCCATCTTTAGCATAGTTGAAATATTTATGTTAATTGTGTAGTTAAATATCAAAATGATGAAAGTCACACCCCTCCTCGAATCCACCCCTAACACCAACCATTAACCCTGAACTATAATTGGCACCTTACTAATTTAAAATAATAATCTATACAAATAAATAAAATTGGAGTGTCTGTTTGTAATATCTAAATAACAATTTTTTACTGAATGCATGTGAAAATATATAAAGCACTTATAACAAAAACACATTTTTTTCGATTTTTGTCTATCTGTTTGTTCTGGCTAATCTCCTTAACGGCTGGACCGATTTTGAAGGGACTTTTACTGGCAGATACCTGATGTTATAAGGTGTAACATTGGCTACTTTTATTTTACAAAAGAAGCAGGAAGAAGCAAGGAAGCAGGTAATTTTTGTTTTATTTTTTTATATTAATTTCACGCGAACGAATGTCGCGGGTAACAGCTAGTGTTTTATATAATGTTTTATTTATTTAAAAAACTGCATTATTGTAATACAAACAAAAAACCGGACTGTTCCTAATAATTTGAAATCCAATAAGATATTGTAATTTGTCTTGACAGACCAAACTTACTCATCAGTGGTATTCTGAACTACTTACATCGTTGTAGATTCCAAGAACTTAATTTACTAATGAACATTTCCATGAATACTGTGTTTTATGCATAAGTTACTTAAGTGTTGTAAGATATTGAGTAAATAAAACATGTTTTACACATTTTGAATCATTTATTATACTTTGATTGTACTACAAAATAATAGGAAGTTCTCTACAGTTACAATTATATTATATATTACATAAATAATAAAAAAATTACAGCAGTCCTCATTTGTGTAGCAACCTCACAATATTCATGTAGCAACATTATTGCTAGGTAGTTGTATAAAAACAAAAATAAACTATAGGGCTGTGCGGTGATAATGGATATAACATGACCTTATAACTAACTGAAATACTGCTCATTTATTAACGTAACTGTTTAATAATTATAAATAACATTTAAGGCATAGAAAAATCTGTAAAATAATCCAAAATCATAATAAAACTATGAGAATTTCTCATAAGCAAAATGTCAAGCTCACAAATTCAAAATGCACTACAATTTCCTTGTCACACTACTGTATTCTAAAATATACCACTATAGATTGTTGCATCTAACATTAAAGTCACCAAAGTGACCTATTTTAAATTAAACGTATACAAAAATTTAATATTAGGCAATATCACAACTAAACCGCCTGTTCAATAGCAGGCAAATAAATACAGTCACATAAACATTATTTAAATAATCCCGTAGTGATGCACAAGGATCAGTAAATAAAATAATTGCAAATAAAAAGACAGTTATACTGCACTATGATTTCAATCTGAGTTTTGGATACAATAATTGCTAAGGCCCAAACTAAAAAGTGATTCTCATAAGATTTCTGAACTAGCTATTATGTATTTAACTAATATTAAATAATATTTTGTGAGGGAACATTATTTAAACACTTTTCAACCAAGGTCTAACTTACAAACTTGAAAAATGGAATATTTTCATAATTATAATCATGAATTATGATTCGGGAGAGGATATTCAGATGCATGTTGACCTAAGTTTGAGTGTTGACAAGTATGGACTGCGCGTCAGAACGGAAAAAGTTCCAATTTATATAAATTAAATGGGTTTTTTTTGTTAATTTTATTGTTTTACTTCAAATACTATTCATATTTACTATTTTGTCCTATTTGAATATTCGTAGTTTCATTTTTAAAATAATAGTATTTTTGTGTTATTTTCAGCAAATTTCTTGTCAGGTTTTAAATATTCCTTACACTGTGTTATTTATGACATACCGTGTTCCCAGGAAAAATTGCCGCTTGCATACTTTTGTAACCTACTAAACGTTCTTTATTTAAATATGCATCTGAATTTCTGATCTTTAGTCATGATGTATTAACAAATACATTTATTTGAGGCTGAATATGGGTCTAAAAACTATGATGAAACCTGCTTTCAAATTTCCTTGTCTTCATTCTACTAGTTATATCAACTTAAATTACACTTAATAAAATTATGGGAATAAAATACATTTTAAACAGATCAAGTTCAAAAATTGCAATTGCCATCATAGCAAAATATGTGATAACTTCACGAAAATAACATCTCTCTAATCTTAAAATTGAACATCAATGTTACTAAAGGTGTATTTCATAAGTATGTCCAGTGTCTACTTAACAATCCAAAATATTGATTAGATATACATAAACCAATGAATAACATCAATTTTTGTTTAGACTGGTGTTGCATTAACTAGTAGAGTAATATATTATCACTATATTGTTACATAGTGGGTGCTTGTCACAGATTAGCCAACAAATGGAGTGCATTGAATGAACCAAGAATTCATTTATTTTCCAAAGTGACCTATTTTAAATTTCCAAACAGCATAAAGATTTTGGCATAGTGCTGCGACACATTTCCTACTGATAGGAACGTGCCCTAGCACTCCATTTCCTCACTATACCCAGTACGTGTTCATACAGTCCCGTGCTCAATGGCACGGTCATTACTAGTTAGACACACAGAAGTTTTCTAACTACCAACATATAACTTATCACTAATTTCCTGTACTGAGAGATATAGTTAAAATTTATCCAGCTGACACCTGAAGCATCCTATGATAGTATACACACAATCACATTCTGTTTATTTTATTACACACTTTAATAGAAATTATGTGTAATATTGAAGTGTACTAGCTCTCAGTCTGTGTCAGCTGTTTTAAGAAATGAAGTTGTCATGTTTTTATATTTGGAATGAATAGATTAATGGATGATCAATGAACAGTATCAAGAATGCATTTCCAGTAGCTTTCTTAGGATGCTTCGTTTGTTCGATAGTTCGTACGTCGTCCTCACACATGGTGTCAGAAAGTAGAATGTTAACTCCCGCAAGCACAAGTGTCACATTTCAAGTCTGAGCACAACATCTATACGAAACTTAAAATATGACCAAACTTGTGCGCCTTATCATTTTACTAAACTACGCCTTAGGCTTCCGCTGTTGTTGAGTTTAACGAAACTAAGTGGAGTTTCTTTGATATGTGGACGCCACTGGTTCTCGATAGGAAATCATATGGAGAGTATACGGCTAAGGTCTAAAAGGGTCTGAACTACAAATAAAATACTGAGATTCTTGATATGTAGCATTAAGAGCGCAAGCCTCAAGGCGAAAAGCTACATATATGGAGCTAGCACTTCAAAATATCACTGTATTTTGGTCAGATGGTCACCTCGAGTATGGAGCGCTGCGGACTCGGTCAGAGGGCGGAATCCCTGTACTCGAGTACTGCTACTGTTCCGACAAGCGCCCAGTCCGCGGCGTCCACACCCCACTCCAAATAGCAGTGTAGCACCTATTATCATTCACTGTACACTTCGGTCCAATTTGCACCTCTCTCACTACCTGTCGATATAAAAGGTAATAAGAAACTGATACAATATATCCATCTCATTGATCAATGGAGTTTCAGGTAACAGAAGACCGCTGCATATCCTATAGCAGGGCTTCGACATAGGCGGAGTGTTCGATGAGTTGGATACGTACGGGTTTAGTCGGAGTCGAGGTTGACGACGTCCTGCGCGGGCGCGGGCGGCATGCGCGGCGCGAGGGGCGGACGGCCGCGCGGGCGCCCGGCGCCGCCGCCCAGCATGATCTCGCGCGCGCGCTGCTGCTGGAGCGCCATGGCCACGGGGTCGCGGCTGCCGAGACCTCCCGCGTAGAACTTCGCGCCCATTTGCTGCTGTCAGTTACGTACAGTTCAGATGACAAGCGCTTGACGCGCTCTCTGCTTATGTGCGGTTACGATGCGCCGTTGGACGCCATGTTTTTGTAAACACACATTAGCAAAACGCGCGTCAAGCGCTTGTCAGGATTGTTAATATCAATATAAAACAAAACAAGCAGCAAATTGAAATGAGTTGCGAAACTGATTGACCCGTTCCATTTTGTAAAGGTGAAGTGAGACGTTCCACAAAGCCTGTACGACCTTGTCAAACCACATGCAAAGACGCTCACTTTTTTTACAAATAAATCTAACTTAAGATTGTAAATGTGGTACTGTTCCACATTTAACGGGGCATTTAATATCATGTCCTGTTGTTTGCTCATTACAGAAACTGATAGCCACTACTAAAAGTGCCAAACTTTTAACCAAGTTCTGCGTCAACTCAATTTAGATTTGCCATAGTCATGCTAAGAAGCGTTATCTAATAATTATTATTTTTAATTAATTTTTAATATATTATTATTATTTCATTTTTTTTGTTGACCCTTTATGTGACATTCCAGCAATTTAAAATTATTGACATGATTTGATATTACCTACTTTTATGTTTAATTTAGACTGGTAAAATATTTTTCTAGTATTGTAATGATTTTCTTTATTATTTTATAATGTTTCTCTTATTGATACCTACATTATTTGTTAAATTTTGCATGCCAAAACTCAGGCAGAATGTACCCGGCTCACTATGTTTTATAACAACTTGATTGTACAATACGTACATTCTATGCGAATAAATGATTTAATTTGAAGCAATAGCCGTTATATTGACTTTTTGTTTAGCTTGGCGAAAGGGCACTCTGACCAGTAATGTAGGGCGGGCCACACTCACATTCTGCTGCATGAGCTGCTGCAGACGCATCTGGTTCTGCTGCTGCTGCTGGCGCTGCCACGGCGGCTCGTACTGCAGCCCCGACGACCCGCCCATGTTGCCGCCTACCGCGCCCGCTGGAATACAAATGTGTTTACTAGTAGCTATAGGTACATAAGTCGAAACCTATTGTTGTTGTCAACATTTTTCACGAATGGAAAACGATACATTCGTAGTTTTCGTAAACTCCTACGATATATTCCATCTATTGTCGGCAATTAACACCATTACAACCTAATTTGGCACCAGATATTATGACATGTTTGGCCAAGTATAAATTCAACTCTGCATCTATGTTAATAAAAAATAACGGCTACAGGTTTCACAGGTGACAATTAAAACACAACTCACCTTGATTCATGGCAGGGTTCATCATACCGTGATTCATCATTCCCGGTTGTGTGTACTTGTATATTTCACTCATTTTCTGCATCAACTATAACATAAAAACAATTCACTGTCATCAAACTATCCACTATGATATCCAAATAATACGTCACTACAAAATAATGAAAATGACATGCTTTCAACATAAAATAATAGGCTAACGGCGTCAGGACTAGGCGTATACAACTAATAAACAAGGGATATAAAATAATCGACATAAAACTTACGCCAAAGTCATATCCACCGAACATCTAAACAGATAAATGTTAAAACATGAATAAGTTGATCATGTTGGGTCATGTTACTTATTCAAACAATCGTACTTACAGTTAAAGACGAGTTTGTTTTTGAAAATAAAGACGTAAAACAAGAATTTCGAACTGATACGAGAATAAAATGATATGTGGTGATCGATGAAGATTATGTATAAAATTCGTGGTAATTATTATACTCTTTCTACTGCAGGGAATGGATTTTGCTTCAAGGTAGAACATGTGAATGTGCCCTTCAATTTCTTTTACTAAGTTGATTCATTATATTAGTACTAAGTTGAATCCTCGCAGAAAGTACCAAACTTTCTGACATGCTGGGAAGTTCATTCCGCCGCTTCTCCCCGGCTAAAACACTAGTATGTGGTGAACACTAAGATGAGAGTTATGCACTTAGAACGTCAAAATAACGTTAAGAAGAACGGTCACGACCCATAGGAAATTTACCCAGGCCCAACACAAAAGGTAAAAGGAAGGAAGGGTAGTTTTTTTGTAATATTAAATATAACAGAAATAAATTAACACTATTCTGAATATCAGTGGCTAACACCTCTAGTCCGCCATATTGCCGTTTGTTTTGTTCAGGCTAAATATTTTAAAATATATTTTTTCTAATGAATAGTAATTATATATTTAAATAACGCCAATTTAGATAAAAACACAAAAATAAACAGTCATCAACCTTTTAGCTCCATTTCTAGTGGAACACTATACAGGGTAATTTTTTAAGTGGGCGTGGATGGCCAAATCCGAAACTATGAGGAATAGAGTAAAATACTCAAAGTCTCGAGCCCGATTTTGATAAAACTAGAACTGCATCATCAGATTTTTGAAAAAGTGGTATTAAAAAAAAATCCCCTGAACAAAAACATAAGGCAAAATTTAGGTGTTAGCCATTAATTTTGAATATAAAAAAAATATATTTTAGCAATATTTTAAATAACAAAAAAACTGAGATATGTCTCTTTCGTGTAGGGCCTGGGTCACAAATGACCGTTCTCCTTTGAATAACTTTTGCTTTTGCTGAAAGTTTTCCATGAGAAGTGTGTATTTAGTTAGCTCACCCCTGGGTTAGAGTTGTAGATGAGTGGCAACATGTCCCGGATCTGGTTGTCGTTGATGTTGGGCATGTCCTTGCGCAGCATGGCCGCTAGGGCTGCGTACGCTAGCTGCTGCTGTTGTTGCGCTAACAGTCCTGGCACTAGAAAAGGAAAAAATAAAGTAAAAACGTATGTTAGGCATAGGACAAGTACATACACTTTCCAGGATTTGAACGAGGTGAATGGTAGAATTGCCCAGGTAGTAACTTACTGGATAAACCAAATTTGAGTTATTCGTTTATTAAATACTTAGCCGAAGACGATGACGAAAAATTCGCGTGATTCCAAGATCTTTTCTACGCACCAATATCTACCAGAATTTACTTCACAAGAAGAAGAGTCTCATTGAACTCTTGCGACAGCAGCCTTTAAAACAAGGTTCACGTCCGATTTGGTTGAGTTTTGGATATCGGTCTAAATGAATATCAAACTTTAAGTTAAAAACCTCTAAGAATTCTCATTCCCTTTGTAACATCTTATTTATCTAAAGCCGGGTTTTCAAATACCTGGAAAGTCCAGGTATGTAATTATAATTAACAGAAGTCTGAAATCACCGATGCGCGTTGAGCAGGCGCGATTAATGCTCGTGCCTACACAGTACAAGAGGCCTTTGACCCGCAGTGAGACAGTAAGCGGCTGGTATTGTAGGCGATAGTCGTAAAGTCTCACCCATTCCGTTATGCATGGGCCACGTAGACGGGAAAGGCGCGGGCGGCGGCTTGTTCTTCTCGTTCTCGAAGTCTTCCCATGCTGCCTTGCGTTCTTCCTCGCTCAAAGTCTCCTCTTCTTTGTTCTCCAGTAGAGAGTCATGCTCATGGTATTTGTAGATCTGGCGGAATTGTGTAGTATTAGTTTAGTTTGTCTTTTAACAGATTTAACGAGAGTGTGGGAGGGTTTTCAATCTTTCCTCTCAGTATGAAACATGGGCTGATTGTGCTATGGAAAACTTCGGCGTGGTTTGAGGGAACTAATGAAAGGAAATCTAAGTAAATTTTAAGGAAATGTCAGAGACAACGCGGAGAACCCGCAATCGAGCTGAAATGAAAGTGGACATGAAGAGAATTGTGAAAGAAAGCATACACCTCATGTGGTGTTCTGTATTTTTCACCTAACAAGACGCCTACGTAAGGACTCTTCTAAGTTCTCTTGGTCAGGTTGATCTCTGCGTAAGGTCTATTGTTACATATAGAACAGTACCTGTGCCTCATGTTCCCGCAGCATCTCGGCGAACAGTCTGTCCTTGGGCAGCGTGGGCAGAGCCCTCGGCTCTTCAGGTCGCGCCTCGAATTTGTAGAGCTCGGCTAAGTCGTTCTCTGCGTAGTGTCGGTCTATCTGCTGCTCGTCGATCACACGTTTGGAGATCGCTTGCTTGGTTACTTGACGCTCATAGATTTTTTCTTCCATTGTACCCTGTTGGTAAAAATTTTGTTAATTTCTAATTCATGGACCTCTTGAAAATTGTAATCATAGAAATAGTTTGAAATGCTGTGCTTTAATAAAGCAAGATAACAAACCATTACTTACTAAAGGGTAAATGGCTTTGTTTTAAGATTATAAAGACACTTGTAACTAGAAAAATGATGGGGTAAGAGAATATTTTGAGCCGAACACATTGCTTTCAATAGTCGATGCTAAATTTTTATCTAATTTTACTTATTCATCCTATATCCAGAATTCCAGACTCACCATAGCCAAAAACCGGTAAACATAGCAAGGTTTCTTCTGGCCGAAGCGGTAGACTCTGAATATGCTCTGCACGTCGTGCGACGGGTTCCAGGAGACGTCGAAGATTACCACGCGGTTGGCGGCAACCAGGTTGATACCCAGACCACCCGCGCGTGTTGATATTAGGAATAACCTGCCGAGATTACAAAAGCCTTACATTTATAAATTACTGTATTTTTGTAGATAAAAATGTATTGACTGGTTTACCTTAGTTTGGGTTTCGCCCGCAATTAAATCTAGAGCCAATTTTTCTTCAAGTTTTTAAGTCGTTTTTTTGAGTAAAGTTTGCCTTGTCTGGATTGAAGCTACCTATAAAATAAAACCTGCTGTTTCCTACAAAAGTGCAACACCTAAACGGTCAAAATGTGCCGAACAGCAGTTTTTTTTTTTTTTTTAATAATCGATGAAAAATTAAATATTTTGTATTAAATGAATGATGCAATACGTGGTAACCGATTTCCCTTCCAACCCGTATACATAAAAAAAAACTGATCTGGTGTAATACAAAACCTCCTCCCTTTTTTAGTAGTCAGTTAAAAAGTTTAGATGACAACTCTAACATCCGCGTTCATGGACCTCTTGAAAAGACCTAGTGGGTTTACAGGTTATCTTTATACTGTGACTTTTCTGACCTCGCTCTCGGGTTGTCTTCTCTGTTGAAGTTCTTGCACCAGATGGATCTGTTCTCACAGGAAGTGGAGCCGTCAAGCCGGAAGTAATCCACACCCGGTGACCATGAACCTGATGAACAGTTATTTGTTAAATATCTAGTTAAAGTATAGCCCTACATTTCTACAAGGTTCTTCAAGGTTTCACTCGAGTTCTACATTCTATTCAAACTGCTGTCAAGATGCAGCTTCAAGAGGTAAGAGTTAGGCACATTTCGCCAGTTATGTTCGAGTCCCTTGTTATAAGGGGCGAGCCTATTGCCACATTACTGAGTAATTATGTACTTACCGACATGTCTGCCCAGTTTGTCATCGATGCGTCCCTCCTGCGTAGCCTCGTCCACTTTACCCAGGAAATGTTCGATGAGATCTAGTGAGTACAGCGATTGTGAGAACACCAACCTGATGAAAACGAAACAAATTATAAAGTACAAGAAACAAACTTACTTAATTAATCGTTTGGTATTAGTTTGTTATTCAGTCTCATATATCCAGTTTAGGCACAATTATTATTAGCTGGTGCCTAAATCTGCTGTGTTGGCTTTGTGGCTGTCACGAATGTAGCCACTGGGGAAACTTAGATGTGAGTGACACGCCTTGTTGACAACAGCTTTCCTCGATGTCCAGAAATGTGCAAATATAAATATCGACATTTTCGATACTTATTTTTATTTATGTGCCGTTTTTTATCCAACGCCATTGAGTTGGATAAAAAACGGCACATACGTATACATTTATACGTATCTTCTTATTCTTCATACTCACAGTTTATCCCCAATAGCCTCGCACTGGCGCAGTATATCGAACAGTAGTACGAGTTTGTGCGAGTTGCGCATGTCATCCAATTCCTCTTCCTCTACCAACTTGATCCACCACTCTGTCGGGTTCTCGTTACGGACTTCCACCACTTCGGCGACTTCAGCGTCTACATCTTCAGCATCCACTGGTGAATAAAACAAAAGATATAGAAGCTGAATGATCAAAAAGAATGTGTACTGTCTGTACAGAATTTCCAGACGTTCTTTTTGCACGTGTAAGATTCACATATGGCGCAGCGCGTCCAACAATGCATAACCACAAACGTATACGTGCGTTGTTTTAATAAATTAATTAAATTAATGCAAAAGAATGTCGAGTAAATTTTTACTAATTCAGCACGTCATCTGCTAATCGGTTGCAACGTCCAAAAGTACTAAACAAATCTCCAGTTATTATGTGTGTTTCTAACACACAGCATCGATTGAAGAGGCATCATAAATAATACCTTTGGACGTCTTATGATAATGCATTTATATCTCTTACCTTGTTCCTTTTTGTGTTACCTCTGTCTTTCACCCTTATGCAGAATGGCGCCCACTTTCGAAACTGGAGCGCATCTGTCACTTGCTTGTCATAGCATCTAAATTTTGCCGCGAAATGGACGCAAAATTTTTTCTCTCTTTAATTTTCCTATAAAATTATAACATCTTTCTGAAAACTTTACAGAAAGTGAATATTGGTGCTCGTGGTAGTGTTTTAGTGTTCACCCTGATTGTGGGTTAACGTCTCACCGAGAGGGAAATCGATAGTATTCTCAGAGATCACGATTCTGAGAGCAAACCAAGTCTACCTAAGTGCTAGAGTGCGATCCTCGGAGGATATGTTTAGAGCACTTCTAGTATGACTATGGATGTGTTTTTCCCCTCCGCCGAACAAGAGTCTAACCTCTTGTTATCGAGAAGTTTCTTTTACATAAACTACACACTAATAATGTGTGAGTCGCAAGTAAGTGTTGAATCTTTTTACATGACACAACTCGGAAACAGAAACTGCTTCTAACTTATTATAAGTTAGCTAATCAAGTGTTGATATTGCGTCTTTCAGAAGCGCATTGCAGTTTTCCTTAACAACCCTTTTCTTGTCGCAAGAGACAGAAATACTACACAACTATAATATTTCAGTGTAAGATATGATGAATTTAGGGAGTTATTCCTAAAGTAAACTTGGCAGAAATTCTAACATGGAATAGAATCTGTTAGAAACCTGGGGAAACCTTACAGTTAATCTCAGTCTTCCTAGATAGCACACGGTATAGGTAGACGAGTTGTTATAATACTAAACCAAACTATGGACTATTAAACCCTGATGGAGGGATTTTTTTTTTTTTTTTTTTTTGTCTGTGATCTCTAATGTTAGTCCCTATCAGAAAGAGCGGACTGCTAAAGAGCAGCTGAAGGCTATGGCATGCATTGACTTTTTAACCGAGCAACAAACACTTATTTTGAATTTTATTTTGAAAGCAAGCCTGACTAGTCCTGTACAAGAAGTACTTTAGATGGATTGTACATACAATTCAAATCTGTGTACTGAACAATGTGTCTCTGGGTACAATGAGGACATTTGAAATCAGGGTCAATAAATAAATATATTTATTTTAATTAAATTTTATATTCAAAATTACTTATAAATAAAAATGACTAGTTCATTATAACATTAAGGTTATAGAGCTAATTAAAAGAAATTGAACTAACAGGATAATATATTTCTATTGTTTTGGTTTACGAAGATTTTTTTTATTTTTTTTTTGTAAATATCACCATTGATTACTCTTATAAATATCCCCAAGAAAGGAAAGAAAATAAATGTACAGATTGAGGATAGAATATGAAACAACAACTAATCAGTTTAATACTGAAAATACTAATAAGATCTAGTTATTGCAATAACACCATACATTATTGTTTTAAGCCACACTAGCGGTTTTTTCAGATGTATTACTGTAAGGGAAGAGTGCTCTTGTCTGAGATATGAATTTTTCTAGTTTTAGACATGTTTATTGAACATAGCCTGTAATTATAATCATGGAGATTTGTTATAAAGTATATGAAACATAGATTATGGTCTTGCATTATATCACTGACAGCGGTGTCCATATAGTGCATGAACAAATCATTTATGGAAATTATCTTTTTTTGTTAGAAAAACCAAAGTTTTTTATAGCAGAATGAGGATCAGGGATTGAAATAACTCTGCCAAGCTTCAGAATTTTTAGGAGGACACCCTAAATAACTAAGAAAAGCTGTAGAATTAATTAATACAAACCTGATTTTGTTAATACTGAAGTTAATGACAGAAAGCTAAACCTCCTTCATAATAGTTTTCTCTTTAAACCATATTAATCCAAGATTATGACAATAGAATCAAAGAGCATATTGTTTACACTCTTAATTACTAAGGAGTAAAACAGAAGCAATGTTATATGCAGTTAATGACATTGGTCACATCAATAACTGCTGAGAAACAACTAAAAGTATGAAAATTGACAGTTCTCTGAATATTTGCAGCAGTAACCAATTGGCAAAGACTTTGCCTGCCTTGAGCTTTGAGCCTGTGGTTTCTGCATTATTGTTTGTTACTTTAGATTATGTTTTGCTGTCCTATGACCACAAGTCATCATAATCCTATGTCTCGGAGACTGGAATTTCTAACAAAGCAAACATGTGAACAGCTGACGTGTAACAAGTTCAGAAGTCTGCCTATAAGGTTATGCCTATGTTGTCATGAGACAATCAGAATTTGTTTTTGACCAAAAGTAACGAAAGAGGTGGCGCTGGTTTTGCCAAGAGTTTATTTTTTGTTTTTGGTGGTGCCATAAAACTATTGATAGACCACTCAGTTTCCTCTAGACATGGGTGAGGTTAAATCTACTTCCTTGTCCACACTGGCTGTGGGGGAAGGTTAAGATCCCAAGTGAAAAACTCTCATCATCAGGAACTTGTTAACTAAGCCAGATCAGACTGGTATTCTAACTTAAGAGTTGTTTTTTGCCATATACACAGAGTTTGTTTTGCCATCTACTCAGAGTTTGTTTTGCCATCTACACAGAGTTTTTTTGGCCATATATGCAATAATTAGCAGCCAGAGTCAACCTTCCTTGAATATGTGCATATTGTAGTTTCATCATCAGCGCATGGCAGTCTACTGCTGGACATAGGCTCTCCAATAGCACGCCACCCTGCTCGGACACGATCCCTAGCGCTCCATAAGTGAACCCGAAAAGTGTCAAGGCTAGCAGATTAGCTGAATATTACTCTATCAGCGGTTTACCTCCCGGGGAGTTGTTAAATTGATATACCGGCTTAGCCGACCGCTTAACTAGGAACAGACTAGCCAGATTGGCCTCTGTTGCCCCAAACCCCAGGCCTCGGAGGTCATGTTTTTGAAAGTGGGGTGTCCCAACGTGAAATGTTTTTTCATGTCAGTTTAGTCGGCCTGTGAGCGACTGTACGTTACATGGGACTCAAACGACGGCTTGGCAAGCTTCTGCAATGTTTACATTCGGAGATGAAATTATGGACTGGCATGCTTTTCTCTTCCCTATTTAACAACGAGTACTCAATCACTTAAACTCAGAAGTGGGTACGTACTATGTATAATATGGTTCCCAGCCTTCGAGACGAGAGCTATCAGAGCCAGAGTCCGAACTCCTGATATCTAACAAGCTGCAAAATAGATTCATTCTTAGCTTGTAAAATTTAGGGGGGGGGGGGGGCAGCCATGTTGCAAAGGAAGGTTGTCAGCAGAAGAAAGAGGCTTGTTATATGGTGATTGGAGTAGATCCATAATAACCTAAAGAGTTATCTTCTCTAAGATTTGTCATGGTGTAGATTTCATGACATTCAGCCTAAATAATGGGATCCGAATAGTAATGCTTAAAGCACTATCTGTTGACACAGATTTGCAAATTGTACACTTATAGTGCACAATATACGAATTTTATTTTTTGACCTAATGTTAATTTCAAAATTATTGAGGATCTACTTAGTTAAACCACTGCCTGAAAGACCACTTGTTGGGGATACGGAACTACCCCTTGATTTGATTCGCAGAGAATTGAAATGACCAAATATTTGTGTATGTTGAATAACGTAACATTGCAATGTATGGCTCATAGACCTCGGTAGACAGGGTTGCTTACTTATTTTGTTTACAGGAGCTAGTATGTCGAAGCCTGCTTAAAATTATAATTAGGTATATAAATTAAATATTGTCTCTCTTATGGATGGACTAAATCCATATTCAAATAGACCGAGATTTAGGAGCTTGCCTGCTTGTAGCAGGAAGCGTGTGGTCCGTGCTACTAGCCTTCGGGAGGCTGACTGAAGAATAGACCACTGGTTGAAATTTGATTGGAGGAGCAGAGAGTCTTCCAAGGGTGCTACTAATGTAGGTACAGTCATAGGAGTGAGAACTCTCTCAAGAGAATTTAAATTTGTAAATTTTCTTATTTTCCACTCTTGGGCCACAGGTCTCTTCTCTGTGAGCGAGAGGATATTTTTTGTCATCAAAACATTATGTGCATTTACAAGATCTCTTGGCGTGTCAATGGCAATCTAGATTGTTTCGGGCCAGAACTGAGCTACTAGTTTGGCGCTTTCGGTAGCGCCCATCAGAAACACAAGGATGCACAGGGTACAAGTAGTAGACTTGAATACCTCATGTTAGATCATTTATATGCATTGCTACCTAATCATATACTTCGTGTTTGAAGTTGATTGTTAATTGAAGTTGTTCTTTATTTAGTATTCCCACACCTTGATATTTTCGAAGGGATTCAAGAATATTTAATCATTCGTGTATATTTCCTAGCTGGTTGTCAGTTAAATACATGTGTGAATTCCTTAAATAACAAGGAGTTTAATATTTTATTTCAGCTTAAGTCTCACTGAATTTCAATTATCAGTTGTTAAAGTATTTTATATTTTATGTGTACCTTATAAATAAGGCATAAGTATATTCATTTGCCATGATATTATTTATAACATGTTATGGAAAACATGTTCATTTTAACATTTTCTAGGATCACTAGATTGAGAACTTTTAATGTTTTATTGTTTTTAGTATCAGCATTTAACAGATAAACAACGAAATATTCGTTTATACTATATATAATTCACATAGCATCTAAATCCTTCAGATATTCTTTCACCAGCAGAGAGCAAACAGGTCTTCAATCGATGCTGTGTGTTAGAAACACAGATAACAGGTCTGTTTTGCATTAAAACAAAACAGTTATTATGTGTGTGGAGAACACACAGCATCGAAGCAAGGTGCTTGCTGGTGTTTGAAGACTATGACAAGCAAGTGACAGATGCGCTCCAGTTTCGAAAGTGGGCGCCATTCTGCATAAGGGTGAAAGACAGAGGTAACACAAAAAGGAACAAGGTAAGAGATATAAATGCATTATCATAAGACGTCCAAAGGTATTATTTATGATGCCTCTTCAATCGATGCTGTGTGTTCTCCACACACATAATAACTGTTTTGTTTTAATGCAAAACAGACCTATTATTTAGCTATTTTATGAGGCTGCTTTACTGTATGCTATGGAGTGAGGGCCATTTTATTTCGCCAAAAAATATCATAATTATGAGCTCATGATTTCCTTGCTCTCCACAATTCAATATGATACCGTGTTTCCAATAGTTTGTGGGTGCATAAGATAACCATTTTGACAAAACATTATTTTCTTTAGTAATAAAAAACTGTGATCAAACATACCTAATCAGTTATGAAACTTATGGTATATTATCTTAGCATCAAAAGGGTATTGTTTGAGCATAGACAACATACAACTTAGCTACAGCAGTTGTGTGTAAGACAGAAAGTCAACATAAAATAATATAAAGCATACTAAAGCTGGTTAGACATTACCGTTACCTGGGTTGGCCCGGGTCCCCCTCCGGGTGCCGACCTTGGAGTCGTCCTTGGACTTGTCCTTAGCCTTGTCCTTCTTCTTCGCCTTATTCTTCTTCTTACTCTTCTTTCGGCTGTCATCGCTCACGTCTGAGAGGTCGTCAGATGACTCTTCTGTTGAAGTTTCCTGTTGAAAGGGTTTTTTTTTTAATGAAATCTTGTTGATACCGAAAACATAAGGTGGTTTGATAGAGTGAGAAAACGAGAGGAGTACTATCGCACGCGGCAGCATCAACGATGCGCTTTTATGCACACAAGTGTGTCTATTTCCTCACTATTCAGTCTAATGAGACGACAATCCGACATAACCGGAAAGATCATGCCTGTAATATGAGCCTGGTAAACCAAGGTAACAGCCCTAACGAAGCTAGAGAGGAGAAATACAAGTCATACAATATTTCGACTTACATCTGGAGTAGAATCATCATCTATAAAATCTACTAGCGATCCCTCCGAGTCTTCTTCTTCTCTCTCCCTCTGAAACAAACAATTCCCAATATACCTTTGCTCAACAGTCCAAACACAGATTACTCATAAAAAAAATACGTAGCGTTTTGAGTACCTTTTTCTGTTGCATAATCTCGTATCTTTCCGAATTATACTTGAGCACAAGCGGGTGCGTCCATATTCTCTGCAGCGATTGGAAGTCAGGGAACAGGAATCCTGAAGACTTGCCGGGTAGTGGCCTGCACAAATACATAACAGAAATGAAGGGTAAGCTGTGGTGTACTGTACAAGCATTTCACCAGTATTTAGGGTGACTGGTAATTAGTGACGGATACTTAAACACGTGATTGTACTCATGACAACAAACAACTTTTATTATGGGACTAAACCTGAAATTGCGAACCCGCGGAAGAAGTGAAGCTTCGTAATGTGACGCATTCACTCTAGCTCTGTCTCTTTCTATTCCCGCTCCCCAGGAGCGTTGAACGTTTAACGCAACAATACTTTCATACCTCCTCCATGGTATCGTTAAACGTTTAACGCAACCTTGCCGCATTAGAAGGTTCACTTGAAAAAAAAATATTATTCATTATTAGGTATGTTCTACTGTTTGTTAAGTAAACATTATTAACAGGATGTTTTATAATTCTAATGTTATGTTGTTTGTTATTTTTCTTTGTACCTATTATCTTAATTAATGGTAAAAATAAACACGCCTAGAGCTATTTTATGTCGGATCACCACCAAAGACCACTCAATGTATCAAGATAAGATAAGATAAATATTATCTTATCTTGATACATTGAGTGGACCACCTTTGTAAGACGACTAAAAAATCACGGTGTAAACAATTCCCATGACCAGACACAAATTAAAATTATATGCTGCTACTGATATTCGGTTTAAAAGTGATCAATCAGTTAATGAAGAAAATTTTGTCTTTTAGGATATATTTTGACTAGAACAAAGAACTGTGTGTTATACACATAGGCTCTGTTAAAAAGACATACCTTCTCGAATAGTTATCCAAGTAATGCTGATACAGTTTGACTTGAACATCAGACAGTGTAATAAATAATACGTATTCGTGCTTCGGAGGTAGGAAGGGTGCCAGCACCCCGTAGTCTCTCCTCTGGAAACAACAAAATATAGGTGTAAAAGTACCCTTAACGAAGCCCAAAGGCACTTGTTTGCCCCGTCATTGCAATCAATTTTTGTTCTAGACCAGGGATTCCCAAAACTATTTTGGACAAGAGACCCTTTTTCCAAAATGAACTAATACCTTAGAACCCAATAGCCAAATAACGTAAAAATTCTATCTCTAGTTTTTTTCCTATTGATACAAAATACTTACCAATTTAAAAACTTTGCAGTTGAGTAAACTTGATATCATTTTTTCATCAATATTTAACATAATAAATAGACATAAAATTCAGTAAATATACGAACTTGTAAACGCTTATCGCTTATCGACTTGTTGAGTTTGTACAGACCTACTTCCTACTAAAATATTAGTCATTCTTATAACAAGTTGGTAAACGTAACACAACTTATACAGTATCTTGAAAGTTTCAAATAAGAACTTGTGTCAATTAAAAGGGGCCGATTTTTAGACCGCGTCGACCGCCAAAATCAATTTTCGTTTATGTCGACCCCTGGAAAGCCGATGTTGCCCAACGGGTCGATATCGACCAATTTGGGAATCCCTGTTCTAGACCATACCTCGGAACTTTCTAGTTACGGAGATATTAGGGGTCCAACGATTTTTTTTTTAATTACAAATTTTTAATGTTTTATCCATCAGCACATGTTTTGAGTGCGTTAAATTGAGTCCTACCGTAAAACGTGATGTTTCACAGGAAAAAAAAAGTCATTTCCCAGCAATAATTTTTTGTGCAGTTACTTAGTTTGATGTACATAATGCTTGATTGATGGTGCTTCGTTTATACCTTGTATATGGCAGGACAGGAGTATTTCTAAAACCTTGTACTTCTTTTATTAAAATCAATACTGTTTTTTTCATACCTGAACAGCTCCATCCAACATTTTATGCAGCACGTGGGAGCGTCTCTTCATGACCTTGATGTCACCCTCCGTAGAGTCAGTGTACTGTCCATTGGTGATGGGGTTCACGAAGCGATTCAAATACTCATTGTACTTCCCGAGCAGGTTTGGTTTCACGAATTGTACCATGCAGTAGTCTGGTGACAAGATAAAATATGCCATGAAAAATAGGAGCAAATTACATTATTAGTTGTTTCTCTAGACATACTAGGGCGATGATGGCGGAAAGAGCTTGACCTTCGAAGGACTGGTCCATGATAACAGCAAATAGAAGTGTGAGAAAATGATATTTGGGGGTTTTTGCTGATACAGCCCAGGAATATAGGGACTACTCGTGACGACACCCAAGCGAACAACGAACCAAAGCGAACGTTTATTAGTGTCACATCTCTTCCTTTTTAGGGTTCCACACCTGAAGGGTAACCAACAGAACCCTATTACTAACTCCTCCGCTCTCTGTCCGTCTGTCTGTCTGTCTGTCAGCGGAGTGTATCTCATGATCCGTAATAGGTAGACAGTTAATATTTTCACAAAATGTTTTTTTATTAATAATAAAAGAACGAGTCCGACTTGCACTTGGCCGGTTTTTTGTTATTATTGATGATATTAATGTTATTATCTCAATTCAGCCATTAAAGTTCCACTTAGGAAATGTTTTAATTATATAACAGTAAAGGCTCTTCTTACAAGAGACAATGAAAATAGCGTGAAGTTAGTATTTCTTCTGTTTTGTTAGAAGTTGAAAAGACGCCGAAGATACGTTCTTAGGTTTAAGTTCTATACTACAAAATATACTATACTTAAAAAATAGGCCTCACATTCTTTTAAGTTGTTCTGAAGCGGTGTGCCGGTGAGTACGATGCGGCGTCGAGTCTTCACTCTGTTCATAGACTGCGACAGGCTGGTCTTCTCGTTCTTCAGCAGATGTCCCTCGTCACACACCACCAAGTCTGGTCCTGAGTTTAACATAAATTAATATGACTTTTATCTGTGTATACAACGTGTAACGGGAAGGGTATAGTAAGCCGAAACGGGGTCACACAACTCTTCATTCTGAACAACTTTTGTTCTACGACTTTGGAAAATTCGCATAAAAAAAAAATTTGCTTCTCCATAGAAACTTTGTTGGTCACGTGACTTTTTAGTATGGAGAGTAGAATTCTTTTTTCACGGATTTGCAAAAGTCGTAGTACAAAAGTTGTTCAGAATGAAGAGTTGTGTGTCCCCCTTTCGGCTTATAATACCCTTTCCGTTACACGTTGTATATATTTTGCTCCTATGGCCTCGATGATGATGATCTTAAGTGTAGTAAAATTAGATATATTAGTGTGTTATATTACAAGTATGTATAGACTATTGAAAAACTAGGCAAATAGGCTATTGAAAGGCGAAATAGTTCCCAAAACCGAGGAGGAGGTTCTGGAGGTTCAGGGCTTTCCCAAACCGTAATTTTTAACGTGAACCTTCTCCAGAACTGTCCCAATCTTTGCAAGATGGAAATTAGTAGTCTGATAGTGATTTCAATCAAAATCATCAAAACCAAAATATTTTATTTTACGTAGGCCCAGATGGGCACTTATAAAACGTCGACAAAAAGGTGCACGGTTCGATTGGTTGTTTCCTATGGAGAAGAACCGGCAAGAAATTCCATGGTTACTCTTTTCAAATCATTTGGTGTTACAATATTATCATGTTACAGCATTAGTATTTAAGTATGGGAGAACACCGTAGGCCTGAGAGAAATTTGAAGGGGTATGTGTCCAATTCGGTTACATGCTGCAAGTTTACATTACCAACTAATCAAATTACACTGACCTGGATCCACAAGACTCTCCTGGAAGCTGCGCAGCATCTTCTTCTTAAACTTCTTGTTGTTGTCGGCGGAGAGGTTGCGGAACATCTCGTAGCCGAGCACACACACACCACCGCCTTCGAACCACTGCTGCAGCTGGAACGCCCGCTCAGAGTTCTGCTTGTACCTGCGTTTAGATGTAAGGGGTAAAATATATTGTCCTTAATTCTAACTTTAATGTTATAAATGCGAAAGTAACTCTGTGTGTTACATTTCATGCCTAGAACCCAAAATATTTTTTCATGAATTTTGGAAAAGTGATTGATGGGACCATGGAGAGGCTACTTTTTTTAGCGAAAATAAACTTGAATTGGGTGACATATGGGATGAGTATATCGCGGAAAAAACAAGGTTCACGCGCACGAAGTCGCGGGAAGAAGCTAGTAATACCACATATGAGAAAGTGAGTTTGTTTGTATATTTCGGTAAAATTTGGCTTGCTGACTTTTGATCTCGATAGGATGGACCCGTGGGATAATTTCTGAACTGCATGCGAGTGAAGCCGCGGGCAAAAACAAGACCATAACTAGAAGTAACAGCGCAAAACAACGGCGTCGACCTCGTCATCAGCTCATCGAAAAAGTGTTTTATTGTTATAGATAACTATATATGGATAACTGTCACGTGTGTATTTCGGCCCTGTAGGAGATATTTTTTTCTAGCGAAAGTAATAGCGACAGTGTTAGTAAATTAAAGATATTGAAACCCTGTCAAATCTAGTACAATTTGTGTTAGTTATTTCTCTACGCGACCTTGTATGTTTTACCCGCAGTTTTACCATAGTTTCATCAATTCGTTATTATTATACAGGATATGATATGGTAACACAAGTTCGAGTAGATTTATCAGTGCGTTTGATGCAAGGACACAAACTGGTACGTACTACCTCTCGTCGTTATCAGCACTTACGTATAAGAATAGCACTGCTAAGTATTATGATCCTTCCAGGAAATGAAAAAGGCACTTGAGCCAATCTGAACATTTATAAGGCCACGTACACACTGACAGGTAGCTTGCTTAGAACCTCCTAGCGAGTAGCTAAGTGTTGCTGCGCGCTTGGCGCCTGTAGCAAGTATACAGGGTGTAAACAGACTCCCACGAAGCCGTCAACAAAACAATATGTACATCAAACTATTACTTAGTTTGATGTACATACAACATGATGTACAGACTTTACGCAAAAATTAGTGCTGGGAATCGACTTTTTTTTGGGCTGAAAAATCACGTTTTACAGTAGGACTCAATGTAACGCACTCAAAACATTGTGCTGATGGATGGATTGAATAGTAAGAGGGAGGGGAGGGAGATGTTTAAAGTAAAAATCTTACATTAAAAACATGTATTTTAAAAAAAACTTGTGCAAAAACAAAAAAATTATCGCAATGACGGGGAGAACACGTGCCTTTCGGCTTCGTAAGAGTCTGTTTACACCCTTTAGATGTTAAGTCACTAGACTCACTATGCTTTATTAGACGCTAAGTAAGGCACCAGTCAGTGCGGTCATAGCCTGAATGATTAGAATAAAGGCTTGTTTACACAAGAGTTTTTGTTCATCGAGACTTCGAGAGACGATTATTTTTATGATAGAATCGTCGGGTAATTTATCGAAGGTATTCAAACAAAATAAAACAACATGTCTCTATTCGATATTAGCGGGAGCGGCCCGTAATAAACCACCTGAGCTTTTTGGTGGATGATTGAATAAAATTTATAATTTGTTAATTCTTTCCTTACCTCGACAGCTCATACACATCAACTTCGAACTCGGAGTGGGCATGCTTGAGCCACATCTTAAACTCGTTGACCCAGTTGAGGACGGTGGACAGCGGACACACGACCAGCACACGGTTCACGCCTGTTAGGGTACCGTGGATCAGCAGAGTGTGTGTTAGAGAGATTACCTGAGAAAGAATAGCATTTCTTAAAATATTGGCATATTCAATAAAACGCCGTCACCTTTATGTCGCCAGTTACCTAGAAGTAACTCTTTTCGATTTCTATGATAAGGGGGCCTAGTTGTAACAAAAGTTTTTTTTTATCAATAAATGGATTAGAACTCGATCTCGTGTGGACGAGATATCCAAAAGATGCCTCTTCAGTTTAGCTTGAAAGGTTGTTTGGCTAGTTAATTTTGAGGTAACTTACTTGTAAAGTTTTTCCCAGACCCATACAGTGAGCGAGGATGCACCCAGATCCCCTGTCTTTCTTAATACGCTTCACACTCTCAAAGCAAGCATCCCACATAAACTTTATGCCGTTTGCCTGAAACAATTTTTTTTTATTGAATTTACAAGAATATAATACCTCATTCTGACTCAAATAGTCCTTAATATTACTTATGGAATAAGTCGGGCAATCCAAGTCACACACGCCTGTCGTGGTTTTGATGTTAAGACATGTGGGTAACAAAGAGAAACATGTTGCCAAAGATACAAAAATAAGATAGAGGAACACAGTTTACACAGTTGCTCTATATATTTATTGTTTATCATGATACAGATATTTGAACCGCGAGTATAGTATAATCATTTTAGTATTTAAACAAGGTTCTTTGTATCCCAAAGTACATTTAGGAACATTGACAGTTGCAAAAATGGTCCTCACGATCCAACAAGATGAGGCTTACCTGATGGGGTTTCAGCTTCTTTACCAGTCCCCTATCAACCTCGATCAGAGGCTCTTTAGTTTCAGGATCGAAGTCCAGTACCACCTTCTCCAAAACAACCTCGTCTGGTTTGCCAGACTCGTCAAATTCCAAGTTATTGTACTGCAAATGAAAACACTTTTATTTGCATCTATTTTTAAACAAATATACGAGTTGATGATTACAAATGTGGAATGATGAAGACGGCCAGGTGAATCACTGAAAATATTGGATTGTGTGACCCCGATACGAAAGAAAAGGAGAGTACATAAATGATAGATAACACGGAAGAATAGAAGAGAAAAATATTCAGCGGCGACCCCAAATACGAATCATTTGTAAACAGTGGCAAAAATTATGATTAAATATTTAATTTTAATTCTTATAGTCTGAATGTTTTAACTAATTTAAGATTCATCAATTAAAAATTGAAAATGAAGTGTTAAAAATACCAACCACTTTCTGTCTCTCTAAAATACGAGCGACCCTCTCTTTTTCTTCACGCGCCGCCTTTTTAGTTGCCTCCTCCAACTGATTCTTACCCATGACCTGCAATCAAACATATTATTAGTATCCCATTTAATTTTACAAAGATTTCAAATCGTAAATATTTATTAAAATATACCGAATGTTTACCTTACGTATATTCTTTCTGCCATGTTTATTCCTGCCCTCATTTTCCGTGTCAGACCCAGAGGCATCACTGTCCCGCACTGACCTTATACGTCGACGTTTCTTTGTGCTATAAGGAAATAAACACCAGTTATAATCTAGGGCTACCAGTTATGCCGTGTAGACGACGCGTTCGTGTTCCACGCGCGCCTCAAAGAGATGTCAGCAAACAGGGAGGGGCCCGCAAGGGCCGATGCCTGCCAGGGCTGCGGGCTGTTCGAAAGAGATACCGCGGCCCTGGAACACAAAGGGCAAGGAAGGAACATGGATGGGTTTTAGTCAGAACAAGTCTGACACTCCCTTCCGCTCTGCCCAGAGCGGGAGAAGTCATTTGATGATTTCCCATCCGTAAAAAAAAAAGAAAAAAAAGGGCCACCAGTTATAGTTTTTGACCGAGTCGTGGGCAAAGAAACCAGGGCCGGCCTAAAGCCGTTGGGTCGGCGATGTCGTCAAAGTCGCGGGAATCAACTGGATATGGGACGCACAGAACCGGGAAGTCTGGCAGAAAAAAGGGGAGGCCTATACCCAGCAGTTGGTGATTCCGGGCTGATATGATACTATCGGGAACAGTGTGAGCCAATAACCGATTTTGGATGACATAGTTGTAATCCAGTACACAAGTAAGTAAATTAGTCATGTGCCTGTAATGAAGACCGTTATAAGTACATTGTGGATGGAGCGACCACAGCTAGGTCCCATTCTGACTAATTAAGTCAAGCTTTTGAATAATATAAAATGACCTAGCGTCATTAGTGTCACGGTTGCTATACCCGTTATTACTATGTCGTACCCATGTCTTTTGTACTGGTTCAAACTAGGGATGTTGCGGATGCGGATTTTTGAAGACGCAGAAGAAACTACGTTTTGGTGCCGTATTCCACCACGAGTGCCTAGTTAGGGTTGGTTCTAGTTTACATACATTTAGATACAACATACCCTCCTTCAGAACTGGATCCGACTGACCCGTCACTCTCAGAGGCCTTCTTCTTTCTCTTGGCGCGTTTGAGGTTCGCCTCAGAACTTTCGTCCTCCGAGTCCTCAAAGTCACTTAGTCGAACGTCTGCGTCGCGTTGCTTACGACGCGATGTGCCACTTTCAGAGTCCGATGATATCGCGTTCGCCTTGCGTTGACGTTTTAATTTTACACTGTAAAAAGGGTTGGATTAATATTTTAATGTCCAATGTAAATGAACTTATATAGAGTCGATCGGGCACCTGGTTGCATCCAGTTATGCTGGAAGCCGAAAAAAGTTATGCAGACTGACTGGTATATTTAGGTTACTACACTTACTTATTAAGCGAAAGTAGTGTGAAAATTGTATGATATTAAAAGAATCGAAACTTACTTTTCTTCCTCGTCTGAATCTTCCACGGTACGAGTTTCCTGTAAAAATAATTAGTCAATGAAGTATATAATCATCATCTTATTCAAAGTTCACTAAATTTTCTTTTGAAATGTGTACTGTATTAACAAAGTAGTATAGGGGCACGCAATTTTAAGTAGGTGAGCCTATTTTTTGTTTAATCATTTAAAATCGCTTAGAAGCTACAGTGTTAAAACGAAAGTTCTACATGATTCATACCTCAGGCTCACTCTGTTCATCTTTGTGTGACACTGAGGAGTCACTTTCTCCAAGTAAGTCATCTTTAGCCAAATGACTAATGCTGTCTCCATTGAGTCCTGGCAGTGTTACTGGAGGCAAATCTAAAAAAAAGCATACCTATTCAAATAAACGTCGTTTAAATATTTGGGGTTTCCTATTAATTCGATTGGCCTGTTGGTCTAGTGGTTAGTGACCCTGACTGCTAGGACGGAGGTCGTGGGTTCGATTCCCACACAGGACAAATCTTTGTGCGATGAGTACGATTATTTGTTCTGTATCTGGGTGTAAATTTATCTATAATATGTATGTATTTAGAAATATATAAGCATGTTTATCAGTTGTCTGGTTGCCATACTACAGGCTCTGCCTAGTTTGGGATCAGATGGCGGTGTGTTGGTTGTCCCAAGATATTATATTATTATTAATGTTCTTATTCTCAGATTCTCGATAGTGACTTTACCCAGAAAGATTGTCGCTCAGTCAAGTCAGAACCTATTACAGCCAACCACGCGTCCATGGTAACCTTATCAGTTTGGCGGTGCAGTGTTTGTGAAACTTCGTTTGGGATTCATCTCGATGCATATTCCACAGAGCCATAAACTAAGGTCTTCAATCAGTGCGTCCTACCTGTTATGTCTTATGGGGCCGAGGCGTGGACATTCTCAGTACGGCTGGAGCATAAGTTCAAGGTCGCTCAGTGAGCTATAGAGAGGGCTATGCTTGTCTCTGTGAGGATTTAATCCGAAACGAGGTAGCCTGGCAGAGAAGTTTTCGGCATAATTCGAGGAATAAGCAAGTTGAAATCGCTATGGGCTAGCAAATCGGCCATATTAACCGTTGCACCCCTGACCATTGAGTAGTGGCGGTACTTTCACACAAACCTAAAAGCTTGGCTTACCCTCATAACTTACTACTACTCATGATGGGGTTCCTGAATATTCTGCTTGCCATATTTTCGGTCTCTAGGCCAGTCACTGCCGTTGAGGTACAATATTCTTGAAAAAAAAAAAGGATGGACCCCCTCAGGCCTGCCTCATATTACATGTTATAAACATAACTGGCTGGCTATATGTACCCGTACACCTCGGCCTATTCCTTCGGAGATTAAAGGCATGATGTCATGTTACGTAACGCACACTGGCTATTTTTGCAGAGTATCTGTGGCTGGTTTGTTGCTGAGAATCGAGATATGGACTGTAGACTGCTGTAAGCTGACGAATATCGTGCTGTTTGACCACATCTACGATTAAAACGATAAAATGTACCTTCGTCTTCTATATTTTCATCTTCGGATACGTCAGAGCTGCTCACAGCTCGCAGCAAGTCTTCGCCTATGTTCGGAGTGGGCTTTGATCTGGTACTTTTCCTGGCAGAGCTTCGACTGCCGGTGTTATTCGTGGGAGCGTCACGCCGTCGATGTGATGATTTGTTTAAACTGTTCAAGTTAGTTAGCCTACGAACATCGTGCGTGTTGTTAGATATTTTGTAGTGTAGGCTTCCTCTAGGCCTAAACATTAGTGTTATATATTTCTATAGACACTTGAGTATATAGGATAATATTTTGAGGTAGCTATTAACTATGTAATGGTGATACAACTTTCTTTTTTTATTCATACTCAAATTGGAAACTTTGTGATAACTCTCACAACAAAACAATACTTTTTTTATAATAATTTCGTTTAAGTATTAACTTATTTCAACGGATTAAATAAACTATTTTGGAGCGCCACATAGGCATTAAGTAACACTCGCTGAATAGAATCATTCTGTGAGTTTTAAACTAAAATAGGTAAGTGTAGGTTCACAAATGGTATGTTTATCACTGCATCACAAGTCTCAAGAATGGTCTAAGCCTAAAAACACCTTTTTGTATTGTTAATACTACCTGTCTTCAGTTTCACTCACACTGACCTAGCATTCAGTAAGTAGGTGTGAGCACCACAACACTAAGTTTATTTCCCCTATATTTGTGGCTATGGAAGATTGTGAATACCTATTTAAATTCAACTTTGTTAATGAATCCAATATAACTTGTATTGTTTTCACAATTATGAATCTTTGTCAATGCAATGCAATCGAGGTTAAAGCAACCACTAGTTTTCTGGAAAATTATGTTTCACCACACAAACTGTTTAGATTTTTTTTGTAATAAACGTTGCCCTGCACTTGGAAATTCTCGTGTATCGTGGGTGCGTTCACAAACCTTTAAACTCACATACATAAACAGCCAGAACCGGAAGAACTATCTGTAGGCCATACAAATATTTGTTCTATCCGTTTTAATTGTCATGTACGAAAAATTTAATAAGAATACCTAATTGGAAAATCGTTAAGAAAATAGAGATTATTAGCAAAGATAAGGGGTATTTATTATATTAATACCTACAAGCCTAAAAGGGTTGTCAGTTTTATCCTGATATCTAGACTTGCATTATAGGAGGATGAAAAATGCTTAGAGCCATCAAGACTAACGCAATTTCATTATAAGTTCATACTAAATTAAAGTTCCTTCACCCCAAGATAATATTTACCCATCAATTTCTTTGTCACTTGCGTCTTGATTGTCAGAATTCTGGCCGCTGCTCCCACTGGGTTTTGCTTTAGAGCGTACCATCTGTAATTATTTTCATCATATTTATTCTTCAAGTTCTGAATACTAAAATTCAGTTCGAATACAAAGTAAAGGCATAGATAACACAATTTTTTAAATTTATTTTAATAATATTATTTTTGCAGTCGCTTTTTAAGTTTATACCTGTACTTTGCATTTTGGATGTAAAATAATGAAAACTACCTTGTGTTGCTTGTGATTTTTTGTGCTAAATTAAAACTCCATATGTTTATTGGCATTTAATTGTTAACTACCAATGCACAACAATACATAAAAAATAAGAATTATCCTAAAACAGATAGTTGGTACACAAGTAAACATGAATATTACTTCTACCCTGCGCTTTAAGTTGAGGACTCACAAGTATTATTTAAATATAAAAATGTATTGCATTAATAGAATCAGAAATGTATTCCACTTTTATTTTAATTAGTTCAATTTTATTCACAAACAATTTATGTGTTCCAAATAACAAAAATAATAATAGTAAAATATATATTGTGTTCGAAATAACAAAAATAATAATAGTAAAATTGAAAAACAAAAACATTCTTTCAAGAATTAAAAATTAACAACATAAAATTACAACATTATGGTATTGAATAGTCATAATTTTACTACAACTTCAACCTCAGGTCTCAACTTATCACACACTGGTAGTTTTTAAAATCTTAAAACTAGAAATGCAATCTTTTGCTACATAGTTATTTACACTTTTAATATTAAAGAATGGCAGTAATAAGTGTACATACTGTTATGACTTTATATGTACAGCATTCATAAAAAAACCTATATTTTTAATGTACTTATGACTTATTTCCTAACCTTGCTAACACTGGAATTAGAGTGCTCATCAACAGTTCCATCAATCTGGTCAATTGTTCTGCTATCTTTATCTTCAATGTCTGAATGTGTCTTGCTGCTTTTGTCTTGAGAATCAGATTCCTGGGAATTAGACTTCTTTCCATTTTCCTCACTCGTTGAAGAGCTTGAAATACGTGATTTTCGTCTAGTATGTTTATGTGTGTGCTTCTGAAAATCCTTGTCTGATTCTTGTCGATCCTCTTCTTCATTTTCTGAACTAGATGTATAATGCAAAAGACTTTTCTTGGCTTCCATACTTTTGATAACATGCTTTCTTTTATGCTTGCTCATTTTCATTTTGATTACTGCTGGTTCAGTCTCACTTTCAGATGAATCATTTAAAAGGGATGATTTAATTTTTTCAGGGTCTTGAGTTGATTCACATTGCTCAGTTTTGTCAGACTGATTTTGTGAAATGTTTTTTTCTTCAGCACTGTTATTAGGCTTATCAACAGTATTATCATTCTGATTCTTATCAGAATCTGAATCATTGAGCAATGCACTTTTAATTTTTTCAGCAACTTCTTTTTCTAATTCTTTTTCACTATAATTAGCAGCCTTTTCAATGGTTTTAGTTTTTACTATATTTTCATGTCCATTATTTTCAGAGTCAGATTCATTGAGTAGAGCATCTTTTATTGCTGCAGTATCTGTTAACGCCTCCTGGTTTATTTGGTTACTATTATCAGTATTTTTTGAAGTTGCAGTAGTAACTTCTTTTTCTAATTCTTTTTCACTTTCATTAGCAGCCTTATCAATGGTTTTATTTTTTACTATATTTTCATGCCCATTATTTTCAGAGTCAGATTCATTGAGGAGAGCATCTTTTATTGCTGCAGTATCTGATAACACATCCTGGTTTATTTGGTTACAATTATCAGTATTTTTTGAAGTTGATAGTTGAGCATCAGAATCTGAATCATTAAGAAGTGTATTTTTAAATTTGTTTGCTTCAGCTGATAGGGCATTGTCAATATCCTCAGACTCAGACTCATTTAGTAAAGCATTTTTAACTTCATCAATATTTTTTACAAAATTTTCAGTTTCTTTATGCTTAGCCTTTTTAACCTTACAAATTGTGTTGGATCTATGTGTTATTTTTTGAAGATTGTGAGAAAGCAAAAAGTTTAAATTTAATTTTGGTAACCTATTTATATTTACAGTAAATTGTTTCGGTCGGAATTGCTTAACATCGTTTCTTTTCAGTTCCCAAAATTCATCATCGTTGTTGTCCGTATGACGATTCCTTCTTCTAACTGTACTATCCTCCTTATGTGTATTAATACAATTTGTACTATTTTTCCTAACCCTTCCTTTACTCATTAAGTGATTACTCTTAGTCATTTGGTTACCTTTGGATGTACTTTTGGTAACAATGACATCAGGTTTGAGTAATTTAGTAATATTGACACATCTTATTAAGGGCTTAGAATCATTTTCAGTATTATTTGCTTCTGTTGAATGATGATCTGAATCTGACTTTGAATTATCACCAGTGTCACCTAATTTTCTTTTTTTTGACTTGGGTTCAGAGTCAGTAGTATTCTTTTTGTTAGCTTCATTTTCTTTATCCGTAGAAGATTCATTTTTGTTTAGTGACTTGTTATTATGTTTATTATTTAAGGGTTCATCACTCTCTGAGCTGTCATCAGCAATTCTAATCTTACTGAACTTCTTTCTTATAGAGGTTGCTTCTATCTTTCTTTCTTTTCTATCCTCAACTACCTTAGCTTCATTTGCAAAGCATTCAATAAGTTCAGATACTGCTAAATCTTCTTTCAAATTGGTAGTATCTTGACCACCTTTATTTTTAGAATTTGGCATATTTTGTTCATTGGAACCTTGTTCAGGATTATCACCTTGTTTCACCAATGAATCAGAAGAAATAGCATTTTTTTCATAATTATTTACATCTTCTGGATTGGAATTTAATGATCTTCTCCGGACAGTTTCCGTTTTGTCAAAATCTGTGATTTTTCCTGATTCACTTGCATCAGATTCAACAAGTTTTGAACATTTTTTTGTTGAGTTTTCAATGTTCTGATTTGTATCAGAACTGTATGAAGAGCCCTTTCTTTTTGAAAATCTTTCTAATCCCATTTCAGTCTGTGCTGAAAGCTTTCTCCTAAGCCGCTTTAGTTTACAATCGTAAAATACAGGATATTTTTCTTGCATTGATTCAGGCATGCTTCTGGCAAAGACTTTGACACACGTAAAATGGTCGATTGAAATCTTCTTCGATATTCGCAAATTATACGAATCATAATTGAAATAATAAAACTTTTTACTACCATCTTCGTTTTTCTTATCGATTGTTTTCCCGCCAATATTTGTGTTTGCTTGAGCCGCATTAACTAGAGACAGTACTTTCCGAACGCCGGTTTCGACATTCTCAAGTGATTTTTTTGACAATTCACAAATTAGAAGCACCTTTTTCGCGGCTTTGTGAATAGCGTGCGCATTTCTTAGTTTATTCTTACTTATTCTCTTTTCTTTTAAGTTCTCAGATCGAGTTCGCAAATTCGATCCGAGTTTAGACAAATATTCCATTGCTTCACACAATACATCACAAACGGGTAACTCGGCAGCCATTTCACGTATTCGCCTGTTAGTTAAAAGCACTCAACTTGGTCTATAGCAGTAACACAAATGCCATGACTAGATTATTTTAACAATAAACTCCCACTTTTCATCGTCAATAATGCAGCTCGATGTAAATTATTGAAATTTTTTACAACACAATTCGCGTTTTACGAAAAACCAAATTAAAAAACCATAGACTAAAAAACGTTCCATTTCCATACTTTTTTTTCCTTGATCAGTGTAAACTCTCAGTCCACCTCTATTTTAAAATATTTTATCATGCTATACCGAAATTTTGAACATGCAAAATATTTTACTAAACTTTCATCTTGAGGTCACTAAACTTACGCCACCTACTTGTCGTGGCTAAGGGAGATATTCTATCGATTCAAAAATACACTTACATGAAATGGAACGTAGTGCTTCCTCATGACCTATTCAACTCGGTCGGATAATAGTTGCTATACATAAATATAACATACAAAATAGCGGCAAATAGGTATATATATGAACTATAACTTATGCAGCGCTGTATGAATAAGCATTCACAATCAGGTAACATTTATTTATGTAATACAGAACAGAATGGCACTATTGGAATCCCTATTTTCCTAGTGTCATTATGGTGAAACCTAAGCTTTACAAAAAAAAAATAGAGGTACCAATTTTTTGTACTCACCTTTCATGTAAATGGCTGAACTTGTGCTTTACGGACACCACAGAAAGCAATTAGACTTAACTTTTATTGAAAAACATTATAACGTGTTGTATTATAGATTACACAGTAAAATTATACACATATTCCGCTTCCAGACCGAAAAATCGGCAATATAGGCAAGGTAGGTAAACTATCCAAAACAGTCGTGAAAAAGAACCATAGACACTAGAGTAGACGCAATGTACCACGGAAGTAAAGAATTTCTGTGTAACGATCCATCCATCATCATTTTTTTCGGTTGATGAATAAATAATACTGCATATGTAGGGAAACTAAAATGTATCGTGGGCGTAGAAAGTCTTGTTACTATTACACATAAAAAGAAACAAATAACAAAATGATCTGTGGATCATTCGGAAACGAATCGATTGTGATTAAATAATCGACTTCGAGTGAATCTAATATATCTTTGTAAAAAAAAATATGACTTCCATGTTATCGGGCAATTAATTAAAAACTAAATAAATGTGCCAGAGCATAATTATCAGAATTTGTTTGTCGTTCTAATTCTATTGTTCCTTACACAGTCCATCCATCGTTTTTTTGGTCTTCCTCTACTCATATCCCCATCCACATTAATACTCAAAACTTTACTCACCACATTTTCCTCATTCCTCCACATCACATGCCTATACCACGACAACCGATTACCACAGAACTTTTCAGTCACCGGCGGCGCCACTTTCAGACTTCCTCTTATATACACACATCAAAAAAAGTTTGCGATCATTAGCATAAGCTGATATAATTTTTTTAATTAAACTCTACCCAGAAAAATTCTTTGTTGTGTGTTTTCTTTAAATATAAATACTTTTATGATGTGTGTATTCATTTCTTATTTTATCTATTTGCGTGACACCACAAATCCCCTTTAGCATTCTCATCTCAGCCACATGTAAATGCCTTTCATCCATCCTAAAGGGATGGATGAATCTGATTTGACTGACATTCTGCTCCATACAAGACAGCAGACCTTAACCATTGTTTATAAATCTTCAATACGGGAGACGCAGATTGTTCCCGAGACCTGCCACCATTTCATCCATCCCGTCTTAATTCTGTGCTTTACACTACGATCTATTTCGCCATCGCCTTGCACGGGTGAACCGTGATACTGAAAGTCGAAGCAGACAAGAAAAAAAGCGCCATCTACCGCTATGGCTCCAGAACTGGAGAGACCGCTAAAGTGGCAAAACATGTATTCAGTTTACTTCTGCTTATTTTCAAGCCAACATTCTCCAGCTTCTGTTGCCATTTCTCTAATCAACTCTGGATCACAGGTTCATCTTCACCGACAAGAACAATGTCGTCGGCAAACAGCTTGCACCAGGGTGCCTGTATATCCAAAGACATAACGTCCCTAATCAAAATAAAGTCGACCCTTGATGCAAGCCTACAGCCACACTGAACTCATCGGTGTTGCCAGCAGCTGTCAGGACGTGGGAATGTGTACAAGATTGACTGTACAAAACAGCACAAATTAATTCTACATATTTTCTAGCTATTCACAAGGGCAAAGGCACCCACAGGATAGTCCGGTTAAAGTATAAATCAGCCTCGTAGGTTGACCTGCTAGAGGCCATTAGGAAAAATAAAAGAAAACGTTGTCGCCAGTATTTTAAATGATGCCCTGAGATTGTCGCACATCTCTAGTTACGTCATGTTATTGATCATTTCACAGGACTGTCGAGGCTGAATGGTCTATAGATCGATGCCTGCCTTTTTACAGGCGAGCGAAATGAAAAAAAATCATAGTATTGTCATCTGTCAATGTCAGTCACTCCACTACACTCTAGAGGTGGGCTGGAACAGA
The DNA here is from genome assembly GCA_950005105.1 of Lycophotia porphyrea. Classification (NCBI taxonomy): domain Eukaryota; kingdom Metazoa; phylum Arthropoda; class Insecta; order Lepidoptera; family Noctuidae; genus Lycophotia; species Lycophotia porphyrea. The sequence continues at coordinate 12,643,002 of OX465398.1, forward strand.
TAAAATTAAAAACCTGTTCACCTGTTTCAGTTCCAAGAAGATAACAGTTTCAAAATCCTGTTCCAAAATAACAGCCTGTTCCTTTGGAACTTAAGACTCATTGATTGCAACAGATTCAGAAATTTTCCACAGATTGTGTTCGGAAACACATACACAATAAATATTACAATCGTTCTGTTTCTTTCTTAGCGCGTAAATATAATGTTTGGGTTTAAAAAAAATCATCTAAATTTTGATTAATTATTATTTTAACAAGAGATATTGTAAAATTATAGTAACATTTTTGTTCAACGGTAAGTTTTTAATTTGTATGTGTATCCGAAAAGTGCAGCAACAGTGATAGGTAGAGAACAGATGCTACCTCTTTCTAATACAATGAACTAAAGGAGCAAAGAGGTTGTTCCAAAGAACAGATACTGTCTCTTTCTATAATAATAAATCAGAAGAGAAAGGAGCATGTTTCATTTGAAACTGTTCCAAATCGTTTCGTTTGTACAAAGGAGCCAAGAGGTTGTTCCAAAGAACAGATGCTGTCTCTTTCTATAATAATAAATCAGAAGAGAAAGGAGCATGTTTCATTTGAAACTGTTCCAAATCGTTTCGTTTGTACAAAGGAGCCAAGAGGTTGTTCCAAAGAACAGATGCTGTCTCTTTCTATAATAATAAGTCAGAAGAGAAAGGAGCATGTTTCATTTGAAACTGTTCCAGATCGTTTCGTTTGTATCTCTTTCTAACAAAGTAAGCATCCTTAGGTTAGATAGAAAGAGCTAATGTTACGGCTGTTTGTTGTAGGTTGGTTGTGGAACAGGCGAAACAGGCAGGAATTCTTGTTTCGGTTCTGAGATATCTGTTTCATGTTGTTACTTTGAAATACCTGTTTTTTTTAACTGTTTCGATAAATACGCCTCACTCCTACTCCACTCAGTCATTATTGTCATTATTGGGGTATTTACTGCTGTCAAGTTGTGTAATAGAAATTAATAATGAATGCTGTAAGGAGGAATACGCTAAGAATTTTAACTAGATTTTACAGCGAAGGTGCGGGAGGTTCACAGAGTACGCCCCCACCACCTACACAGGCCAGTCAGACAATCCCCAACGTTCCTGGCCTGAGTAGCAACATTATCCAACCAGCGGTTCAACCTGTGGGTCCAGGTGTTGACCCTAAGAAGACCGGAGCCTACAAAGTCCCTGAATACTTCCAATACGATAATATGAGTTTCTTCGAAGCTGAAGTAGAGATGCAGAGCTTTAGATGCCCTGCACCATCCGCTCTCAAAAAGTAATGTTTTGCTGAACACTCATCATCATCATTCTTCTGCCATTATCTCAAGTTATTTGGGGTCGGCGCAGCATGTCTTCTTCTTCCATACTTCTCTATTACTCGTCATCTCAGCAGTCACCTTTGTAGCCATATCATCCTTCACACAGTCCATCAGTTTTGCTGGATATTGTCTGTTGTTATAGTACACTTAATAAATTATTAGTGAAGTTTTACTATTGTTTTATTTCTCCTATATGTTTAAGCATGTGTGTACATTTCCGTCATTTGCAGGTGGGCTTCACCCACTGCTTGGCATATTAGAGGCTGTTTACTTGTGCCAATCCCCACACTTCTTGGCCAACCTAGGGTTGACACATGCACTGGAACCGACCAAGCTCTCCTTGCAGGTCCGGTTGACTCAAATATGCTTATCATTAATGCTTATCAGTTTTGGTCTGGGATTGGTGCTGATCATTTATTTCAGAATTGCCTGCCACTGTATCTACACTGCTGGTATTGGCACCGTCTATTCTAATTTCTCCCCATGCACCTTAATCCAGAATGATTATCCCTATTTAACCTTTGAACACCATTGTCACATATATGTGACAAGCAACCATACACCAAACAACACAAATATGTGACAAAATGGTAGGTGAGATTGTGGCGTGGCATAAAGGACGCGCGTGCGTTTATGCTCTGGCGTGTTATGATCGCCAGAGGATGTAATAAGAGCGAAGCCACATTCTCCGTTGCGTCATCTGTATATCTATATATATAAAAATCAATTGCTAAAACTCGAGAATGGCTGGACCGATTTGAATAGTAATTCTTTTTTTATTTTGTTCTTCCAAATACAGGGAAGGTTTAAAAACAAAAAAAAATAGGTAGGTAGTGTAGTGTATGTAGGGTTGGTAGGTAGGTAGGTAGGGTAGCCAGTTAACGGGAGCGAAGCCGCGAGGGACAACTAGTATTACATTTAAATTTTAATACATACGTCCGTTGCGTTGTCGACGAAAATCTTGCGCTGCAATGTCGCAACGCATAAGTGTGGCTTTACTCTAAGGTAAGGAGAAATGTTTTTTTTAAATTTCACAACTAGTTCATTCTATAATTTTCTAGATTGAATCAATCTCTGCTCTAATATGAAATAATTAAGTGTGTAAGCACTCCAGTCTTTTATCAAGAACTTTACTGCTAACCAGTGCAACATTAGAATAAGTTTAAGTGGCTTCTTTGTGTGTCAATGCCATCAAATAATATTCGACCAGTATATGTATAGCCAGCTGCTCCGCTCTTTTGTTGGTTAAATCTAGGAACGAGTCTGAAGATAAAGTAATGGAAGGTTATTGGTGAACTAAGCAGGTGCTACAAAATAATAAGAACATTTAATTTTGTATGTTTTATTTTCAATCATTAGATTCACATACATGCTATAAACCTACAACTAAATAACGTAAAATGCAATATAATATTTCAAACGGGCTGACTTTATACATAATATTGTTTGTAATGCTCGTGGTACCTACATAGACAAATGCACTAAACGACAACTGAAGCAACGCCACCTATAAGTACAGCAGCATCAACATCTGTAAGAGTGGTCGCAGGCTCTGGGCTTTCAGCATACACACTCTCGACCTCATGTTACTTCTTCTTTGTAAGCTTCTCAGACAAGTCGTCGAAGGTGGGATCCTGAAGATTGATCATCAAGCTGTTGCCAGGAAGGAATACACGGTTTTGAGATTGAGCAATCATTCTAGAGATGCTCTGAGCAGCACGAATCTTACGCAACTTCAGGTAACCAGGGTTCATTCCCATTGCCTTGCCCAACATTTCAGCGGCTTCTGCTTCACCCTCCGCCTGTACAATTTTCTGCTGGCGCTCCTGCTTGGCTCTTTCTACAACGAAAGCAGCACGCTGAGCTTCCTGTTGGGCGACCTGCTTAGCCTCTACAGCAGCAGTGTATTCCTTACCAAAACTTAATTCAGTCAAGGAGACATCATCCAAAATAATATTGAAATCAGCTGCACGCTCCACCAACTCCCTTCTGATCAAAAGTGAAACCTGCTGACGCTGAGTAATCAGTTGGGATGCATTGAATTTTGCAACAACAGATTTCAGTACCTCGTTGCAAATTGACGGCAATACTTTTTCATCATAATCAGTACCAAGCTGTCTGTACATTGTAGGGAGTGACATCGCATCGGGACGGGAGAGAACTCTCAAAGAAATGTTTACCATTTGTAAATCCTTAGATCCGGTGGGTGAAGAAATCTTCCGGGGTCTGGACCTGATGTCGTAAATGATGGGGTACTGGAACCAAGGTACACGGAAGTGCAAACCTTCACTCATGACGTGTTGCTGTATACCTCCTATTCTGTTGAACATGATGGCCCTGTGACCACCTTCGACAGTAAACAAGGATTGCGAGACGCCATAAGCTGCTGCACCTAAACCGGCCACCAGTTTCAGACCGATGTTGAGGCCAGGGGGTCCGCCCTTGGCGAATTTGCCCGCCATATCGTTAAGCTTACTTTGAGCCATGTTTATAACGTTCCAACAAGTATAATATTATTAAATTTCAATACTTTTCTGACAAAAATTCTAACCTAAAACAGCAGGCCGAAAATCCGAAATCGAACAATTTTATTGTGCAATGGCCATAGACAAAAGAACAAGGCCGAAACAGACTACAAACCAATTTTGATTTTGCATAAACCGGAAAAATCCGTTAAGCACAAGTCACGACTGATGCTTTAGTCGATTATTAGTAGGTCACCTCATTGTCATTAGCTTAATTTTATGTTATTGACATGACGATGACATATATTTTTTTGTATCTGTGATTTAGAAATTCAGCTGAAAGCAAAATGTCTGTTTTCATAAATTTCGTCTAAAAATATTTACCTTATTTATCTCTAATATAAAGCGTCTTTGTTCTTTTGTAGTCTAGTACCATTGATAAAAGTAAAAACGTTGTATAAATATTGGTAAAATAGAATACAGTGATCGCCTAACTATGGATTCGTGTATTGGAGTAGAACAGGATTTGGACAAAGCTTTAACAAAATTTAACTCTCTAAACGATCACACAAATAGAGTTTTACAGGATATAATAGACCAGGTTGAGGAACTGAGAAAAGAAATCGCAAAACGTAAGTCGTTTGTCATTCCCTGCTACGTGCCCTCTTTGTTCATTGCGTCCTGTGTATATTATGTGTGACCATGACAAGACGAATTTAATTTATTTACTACTTCCAATTTTTTAACTTTTCCCTGATAATCCATAGGGAATAGCAATGGAAACAAACTTATATAAAATGCCAGTTCTAGCTCCTTCAAACATTTTATTGAGTTTACCTTTCACCTTTCTACAAGAGCCAATCAAAGTTATTAATAAAAACAATAAAGCCACATTCCTTGTTCAGTAGGTCCAAGGCAATGTTCTTTAACCAGTTCTTATATAAGCTTAACAGTAAACAATCAATTCATGTTTATAAAAAGAGGTCTGCAAGTAACTTGTTATTTGTGATAAAATTGCCACACATGCTAATAAAAAAATATTTTTAAATAGCTACAATTTTCTCCTTTGAATAGTATAAGACAGTACAAGACTCCTTCCTTGTTTTAAACTAAATCACTTTCTGATACTTTTTTCTTGTTTTCCAGAACCTGATAACACTGCATTATCACCAGCTCAGGCTATGGTGGTGAGTGACTTAGCATCATCAGTCAAACAGACTGTATTTCAAATGTCCACAGGTAAATAGTTATAATAAATAGTTATTTATTATTTATTTAATGCACAAATAAAAGATACCATGAAACACTTCAGTGTAATCTTAAACAAACATTTTATTTATTTAAAATTCATAAACAACAGTTTGATATGTCTGTGAAACTGAAATGGGCTGGGTGGATCACGTTATGGATGAAGCCGGACAGATGGGCAAAGATAATCACACAGTGGGTGTAACTGAGGCAGGCCCAAAAAATGCTGGTGTGACGATCTGGACTCATTCTGAACGGATTGGTCGGAGAAAGAGCGAATTGTAAGCAGGATTGGAAAGCCCAGCAGTGGACCAGAGCAGGCTGACAAAAAAAAAAGACCTTCCCCGTTGGTGGAATTAATGTCACAAAGCATTCTCTATCACTCAATCTTTGGTTCAATAGAACAACATTGAGACAGAATAAATAAAACATTTTTGTTTACTTAGATTATCATACCATTGAGCTTGGTAGCCTACTTATGTGACCGTCAGACTGCCAAGTCATAGGTCTCAATTTAGAACCCAAGACACGCACCTCTGATTTTTGGGTTCATGTGCGTTTTGTCAGAAAACCAGCATGCCTGAGAGATATTTTTCGGCGGCGTGTAAAGCCAAGTCAGTGGCCCATGGGTGACATGTTAGGCACTAACCACACAAAAAAGAAAGAATATAGATTGCCAAAGACACTACTAAGAAGAGGAGCAATACTTTCTAAAATTCATGAACATTTTCATAGTGCACATCTTAAAAATCATTCTAAACAATTTTTTTTTCTAATTCCACAGAACATAGAGAACTTCATGCAACAGTGTCCCGAGTAGGCAAGTCCATTGACAGGCACTTCATAGCTGACTATGCATCTGTAGCGCCCAAAGCTGAATCCTTCTGTAATGACGTCAACAGGCCTATCATGGAGCAAGCCATAGCTCAACATTTGTATAGACAGGTTAGAAATCAGTCATTTAGTCTGTAAATTAAAATTACTTTCAATTGTATTTACGTAATTTGAAGCAGGGACCAAAAGGTTAGGTACCTTCAGGGGGTTTAAATTTTTTAGGTTCAGGTGAAAAACCCAGGAGGAGAGATTAACCTGCATTATAGGGTTAATCAGCCTATAGTAATGGATCTACAGACGGAGTAAGTCCATGCTCAGTGCTTGTGCCTCATCAATTCTCATCCTCATCAATTCTGGTCAATCAGCAATATTTAAATGGTTAAGACATATCACACACCACCCACACACCCACCCATATATGTTATATGTTGGTCTTGTTATATCATTTTTTGCTTGTTAGTCTGTAAGCCTTCTGTAAAATAAAATAAATAAATAAATAATAAATATAATAATAAATTGTAAGGGTTACCGCATATAATGGGTAATCAAACATGGGTCATGGTCATGGGTCTAACCTGTTAACCTTTTATGCTGATTTATTGGTCCCTGTTTTGAACGCTATTACTACTGAGATCGACTCTATAGTAAATTACCATATGAAAATCAATTTGGGTGTTCCACAGGGAAGCATTCTTGGGCCTACACTCTTTCTTCTATATAAATATTAACAATTTGAGTCAGGCCCAGGTTCCAAACCGTGGACTTTTTACATACGCCGATGACACATCATTAATAGTCTATGATACTGACTGGACAAAGGCAAAATAATTTTAGAAATAAATGCAATACCTTCCTGTTTTGAATAAGACCAACAATTAAATCCTCAATGTTTGTAAACAGGTTCCACTGGTTTTCCTTAATGACTAGTGTTATATATGTTTGTAAATATATGATTATGTGTCACCATGTTCAAGTGTTTGGTATTATATGACAGATTTATGTAGACATAAAACAGCTTCTGGGAGGAGTCTTTATTTATGAATACTTCATGTCGTACATAACAACAATATTCATTTATTTACAGGCAGCTTTGGCCCATAGATATATACCTTACAAACTAACCTACATATGATAAAATACAAATTGTGTTAGTTATTAGAACCTTAAAACTATGTTAGCAACACTTCACATGTGCATTATGTCACTGTGCGTTCATGTGGCACTTGCTTGTGGAAACGACGGAACACCACTGCCTGCGGCCAAAAGTCCTTTTCCAAGACGAGGTGCAGATAACACGTTGGTATTCGCACCACGGAAGCCTTAAAGTTGACGTTGCGGTGCGACTCAAGCAGCTTGGTCTTCTGACGCACGTACTCCACGATGTCCTCCGCCGTAGTGGTGTAGTGTAAGGGGCAGATGTATACCGGCGACACAGGCGGACGTAATGCCACAATTCAGTAGTAGACGTAATGTTCAATTTCCAGGTTTATTTGACTGAGATCTTTTATATAATGTTATTTGTGGTCGAGCTAAAAGAATGAGCAATCACTTTACATCACGTAGCGTCAAACTGTAGGTTCGCCTTCAACATCACTCGAATTCCACAGGGCCTAGAAGACGTAGGGGACGCATTCGTATCAGAAGCGAAGATCACGGGCGTAGAGCGTACGTGTACGTTCGCGTTACTGCAACGTTGCGCGGCGGCGTTGGCCGAAGGGGAGCCGAGTGCTGCCCTGCACTGGGCCGAGCGTCGGGCGCATGAGTTGCATAACTCGCCTCTTCCTTTCACCTTGCACAGGATGCAGGCGCTTAAGGTATGTTTGATAATAGAATTATACTATACAAGGCATTGTTTTGACGAAACTTCACACACATTCGCACACGCCTTTGGTCTTTTTTTGGGTAAATGAAACCTTTTATTTATTTATTTATTTATTTATTAAAACTTTATGCACAAGTAAAATTACTGTACAAAGGCGGACTTAATGCCTTGGGCATTTTCTACCAGTCTACCTTAGGGTGATGCTTTTAAGCTCATAACCCAACTTATAAGCACGATTTTCACAGGATTTCCTTTCAACACGTGTTGTTTCCCCACAGTTAGCGCGCGAGAAGGGCGTGGGCGCGGCCATTGAGTACGCGCGGCGTCAGTTCCCGCAGCACGCGTCGCGGCATGAGCGCGCGCTGCAGGCCGCCGTGTGCGCGCTGGCGTGGTGCACGCCGGGCGCCGGGCCCGCGCCGCTCATCTACCAGCACCTGCTGGACCCGAAGGCGCTGGGTCAGTGCTCACACATAACTACTTACATACATAGCGCTGCAGGCCGCCGTGTGCGCGCTGGCGTGGTGCACGCCGGGCGCCGGGCCCGCGCCGCTCATCTACCAGCACCTGCTGGACCCGAAGGCGCTGGGTCAGTGCTCACACATAACTACTTACATACATAGCGCTGCAGGCCGCCGTGTGCGCGCTGGCGTGGTGCACGCCGGGCGCCGGGCCCGCGCCGCTCATCTACCAGCACCTGCTGGACCCGAAGGCGCTGGGTCAGTGCTCACACATAACTACTTACATACATAGCGCTGCAGGCCGCCGTGTGCGCGCTGGCGTGGTGCACGCCGGGCGCCGGGCCCGCGCCGCTCATCTACCAGCACCTGCTGGACCCGAAGGCGCTGGGTCAGTGCTCACACATAACTACTTACATACATAGCGCTGCAGGCCGCCGTGTGCGCGCTGGCGTGGTGCACGCCGGGCGCCGGGCCCGCGCCGCTCATCTACCAGCACCTGCTGGACCCGAAGGCGCTGGGTCAGTGCTCACACATAACTACTTACATACATAGCGCTGCAGGCCGCCGTGTGCGCGCTGGCGTGGTGCACGCCGGGCGCCGGGCCCGCGCCGCTCATCTACCAGCACCTGCTGGACCCGAAGGCGCTGGGTCAGTGCTCACACATAACTACTTACATACATAGCGCTGCAGGCCGCCGTGTGCGCGCTGGCGTGGTGCACGCCGGGCGCCGGGCCCGCGCCGCTCATCTACCAGCACCTGCTGGACCCGAAGGCGCTGGGTCAGTGCTCACACATAACTACTTACATACATAGCGCTGCAGGCCGCCGTGTGCGCGCTGGCGTGGTGCACGCCGGGCGCCGGGCCCGCGCCGCTCATCTACCAGCACCTGCTGGACCCGAAGGCGCTGGGTTAGTGCTGACACATAACTACTTACATACATAGCGCTGCAGGCCGCCGTTGTCACACACTTCTCCTTCGACGTATTAATGATTCTTATACTTTAAATTAAATCAATCAAAATTAATTAATTTTAATTTAAGCATATTTTAAATTAGCACCGACCAGAACTCTGCCACATCGACGGCATTGGTAGTGGCATCGGACAGGTCTCTCAAAATGCAGGTGAAGTTGCACAAAGGGGAGGAAAAGAAATGGACACTTAGTATCGTTGCGATACCCGTACCGGACTAAATTTTACCGATTGCGAACCCAGAGGGCTGGGTTCGCAATCGGTTTAGTGTTCCAGGTGAGCGCACACCCACTGTCTTGACCCATCTGTTAGGCAGTCTGGGAGCGTTTCTGCAGAATAAACAGTGTCAGCCGTAAGGGGTTGTTTGAAGAGCCACAGCTTTCATGTAATTCACAATAATTGGTCTATGAACCACTTAGATAGCTCTGCAGGATGTAGTGCCGACTACAAGTACAATCTGCTCCAATGGCTATTGGTCCTTCGACATAAATAACTTGACCACTACTATTTCATATATTATTATTACTTACTTTTGTGATTGGTAATTCTTCCGGATAATTTTAAAGGATTACGAATAACAGGGTGTGAAGTTCTTCATCCCCCCATAGAAAAGGGAGGTTCCTCCAAACGACGGGTGTTGTGTCTGTTGGGCTACTTATCGACAGTTGTTGTCGGGTTTTCTTTCACGGATAACTTCAATAGCGCGATTTAGAATTTTTGATGTCGGTTTTCCTTTGTGGCATAGATGGTGGTGTAGTACTTTTTGTGCCATATTGCTGTAGTACTTTTATGTACTGTCCGCTACAATGTCATTACGTATCTTACCTTTCAAAAAAACTGAGCGTATCTCGCTCCATAGCACGCTGAGTGACCTAGGACTTTTGGACCAACCTGACTTTCATCGTCCATGTCTCGGCACCATTACGGGCAAGAAGCTCTGAACTTTTCTGCATTACGTTATAGACTATAAGAAGACTCGTTCCCAAATGCTGTTTCACCTAAATACGCAGCCGAGCGAGCATCATATTTTATCGTAAACATAAATTCCATAGTTTTTGTAAGAATGTGACAAAGGCGAGCAGCTTTAAGAAAACGCCGTTCTTTTCGCAGGTGCCGAAGCAGCCGAGCTATTCATAAAGGAAGCTTGCGCACTACTCCGCTTGGCCCCACTGTCCCCTCTCGCGGGCGGAGTGTTGGCAGGAGCCCGAGTGTTACCTGCACTGCATGACATCAGGGCTAAGATGACGCATCCGCATGTCATCGCTGCCTGGTCTGATGATGAGTTGCCTTTCGAGGTAAGATATAATTTTCATCGGTTCTTTAGTTCCCATGTTCAGTACAGGGTCCTCTTAGTATATGGAAGTACGTGACCAAATAACATCCTTAGTGGGATATGTCATTTGGTGTGACTTTTTTTTTTAAATACCTGATGAAAATTTTCTATTTGGGAGGGGGGGGGGGGGGCTCAGAATGATGTATTGAATACGTGGTAGCCGTTTTCGCGTCGGTGTCCAATCCACCCCGTGTAATACATCCGAGCTCATGATTCTCCATCTTGAGCTGGGATTGGGAAGGAGAAATGGAGGTCTCTGCCCTGCAGTAAGATAACACAATCAGAAATAACCCTTTCTTCCTTGGCAGTCGGATAAAAAAAGGCCATTGGATGACATAGACCAAATAGATACTGGTAGAAATAGCCCACTCCAAAATTAGATGAGTTTCTATCGTAAAATTGAAAAGATACAATAATAATAGAATTACACACTACACGCAAGTCTGTAATATTCAGGTTTAGTCACATGTCATTCGAACTTGCCGGTTAGCCCACTTCAGTTTGCATTTAAGATATGGCGTTTAGGGACTTTCCATAGGTATTTAACAACTTTTTGTATTTCAAAATATTTTAATCAATAATGTTATCAACCAGGTGGACCTAGGCGAGGACGGCGGCGGCTACCACTCGGTGTTCGCGTGCCCCATCCTGCGCCAACAGGCGTCGGAACAGAACCCGCCCATGCGACTTCTGTGTGGTCACGTCATCTCTAGAGACGCGCTCAACAAACTCGCTATGGGTGCCAAGTGAGTACCTACCTACAGGGTGTAAACAGACTCTTCACGAAGCCGTTAACCAAGCATTATGTACAGTCAACAAAATAGATAAGGATCCACGTTCGTTAGATATAGTTGCAGTTTTTTTAGGAACAGTTGCACATCTTCAAATGAAATTGAATTAATTTAACCAATTGTTTATTTGTCTTCATTTAATTTTAATTTCATTCGAAAACATCGATCAATTTTTAAGAAAAAATCAATTATATCTTTCGTCCCTGGATACATATCTATTTTGTTGACTGTACATCAAACTAGGTAACTTTACGCAAAAATTTTTTTTTGGGGTGTAAAATTACGTAAAGGACTCTATGTAAAGCATTCAAATATTGTGCTGATGGATGGATGGAATAGTACGGAGGCCGAGAAAGTGTCTTAAGTAAAAAATAAAACATTAAAAACATGTATTAAAAAAAAAAAAAACTTGTAAAAAAGTTTGATACGAAGATATTCGGGGTTATGTTAGGTATGGTCTAGAACAAAAAATGATCGCAATGACGAGGAGAACAAGCGCCTTTCGGCTTCGATAAAGAGTCTTTTTACACCCTTTATAAGAACAACAGTAGCGTAAGAGCTACCACATTGGCTGCTATACAACGCATCCAAATATACTTACTACCACTAACTCCTAAATCGTCATTGAGGCTCAATGAATGGTTGTGTTAGTCGATATCCTTCCTCGCCTCAATACCCAACATTATAAGAATACTAGCTTATGCCCGCGGCTTCGCTCGCGTTAATTTAGAATTTGACAATTAATTCGGGTTGTACTCTGCTTGTAATAATATAATTCAATCATGATTCGAAAGACACGTGGCGCCGTCTATTATCATAACATTATTGTTGTTTTCCTCGGGAACAGTACTTTTTTCGGGATGAAAGGTACTGTTACGAGGTGCATTCAATAAGTACCTAGCCTCATCGCCAGAGGGCGCTTTAGTTTCAAAAGAGTTTTACCACAGTGTAGCACATTCTTTTTTAATACTTTATTCAAATTTTCATTCCAATCCGTTCATTAGTTATAATTTGACAACTTATGGAAGCGAACGTGTCGATCGGTTTTACAAAAATGGAAAAAGAGCAATATCGTTCGGTGATTCGATTCCTATTTTTGGAAGGGAAATCGCGCATCGAAATCAAAGAGTGCTTCGATGCTGTGTACGGTGACTCTTCTCCATCGATGGCCACCGTCAAGAATTGGTTCAACGAGTTTGCACGTGGCCGTACGTCGGTTTTTGATGAACCACGTCCAGGTGCACCGAAAACAGCTGCTACGGAGGAAAACATTAAAAAAATCCATGATCTCGTATTGGCAGATCGCCGATTGAAGGTTCGGGAGCTAGCTGAGACTGTAGGCATTTCAGAAGCTAGCGAATATGATGCACTGTTCGTGCATCATATTCTTCACGAGGAATTTGGCATGAGAAAGCTGTCGGCGCGATGGGTGCCGCGTTTACTCACGCCGGAAAACAAGCGCAACCGTGAGACCACATCGGAGACGTGTTTGGCGCTGTTTATGCGGAATCCAGCGGAGTTTTTGCGTCGTTTTGTGACCGTCGATGAAATCTGGATCCACTGGTACACACCAGAGACCAAGGAGCAATCAAAACAATGGATCCAGACCGGGGAACGTGCTCCAAAGAAGGCGAAAACTGTAAAATCGGCCGGAAGAGTTATGGCCACCGTTTTCTGGGATTCACTAGGTGTGATCTACATCGATTACCTCGAGAAGGGTAAAACAATTACAGGGCTTTACTATGCCGAGTTATTGGGCCGAATCGACGCCGAATTAAAGAAAAAACGACCCCATCTGGTGAAGAAAAAAGTTCTGTTTCACCACGACAACGCACCGGCTCGCACGTCTGCCGTTGCCATGGCCAAATTGGTCGAATTACGCTACGAATTGCTGCCCCATCCACCGTATTCTCCAGATTTGGCCCCTTGTGACTTCTTTCTGTTTCCTAATCTGAAAAAATCACTCGCCGGGAATAGATATGGATCAAATGAGGAGGTCATCGCCGCCACGGAGGCCTATTTTGCAGAGTTTGACAAAAACTATTTTTCGGACGGGTTAAAAAAGTTGGAGCATCGCTGGGCTAAGTGTATCGAACTAAAAGGAGACTATGTTGAAAAATAAATTGCCACTTTTCTAAAATTTTCGTTTACTTTTTGTAGGCTAAGTATTTATTGAATGACCCTCGTATGTCCGTTTCTGTACACCTGACAAGTTGACAAGTTATATGCAAAATTTCCAGTACCGGATTAAGACTTCCTGATGCCCTAAGCAATCCAAGCCTGTGCCCCCCCCCCCCCATCCATAAGTAATTTAGTATCGGTCTTTTAAAAATACAACGATCATTACGAACCTTAGAATATTTATAAAAAACGAAAGAGATATGTGGGGTTGGTATTAGAAAAATCTAAGCATTTCTTTTTCATTTATTTATTGAAATGTGACTTGCGACTTTTACGGATATTAAATTCGCGGAAAATAGTTTTTATTTCCACCGTTTTTAGCATGTCTGACTCTATATATAATATCGATAAAGCATCGAGCCTTTGCTGGAGCATCGTCGTTCATTTTTTATCGTTTTCAATTTCGAAAAAGATCGTTCGGCTGTGCTGTTTGATATCATCCATCAGTCAAAAAAGTTTTCTTGGGTGCGTGGGCCCAGCTAGCCCAGTCAATTCCAACGCCTCCACAGCAAGATGCGATCTCTGGCGGGAGCAGTTTAAACCCCCTGATAATTTCAACGATCCATCAGAGAACCTTCCACCTGGGCATGAGTTGCCGTGGCCGACCTGGAAAACTCTTAACAGACTTCGAACCCAAGTCGGCCGGAGCAAAGATAATCTCTGCAAATGGGGGTTCACGGATGGCTCAGACCTCAAGTGCATATGCGGCGTCGCCCCACAAACAATGACCCACCTTCCATTTTGCACTGCATGCCCTATAACCTGCGCTCTTGATGATTTATTTACTGCATCAGTGAGCGGGGTTCGCGTGGCTGAGTTTTGGGCTAAACATACTATTTAGACTTTTTGCCATCGATACGCTAAGAAGAAGAAGTCAAAAAAATATACGCAGTGCTGTGTCCACATTAGGGAACGCTGATTCAATTTTATCATCGAGATTCGTGTATTATTTTTTACAATTGTGCGTACGTTTGATGTGAATGAAACTGCTGAATTTCGGTTCCTAAATCGGTTTTAATGTCTTATGGATATGTGTTTACTAAATTTCTAGAATGCTGACTGTATTTTGATTATAAATGAAAAAGAAAAAAAAGTAATTGGAAAGTTTGTGAGGATGGATGTTTGTGTTACTCTTTCACGCAAAAACTAATTAACGGATTTGCATGAAAGGCACACAGGTAGTTTATAACCTCGATTTACACATACGATACTTTTTATAGTAGTACGATTACCGAACACCACGCGGGCGAAACCGCGAGCACCAGCTAGTTTTATGTTTTGTGTGGTTGGTTATGTCAAATGCTTTGTACGGATTTTTGGAGGTTGGACAGAATTTGATGTAACACGGACAATTTGTAGTTCATTTAAGCTTGTTAAAATCTTGTTTTTCTTTGTCTTTTCAGATTAAAATGTCCCTACTGCCCGATGGAACAGTCGCCGGCTGAAGCTCGACAGATTTACTTCTCGTGAACAGTTATGTAGGTTGTAGACTACAAGAGACTAGAGACCGTTGTTATTTACTTGAAACAATTTCCACAGGTAGCCCAAGGGAACTAACTTGCCACGGTCAGGCTGAGTTGACACTGTACGAGAATCCAATATCGAGATAGATCTATCGGCCTGCCCTTGCTTCGCGCGGACTTTACAACTTGACTAAACATTGAGATATCTTGATTACATGTATTTTAGCATTAACATAAACCTTTTAGAATAAATTCACTGAAAACTGCATTACAATCCGATTTGAGGCTGAGAAGAAAGGGTCGGAGAGACGCGTAGAGCAATTTTAATGTACAATAATCTATGGAAATTAACATGCAATGGGCCATCCGCATGAAATTCACTCGTATCGTGTCAATGTAGCTTTAGTATTTGATGTTATTCACTATGTCTATTGCTCGCGTCCCACATTCTATACAATATGTCCAGATTGTATAGAATGTGGATGAGTGGGACGCGTCGATCGAAAACTATGACTAGAAAACATCACTAACCGACGCGGTGTCTAGACATAAATAAATAGTCAAAGGTTAATATTATAGCATTGCAGAACTGAAAAAATAACATTTGATGAAAAGTTTTATAAAAATGACGGATTGTTTTAGATTTTCATTTTTTTGTTTTAAGATTTAATACTAAATTTAAATGTTGCAACATACAAAAATGAAAAATGGCAGAATAAAAAATTACATGCAGAATCTGTCTTTAATCCAAATATTTTTAGATGATGTATGAATGGTTATGAAGAGTTCATTTTATTGAAGTTATGTGCAATACAACATCCGAATTAGCGTTGAAGACTTAAAAATGGGGGTGTAAATCACCTTCCTGAGTACTCGGTTAGTTTTTTGTTAAACATGCTTTAGGTAAAAAAAAAAAATGGGTCTAAGATAATTTTATAGCCGTTATTCAGTGCATCTGATTTTCTAATATTAGTTATTTAAAAGTCGAAACCTGAAAAGATGTTGGATTACTATTCTCTAATAGATGTTAAATAAGGTAGACAACATTATATTGTAATTTTAAGAAATATTATTATTGTATGTTTACGTACTGACTGGTTGTAGAGCCATGCTTTTGTTCTTTTTTGTAATAAAATGAATTCAGTATTTAATTTTTGTTGTTTTATTTAGATGAGCCTACAAAGAATCTATATACATACTAGCTGACCCGCGCAACTTCGTTTGCGTCACATAATGCAACTAAATAATATTTCGACTACCCTACCCTACCTACCCTACTTACCCTACCTACCCTTTATTATATTAAGTATATTTAGAGATTTTCAAAAAATCTGAGTTACTCCCTAGACGCGCCTAAAGAAGTTTTACTTCAAAAACTTTGACTTTGACTTTATTTGCCTGAAATATGGTGTTTTACAGATTTTATAACACAAACATAGTTCTTTCGCCTACTAAAAACGGCATGCAAATAATGCGAGGAAATGAATTAAAATTTTCAAAATCAATGATGCACACAAACAACAATATTTTTTCTCGCGTGGATGAGTTCATTTGTTTTTTTTCAATAAACTGCTTTCTATTTGCAAGCCAATTCGATATTTAAATAAAACCTTTGATAAGTTGGCTCCTTGGTTGCCATGCTTTTGAGTATAAGATCGTTCCATTTTTTTTAAATATAACATCTGTTAGAATCATTTGGAGTTAACAGATAATTGTGACTGTCAAATAATAACAGACAAATAATTAGCAATAAATTAAAATTGCGACTATAATTTGAGATTTAAACTATCCTATCTCTCAAGTTGGATCGAACTGCACATGGTTTGCAAATTTTATTATAATCGGTTAAGTGGTTTAGGAGTCCATTGAGGACAAACATTGTGACACGAGATTTATATATATTAAGAAGATAAAAAATCTCGTGTCACGGTGTTTGTGGTCGCAGTCCTTCGAAACGGCTCGACTGATTTTTTTATGTATATTTGGTAGGTATGAGAATAGAGCGTAAAGTATATTTCACTCCAAAATATATTATGGTAGAACAACGTTTGCGGGGTCAGTTAGTATAAACATGTAATCTTTATTCTGATATTCTTAGAAAGATGCTTTGGCTGTTCCAGCAATGGCTTTGGGAGGGGTCATCCTATCTAATAAAAATAAACACTACATTCTCGGTACATAATTTATTTAATGGATATGTACAAAGACAAAAGGTTTTAGGACAAATAAAAATTTGGCAATAACTCTCAACAATAGCAATAATATTAATAAAGAGTGGTGTCGTTCAAAAGCCGGCAAAATATCAACAACAAC
Source organism: Lycophotia porphyrea (assembly GCA_950005105.1). NCBI lineage: Eukaryota > Metazoa > Arthropoda > Insecta > Lepidoptera > Noctuidae > Lycophotia > Lycophotia porphyrea. The sequence continues at coordinate 12,660,205 of OX465398.1, forward strand.
AATAATTTAATTTTATACTTAAATATAGTTCGGACATACCAACGTAGGGCTAGCTTTTAGCGCATTATGACGTCACCGCTGTAATAACACATCGTTGTCGTCACACACCTTCGCACTATAACCATTAACTAGATGTTGCACAAAACTAGTTTCCGCATTTACAAGCGAACATTTACAGAAATGACGTCATAACGTAGTCCGTAAAACGATAATTCCAAACAAATATCACTTAATTCAAATAAAGACATACATTTTGTTTAAAAATTCCGTTTTACAAACAAATAATAACAGCATCATTAATTAACCTAAGAATAAATTAATCGATAAAAAAAAAACTTCTTTTTGACCATACATGAGCCGTAACAATTTTAATATCATATCGATATACCCTTTTAAAAGGAATTTTATGATCATTAACAACTGAAGTGATTAAATTTACTTTTATAATATTCAATTGGTTTACAATTTTCGATATTTTATTAAAAGCTTGTTGGTCTGAGACCATAACAGGTGAGTAATATTGCTTGAAAGTTGCATAAGATCATAAAATTTAGTTTAAACACAGCACTTAATAAATAAAATCGCGTTTTATCACACATAATTATATACGTAGCATCTACCAGCAAAGTACTACTATTAGGTACTAATTATTGCTGTAAAATTTCACCTACATACCACCGAAATAAAGGCTAGTGTGTACGGTTAGAGAAAAGAGTTCACGTTAAGAAAATACGTTCCTAATATACATTACATTTCAATGCAATGTTCGTATTATTAAGACGTGTCTAACACAGTCATTAGTTGTTTTTTTTTTTTTTTTTACCTCAAAGGCAAGTGCAAATATCACATACTGACTACTCTTCAGAGGTCGGTAAAATGATCATCATGCGAACTCTTTTCTCCAACTGTAGTTATCTAAGAGAAAACAATACGAGTAAGATGGAAGACGCTCCTAAATACAGCAAAAATGTATATATTTTAATTATTTAGCAATTAAATTATATTACTATAATATCACTTACGACCTAATCTATCTATGCGTTACATAGTATTTTTTATTAATATAAATACATTTATATTACTGGTATTTGAATTTGCTTGATATAATATGGTAATAATGTTATCATCATCTTCATAAACATTTGGCACACATAGACCATTCATTTGCCTACAGAACATACGAGGAAGTCAACTAATCATAAGGATTGGAGAAAATATCTCTAAGCATTTCGCCATTGGTTTAGAAGCACTTTGAAAGTCAAATCATATTTTATTTTAATTATGACGCATGCTTGCGGACATCTTTTCATAAAAGTACACAAGACATGTTCCATAAAACGTGCAATTTATATTACTATACGGATACCAAGATGTATTAATAGATTCGAAAATTGTATTGCAGTTAAAATTTAAAATATCTATTTGGCATATATTGTTTAAACTTTGCAACGTTACACCACGTATCGTCGCGGCCACGTTGAAATAAGCCGTAAGTTCGGGGAAACGAAAAGGTATATATCAATTTCACTAATAAATAATATTGCTTCATCACAAATCAGTCATTGCATCAGTCTAGTACTCCTACGCGTAAACACGACGAAACACCAATGAAATTGTACTAATCAAGCCATTCAAATAAAAATTACAGTTGCTTACGATAACAATTAGACATTCCAACACCACAGTTTACTTGTGTCTCTCTGTCTTATACATTTTCTTACATTTAATATATTTTCTTAGAACAATTTAAGTGAAGCGACATTGTATGTAAACTGTAGCGAAGGAGATCATTGGACAGTGTTATTATACCAAAAACCCAACTAATATTAGGAGACATTTTAACCAAACGTTAAACTAAACTGAAGTTTTATCACAATTAACTCTATTTGGTGTATTCTTTCAAGGCTATGCCGTGAGCGCCGGATAAACACACATTTTGATATTGTGTTGTATGAACATTATAATTAGTAACGGGACTAATAAAAACAGAATTGTATTTTTATTCTAAGTCTGTCACAGCCTACTTATCACTATTTATTTTGGTGTTATGTAAAGTAGTATGTAAACATTCATGAATACGTCCCTGCTGACATGAATTAAGTTTAAATATTTAACAGAATATGTCTAACAGTATTCCAATGGCATTTATTCCGGCACTCATCCTCTCTAACGACACTCCGTACTCCAGTTATATTTTCTCTAACAATAGAATAGAAGCATTTTAGTAGGCACTTGAGAGAAAACGGCCTTGTCCACGTATATATTACTTAACCAATAGTTTATACAATAGCATTTTAGCCATACCAATATAAGAGGCATTGATATAATTTTGCCTATGTAAAATAGCAACACTCATCCGCCATACACAACTTTTTATGTCATTTTGATTTTTTTATAATATTGAAAATAGAGTTCTTAAATCGAACACGATTATATTAGGTTTCTGGGTTGGTATCAATCATTTTTATCAGTGACCTTATACAAGAATTAAAAGTATTTGGATTGACTTTTGGATCTGGTTGAGGAAGTTGAACGTTTTGTGTACTTATTAGATATTAATTTACGGTAATGATTGATTTAGTCTCTAGAGAGGAAGCAGCTACACAATATATCGAAAATTAATAATTCTATCTTATAATGACGAATAAAATTTCTCTATATCCGAGGCGATTGCCATTACATGCTAAGTCTTAATTGCGAGACACAATGGGAACTGTCTACTGGCTAGTAAATATACCGGTAAAATTATTTGAGTACATTTTTCATCTAATCACGCACAGATACGAAGTTATAAGTCCTTATCAATATGATAAATAAGATTTTTTGTTAACACTGTAGGCGATTGTATGAAGTAGTTCCCTTGGTTTATGAACACAAAATACGGCTTGCTTACGGCTAACGCAAGTATTTGCTATAATGTAAATATATACATGTACTATCACTTTTGGAAGTAACAAAATTTGCATAGATAAAAATACATTTTGATCGCCCTGTATACAATATATTTTGTATGTTCAGATCACAAGGTATATTAAAAAGATTTATACATTTAATATTGCTCAGTTTAGAATCAGTAATTTTATCTTTATACTTACGGTTGACATATATCCTGACATATTGAAAATGCAGGCAAAACAATATGACGTAAGAGTAATTATAACTTAAAACCTATCACGCGCCACACTCCCGTCTTAATTATGCACAATAGCAACTCTATCAAATGTACACTCGTACATTACTCTGGCAACATTCGGCATAAAATCAAATTGATCGACGGAAATACGGGAACACTATATTACTTTAAATTATGTATAGAATAATTAATTCTTACAATATATTACGATTGATTGACTATTAGTAAATGGGGGAAAAAACCTAAATGCATATAGGGAGTTACTATTTAACTATTTTCCATTCTTTTAAATAAAATATTTCACACTAAACAGTATCAGTAGTATCACATCTATCACTATAAGTATCTACTATTATGTAAAGTGTAATTATTCTAGAACATGGTTCGCGTGACGCCTGTCTTTATGATAAATGTGATGTTTTACACTTGGGAAATATATTGAATGAGAAAATAGGTCCTAACTAGACAGTAAGTGAGCCATTTACCTACGCACGATAACTATTTCATATTGAATATAATTTATAAATAGTAAAGACATCTGTGTATCTCACCGAGATTTGCTTATATGGATTGTCTTTATTGGACTAGAAAATGGTAAACTTTTGTGTATTTCATAAATTGCGACAACAGAATCAGAAATTGTCAAACATGTTATTCAACAAATTTTTCGTTCTACGAACTCATATGTCAATATAGAATCACTGAATTTTTTGGGGGCTTTGCCCTGAGAAATTTAATTTTTCTTTAATAATAGGTACTTTATTGATTCAATAACTTAGTCATAATTTTAGAAATATTATTGATCGAATTTCAATAGTGCCCTCGCGAAATCAGTGTTTTAAACTGCTAACGAAAAGTATTCTATACTCTTGACAAAAAAAAGAACAAAATAATAATTGCAAGCGCTGCACTTCGTCGCAAAATAATGTTACCATTTTAGATATAGTATAACATGTCACAGTATTTGTCTTCTCGCCAGAAACTCGAGGGGGGTAATATCGGTAACGTGGCTAGTCGTCACAGACGACGGACGTTAAACGTTCAGGCAGTGGGTACTTCAAGTGTAGCGCAAGTAGAGACCGTTATTTCACTTGTATACTTCTTTGATCTAATTACATCATAAATATTGCTCATACCTTATGTACCCAATACCGAAACAAAGAGTACATCATATTTTGTTACAATCAGACGAAACAGATATCCGATTATTAAAAATACAATTTGGAACAGCGGTGTTCCGCGCACTGTACCGGCGAGACGGAAAGTACAATCGAGCGGAGTTTATTAAGACAGAGCGCGTTTGTGAATACAATGAAGAACAGCAGTGTTTGTACTGGAAGAGTATAAGTTGATATAGGTAGTACCTCAACAGGTGGAAAGAGAGCGCTAGACAGGTACAGTAACAGTCACTGACTACCCAAGTACAATGAAGAACAGTTTCGTACTGGCGACGACATGAAGAGAATAAAGCTGAAGTATGTAGTACCTGGAGAGGTTAAAAGAGCGCACTACCCGGGTACAATGGAGGACAGTCGCCCAGTCACTAGCTGGGCGCGGGCTCGGAGCGCACGCCGGCCAGGTTGAGCAGCGCCTCGGCCGTGCGCCGCTCCTCGCCGCCGCTGTACGAGTGCTCGTCGCGCGCGCAGCGGGAGATCACCAGGTGCGCTGCAGGCGGCAGCTGGTGGGGAAACACGGACATTTAAATTATGTCAACGCCTACAACGAGTTTGTTTTCTTGGACCACGGCTAGTGCAGCATGATCCTCTTGGTGCTTGAATGACGTTGTCAAGAGGGCGCTGTTGGTAAACATTTGTGAAATTTAGTGTGAACATTGTATTGAAAAACAAGATGGCAGTGGACCACCATCCCGTAGCCAACGATGGGATGCTAGTTCCGACGATGGCCACGCGCAAAAAGAACCGTACAACACAATAGAAGCCTCAGCCCGGTGAGTACCGTCCTTATTATGCCTACACATGTCCACTGGAAATCCTACCTACACGACATTTCCTTGGCCATTACTATTACATTCTGTATTTACTTAGTTGGTCATACCAAGCACCATCCCGCACTAGACCTCGTGGTAGACGACGACCCACTTCTCACTAAGAGGCCCGTGTCCCAGCCGTGCGGACGCCGACCATATTAGGTTTTGTTTCTTTCTTTACGTGTCGATCAAACCCAAATTGTGTCAGACCAGTATGTAGCCAGCACAGCTCTAACATTTGCTTCGTTTAAATCAAGGGCAGGTTGTGCAGGATGAGCGGGATAGGAGGTGAGACATATCCTGCAAGGGGCTCCGTTTCTGTTTGGGATGGATCGAGGATATTCCATTTGGGTAGATTATATTTAAAGCTCCTAACCAGTATAATAGAAGAACTATGCTATTTACCTGATCTAGCACCGCAGGCCCATACTTCATGGCCAGCACAGTAGCTGCCGCTAGGTACTCGTCAGCGCCGGGCTCCGGGTCGGCAAGTCGGCGCGCTAGTAGCGACACCCTCGCGCCATTCTCCGGTGCAGGTTCAGTTTCCATCGAACTGTCTCCTGGCGAAGGTATGGGCTGTCGACCGAATGCCTGAGGAGATGTTTTCTAATTAGAACTTCTTAGTGTGTGTCCGCTTGTTACGTTATTGGTTGTGGATACTTACCGTGTCGTTTGTGAAGAAATATTTATATCATTATTAATATGGGCGAATTTTATCAATGACATATAAAAGCTGTCAGTTTCAACTTGCAGTGGGATATTCACTGGTATACTTCGAACGTGGTTAAGATAATATATTTTTTTAAATATTAAATGTGCTTACTCTTGATCCAATCTTGTCCTGAGGACAGAGATGCGGTTGACGATGGAACGAGCTAATCCAAAAGATGCCTAATAACTCGCGACTTAATAGATTGGGGTCATATGAACTTGGGAACTAAGACGCAGTTTCTTTGGTGAATTTGACATAAGTGTGCCGCATGCATTTATAATAATTAGCAAAATGTGATTGTATTAAGTATAAGGTCAGTTCAAAAAGCAGGTGAAATATCTTATGCATGTAAATATCTATAGTGCCAACCAACCTGTAATAAGGAAGCGCGATGCTGCGGGTCTACTGTCCAAAGTGAACCTTTACCTAGACCTGGGGCAGCTGCCACCTGAAACAGAAATATCTTATGAGACATTCAGTTAAGATTTGTTCTTATTTAATTAAATGTTATCACAAGATACATTTTATATGGCTGCTTAAAAAGAAAGCGATATAAATTGTTAGCGAAGTACAAGTTGTACTTCTTAAAACGAAACGTTTCATTAATCCTAATCCTTAAGGTATGATTCCGAACTCGGCAACAAGCAGCAGTGCTGCCGCGACACTACTGGTCCCCATACAATGTCTACAAGCTTATAGGAGATTACATTCCGAGCTAGGCAGCAATGTCGCGACAGCACTGCTGCGCGTCAGTGTGGCCCTGCCGCCGCGACAGACCAGTAGTGACGCGTCTGCCGCCGCAGCAAATCAGCGCGGCAGGCAGCACTGCTGGGCAGCACCTTAATGGCAGCACTGCGGTAACAGCACTGCTGCTTGTTGCCGAGTTCGGAATCATACCTTTAAACTAATATTATAAATGCGAAAGTAAGTTTGTTTCTTACTTTTTCAAGCCTAAACCGCTGAACCGATCAACCTGAAATCTTGGCAGGTGTACAGAAACGGATAAAAGGTACCTTTCATTCCGAAAAAACGTAGTTCCCGAGGAAAATAACAATAACGTTCTTATGATAAATAGATGGCACGTGTCTTTCGAATCATGGTTGAATTATACAAGCAGAGTACAACCAGAATTGATTGTCAAATTCTAAATTAATGCGAGCGGAGCCGCGGGCAAAAGCTAGTATTAGAATATAATTTAGTAATTCAACAATGAAATTATGTCCGTTCAGAAATGAGATACTTTCGGTATGTCTTCATAGTAGTCGGATAGGAAACATCCAAATCCAGTTAAAAAACATATTGTGATGTGTAAAAGCGTTTCATTTAAACTAAATATAATTGAATAGCATATTTAATATATAACCGCCACATACCTTATGGAAGCACTTATTCAACGACAAATTATGCCGTACACTATTCTTCCAGCCCTGCGGCGCATGGCGGAAGTAGGGGAAGTGACGTACGATCCATGCGTAGATCTCTTTGACAGGCAGCGCTCTCGCGGGCGCCGCCTCTATGGCCATGAAGATGAGACAAGAGAAGGAGTAAGGAGGTTTTGTATGCGTGTTCGCGGGAGGGGAGGGAGGGGCCTTGCAGGGGGTGCGCGGGGGAGAGGGGACTCGGGCCACTGGTGGTGGTGTTTTTGATTCTCTCTGTGGGCAAAAAGAATTATCAAATTAAGTATGCTATCCAGGGAAAACGCGTGGGGAAACTGGCATGATAAAGAACAAAAAAAGTTCGTGAGCTACGGGCTGCTCCCAGCAGTGCAAACTTTAACGGTTGATTATGCTTTTCGTATACAGGGTGTAAACAGACTCTTCACGAAGCCGTCAACCAAGCATTATGTACAGACGCCAGCACGTCAACCTACCCGAATCTGTCAGATTTTCCCAACCAACCTTGAACTTAATGTCATAGAGATAAAGTTGAAAATCTAGTAAAGAAATCTGACAGATTGTAGTAGCTTGATGTGCTGGCGTCTGTACATCAAACTAAGTTACTTTACGTAAAAATTAGTGCTGTGAAACGACTTTTTTTTTGGGCTGAAAAATCACGTTTTTCAGTAGGACTCAATGTGACGCACTCAAAACATTGTGCTGATGGATGGATTGAATAGTAAGGGGATCCTGGAGGTGTTTAAAGTAAAAATGTTACATTAAAAACTTGTATTTAAAAAAAAAGAACTTGTAAAAATGTTGGAACTTTGGCCCCCAATATCTCCGTAACTAGAAGGTTCCCAGGTATGGTCTAGAACAAAAAAATGATCGCAATGATGGGGAGAACAAGTGCCTTTCGGCTTCGTTAAGAGTTTGTTTACACCCTTTATAATGGCGCCACTATAGTTATTGTGGTCTTCTCAAGATGAAAGCGCTAGGGTAGCTAGTGAAATTCAATTTTTATTAAGTTTTTTGCTGCTAACTTGCAGTTCGGTGTCAGGTTGTATTATATATTGTAGAAAATATGAATTTCGAGGGCTACCCTGGTGTTTCCACCTTAACAATGAGGAATTTATGATCTTCTAGAATATTCTAGAAATCTAGATATACCAGGTTAAGGAATGCAGCCACATACGGGGTGGATGGGACACCGACGCGAAAACGGTTACAACTTATTCAATACATCATTCTGAACCCCTCTACATAGAAATTTATAATCGGTTATTAAAAAAAAACACGTGTTCAATTCACACGTGGTAGAAGTGAAACCTAAAATTTTGGCTTCAAGATAAACACTGTATAATGTATAATGCTTCCTATCTCATTTTCTCCCACGTTAAATCTTATAAATCTAAGTGTCTGTCTCTTTTTACTGTCGCTTTTTCGTTTCATCGACTTTCAAATCACACAGATGCTAAAGAAGTTTACACTTCAAAAACAGCTGTTCCATACATTTTCACCGTGTAGATATTGCAACTTAGTAGGAAACAGTATTTTTTTATTATAATATAACCGATGAAAAATTTCGGTCGTCGGTGTCCCGTCCACCACGTATAATGATGCTGGCTTCAATGGGGAACGCACCTGTAAATCTAATGGCGCTAGTATAACTTGTACCAAGCATCGTCATTGGTTGGAAATCTGTCAATGTCATTTTATATTTCAAAATAGCTTGACCTCATTGGTCAGATTGGGACTAAGCTATGGACACGCCATTTACAATCAGCTTTGACTAGCCTTACCCATTGTTCCAAACACTACATAACATTAGTACGAGAACTTAACGTTGAAAGGATCTATCAGTACTATTCCATATCACTTGGGTATTCGCTACTTGCATAGATGCACATAAAGAGTTTGCTCTAAGGGAGTGATACCGCAGTACTTGGCAACATTCCAAAAGAAAAGCGAAAATGAAATCGGCACTTGCGACAAAGATTTTGTAGGTTGTCCCAAATTCATTTGACCATGTCTTTGAAGTTATTTTCTATGTTAGGTAACAGGTTAGGTACGCAGTACTCGCAACCGGCGTGCGTATATGATGAGATGTATGAACGTGGACGAGACAAAAGTAGCATGTATGTAAGGATCGTAGCAGGTGGCGTTCTGCCTACCCCGGGAAAAAGGTGGGAGTTTATGGTAAAAGGCTTATTTCAAAATGAAACAAAATATGTTGCCTTTTTTTTTAGGATGGGAATTCATCAAATGACTCCTCTCGCTGTGGGCGGAGCGGAAGGGAGTGTCACTTGTACTGACAAAAACCCACCCATGTTCCTTCCTTGCCCTTTGTGTTCCAGGGCCGCGGTATCTCTTTCGAACAGTCTCGCAGCCCCGGATTATGATGGCGCCTGTATGCTCATAATGTTATCGGTTCAGGAGATACAACTATATTAGCGATATTCGCTTTTATTTACTACCTAATCTGCCTTCTCGGCATTCAGAAGGACGCTGTGCAATAAAAAAGCTGTTTGTCCACAGCTGAGCTAAGAATCATGTAAAGAATTCGCTTGGCAGGTGAATTGATAGTAAAGACGCCAGCACATCAAACTACTACAATCTGTCTTTCTTTAATAGATTTTCAACTTTAACGCTAAAGCATTAGATTCAAGGTTGATTGGGAAAATTTGACAGCTTCGGATAGCTTAATGTGCTGGGGTCTGTACAATGTCACTTCACCACTTAAGAATTGTTCTGTTAAAAAACTCTCTTTTTAAATCCCACGAACTTAAAAACAGAACCGCAAAATAAATATGGCATTAATTTTGCTATTCCAGTATGCAATAACTAAAAATAGACTGAGAAAACCCAAAGTGCTCTGACGTGCATTTATGCAAACAGTAAAACGCATAGTCATTACCATGCATTAACCACAAATAAATACATTCCATTCAGAATTCGGAAGGACAAACGTCAAATTATGTTCATAATGGCCAGATAGTAAAAATGTGGGTCGGCAACGAATGAGCGCTTCCTCCTCACGATCGCTGTTCAACCTGCACTTGTGTAAATAAAACAATGCGTTTGTAAACAGCGCTGGTAACAAAAGAAAATACAATTGATCTCAGCTCTGTTGTACGTACAGGTCTTTTTTTGTTATAATATGATCAGTTTTATAATTTATGCCATCATGAATGTGAAAGTCATGGTTGTAAATTAAAATATAGCGGTTGAGAAACGAAATCAAACAAAAAAATCAAAACCCGCACATGCTTTGCACCTACTGACACACATTTCAGAATTAATTCTCTAAATAATGGTGCAAGCTGCATCGAAATCTATTGTCTAGATAAGAAGAACTAAGCGGCCACACATACATACACCATAAGCTACTTCGTTTTTCATCGTCATAATCTTGCCCTAATCCCAAATCATTTGGGGTCGGCGAAACATGTCTTCTTCTTCAATACTTCTTTATGACTCGTTACCTCCTCAGAAACCTCCTCTCTTACCATATCATCCTTCACACAGTCCATCCATCGTTTCTTTGGTCTTCCGCTACTCTTATACCTATCCACTTTCATACTCAAAACGTTTTTTACTATTTATTTAAATAATATTAGATATCATATCTCAGAAAAGTACTGGAAAAAATACATAATAATCACTAAAGAAACAAAAAATCAGGTCGCATTCTAAAGTTTCTGCTTAATCCCCTGGTAAAAAACCGGCCAAGTGCGAGTTGGACTCGAGGGTTCCGTATAAACTTGTGGGTATTTTGTTAGTATTAAACTACATATTTGCGGTTTTCAGATTCTTCCCTTTACATGTGCTGTAAGACATTGCTTCTTGCCAAATTTCGTGATTCTAGGTCACCGGGAGTTCCCGGTGACCTAGAATCACGAAATTCTATAGGTTACCGGAAGTACCCTATCTATAGGTTTTGGGTCGAAAACTTATAGGGTATAACTACCATATAAGTTTTCGACCCAAAAGCTATAGATAGGGTACTTCCGGTTGACCTAGAATTGTCAATTTTGGTTAAAAGCAAAGTCTTACAGGACAAGTAAAGGGAAAATTCCGAAAAAGAAATAAAGTTGAAAATTAAGGTAAATTTTGGTACTTACAAGTTTTCGTGAAAATCTAAAATTGCCCATATCTTTTTATCGTGTTGACTTAGGGCCTTGATTTTTATACACCTAATATGGACTATAGACCTCAGTATCTGGTATGAATTTGAACTTGCTAGGTCCTCCCGTTCCCGAGGAAATCGGTGGTGACACACGAACAGACAGACGGACAAGAGAGTGATCTTATAAGGATTCCTTTTTTTACCTTCTGAGGTACGGAACCCTAAAAAACATTAATAGGTCATTCGTTTTTCTCGCAGCCTTCCTATTACATACACATCTCTGGCTCTCAGAAGGGCAGAAGGCAATTAGCGAAGTTATTATGCACTCCTACTATAAAACTGTTATAAGCGTGAGTCAGCGTTGTATTGTATCAATGAATGATGAATTGACGAATGAAATAAATTCATTTCCTGCACACTGTAGGTAGCTACTGATTGAGTACTACAGTTGAAAACAGTAGCTAACCCTAAAAATTGCATTTTAAATTTCAGTTGGGGTTTTAAATTCTAAGTATGACTACAGTTTATGTTTAACTAGCGACCCGCCCCGGCTTCGCACGGGTGCAATGCTGATACTAAATACACTACAGAAAAACTGTGAAACAACGATTTTAATTAAATTAAAAGTACTTAAAAAATAATTTGCTATTCGTGCGACTAAAAACAAAAGATAATCAACAATCATCAACAACAAAAGATACCTATTCTATTAAGTACTTTTTCTGAACTTACATATCTCACCTTAAATCACGATTTTTGAAAATAATTTCCCTAATATTAAATTGATCTAACTGTAAATTTTAATCAAGATCTTAATAGAAAATTGCAATCCATAAATTATGGTTTTATTTAATCTAATCTTATCTCACCTTATGTAGGTACTTATAATTACTATAAGTGCGATTTAAAAATTAACCTTAGAATAGAATATAATTTATATTTTAAAACTACTATCATACAATTATTTATCGTAACTTACTTATAATTACTGATACGTTGTCGCGCTGAAAAGCACGTTTTTATAATAAACGCGTCCGATCGCTGCTAAATTCAAAGTGCTATAGGGAAAACCGCGTTTTTTTTTTTTTTTTAAGAATGGCATCTCGCAGTTCAACCTAGGGAGTTTGTCGACTGCTTAACCGGGCTTTTCTGTGGATGCCTCGAAATTAAGGCCTCCAGCCAGAGCAACTTACAAACAAAACTACAAACTAAGCGACTACGCACTAAGGGCACCCCCTGTGGGGTACGGACCTCGGCTCAGGGCGTCGCTGGGAGAGGACAGCAAAGGGACAGGCTGGATCTGAGTGATATTATTTAGGGGCTGATTTAAGTCTACAGGCTCAGCTGCGCGGGCTGGCTCGAGCAAGGGTCGGGGAGGGCGTGTACCGGGGTTTCGCGACGGGCCTCGTCGGCGAGGACGGAGGAAAACCGCGGCCTCAGACGCGCTATTTACAGGCACGCTCTTGCCGCACCGGGCGGCCGGCCGGTACCGCCGCAAACGCTACGTCCCGCAATTTTTAAATCTGTAATATCTTCGAAAATATTTACTTAAATCATACGGTGTAAAGGGCCATATAGATCTATATTAAATGAACAATGTATTCAAGGTATTTAATTGGTTAAGGATTAATGCTGTATTGGTTAAAATCGCTTCGAAAATTAGCCATTACTTGTCGTAAAAAGTAAATGACAAAAAAAAGTTATTGTGGGTTATCCATAAGAGATAGACATATACCATCACGGACTTTTCTGTAGACCTTTTCAATGTGTACAATACTTAGTACATTATTTTGATAAAACTCGTAGGGTTCAGCCTGCGTTTGCAAAGTAAGCGGAAAAAATGTAATTATTTACGACATCACATTAGAAACCTCAAAAATAACAGTACTTTTCCACTATTTAATGGATATTATTATACATATAAACCTTCCTCTTGAATCACTCTATCTATTAAAAAAAACCGCATCAAAATCCGTTGCGTAGTTTCAAAGATTTAAGCATACAAAGGGACATAGGGACAGAGAAAGCGACTTTGTTTTATACTATGTAGTGATAAGAAAACAATGTTATATCTACTAAGCTCTACTTCGCTTGAAGTAAATTAAATTCCATTTAAAAATATCTAGTGATAGAGGAATTTTCAGCAGCGGAAAATTGAAAATTTTGATGACAACATTTCCAAGGATCTAATATGCATAGAAATTCCACGAAATATTGCTTAGAGCGTTACCGCTAGGGACGGACGGAGTGAATCTGTATTACAAGCACGTTTCGCGCATAACTATAGACCCTACATCATCCTACATCTGTTTAGGTACTTTCTGTAGTACCATTTCTGTAGGACTAGGTACAATATTAATTCCTAGGACTAGATTATTGCTTGTGCAAATGTGTACATCTTTCAATAACTGAGCCTGCGTGGTGTATTAAGGCCTGTTCCCTCTAACAGAGAGGAGCCTAAGTATCAAAAATGGGAACACTGAAGACAGACTTCATGCTGCCTTTGCTAAACAAAGAGCTCCGTCCATTTTCCACGTCTATTTACTGGGGGGTCTTAAAGACCGCTCTTGCAGTGAAGATTCGCATATAGATAAATTTCTGAATAATTATGGTATTTTTAGACCTGACTCTGATTCAATTATTTATTTTTATTTTATTGTAAGAATCTATCTAAAGGGTTTGGTTTCCGCACTTAGTCCCTAAAGGTGGACCATTGTGCGTGTTTTATTGTAAGAATTCGCCTTCATCATGTAACCATTTGACTCTATTAGACCCTTGAAACGACTAGCGAGAAACTCTCAAGACATTTCAAGGTATTATAGTATATTGTGCCGTAAATAGTTATGATATCACATTGACTACACAAAAGACTACGTATCTACGTTAAATCTGTTTATGTCATACAATAAAGGCGTTAATTATTAGTGAGTAATGAATAAACCTGAATTTATATTTGGCATTTAATCTCAATACGTATACACTTGTGGCTGAGGTAGGGTTGCCATTCGTTCTCAAATATTTAACTCTTTCAGTTTTGGTGGTTAGTTTGCGAACCACCTATTCTAGGTTGTTTAAAAATATTTCATCGACAATGCACTGCACTATTATGCTCATTGTAGACCGTGTGTTGTGAAAACCGCCATGGTGGTTAGTAACCTAGCCGTTCGTATTCCTCAAAAGCCTTTTTTTGGTATTTTCGGAAAATATTTTTTTCTTAATTTTTAAACACTAACTTAACAAAATGTCCAATTGTTTTATTTATAAAGTCATCTTATTAAAAGTGTGACTGAAAGAGTTAAAGAGTATTTTACTGTTACGTGTAGGCGTAATTTAGAGTAATAAATTACGCAAAAAATACTCTCTATTTGAACAAAATCAAAATCGAACAAATTTAATACCGTCTCTCATTTCAAAAATTGGCAACCCTAAGCTGAGGTCACGTATGACAAGGCAGTAAGTATAGGTACTATAGTTACTCTTAGGACACAAGATTACATGGCATTAAGGTACTACATATATACTTTCCCGTAGCAGTCGGTTCGACACATCGTCAGATAGATTTACAAGAAATATTGGACACGTATTTTTTTAAAACTAAAAATGAGGACGCTGCAGTGCGTCGAAAACTCGTGTGACGTCACATTTCGGTACACTTTTTAGCGAAAACTGACGTTGTGACGTCAGTTTTCGCTAAAAAGTGTGCCTTCACTCATGAACTTAGATGCGTTTTATCTATTTTTTATTGATTTGATAAAACAAAAAATTCGTATCCAATATTTTTCGATATTATCTAACTGACGGAATAAATAGAATTATATTTTTTTTACTCAGGAAATATCCCTATTATAATGCTTCTCACAGTACATTAAATAGTTGGATGTGATGACAAGGGGTTCCTAATTGGATACTGGTAACTCTCGAGTTACCACAATTATACAATGTGACTCAGGTTGAAAGAATCTAAAGGGTGTAAAAAGACTCTTAACGAAGCCGAAAGGCTGTTGTTCTCCCCGTCATTGCGATAATTCTTTTGTTCTAGACCAGTGGCGGGCAAACTTTTTAATGGGGGGCCAGAAAGTTCAAAACATTTTAGAAGAGGGCCAGAGTTACACACTTGCACAAATGATAAAATTACAATTTATGAAATTGCTTTTGATTTCCCATAATATTTTCGAATGCACGTTCGAGCTGTGACAAGTAACTTTCAGCAGCGCGAATAGGTGTTCATCAGTAAGTCGGTTTCTGATTGAGTTTTTCCGCAATTTCATGGTCGAAAAAGTCTGTTCGCACATACGACGACGCAAACATCGCCATAATTTTCTGGGCGTGAGCAATCATCTTTGGGAATTCAGCTTTCGGTAGTGTTCTATAAAAATCTAGTTTCGTGGAATTTAAGAACAGTTGTTTTAAATGGGTGCTGCACTGCGTTTCAATAATTTCCAACTGCAATTATGCAGAGACATTTTCCGGATCTACATTAAACGGCATCAAGAAAACATCTAGCGATGACTGAATGCGAAAAAAACTACGCGGCTAGTCTAGCTGGCTCCTTTACCTATGCGTCTATTATTCTACTAAGTAGAATCTACTTTATACTTCTGGACCGCCAAATATAATTATCGCGGGCCATATACTACGCATGTCGAAGGACTGTCGGCGGGCCGGATTAAATGCTTTCGCGGGCCGGAGCTGGCCCTGGTAAAGTTACTTAGTTTGATGTACAGAATACTTAGTAGACGGCTTCGTGAAGAGTGTGTTTACACCCTGTATTTGATATTTTTGTGATAATTTCAGTTGACGTCTTCATCATCATCGTCATTACAGCCGAAAGACGTCCACTGCTGGACATAAGCCTCCCTGAAAGAGGGGGTTTTGCCATAATCGCATCGCTTGGCGGGTTGGCGATCGCAATACGGTTGTTACAAATGATGTCTTACTTTTTATTGAAGTGAAAACTTCTTTAGCGGCGTTGAGCACTTTTTCTGTATGGGTATAAAATCTTAAACTCGCGTCAGGACACGTGACCTGATCGAAAAAGCGTAAGACGGATGGAGAGTAGACAGCTATCCCAACAAAATAATTTATTATTTATTTATTTTATTTTAAGCATTAAAATTACTGGTGAATCAATTTGGCGAAAATTTCATCAATGTATATACAATTACAATATTAAATTATTGTTTATATAATTATATTCATTTTATTAATTTTATTGATTCAAAACTGTTCGTTTCTTACTTCAGCTACCATAAACCTATCGTATCAGTTTTAGAGATTGGCGATGATAGTTCTGGTAATGATGATGGTGAAAAAGTCGTTGAAATTATGGATGAAAGTTGATTTTTCGGAGAGATAAACTTTTTAATGTAAAATAATTGTAATAGTTTTAAAGTGTTAAATTTTTAATGTAATATAAATTGTCATGTTTGTGTACGATAGCGCAATAAATGAATATTGTATTCTACCACATAAATGATAGTACTTTTATACTGATAAAGCAATTGGTGCAAAATTATTCCCTAACCATTCCAAAATATCAAACATGCTCAACGTTAATTAATAATCAAGTTTTCACTTCTGCCGGCACTCCCGGAGTGCCTTTTTTTTATTAATTTTAAAATATCTGGAAGGGCGATAAACTACTAGGTAATTGGGTAATTTTGTACTTTTCTTTCAGTTATTAGACATAACTGCATAATTTATTACGTAAACGAATTTCAAACATCGTCCATTATCTGTGAATCGTTTAAAGATGAAAAATAGAATAATGTTTTAAATACGCTTAGGGCCTGTTTCACGATGTCCGAATAGCCACTTCTTACCGAATAAATTCAAAAATGGAACAGAATTTGGATGAATATATATTATCTGCCAATTTAACGGGAACTTAATCGCAGATGGTGAACAGGCCCCTTAGCCGTAAATTTATAAGGTGATTTGTGGTGAAAATAGTCCTAGGTATGAATATAGACTATGACAATGAACTCACCTTCAGTATAATTTGGTTATCAACCATTTTCGTGTCCTCCATATCCACACCACTTTTTGTAAGATTTATACCTGGAACAGAACAAGTTTTTGTTCACTTTAAATACAACGTCTTGCGAACAACCTTTGCGATATTAAATTAATCAAGATTTTAATGCAAAAACTACTGAACGCTCTATGATTATTTCTATAATAGTGATAACAAACTTCTATGTTTTTCAACGGTTCATTTGCAATTCGAAACGGCACTTATTATTCTTACTAAGGCTATGGTATGTAACTTTATTATTTTTTCTATTTAATGCCTACATTCCATGGAGGCCATTGTTATTTATCAGTTAGTGCATTTAATTGTGAGTGAAGTTTGAACATGAAAATGTGAATACAATTGAAGCAGAACAGTTGTTAACTCCGATGTTGCATTGGTTTAAATATGTTTGCTAAAGATAGTGTTGCGGCAGTCATGTTGCCCATATCTGTCAATATCAGACACAACGATCGTATTCGATTCGTAAAACGACGAAAATATTGAAGAACAGGACGCTGAGAGCGATGCTCAATTATTTTTCTCAGTAGAAAACTCATAAGTTGTATCTCAAGTAGGCGTCAAGTATGTATAGTAATGCCATTACTAGAATGCAAAGCGTCATGTGACGCAATCGTCACACTGCCACCACTCAGCAAAGGCTTGCCGTTACGTCATAAGCTTAATCACTAAACTATTTTCCAATAATATGCGATCTTCAGTCAAATGAAGCCGTAGTATAAGCGGGTGTGCCTACTGTGTCGTGACGATGGATAGTGTAAAATTAAGGCACCATTCGCACCTAGTGTTCATTAAACTGGGTTGCGTGACGCGTCGTCAATAAACGCCAGGTGTGAAAGCGCCCTAAGCGGAGCTTACCACAGCATGCAGTACTATGAAGGCGTACTTGCAGCACAAATGACTAAACATTTATTGAAAATATTACTCTCGTCTCTTCAAATGATTGTCAGAAACGCATCCGATGTCATAAATTTGTTTAGCGTAACAGCGCTTTTTGACCGCGGAGCATTCACTTGTTTATGTACAGACAGACGCCAGCGCAACAAGCTACCCGAAACTGTCGCATTTTCCCAATCAACCTTGAAGCTAATACTTTAGCGATAAAGTTGAAAATCTATTGAAGAAATCTGACAGATTGTATTAGCTTGATGTGCATGGCGTCTGTACAGAATCGAATCTTGGATTGTTACATTTCAGACGAATGCTCCTGGTGAAGGTCCTCTAAATGTGGTTCTCGTGCGCGATATAACAGTGAGATGGGCGTTTTCACATGAGGCGATAACGACACGATATCGTGGGACTGGTAGTTTCATAAAGTTTTCATACAAGCTTTTGGTTAATGTCGTTTCGACGTCGTCGAATAAATGAAATTACTAGTCCCACGATATCGTGGGACTAGTAGTTTAATACATTTTTCATAAAAGCTGTTGGTTAATGTCGTCTCGACATCGAGCGTTTTCACATTAGGCGATAACGATAACGACACGATATCGTGGGACTGGTAGTTTCATAAATTATTAATACAAGCTGTTGGTTAATGTCGTCTCGACATCTTCGGATAATTAAAATTACTAGTCCCACGATATAGTGTCGTTATCGTTATCGTGTAATGCGGAAACGCCCATCGTCGGATAAATGAAACTACTAGTCCCACGATATCGTGTCGTTATCGTTATCGCCTAATGTGAAAACGCCCATTGACATTTACCTTATTTTCTATCGTCACGACACAGTTGGAAACGCAACAGTGATCCAACGATCAACAAAATCGTCAAGACACAGTGTGAATAGTTCCTAAGTGTATCTAATCTACCTCTAAGTAAATTCCTGTCTTGCAGCCAGCTCAAACTAGTGAGGTCGTCGTCGTGGTCAGCAGGGGGTAGGTTGCCGGCGTTGCCTCCGCAAGCCACCCTGATGAGAACATCACATTCTTATACTAAGCAAGACCATGGAAATTATTACTTATTTAGATATACTTACGGGAGTTCGGGCTTAAATGAAAAAAAAAAGGTTTGTTTTTAGATTTATTTATTTATTTAATAAAGGTTTACCAACAGCTTCTGTGTACAACGATCACAAGCAAAGGTTATACAATATTGGACTTACACAGTCGCCAATTACTGGTTAATAGATTGATATAAAGTAGTGTTTTACAGGAAATTCTTCCAAATTAATACGGATCCTCGAAGAAAAAATGAGTTCTTTGCTCAAAAGTAATATCTAATTCAATACCGATATCTCACAAAATACGGACAAATTACCAAGAAAACTGGCCAAGTGCTAATCGGACTAGTGGGAACAGAAATACATCATCTGTGAAAATTTCAACTGTCTAGCTATCACGGCTCATGAGATACAGCCTAGTGATAGACAGACGAACGGACAGACGGACGGACAGACAGCGAAGCCTTAGTAATAGGGGTCCCGTTTTTACCCTTTGGGTACGGAACCCTAAAAAACGAACTAATGTCAAATCGGATTACTTTTAATCATTTCAAATGAATAATGATTGCACGTTAAATTCCATCTACAACTGTTACTAAAATATCTGAAGTATAAATGAATTTCTAACAATATCTAGTGTGTAAGTTATTTATGTGCCGGTAGAGAACATGTAGCTAAATACTCATCGGATGTTAATAATTATAATGATGCAATCTGTTTCCAATACGTGCACCGTTAGCACGTGTAACAATACTTTATGTTTATGCCCTAATGGATGGCTTTGTACCTTCTTCGTACCTATATCTCTAATTCACAGCTACATGAGATCCACTCTATGACTCCCCTTGAGTGACCGTGGCGTGGCTGAGGATATGTATTTTATTATGCGAGGGGACGTCTAATAGTAAATTGCTCGCCATGGCAGCATGGAGCAGCAATTCTAATTTACCTCATTACGAGGTTAATTAAACGAAATTTTTAATGATATTATCTACCACATAACTATGTCGCGCTGACAAAGTTTTGCAATATATACTTGCATGACGCGTAAGTACAAAAGCACAGGGTGTCGTAATCAGTAGGTAATTTTATCAATCTGTGCGACAATTCCCTTTTTATCTTGTATCTTACCTACTAACCTAGCGAAATGATTACAATATGTTGTCAACATTTTATCAGTTTTTTTTTTAAACTTACGCTTGATTGATGACACGAAAGGTTTTGATACTTTAGATGGTAACAATCTATTTTGAATTTCTGGCCAGATTTGAAAAGCCTTGTGGTTGTTAACAATGTTTCCTGGTGTGAAATTTGATTAGATATTGCATTATCATCAATAGTTATTTATTTGCACATAAAATGTGAAGTTTTATTAAAAAATATACAAAAACATATTTACGACAATGAAAATTCAATGCATTTTCAAACAAATTAAAAGTAGAAACTGTAAAGTAGGTCACAAATACTCAATCAGAATAAGACAATGTTGATTAAAATTGACAGTTAATAAAACTTGTTGGTGTTACATCACAAGACACGTGCTGCTTCGCGCATGATGATCAAGACACGTGTCAAGTTTTTGTTTTTAATATATTATTCAAATGCTAAGAAGAGAATTTTGTGTTTATTATTCTCGCCTCGTTTTTTTACTGATATTCGCAAAACTTTATATTCATACGTGTCGTTCAACTTCCGAAACGACTAAATTGTGCGTTAAAATAATAACGCACAATTTAGTCGTTCACAAAAGGTTTTTGTACTCTCAGATCAAAGTACTTCATTTAGGAAAAGGAAAATTCATTTCCACTCAAACAAAGCTGCTAGATAACAAAGAAAAGCGATAAATTTCTCTGAAATGACTAATATTAGATTGTTTACCAACAATATAATATTCATACTACGTTGTAGGGGAACTACCAATTTGGTTGGCAGATGGCCTGTCCCTTGCCGACGCAAGCTTTCTTTATGCAAATACTTCGTCATCTGTTCAGTACGGTGAGGTGTCACTGATTTAAATGTACTTCCGTATACAGGATGAGATATCATACTAACTTCGGAAAGCGGAAATATTTTCTTGTCATAACGGCTTATACAACGGGAAGCAAAGAACGGATAATATCGACTCTCAGAAGGGCATTAGCTATTAAAGTGATTAAAGTCACTTTGCAAATTCTCCTTCACTGTCCTGTTACTAAGTCACCTTTTCTAAGATAAGAGGCAATCTGAAGGCAATTTTAAATATAAACGTTAACATAGATCTGTCACATCTGAGCACTTATTGATTACTTGACTTTATCAACAGTAGGACAGGCGCCGTCACTATTTCCTTTTCTACTTTATATGAGGTCAATAGACAGTCAATAGGAGTGTTTGATCTAGGCAGAGCGCCTTGAAAAGCTGAATAAGAACTATTGACAAATGAAACGAATTCTCTATAAAAGGGGAGCGAAGTTTTCAGTGTGTATGTTGGAAACTATAAGAGAAAAGTAATAAAAAGTCGTAGCCGTCGCACTTTCGAAAGTTTATTCAGAAATAAGTTCAGATCTCGCCGCTATTCAGGAAATGAGCGTGGTTTTCGTACACTGCTTGAGCTGTGTTTTACGGATCTGTTTTCTGATTTTGGTATTGAAATGGACATACGGTCGAAACTGTTTTACAAACCTAAATTCTCTTTTTCGTATAAGATCTTTCAAGAACCAAGGCAGGTTTCTCTCATTCGCATACTAGACACAATCTTCACTAACCACTGTCAGGATTTCTGCGGGTAGAATGCCCAAAAAATAATGTAGGAGTACAATTTGTAAAACTTACGCAGGCTGTGGCTGTTCCATATCGGACTCATCCGAGGCATCCTCAATGTCGTCAAAGTTGTCAATGACCCTGCCCGACACCTCGAGGCGTCGTAACGAGCGGCCGCTGGAGGCGACATGCCTCGCGATCTGTCGGATCAACCGGCGCGGAAGCGGTAGAGAAGCGCGTGCACCTCGTGCTGGGGACCCACCCCGCTCGCCGCGCATTGGCGCCATCTGGTAGTGGAAAATAACGTGTAAGTGCATACAAACATGGTAAATAGATTGCTATTTGTCTTGTGTCAAAAATAATCATATTTTACAATCCTGTTAGTATTCGCGTTTACGCATGCAAAAACATAATGAATAACTTGAACGATAATCAAGACTACTTCATAATCGGTACTTTTAAAGTTAAATAAACCTAATTCCTATTGAATTTTCATGAATCCAACTCCGTAACGATGCTTTAAAATTCAAAGGTATCAGGTGACGAGCGCAAGTACAAAACTAGTGTTGCGTAAAGGGCTTCCATGTTGACACAACATAAACGGACAACAAAAATTCCAAGATGACGTAAAAGTGAGGTTTTGAGAACAAGTTTTGTCTCTCGACAGTAAAGGCAGATTTACTTTGCACAGTAATGGGTCTAGTGAGCGCTGTTTGAATGCTACTCCTACATTAAACAGCCTGCATTCATTGTTAATTAAACTCAATAAGACGTAAAGAAATCGAAGGTATCCAATATCCGAATCTACGGAAGCGATGTTGCAACCGTAATTATTTATGTATCGAAATAGACGAGACCTAAATAATTACGAAGTCGTTCATTAGGCTTGACATTCATTCAATATCGTGATTTACAATGCTATGTATTGGCTCTTCTAATCCTTTTTAAATAGGTAAAGATTAATGTTTTAATTGTAAAACCATGAGGGATTAACTTGCTTAGCAAGTAAGAGTTTGCAGTTTGCTAAGCGCAATCCTAGAAGGCTCAGGGAGAGAAAGCTAATCGGGAAACAAAAACACCCTTGCAACAACCTACGTTCAAGGAAGTTTCTTGATAGAGCCTTACAATATCCAAGTTCCCAGAATACACTTATCTACAGTACAGCACGTGCTATAGAATTTAACATAGCGTCGCAAGATTTAGCAAAGCATCGTTACATTCCATAATCAGGCAACTGCTATCTTTTAACTTCTTCCTGCTAACTGCTTTATTTTTGTTTTACACTCCGAAATGTCAGCGCAGGGTTTCAAACAACCGCGAAATTAGTATCAATAAATCATATCCCGATCTGCGTTGATCTATAGATAGTATTTATTTATAGTGAGATTTAAAACATTATTGTGTAACAATATCGAATTTACGTAAAAAGAACGTAGAGTAGGAACGCGAAAAGAAAATACAAGTATTTTTATCTTTAATTTATCGCGTCAAGTAGCTACACAATCACATAATATCGCGTGACCTTGGCATAGTAACAAACAGCTAAATGTAATGGCGTGGTTGCGTCGCGTCGCGTCGTGGCGTCCCCGTGTCATCAGCGAATTGAACTCGCAACGAGACGCGGACTGACACACAAGACTGATTATCTAATGAGAGATTTATTTACAATACCCTATTACGGACCTGCACAAGGTACAAAATTAGCTTAGTCGATTATCTTGCACAACCATCCTGACCATGACGTTAATTATCAATAAATTACAAGTTATGATCGCATTCTAGTCTAACGGAGCTTATACACATTAGAAACGTTATCTTTACGTTATGACAAGGATGTCAACAGTCTTGTTGATGAGAATGAATCCGGCACGTGGATGAACACATTAAACAGGAAAGACTCAGTGTTTAACACGGAAAAGGCGGTCGTATATTCAAATTTAGAAAAACCAATTCGCAATTAAGTTTTACACGGCTAGCGGGAAAAAACAAAGTTGCAGAATTACAACAGACGAGATTTAAAAATAGAAAAAAATAGGTCAAATTACAGATTTTTTTTTTAAAGTATCAAGATTTTAGTGACGAGTATACATTTCATAGTTGGACCATTAAAGGATTTATATACACAAATTATGGAAGGTTTTCGATTTTTATCAACAAAATTTTCTGATTAAGATGAAATATATTTTTCACAAAGAAAGTAATTAATCAATCAGTTCATCATCATTAACTTGATGTAAAGGAGTTGTAAACAAACATTGAGTATCATGTGCTACTTCACTGTCCATTCAATCAGGAAATAATGACATCACTACTCAATGTTGTTATTTATTTGTTTTGATACTGATATCAGAAACACACTTAGGTAAAAGGGTACAGAAAAATATAGAGTGCAGATTGCAACACTCATTTTTATTTGTATTGTTCTTTTTTATAACAATAAACCATTAATGCATTGGTACACTGTACTTTTATAATGTTGATGTTGGGTTGAAAATGAAAATGGTGATTGAATTAATTTCCTTAAATATAAAAATTCTGAACTTAATAAATCAACAATAACTTCACTTTGATACATTGAATTGTAAATTTTTAAAGAAAATAAATAACTTAACATTATATAATTTTTTTTTAAATATTATATGTATCTTCTTGGACCACACTGTACGGAAGTCCATAAGAGAAACAGACTGTTCAGAAGCCCTAACACATCATGAAGAGAAGTAGTTTATAAGGGCAAGCCAAGCTTTTAGGCTGAGCTTGTATGAAAGTGCTGCCACTAACTGTATGTTTAAAAAAAAGATGACCCTTGGACCCAAATATGATTCTTGCCTTGTTATAAGATATGTCTACATAATATTTCCTTAAACCTTTTACAATCAAATGTTCAGTGTCAAATCTACATCAGTGATGTAGATTTTTGACGCTATATTGTAATGATTGTGTAAAATTTATGATAACAGCTATGTCTCCAAGGAATGCTATCTTAACTTGCCGCATATAATACTTATCATTTTGGTGAAGATTACAAGGCCTTGAAACAGCTTACAATATGTAAATTATATGCAATATTAAATTCGGCAGCAGTCTAGACATAGGAGAGATTTAAGAACAGTTCATCATGTTTCTAATAGTAATTTTAAGGTCTTTGGCCTTTCTATCAGAACTAGAACATGTGGTGGGACAATAACAGCATAAAAGATGATGAGTTTACGTATATGTGTGTGAATTTAAAAATATGAAACTTATGAATGATGGTGCTCGTAATTCTATCTCCAATTTTGTTAAGTTGCTATTTAAAAGAAAATTGAGGAAGCTAAAAATGTAGCTACATACACATTTAAAACTAGAGCACTGTCTCTGGGTGACACTTAAAATTAGAAATCCTACAGGAAGTGTGAACTGAAATCTAGGTCACACAAAGGTCTAGACTCTATTTATAGCTAATAGTAGCAGGCTCTAGATATTATGCACCACTGGGTTTGTAGCAAGCTCTACTTGATTGAAAACAATAATGAGTTGAAGACCAAGGTCAGCACTCAATTAAATTAAACAGTAGAGGAATAAATCTAATGAGATACTTACTCAGAAACTTCAAAAATTACAGCAGTCAAACTAGCACCCCCTACAATTTACCTCTGCATTTATGTTATGGTTAAAAGACACCCTAGCAACGTAAGCAGCGAAATTACGGACGCGATGCAATTGAGGTGTGATGTAACAGCTAGTTACCATGTGTTATTGTATTCATTGGGTCAGCAGTGGTATCAACAACGTGTTGCTAGGAAACTGGTGTCCGGCCAGCGCGGCGACCGCGTGCGCGATTGCGTCGTGCCCGAGCGTCCTACGTCGTGCTTCCGACGTGGACGCGCCGCGAACAGCACAGTATGCACGTGCCGACGCACACCTCCAAGGGCTCTTACATAATCGCAGGGACCGCCGCAGATACGACGCCGAGGACAACACAAACGTTGAATAACACCCGTTCCATATTTAGAAGGAGCGCCACCAATGCGTCCCGACGTTATTCATGCGTCTAGTCACATTTTTAGAACCGCATGTAAACGATACTTTTATCCCCCCACGCTGTACACTTCATGTGCGCATAGCTGTACCCTAATTTTGCGTTATTCAGGGTGCAAAATCCAAAATGCGTAATAAATTGAGCTCAAAAACAGATGTAATCATGATACTAAACTTGATGATAGCTTTGTATATCGGTGAAAATTGCAAACGATCATCGATTTCAATTCAATGCACTTACCTTGAGTTTGTATTGTTTGCTAGACGCACTAATTATAAATTAATAACAATAAATAAACAGCATTCCGCGACCTCCGTACTTGTGATCAACACTCAACAAACACCTTCCTCAACACCCAATCAAACCATAAACTATAGAGCAACCTACATAAATAAACATATGATTTGTAAATGTCTATGATAGATTTTCCGTTTCCGAAAACACTAGAGAGGCGTTTTCGTGAAAATTGAAAACAATTTTTAGGCGATTATTATTTTCTTTCACAATTTTCTTCAAGAAGGAAACTAAAGAGAATAGCAATAAAACAATAATAAGTTCATTAAATTAATCAAATGAAAAAAATACAGGTTTATTTAAAATGATAATCGTGAATTAGAGAAAATAAGTTTATCCGAAATAATAAAAATGTTTCTGTAACGTGGCTGAATAATCTGGCAACTATGCCATTAACCAAAAAGAAGAAAACACGTTAAACTTGACGTGGACTAAAGTAGCTGGCTCACTGAAGTGAAATAAAATTTATAAGATTTTAATTATTCCACACTGTTATAAGCATAGTGATACTATAAAATAATTATTCTAGATGTTAACTTTATGAAAGAAAATGATTTTAAACATTGTAAGTGCATACTTTCTCATAAAACGCTCGTTTGTTCATAAATGCGTCAACCTATTTTCCGGAATCGCTGATGTGTTTTTCGTAGTTTCGAGATTTATCACATTGTTTCATTTTTACTTTACAGAAAATGTTTGGGGTGTTGAGTGTGTTACTGGTACCACTACTTTTAAGTCAACAAACGGAGGCCGCAGCGGTAATATCCATTGATCTGGGTTCAGAATGGATGAAGGTCGGCATCGTGTCTCCCGGAGTTCCGATGGAGATAGTGTTAAATAAAGAGTCGAAGAGGAAGACGCCAGCTGTCGTGGCGTTCAGAGACGATGTGAGGACCTTCGGGGAAGACGCAGTTACTGTTGGCGTTAGATTCCCGAAAAATTCTTACAAATATCTGCTGGATCTGCTTGGAAAGCCTTATGATCACCCAATGGTGCAAGCTTACAGGTCAGTGACATGTCTACATACAGACTGGCAGAGAAAGTAACAATCTACTTTTCAGTTCTTTTTTTTGGTCTCTTAACTAAGTACTCATTCAAATAAAAAAGTACTACTAAGTGAAATGAATTTCACTTAGTAGTACTTACACTTTGGTTGTACATGTGTTTAATGTCACTTTATAATTAGGCTTGAAATCATAGTCAGCATGGAGTTTAATGACTACTTCTGTACATTGCATCATTTATTTAAAGACTTGTAAACAATTTTCTATTGGTAAATTGACTACTATTTTAGAATTAATTTGATACTATATTTTTAAGCTTTTCAAAGATAAAAATAAATACTTCAATCATTTAAGATTTTTACCAAAAAAAGGATTTCTACAGTTATATATTTTTTTTCATCAATTAAGATATCGATAGTCCCTACGTACAAAGCGACATGTCTAAACACATGGATTACAGGAGGGAGAGTGTTATACAGATTCAAACGATTCCAAAATGAATTTTATGAAATGATGTTATATTTTTATTAATGTAACTCGAAATACAGAGTTTTAGTGGCGTAACGGTTTTTATTTACATTCATATCAAGAATGTTAAATAAAAAGCAGAACGTGCTTATAACACGGAGAGTGTTGTTTAGACATGTCGCTTTGTATGTAGGGACCGCCGATATATCTTATAAAAACTTATCAAAAACACTGATTCGTTTTTATCCAAAAAATATAATAAATAAGCATAGAATACATAAATCCATATCTATCTATATGTTGTCTTATGAAAATATTATGTTAATATCTTTTTATAAATCATTATCTTCCTTCCTTATCCCTATTTATTTGGGGTGGCCCATGTCTTTTTCTAATATGAGTGAATATTACAACACACTTGAGACATTGTTTTGTAGCAAAGAAAAAATATTGATACCCATAGTAATCATAACTAGATTTCCAACATTTAACATCCAGCCTTACCAATGGGTATCATATTACCCAGTACTAACTGAGTTGTGGAGGTCAGATAGGCAGCTGCTCCATGTCCATGTAAAATACTGGTATTCAGCTGCATCCAGTTAGTCTGGACACCGACCCCAACAAGTTGGGAAAAGGCGATGATGACAAGATATTTAGAGGCCAATTTCAATTTTACAAGGAACAATAACAGAATATTTTTAACAATATCAATCACATTTTCAGAGCCCGCTACCCATACTACGAGATTGTGGCAACAGACAGAGGAACACCACTGTTCATACATGATGACAAGACGAAGTTCACACCGGAGGAGCTGGTCGCTCAACTCCTAGCCAAGGCCAAAGACTTTGCTGAAATTAGTCATGGTAAGATTGAATTTATAAAAAGAGAGATAAAGGAATTGTGGTTATAATTTTACATTTTTATTCAACTTTCATCTTGAACAAGAATTAATGATTATTAGTGAGTAGTTGCTTTAAGAGTTCAATGAACTGAAATAATAAGATGATGAAATCAATGTAATGTCCTTCAATTTATTTACAGTTCCGACTTGTGTATTTTTCTCATTGACACTATTTAAAGGATTCCGTACCCAAAGGGTAAAAACGGGACCCTATTACTAAGACTCCACTGTCAGTCTGCCTGTCTGGCTGTCTGTCACCAGGATGTATCTCATGAACCGTGATAGCTAGACAGTTGAAATTTTCACAGATGATGTATTTCTGTTCCTCCCATACAAGAAACATGTTTTTTTCGGTTTATGGTACGGAACCCTGCGTACACGAGTCCGATTCGTACTTGACCAGTTTTGTTTTATTACATAATACCAGGTGGAAATAACTCATTTTCTAGATATGAAACCTAGCTTTCATTGAAATCCTTAGAGCTGTTTTCGAGAATG
Organism: Lycophotia porphyrea; assembly: GCA_950005105.1. NCBI lineage: Eukaryota > Metazoa > Arthropoda > Insecta > Lepidoptera > Noctuidae > Lycophotia > Lycophotia porphyrea. The sequence goes on from OX465398.1 coordinate 12,689,451, forward strand.
TGATTACAAATATTGCTCATTTAATAATGTAGGATAGGAGACAATAATATATGAAGTAGAAAATAATAACAGGGTTGGATTTAATGGTATAATCCCGCAGTATTAAATGATAAATGAATGATCATCATCATCAACCCGTAATGTTCCCACTGCTGGGACACAGGTGTCCTCTCTATGAGAGGGAATGGGCTATAATCCACCACGCCGGCCCAGTGCGGATTGGTAGATGTCACATGTCTTCGAATTTTTGGTTCTAGGACATGCCGGTTTCTTCACGATGTTTTCCTTCACCGTTTTTGAGAGCAGTGGTGATGAAATAAATTACACAAAGTAATGCGCCAGCCTGGGTTCGAACCCACGACTGACTGTTCTACCACTGGGCCACCGCTGTTCTCAAATGAATGATAAATGATTTTTATTCTGCAAATAGGTTTTTACAAACACTTGTATACGTCTTTTTTTTAAATAGATGGGGCTGGTGTTTCTTACGTGACTACTCTGAGAAGAAACATCCGAAACAAACTCAGAGGTCATAGTCTCTTTTAAAGTTCAGACATAATCTTGATCAACTCACATGAGAACTATGCAGATTAATGTCTGAGTCTTTGAGGTGGCCTTTTGAAGAAAGAACCACAGATTCGAGTGGACCCGTTCAGTCAGTGCAAGCATTTGTCAGTTATCGTGTAGCTCGACTTATCAATAGAATAATTCACAGATAAATGGAAGTGGATGATAAAAAGCTGACTGGCCCCAGAAACTACAAACTTATAAATTTCTTTTTCTATAGGTCAACCAATCACAGAATGCGTGATCACAGTCCCGGGTTACTTCAACCAGGCTGAACGTCGCGCGCTAAAGGATGCCGCCGCGCTCGCCGGCTTGAATGTGCTGCAACTCATCAATGACTACACTGCTATTGCCATCAACTATGGTATCTTTAGGAGGAAGGTGGGTGTACATGTCATTCCACAAGTAGTATATAAGTATAGGTCGCGGCACGTAAGTTGAACCAAAATGGCGGTCGTTCGCGCAGGTACAAATATGGACACAAGTGTTAGACGCATGATATGTGGTTGCACGGGAAATTCAAAAATCTTTAAGGAAAAACCGTGAATTCGACATATTTAAGTCTATTTTTTTATGAAGTGTACAAATGGAGTGAAGTAATTAAATTAAACAGAAAATGAAATTTCATAAGTAATAATAATATCAGATTTTCTTTCAAATTACTGTAATTCTCGAACAACAGGGCGTGGGAAATGGTTTTTGGGTATTATTTAAAATAATTGTGGTCGAGTCATTTCCTTGAAATTAAATTATCACATATTTGAAAGAAATACAAAGAACTGAAAACTTCGTGCGCAATTGTACTCCAGGGCCGCGAGGAGTGTGCGCGGGTAGCGCGGGGCGGGGTGCAACAGCGTGGCGGCTAGTGTCACCACGTTGCTATGGTTACGCGCGGAACCTCGCGGCGCACCTCATACCCAACTTCGATTGAGACCCGAAAATGTGTTACTGCGCATAGTTCAACTTACGTGCCGCGGACTATACCAGTCATGCTCTGGATGCTTCGGGCACAACAAATAGTGTTTCGCTTCTAAGATCTAAATTATCAGAATACAGCAGGATAATAATGAGGTCAAGTCATATTTTACATGTGCTCAAGTGGAGAACTATGTATAAACATAACATTCATGCGCATTAACTTAGACATGTTCCCATCTTTTTCTTTCACATTTATTGACAGAAGTGAAGCGCAAGTGTAAACTGGACACAAGTCCGAATTACACAATACAATACAATGTTTCTAAGATTTACAATTAAACATACTGAAACCAACTGCTCTGGAAAGTGAGAAGCCTCTCATGCATTGGTTTTAAACCAGCAGAACCAGAAGGATAGTTTGTGCACTTCGCCACCGCTTCTCACACATTGCAATTTAATCCTTATGTCAACAATGATAAAAGTCACACAATGCCCGAGTATTGTATCTTGATAATACAGTAATCCAAACAAGTCAAGACAAATCGATGGTGAACAGGAACATATGCGAGTTGATAATCCTACACCATGCTTATGTCCCTTCAATTTCAATAGCCCTTTTATATTACAAAAAAAAGAATGACCCTTTTTTTTACGGATGGTTAATCATCAAATGACTTCTCCCGCTATGGGCAGAGCGGAAGGGAGTATCAGACTTGTACTGACTAAAACCCATCCATGTTCGTCCTTGCCCTTTGTGTTCCAGGGCCACGGTTTCCTTTCGAACAGCCCGCAGCCCAAAAGAATGACCCTTACGACCTTTTAAATTTCCACCATAAACATACCGAGGTGGGCGCTAGTGGCTGCAACACAGTTTTTAAACTGATTTAGCAGTTAAGAACCACTAAAAATGTTGTAAACATGTTTTTTTGGACCATTACCACATTGACTTTTGTTATTTTCTCAGTAATAATAAGACTTTTTTTCATAGGAAATCAACGACACAGCCTGGCATGCTTTATTCTTCGACATGGGCGCTGCGTCTACTAAGGCGGCGCTCGTCGAGTACAAGACCGTCAAGATAAAGGAGAAGGGCTACGTCGAGACTGTGCCTCAGCTGCAAGTGTTGGGAGTTGGATTTGACAGGTAAATTATCTGTTATTTTCCAATTCCTTGATAAACTTCAAAATTCGACATGGTTTTTGGAAGATTTTTTACATTTGCCACTTTGCCAGTATTGAAGAGTGATAATTCCGTTTTGGGAAACTGCATCAATCAATTCAGCTTGTCCTCTGTCAGGGATAGGCGTAGCTAGTCCAAGGAAAACATGTTTAAGTATCCTGAAGTAACTTGAAATTGATATATAAGTAGCTACATATACTCACGAAACTATCGAACGCCACCTGCCACGGTTCTTACATCCTATTTTTACTTTGTCCATTTGGATTGGGTTCTTTAACTCTTTCAGTCACACTTTTAATCAGATGACTTTATAAATAAAACAATTGGACATTTTGTTTAGTTAGGGTTTAATTATTAAGAAAAAAATATTTTCCGAAAATACCAAAAAAGGCTTTTGAAGAATAAGGGGGGCTAGTTTACTAACCACCATGGCGGTTTTCACAACACACGGTCAACAATGACTTTAAAAAGCACAATAGTCCAGCACATTATCGATAGATGACGTGGAAATATTTTTAAACAACCTAGTATACGTGGTTAGAAAACTAACCACCAAGCCTAAAAGAGTTAAATGTAAAAGTTTAGCTTTGGCTATAATATTCTAGGAAAATAATGTAAATAATAGTAAGTCTTAAGCTTTGCCACAAAAAAAAAAACTTTATTATTTGTCTTCAGAACTTTAGGCGGCCATGAAATGACCCTCCGTCTCCGCGAGCACCTGATCAAGGCGTGGGAGGCGCAGGGAGGCGGTGACGTCAGAGCCTCCCCCCGTGCTATGGAGAAACTGCTCTTAGAAGCTGAGAGGCTGAAGATTATCCTGTCCGCTAACACAGAGTTCTACGCCCAGATCGAGAGCTTGCTCGATGACAAGGACTTCAAACAGCTGGTGAGTTATTTACGCAACAGACAAACAGACAGAGACGTTCTACTAAGACTTTGTTTCGTTTGTTTTACCTCCTAGCAACAAAAACACAATAAGAACAGATGAAACACAATTGTTGGCTGATTCAAATTTCACAGCCTTAATACTTTTAATATTGACATCACATTTTAGGAAGTAATTCTTACAAACGACGCGTTCAACGGACAACACTCGATGTAAGTTGAGCGTGACACTTGTCGAAAATGTCGTCATATATACGAAATGCGGAGGTTCCAACCGGCCGATTTTTGCGATCGCTCGGACCGCTTTTTGCAGTTTTGCAGTTACAACTCAAAGAGCATTGCAAGCATAAGCGCGTCGAATCTCCGTAGAGTATTTTCGGCTGGTATGTCGATCCATTAATTTTATCAAATAAATCCTTTGACAAAAAGCTCCATAAATGTATATAGATTTTAATATTCGGTAGTTTGAGTTTGTAGTATGTGAAACTCCGCTAATTATGTGAGGCAATTCTTGAATATTTGGTTAGAGAATACAATCATGCAGCTTTTGACACCTGTAGCGGCTGCACTTAACAATTTCACAATTACTATCTGTTGAGCATAGGATTTTAAAGGAAATTCCTATGCTCAACAATGTAAATAGCCCGTTAAGTTGTTAAACTATCAAAATGAAAGGCATAGACATTTTCTGTTAAGCAATTACCACACTGAAAGTCGGAAGTTCCGATCGTACTCCAAGTTATCCAAAACGTCGATCTAAACTGATGATTATAATATTCATGTGTAGATTATAAGATTAATAATTGAATTAGTACCCAAACCAATCATTTTCCAACCATATTATAAAGGGTGTAAACAGACTCTTAACGAAGCCGAAAGGCACTTGTTCTACCCGTCATTGCGATCATTTTTTTGTTCTAGACCATACCTGGGAACCTTCTAGTTACGGCGATATTGGGGGTCAAAGTTCCAACTTTTTCACAAGTTTTTTTTTAAATACATGTTTTTAATGTAAGATTTTTACTTTAAAGAGCTCCAGGACCCCCTAATTATTCAATCCATCTATCAGCACAATGTTTTGAGTGCGTTACATTAAGTCCTACTGTAAAACGTGATTTTTCAGCCCAAAAAAAAAAGTCGTTTCCCAGCTCTAATTTTTGCGTAAAGTTACTTAGTTTGATGTACATAATGCTTGGTTGACGGCTTCGTGAAGAGTCTGTTTACACCCTGTATAAGGCATAAAGGTGAAAAGTGCGAACCGCCACCCGTCAAGGTAAGGATAAGGTAGAAAACAAACGAAGTTTGCCGAATGGAAACCGAATATGTTCAGTAATTGCTTCGGCTTCGCTAACCCAAAAAGTGTCTAGCATCCTTATTCCATCATCTCTTCACCCAGAACTCCCAGAAGTAATACATGACACAATTGATTCAAGCATTCGCAAACACATGCATCCCACGCACCATATTATGTACCTAATATGCATAAATGTTAAGTAGACAAACAAAAAAGGCCTTATATTTAAATAACATATAATATATTCTTATTCAACCATGCAGGTGCATGTTTTTAGATCAAACTTAACTTGCATGCTGATTACGGTTTTGCCCAAAAGCTTATTAGCTTACAATAGTGAATATAAAATAATGTAATCTGGGAATGTCTGTATACTGAATGAATTTAAATAAAATAAAATGTCTGTGGCTCACATACTTAATCATTGGGAACTTGATTTTGATTTTCTGCATTCAAGATAAATTCAATGAACCAAAGTACAGTAGTGAAGCCTAGAGCGATAGTCACGGATTACCGTCTGTTACCTAACTGTTACTGGCGTATCTGAAGTAACTATGTCTCGAATACGACAAACAATACTGTGGACGATTCTAAAATTTATGTACATCTTCTAATAAGACTGCGAAACTTTTTAAACAGTCCCTAAAGACAGTTTTCAAAATACCTATCCTTTACCATTTCCAAGTATTGAAGCTGATCAGAAGTCGCGCAACGAACTTTCCAAGAATTCTTACTTCTGTTTTCTTTTCGAATTCTTCATTCTGTATCAGTCGAATCACAACTGCATTGGGGATGGTTCACACCAAACGTAACACTTACTTAAGTCGCTTAAAACCAAACGTGGACTAACGCTAACGCAGTTTTCTGATTTTTCGTACATTTCCGACTTTTCCTTCACACCAAACTCACAATTCGCCAAGTATTAGTGAGTCTTCTTTGTTAACGTCTTCGTAATCGTCGGCTGGCTATACATTTGCTGTGATCAAACGGTCACATTCCCGTTCAAAACAATGGTAAGCATAACAAACAAACATTCAATTGTTTGGTCACCTCTATAATCAACATCATTTTCAGGAAAACACGTTTAAATATAAATACGTTAGGCTTGGCAAAGCGTACAATATCGTAATTAACTTGCAAAAACCAACTCGTTGTTATCGGTAAAAGTGTAATTTGTTAAACTTCGCAGTTATGTAATTTTGCTATAAAAATAGAAATGAGATCACAAAATCAAAAGTCTTTTTCCAAATTAGGGTGAAGATCAGCACTTTGTGAATGTCAAAATCCCATGAGAGACAACCCCCCAAAATACCCCCCTTTGCTACCTCCTAGCGTTTTATCTAGGAAGAAGTGGCGGAAAAAACTTCCCAGCAGCGTTCCATGACATTTCTTCTTAATAATCGAGTGTCCCATTTCAAAACCTAGTAAGGGACACTTTTTACAAAAATCCTTTTATTGCATAATCTTGCTAACCTAATAAGTCCCTACCAAATACAAAAACACCAGTTTTGAAAACTCACATAAAAGCAGATATATTTAAGCATCGAAACCAAGTGCACCATTCACTCCCTCGTGACCACTTTAAAACCTAGCAAGTCACTTTAACCAATTCAAAACCAATACCTTTCTAAGGCTGACCTATTTTGAGTTATGCGTTCTCCTGTAAAATTTCGTTTCAAGTCCTTACTAGGTTTTAAAATGGGACAGCCGTGATAGCGTCCCTACACTTTCTTAAAAATCTTTTTTTTTTCAGGTTACCCGTGTTGAGTTAGAGGAGCTATGTGCAGACTTATGGCCCAGAGTATCAGGGGTGGTCCAACGTGCCATCGCGTCGGCGGGCGGCGCGGGCTCGGGCGCGCGCCTGGTGCTGGCGGGCGGCGGGTCGCGCGTGCCGGCCGCTATGCAGGCGCTGAAGGACGCGGTCGGACACGACCCCGCCAGGTCTATTAATGCTGATGAGGCTGCTACTATGGGTGCTGTTTACAGGTAATATTACATGTTTCATTTTGCATTCTTTCTTAGCTAGTTCATCAGAATCCACTACCGTTTCCATTTACGCTTGAGGTATATTAAAATTTATATTTTTTCAACTACTGTAAGGAACATGTTGGCCCACCATAAATATTTTTCTCGATGGCGATTTTGTAGTGAATTATAATATCGTATTGCAAAACTTGCATAGAAGTCGCATAGCCTAAAGTTACTCTAGTTTTGAATTAAGTAGTTGACTTAATTCAAAACTAGAGTAACTTTATATCTAGATTTTCTCGAGATTTTTTATGAGTAACTTAAAACATGGTAATACTTTTAATGTTACTATTTTCACAGGGCGGCATCCCTCGCGACCGGCTACAAGGTGGCCCCGCTGAACGTACGGGACGCCGTACTGTTCCCCATACAAGTCACTTTCACCAGACACGTCGACGGCAACGATAAACTGGTGAGTTACTTGCTCATACATTTATGATCATTCTCTGGTACCTGTACTAGCGAAAAGCGAGTCGAGTCAGCGATAACATGTATACTGCTTTTACTGAAACAGTACCTACAAAGGTGGGGCAGGTGCCCCAATTTCATTTATTGTATACTTGTCTATCCAAAGGTTTTATGGTATCCACTGGTTACAATTGAATGTTGAATTTATCTAGGTTTTTGGTCTCTTTCAGGAACCGGTAGTATACCTTTTTTGTACTTTAGTTTAAGAATTTAACAATATTCATTGATAGTCAATTTGATTGAGCACTGGGCCTATAAAACTCTTTATTGTTACAGATCAGGAGGACATTGTTCGGCCCCATGAACCCTTACCCACAAAAGAAGGTAATCACTTTCAATAAACACACCGATGACTTCGACTTCCACGTCAACTATGCAGAGTTAGACCACATTCCCTCTAACGAGCTCCTTTACGTTGGTACTTTGAACCTTAGCCAAGTTGTACTCAACGGAGTCGGCGATGCCCTAGCCAAACATACTGGTGAAAACGTCGAACACAAAGGAATCAAAGCACATTTCAATATGGACGACTCTGGACTACTCAACCTGGTCAACGTCGAATTTGTCGCTGAAAAAACAGTCGACGAGGATGAAGGCCAAGACAGCACATTGTCTAAAATAGGAAGTACGATCAGCAAACTTTTCGGATCTGACTCCGAAACTCCTGAAAAGGTTGAAGAGAAACCAGAGGAAAAACTCCAAGAAGAAGAAGCCAAGAACGACACTAAGAAAGCCAACCAAACAGAGGGCGAGAAACAGAACGCCACTGAGACAGAAACTAAGCCCAAACCTAAAATTGTAGTACTGAAGGAGCCAATTAAAACAGAAGAAACACCTCTAAACCTGAAACCACTTTCACCAGAACAATTCAAGACCTCCAAGGCTTTAATATCCGAGTTGAACATGATCGATAAGAAACGCATCGAAAGAGAAACTGCCCTCAACAACCTGGAAGCATTTGTAGTAGACGCCCAAATGAAAGTAGACATGGATGAATACTCTAAATGTGGAACTAAGGAACAAATTGAAGAAATCAAGAAACTCTGCAGTGAAACCTCTGAATGGTTGTACGAAGATGGCTATGAGGCCGCCACGGAACTGTTCGAGGCTAAATTAGCTGCACTGAGAGACTTGACGAGCCCGATCTTCTACAAGCACTGGGAACACCGAGAAAGGCCCGACGCGATCGCCGCTCTCCGCAGCATGTTGAACAGCTCTCGGGAATTCCTCAAAATGGCAAAGAACTTCACCAAAGATGCTAACCCAGACAAAGACGTGTTCACAGACGTAGAAATTAACTTATTAGAGAAGAAGATTGAAGACACTACAGCTTGGCTGAGCACTTCTATCAAGGAGCAGAAGGCTCTCAAAAAGAACGAGGAAATCAAACTGACGGTCGACAGCATTCGAGAGAAGATGGCGAACTTGGACAGAGAGATGAAGTATCTTTTGAATAAGATGAAGATATGGCGGCCTAAGAAGCCGGTTAAGAAAGAGGCTGAAAATAAAACTGAAGAAACAGTTATTGAGCCTGAGGCTGGGGAGAAGGCAGATAAAGTAGAAGAGACACAAGAGGATGCTCCAGCAGCAGAGAAGGAGAATGAAACTGAGACAACAGAACCACCGCTGCAGATCTCAGATGGCGAAGATAAACATTCCGAGTTATAATCACCGCGTGGAGTAACTTAATGTGTTAGTTTAATTTATTTTTTATTTAAATGACTGCGTGGCTTGTTTGTTTTTTGTATGTGGAACTGCGGAATGTTGAATTCATTAATTTGAATATCTTTGCATTTAGGTTATAGTTATCAATCCATCCATGTCTTGCATTTTTTTATGTTAGTTTTTTGGGGTTGACTTCCATCTTATCATAAGAGATTCACCAGTCGTATTGAGATTTTTTTCATTATGGGTTCCCCTTTTTGGTCAGGCTAAGCTGGCTTTCCCTGATTCTTGTTGTTTGTATAATTTGTTCATTCTTCTTTGACAGAAGACCACAACAATCGAACGATCTTACACTCATCTATTCTAATGTTTCTTTCATTTTAATTTATTGAAGTAAAACTTCTTTACGCACGCTTGATTTGGAGAGTAAGCTGGTGAATGCGCTACGACAGTGTTACGACGCGTTCGGGCGAGGCGAACGGAACATATAGATGGAGCTAAAGAAGTTTTACTTCAGTCGTGTGGTCTAAAGCACACTCGTTTTTTTTTCAAGTTCTCTTCTATCCACAGTTATTTATTTTCTATATGATATTATGTTGAATTTATTCTTATTATTACTCTTCGTTGCCGAAAACGAACAAGCCACTCAATGGAACTTACAATTAAATCTCAATCAAACGGTGGCCGCCTTCCACAGGAAAGAATTTAAACAAAAGATATTTATTTAGATGTCTTCGTTTTTAAATTGAATTTCTTTTTAAAAGTGCGGTTTCTCTCTAGCCGTGGCCCCAGATAGCAGAAGCGAGAGTGTAATATATTTATGTGTACCTAAACTTTATGTGATATATTAAAAGCTATAAGTTTGTGTGAGTATTATACTGTTTTTCTATTACAGACACAGTGTAAGCACAAATTGTAATGAACACAATGTTCTGTTAGCTCCGTCAATGAAATTAGTTATAATCTAAGCGATTTGTGTGTAACTCTATGTACCTATTTAATCATTTACAGGATTGTGTGGGATAGAACATGCATGTACTCTCTTCCCTTAGAATTTCCAGGTATCTATGCCTTTATTACAATATTTACTGTAGTATAAATGAACGGTGGTGCGGACTAATCCAGCGAGCTTAAAGCTGTTAAACTTATGAATTACATCACAGCAACCGCAATAAGAATCACTTTGAGTGTGCCTTTATTTTCTAAAACCAATGTGTCAAAGGAAGGGACCTAAGTAGTTATACGTAAACACAAGAGGCTTTTAATCACACCGTTGTTTTTTAATCTGTAAGCGCATTCATGTAGCAGTATAAGTTTGGTCCGCGCCGTCGCGTGTGGCTGCGGAACACGAAGTAGTGATCAAATGGAGTACTTAAGTGCTTATATTCGACGAGTGAATGCTTTCAGCGTCGGTTGAAACACCACATAAGTTACGAATGTTAAGGGAAGACGCAACTTAATGGTTCTATCGGTAAGCGAACCGGTGGGATTTGAGTGTAAATTAACTCATGTGAGGTTGACAGGGTCAAGAATGTTAAATAACTCGTTAGTGGAGCAAAATAAGCGATTACTTTTACTAGTTACGGTGGTTCGATTAGGTATTCGATGGAACCAACTTGTGTCGGACTAGTGTATGATCGTTCACATTGCCTCGTGGTCGTTGTATGTTAGCGTAGTTAGCATTCTATGTCTTCACTATTCCGTGTTCCGAACCCTGAGGTGTGTCCGTATTAGTGAAACAGTGAGCGGACTTAGGTCACACCATTGTAACAAAGTGAGATTCGTTCAATACCCAGTCGCAAATGGAAATAAATTATACATGAATGAACATATTGTCGTTTTATTTCACCTGAATACCAAATCTGCTGGTTTTGTTGAGTTTCTTTAACGTTCTAAGTTTTGTTTGGAAAAAGTAAGTTTTGCCGTGATCTTCGTTTTTGCTATACATAGACCACCGACCGGCTTTCGATATTTCATAGTAAGAATGAATTGGCCATTACAACCGGGTTCTTTGAGTTCCTACAGCCGAAAAACTTGATTATCTATTGAGGATTGAAAAAAATTCGACTGTGAAAACGAATAGGAGCGCAGTGGCAGTGGAATCAACCTGCTGTAGCACAGCTTGTCAGCCACAGAGATATGTTTGCGATTTTCTTTTAACAACACGGCAAGCACGTTCTTACCTTAAACGCCACCGAAGAGGAGACCAGAGATGTGTTGTAAATGGCTGCGGGACTGTTCGAAAGAGATACCGCGGCTCTGGAACACAAAGAGCAAGGAAGGAACATAGATGGGTTTTAGTTAGTACAAGTCTGACACTCTCTTCCGCTCTGCCTAGAGGGGGTGAAGTCATTTGATGATTTCCCACCCGAAAAAAAAAGGCTTGAACTCCACCGAAGAGGAGACCAGAGGTGTGTTGTAAATCATTAACAGAATTTCGTTATGTTATACTTCTTGCCTCCGTTTAGCTTTAGTGGAAACGATTGAGTAGAGAGGAGTGTAGAAGTCTCATATCCGTTTCGGCCAGCTCCGTACTCGTCAGCAGCGCACCGCCGCACCGACGACACGAGCCGAGATGTGGGCGGTGTGCGGCGGTCGCTAAACGGCATGAGTAGCCTGTTCATACGTCTCTAGTCTAGTCAACAAGCTCAAAAACGTGTTAATTCTTGATCTCGCTCCTAAAAATATGAGTGATGGCTCATTCGATTCGTCTATGACGTCTAGAAAAATGTATAAAAAATTATAATATTCACCACTTAAAAATTGTGTTTGTTATTAACAAATCAAGATGATAAAAAGATGGCATTTAGTTTTTCCATAATAACTCAAAAACTATTAATATTTAAGGAATTTAGAAAACATTTGGCGAAAAAAAAAAATTAACAACCTTTCTTGGACTTTTAATTTTTTGTTAACCTTAAAAAAAAATTATAAACAAAATAATAAACTTTATTTTATTTTATAGCGTGATCTTATTAAGTATATGTATAAAAAAGGCTCCACGAAGCCATAGATTTTTAGGTAAAATATATTATTTAAACTGATGATTCTTGAACTTGATTCAAGACAACAGATAAGAAAAAAATAATAATTAACTGTATAACTTAAATTGAAAAATTGACTTTATTTTCTTATCCAACGGGGAGTTATTCTTTCAAGTGTCTGAATGATGACGCGGACCTGTGGACGGTGAGTAATAGGCTAGCTCGCCGTCGTCCGTCCGTCTTTTGACGACAGGCCATGTTGACGGCGCGTTCGTGTTCCATGCGCGCCTCAAAGAGATGTCAGCAAACAGGGAGGGGCCCGTAAGGGCCGATGCCTGCCAGGGCTGCGGGACTGTTCGAAAGAGATACCGCGGCCCTGGAACACAAAGGGCAAGGAAGGAACATGGATGGGTTTTAGTCAGTACAAGTCTGACACTCCTTTCCGCTCTGCTTAGAGAGGGAGAAGTCATTTGATGATTTCCTAACGGAAAAAAAATGTCTGAATCATACTATAATTTATTAAATTATTTAAATTAATATTTTTTTGATCCTATAAAAAAGTCTATAGAAATTGCACACAGAAACCATAAAAATAAAATTCAAAATCAGTTCGCTAAAGATCCAAAATCATTCTGGCAATATATTAGGTCAAAAAAAAGTAGAGTAAATAGGCAGAGTATTATAAAAGATGGGCAAAATCTCACTGATGAGCACTGTGCTAAGGAATTCGCAGAATTTTTTGAGTCTGTATACAGTCAGGAACCACCGCAACTAGACGTTCAGGCGGCGATGGCGGAGGCCAGCAGTGCTACTAGCGCACGGGTGCATATAGACACCTTGAGTCTCAAAGATGTGCAGGATGCGCTGACGAACCTCAAGCCGAAGCGATCATCTGGCCCTGATGGTATACCAGCGTTCCTCTTTAGAGATTGTGCTAGAGTTTTAGCAAGCCCGCTGCATTACATATACAACATGTGTTTAAAGCAGTCCACGTTTCCGGATCAGTGGAAGACTACACGTGTCGTTCCAGTACCCAAGGGTAGGGCAGGTCCAGATGTCAGCGGTTATAGACCAGTTGCAGTGTTGTCGACGCCGGCAAAAGTTTTTGAAGCCGCTATTCAACGCTGCATACAGGGGCAAGTCCGAGCGCAACTGTCGGACGCGCAGCACGGCTTTCGGCCAGGACGCAGCACTTCCACCAACCTGCTTAACTTTATGGCACAGGTTATTCCGGCAGTTGATGCTGGAGTACAGGTAGACGCGGCGTACTTTGACTTCAAAAAAGCCTTCGACACCGTGGACAATGATGTCTTATTAAGGAAGCTGGCAGATGTAGCATGTACTCCACACTTGCTACAGTTCTTTGTCAGCTATATGAGGGACCGCCAACAGTACGTTGACTACAATGGGTACGAGTCGAAGCCGTACTTCACCAGATCCGGAGTAAGCCAAGGTAGCAATTTGGGGCCTCTTGAATTTATCATAATGATAAACAGCTTGCCGGAGGTCGTCAGACATGGCTCATGTTTATTGTTCGCAGATGACCTCAAGTTGCTGCTCGAGGTAAGGGACGAGTATGACTGTGAGCGACTCCAGGATGACATTGATAGGGTGGTGAAGTGGAGCCATGACAACAAGCTGTACTTCAACGTGTCCAAATGCTCGGTAATATCCTTTAGTCGTGCGCGCACCCCTGTCCGCTATGAGTACAAAGCAGAGGCGGTACCCATGCAGCGAGTTACGCAAGTGCGTGATCTAGGGGTGTATCTCACTCCAGATCTTACGTTTCGCGAGCATATCATTAAAATATGTAAGAAAGCGTACAGGAACCTTGGCTTTGTACTCAGGCAGTCGCAGAGGTTCACTAATATTACGACTATTAGGGTATTATACGACACTCTAGTCAGGAGTCACTTGGAGTATGGTGCTGTCATATGGGCTCCACATGAAGCAAAGTACTCTGTCATGCTGGAGCGCGTACAAAACAAGTTCATGCGTCACTTGTACTGCAGACTGTACGGGGTTTATCCATTGTACCCGCTGATGTACCCCACCCTGTTTGTACTGGGCATGGTCGGGTACAATGAATTGAGGGTGCGACGACAGTTCACTTTTGTCGTCTATTTAATAAAATTACTCCGGGGCAAGGAGCACAACCCAGGAGTACTTCAGTGCTTGCGGTTCTCTGTTCCAGAACGCTACGTGTGGAGACGGCGGCGCCCGCCACTTCTGGCTGTGCCAACTGCCAGAACCAACCTGCTGGCTAAAGCACCTCTCACGCGAGCAATTCGTACTGTTAACGAAATTCAGAATAGGTTGGACATTTTTTCGTGTTACTTTAGTGAACTTGCAAAAGTAACTTTAAATATAATATGTTACGAAAGCATTAATTAGTGTAATTTTAGGTTTATTGTTTATTTTATGTTTATTGTTTCTTTTATTGTTTTACTTTTTAATTTTGGACTGTAAAACATATTTAAGTTAATATTGTATAAGGTTAGGTTGTATCGTTTTAGTTATCAGTAATTTTGTATTAATGTACCTATTGTGTAATTGTTAGTAATGTAAGGTTATTTTAAATAGTTAATAATTATTACAAGTAGTCTTAGCTATCGCATTAGGTTTGTAACCTGTAATGATAGTATAAGAGTTTTAAATAAATAAATAAAATATATATTATGTGGTACACTGTCTTTAGCGGCAGTGTGCCTATGTCGTTACGGCTGGGCGGAGCCCTATTTTTGGCGTTGAATTAAAATTATAACTAATAGAGATAGATCTCCGATAGTTTTTGAGTTATTATTGAAAAACTAAATGCCTCCTTTTTTCACCTTTATTTGTTAATAACAATGCAATTTTTAAATGGTGAATATTAATTTTCTATACATTTTTCTAGACGTCATCGACGACCGAATCGAATGAGCCATCAGTCATATTTTTAGGATCGAGATCAGGAATTAAGGGTATCAGTTTCGGGGTCTGAACACATAAAATACTACATTTTTTTGCTCAAATTTCTCTAAAAATTTAAGGTATCTTGTATGTTTTATAATGCACAGTTATATATCTAGTAAGTGTACGAGAATTTTGATAACCACTCAACATACCTAAATTAGGAAAAATAAAAATCAAACATACGTTTTTACGTAAGCACGAAACACCAGGTTTTTCAATAGCTTTTTTGGCTAATTGGTAAAGAATTATATTCTGAAAAAAAAAAATCGTACATACTGGGCATTTAGTAAGTCTACGATTTATATTTTAGCAGATACCTTATGGTTATTGATAAATTTGAGCTGAAAAATGTAGTATTTTCTGTATGTAGAACGCGAAATTGATAGCGAGTAAGGATCCCTATCACGTTTTTAAACTTGTTCACCAGACTACTCTGCTCCGGTCTAGCCAGTACACATCTCCATCCGCACAGCTTCGGTGGATACAGCCTAGCTCCTAAGCGTCTCTCCGGTTCGCACATCTCCGCTTTGGTGGAGTCCCGAGCTATCTCATCTCATCTCTCCTCAATACAGATCATTCGAATCAAACTGAGTCCAGGTGAACGCGCACCTTGCCGCGCCGCACTCGCCGCACGCATCGAACGCGCCGAATTTCATGACGTCATCCGCGCGAACTTGTGGAATCAGTATACCTACAGGATTTTAAGAAAATGCGGATGGTTCGGCGTGGATAGGTGCGCGATGCCGTATTACCGTAACCTATTTCATATAAAGATTTATAAAATGCGATGACTGCGGCGCGTGCGGCGAGTGCGGCACGGTCAGGTGCGCGTTCACCATTAGTCACCACTATCAGT